>CM034148.1:631752724-632398349 GCA_019776745.2 Taxus chinensis
TGCTACTAAGTTATGACCTAATCTTTGTCCAGTGTCACTAATACTGGATCCTGGTACCTGTTACTAGCATGCTGTTGAGTGGCTGCGACCAAAGAAATTAAAGATGCCTAAGTTATTCATATATCGTTGCTAAGGTTCTTGATGTTCATATATATAATTTACTCAACCTTGTATTACCATGTGTTTGAATATTCTAACACCAGTGGACCTTGAGGACAAGGATCATAATGGGCTCATGTTCGGTATCTCGAGTCCTAGAATACATATAAGAAATAGATAGCCATAGATTAGCTGGCTTCAAGGCCTAAAAGAGAGGAGTTGAAAGGATTTCCTAATAGTGTACTGTACACATACAGATTTCAAAGAGGAGTTATCATTGATACATGGATTGACCCTACTGTGATGATATTTGATGGGCCTACCTTTCACAAATGAGTTTCAGTTTCTGAGAAATAAGGTATGCCTGATTTTCAATATCATTTTTGCTCAGGCTAAAACATTGACTTTAACTGAGGCATAAAATGGATTGTGTGAAAACCTCACTAATAAATTGGTTAGATGTGCAACAGAGCCATTAACCTTTTACATGACTTCCCATCTCATGTATACAATTGCATCCTAAAGCAATGATCATGGGTGGGATCATCATAGTCAAAGTGATAATAAAAATGACCCTGTCTATGCAACTTGTTATGGTGACATCTCACCTTTGAAAATAGTAAACACCATCATAGGAGGGTAAATGATGCCTTTAGCATGACGTACATGTGATTTAGAGGTCCTTTTGATGGGATACATTTGTTACATTAGAGTGTTCTATTAAAAGGTGAAACAATTAAATCCCCAACAGGTAATGGTAGCCTCTTCATACAACTGTTTCAAGAAGGATTATCATACCATTAGGCTAGATGGTTTTGAAGGTTCATTTGATAAGTTGCCTATGTATTTTAAGTGACAACCATGGATGATGTTTATATGGAATTTTACAAGCATCTTGAAATGCTACATTTTAGGAGCATGACTAAGCATAAGAAAATCTCAGTGTTAATCCAATTTTCTCATCTCAAGTGATGGAATTATGAGCATGTTAGATCAGCTCTTGGGCATGGCCTACCTATATGGTTAAGATGGAACCAATGTACTGAACTTATTTTAATTATATTCATTTTCATTTACCAAAAGAGATCATCTTTTGATATCAAAGGT
Organism: Taxus chinensis; assembly: GCA_019776745.2. Classification (NCBI taxonomy): domain Eukaryota; kingdom Viridiplantae; phylum Streptophyta; class Pinopsida; order Cupressales; family Taxaceae; genus Taxus; species Taxus chinensis. The sequence continues at coordinate 631,753,931 of CM034148.1, forward strand.
TTCATTTCAAAACATTTTTCATCGAAACCAATGAAACCTGAACTTCATCGAATGATTCGGCATGCCTATGCTAAAAATTTGACAAAGTGATAACAATAATTACTGTAGATCTCAGAATCTAGTTTCTAAACTACTAATATTTTTTAAAAATGGTTGAGATTAAGAGGCTCAAATGTTGTGTGCACACAAAGTATGTCTATTTTTGTGTAAAAAATATAAGAACCTATTGTGTGTGCGCCCCCCTATTTTTTGAGTTTTATAATTTTTTTTTCAAATCCCTTTGGTATAAAGTTATCTAAGACCATGTATGAGGTCCCACTAATTTTTCATAATTTTTGGATGAATATATAATTTTTTATTAATTTTCAAAGTGCACATATCCCAAAAATGAAATATTTGTGTGTGCACCCCCATAAATTTGAGAAAAAAAGTTGTTTATTATTTTTTTTTTTGAGTTTCACGTAGAATGGAGTTTAGAAAAAACCACAATTTTTTTAATTTGGATGAAAAAATCGTAAATTGTGCACCAAAATGTATGCATACATTTTTGCAAGAAAACGAGGCACTAGTAAAATAAATTATGGATGAAAGCCTTAACCTAATAAGATTTTATAAAGAATTATATCGTCAATAAGGTAAAAATGATATTGAAATCCAAGTATAATTTATTTTTGAATTTTATGTTTTAATGCATGAGATATTGGGGTGCACATGTGAAATTTTTATGTTTTTCTGTCAAACACAGTTTTAATAAGGCAATACATAGTCTAAACCTCTGGTTTGGAAATCCAAGCCTTAGGATTGGGTATTCCAAACCCCAACAAGATGAAACATGAGTGCATTATAACACACTCATGTTCTTGTTTCCAATGTGAAATCTATCCATTTGGGAGGGATAATGTGAAAAAACACATAGAAAACCATAACACGAGCGCATTTCATCTTGGTAAACCCAAGCCGTAATGCGATCGCGTTATTACGCGACCTATATTTTTCCTTTTCACATTATAATGCAATTGATCCATAATGCGAGCGTGTTATGGCCAAAAATGGCCAAAAAATGGATTTGTGTCCACATTTTGGCCCCCCATCTTTGTGCATACACCAAGTCATGAAATACTGACCTCCCTTGGGCTATTAATAAAAAAACATATAAAAGTAATGTTTTGGGTTCAATTTTGAACTAGTGCTCTTAGAAGGAAATGTTTGACCCATATGTGAGAGTGTAACATGTTTCAATACATGATTTAAATGTTGAGGAAGTGTGTGTGACAGGTTGAATACTCATTGAGGGCATGTGTGCAAATTTTTAGGGCTAAGATAAGTCAAATAAGAATAATATAGATCGAACTATAAGAATGAGGGTTTGATTGTGCTTTTGTGAGCTGAATTAGAGATATCCATCAATTATGGCAGCAAAAAAAATTAGATATCATCATCATCAGGTGGTTGAGTTGGTGTTTGGTCATCTTAGGGGGTTTTAGCCTCCTTGTGGATTTGGTGCTTCACTAAATTAGGGGTTGGTGCTCCTTGTACGTTTGGTGCTCCTTGTGAAGTTAGTGCTTCATTAAATTTCTTTGTTGTGTGTAACATCAATAAAGTTTTGGTGGGTTTTCTTCCCCTTTATGGTTTCCCACTTATATATGGTGTTATTTTGTTGTGCACTTTGTTTCATGCTCTTGTGATTCATGTATCATATCTTAATAAGCACACAATGGTTTATGAATATTGAATGGATGGTTAATGTGATGTATGATTGTTAAGATGAATAAATTAAATGTTTTTAAGGATTGATTCACCCCCCTCAATCCATTGTGCCTCCAACAGAAAACATATCCAAATGTTATCTTCCTATCATTTACACTACCAACCTAATCACTATCGGTATAACCAACCATATCATGCTTACTTTCTACAATACAAAAAAATGACATGGCATTTCATGCCATTGAAATATCTCAAGATTATCTTCCTTGCTTTCCAATTTTTCTCCTTCGGTGTTTCCATAAATTTATAAATCGATCCTACTTCATGTAATATATAAGGCCTAGAAACTATCAAATACATTAAACTTCCTAGCATGCTCTTGTATAAGTTTGGATTTACCTCATTGGTGCAATAGTCCTTGCTTAGTTTCAGATATTTAGCTATGGAGCAAGATTTCTATTCAAAATTATGAACCTCTTCAACATTTTTTTAGCATACTTGGTTTGAGAAATGAATATGCATGATTCATTTGTCTTGCCTCAATACTAAGAAAAAACTTTAACAGACCGAATTTTGTCATCTCAAAAGCACTTTTCATATCATCTTTAAAATCAGCAATCAATAGGTCTTTGTTATCTATGAAAATCCTATCATCTACATATAAAAAAATTAAAATATTTCCATCGTTTACCTTGATGTAGTGTGTGGGTTCATTGTTTCTCTCTATGAATCCATTACTTAGAAAATACATCAATGTGGCTATACCACGTCTTTGGTTTCTCCATTAAAAAATGTAGACTTTACGTCCATTTGGAATACTTTCCCCTTGTTTTGTAATGTTATTGCTAAGAAATAGCACATTGTTTTCCATTCTTAAAAAAAAACTCATCATAGTCTCTTCTAGGTTGTTGTTTATAACCTTTAACAACCAACGTTTCTTTATGGCTTTCTATTTTTCCTTCTATTTTACTATTGGTCTTACAAACCCACTTAACTCCAATAACTTGTTTACCCTTAGGTAAATCAACTAGTTCCCATATATTGTTCCTTTCTATTGCAGATCTACCTCCTCATTCATGGATTTACAATTTGTCTTCTTTTATTTATTCTTCAAAATGATAAGGATCACTATGAGAAAATAATGCAAAATTTATATTATCAGCAAAATCAACATACCTTAATATTTTCATAAATTTCCCTCAAGCTCTTTATCTTCCTTGGAATTAGAGAGGTGATTTTCGGATTTGAACTCTCTCTAGAAGGATATGTCGTACTCCTGGAGATGCTTGATTGTGAAGCATTTTCAGATATTGAAGAAAAAACATGTGTTGTTAAACTTTCACCTTGTTGTCATATGACAAGTTCACCTTCATTACTGTAAACTCCTTCATTTCCATATTATACATTAGTTATAGGTATTATTTTTGAGATACCTGAGGACGTGTCAACTATGTCATCCCATGGTTCATTCTTAATGAATTCAACATCCATGCTAATGAAAAACATCTTTATAACAAGGTTATATAACTTGTATGCTTTGGAATATTCATTATAGCCAATGAAGATGCAATTTTCTCCTTTCTCATCTAGATTTTTCCTTAAATATCCTTAGGCACAAATACATATGCCACAAACCCAAAGACTCGTAGGTGCTCACTATATTTTCTAAATTTTTGTGCTTCTTTTGGAAACTTGTTATGTACAACCTTTATGGGACATCTCTTCAACAAATATACTATTATTGCAAGATATTCACCTTAATGTTTATTTGGAATCCCCTTAACCTTTTTCATGTTTATCACCATCTCTTGGGTGGTCCTATTCTTCCTCTCAACTACACCATTTTTTTTGGTGTATACCTAGATGTAAATTACTTTTCAATGCCTTTATAGTTATATAAATTTAGAAATTCTTTGGAGACATATTCTCCCCCTCTATGTGTTCAGAGTACCTTGATGAAGTGACCACTTTTCTTATCTACAAGAGTCTTAAAATACTTAAACTTCTCAAATGATTCATATTTAAGCTTCAAAAAGTAGATCCAAGTCTTTCTGATATAGTCATTTATGAAGGTCATAAAATATACATTTTCTAGACTAAAGTGGGGGTTTGAATTGAGACAAACAAATCTAAATGCACAAAATCCAATGATTCTCTTTCCCTCCTACAGTTCCCTAATTTAAAGGGTTGCATTTTTTTTTTTCCTAAAATTCATGACTCACATTTATTTTCACACTCTAAAATATTTAGTAGCCCCTTAATCATATATTTCTTGGACAAAAGACGTAATCCAAAGAAACTTAAATGTCCATGCCTTAAATTCCAGAGTCTGGATGAATCCTTCATGACATTATTGAATGTTACAAGTTGGGATGTGGATACGGAATGATGTGCATGCATGGGACATGTTGTTATGGAAGAATCAAATGTTGCTATAGAAGAATTAAATTGATACAATGTTGTTACAAAAGAATTTTGTTACATCCTAAGAGGAAACATACAATTTTTGGTCATTTGTATATCTTCAATCTTGTTCTTTCTCACATATTTATCATAGAATATGCACTCTCCATTTTCCATGAGGATTCTATATCAATCCTTTTGAACCATCTTTCCAATTCTCAAAAGAATATATAATAAAGTAACATAGTGAAAAATATTTAAGTAACAAAACCAAGCATGACCACACAAACCTTAGAATATTTTTCCTTTTTAAAATATTGCTTCAACTAGGTAGAAATCCATCATACTACCTCCCTAACCTTTTGAAATGTGTAGAAATTGAGTTGAATTCCCAAGTTCCTTGATTCTACCTCCCCAAACTACAAAATTACAAAATTTCTTGAATTATTGGATAACCATCCATACCAAGATATTCCCTTAGTGCTCCACCAATTTGTCTCAAGACCATCATAAGGGTAAATTTCCAAGATCCATAGACTCCTAAAGTATCTAGGTAACCATCCATGTCGAGTATTACCTACACTAGTGGATCTCCTACTATTTTAAAAGTGTGGGGCTTCTTTTAAAATACTTATTCTATATTTTAATGATTTCTTCATCACTTTTTGCATCTAGTGGATCTTCACCAATTACTATATTAAATTCATGTCATCATTTTTTACACACTATCTTTAATTTATGATCCAAAAATTAATGTAGAAAAAATGAAAGTGATATTTTGACTTCAAGAATATATTTAAATTCAACAATTTTAAATTTTGATTTTGTCTTGGACTTTAATGCAAGAAATTTGAATGTTTGAATTTTTCAACCCAAAATGTGGAGATAAATAACCTCAATTATAAACATGGAAATTTTAAACTTTTTGATTTCTAATGACATTTAATTATTAAAAACCCTTGTGATTTTAATGGCATTAAATGATTAAAAGCTCTTGTACCCTAGCTAATGTCTATATTTTTTCCCTTTTAACCCTCATGATTAGTAAATGCCAATTGTATTTTTGCAATTGTAGTGCACTAACTAATGTTTATATTTTTCCCTTTTTAACCTCTTTGAAATTCATGTGTTCCTTTCAAAACTCTTCAAAATTTGTGATTGTACATATGATGTTACTAATCAAAATTTATGTATTTCATGTTGCAAAAGTCTCTTTTTTCTTGAATTTTTCCCTTCAAAAATCATGACTACTATATTTTTCTCAAATTGTGACTATATTTTGTTCCTTTTTTGAATCTTTGAAATGATTGCAGTAATTGAGCTTGCTTAAACATGGCTAGTTGTTATTGTTGTTCTTGTATTTCATTATTAGGTTTAGTTGTGTCACAATTTACTTATTCTTTTATCTTGTTTAAAAAAAAATTAGCCCTTATAGTGGTGGAAATGGGATTCATATTCATGATTGAGTTTCCATCCCTTGCACACTCTTTTTTATCCCTTGCGACCACTTTGAATGCTCTTATACGAACCTGAAACTTGTTGAAGCTTAATGTTTTTTCACAAGCTATTGATATATTCAAAAATATATTGAATGTTTTTTCCTACTCTTTCTCCTCAGTTTACAAATCCATTTTCGACTTGAGAATCAAGGGATCTAAAACCAACGTTATTATATTAAGAGATAAATAATAAAGAACGATTATAATGTACAAAGAACGAATGAAGATGAATTGAAATGCATACATTATTCATTATGTGTCCATCATTTTATTATGTGAGAGATGGTTACGAAATGGTTGAAGTGGTTACAATCATTTATTGGTTAACACTTAACTAATATTAACTTAATGCTAATTATAAACCAAGGTATATTCTAATATTACTTATATATTATTTCTTCTACTCATTTTTCTTCTCTAAATTAGAAATTATAGTCTTCACCAATATCACAAAACTATTAGCATATATAACAACCATGTAAGACTAAAAAAGGTCTACCATTGTAGAGTTAATAATATTATACAAATAGTGTTTTCCATATAAATGAAACCTCACACCATAGTTGTATCCTTTGAAAACATAAATATGATACTATAAATGTACAACATTACATCAAGATAATCATCAACTAAGTACATAATTCATCTTGATTCAATAAAAAAATATTATTATTAGTTATGAAAACCCTTTTGAAAAAACATTCAACAATTTACCTCAAAAATAATAGGATTTTTTTAATGGGTTGAAATTTTCTTTACTGGAATACTTGGGAAAAAAATTTATGAAATAGTTTTATATAGATCAATAAAGTCATTAAGATAAATGGATATTCATTTTCCTACAAAGCAAGGTGATAGTAATCCATTTTGACCTCTTTCTCAAAAGCACTAGGTTTCTTTCTAAGTAGTTTATATGCCTCTTTCAAATTAAAAGATACAAAAAAGGTCATCCCTATTACATTTCCCCTTCACAAAAATTTTGCACCTTCCTCATGACTATTTCTCCTAAAAATTACATTCCCTTTGGAACACACATGCCTTTCAAAAAAAATTGTCATGATTAATCTTTTTTTATAAAATATCTCACTTTCAAATCAATCATTAACTTCTCATCGGAGCACAAAACATTTTATCAACTATGTTGATGTGTTGCATGAAGAGGTGATTCCTAAGAGAAAAACATGAAGCAAAGATGCCACCCTCATACAAAAATTGGAGGGCATTAGACAAATCCATAGAATGCTACACATGTGAGAAGGAAGTGGAAATGATGCAATAGTCTCAATGATTCTACATTTGTTTTTATAAATATATACACTATTAGAAAATAAACATTTAATGAATTGACGATTATCACATTTAATTTTGATAAAAATAGAAGATAGAGAACTTGAATATGGCAGTGAAATTCGTGTCTTTGACTAAGAAACAAGAAAAATAATAACAGTAGTGTTATGTCAAGCATTCAAACCTCGACGATAACGTTGCTAATATTTAATGAATGAACAATTAGTGCCAATTTTTAACTTTCGATAAATTCCTTACAATATTATATGAGAATACCCATACACAAACATTGACATTACAAAAAACAACTATTGACTTGCAAACGCGTGTTTGCTTTTTGAGATATCACGTCCAAAATATGGCGTCTCAACAATATGTACACAAAGGGGGATTAAGCCTTGGGAAAACTTATAGGCAGTTTCCTAGGGCGCCAGAAGTCAGGGGGCGCCTGAATCTAAAAATTTCCTTTTTGTCGGTTAATTTTAGAACTTAACTTTAAAATAATTTTTGTGAAGACTTAATATTGTTCGACCCATTTATAGATATTATTGTATAGTAGCATAAATTTCATGCATACACATAAAAAAAATTTGTAATATTTTTCCAAGTAAAAGAAAATATCACATATTTATAAGCACATATGATTTTTTTTGGTATTGTTTCCCATTCTCTGATGTAGCTCCAAATTATGTAGCTGTATAATTTGTTCTACAAAAAGGTTAGTGTATTTTTTATAATGTTGCTAGTGTATCTAGTAGAGGTCCACATATGGCTCTTCACAAAACCATGGGAGCTACATAAACGTTTTTGTTTCTTTGCAAAAAAAATGGTGCTTTATTTCATGATAGAGTTCTTGTCACCTACTTGATATGTCTAAATCAGACTTGTCATAAGTTCTTGTATAAAATATTGTATTTTTTGCATTCTGAGCATCTCCTACGACTAATGTTTTCCATCCACAGAATATTTTTCATCCTTCCATGATAATTTAATAATATATTTTTATTATGACCATGATGTAAACTTAAAAATACAAAAATATAGACATATTTTATTTATTGACTTTATGGAAAAAATATTAAATAAAGTTTTGAGGAGGGCGCCACACTCAAACTATTGCGTAGGGTGCTCCCGGCCTTTAATTCGGCCCTTATATGTACACAACACCCTTTTTCTCCTTACAAACAGTTGACATATAAACAATATGTGGCTCATAAGTGTCTTCTCGGGAGAAAAAAGAGTTTCACATATGTTCTCCCCCATATTTTGTCCCTTCCACTTCTCTCTCAATTCCCTTCTTCAATGCCTCCATTCCTCTTGAAATGTTTCATTCCATATTTAATTTTTCTAGGGCACTCTTATTGGCATCTCCATTGCACCACTCGCCGAGAATTGCTAATTAAATGCCTAATAGATAAAAGTTTTTTCCTACATAGGGGAGAGGAAACCCATAACCGTGCACCCTAACTTTAGGGGCACGTAGATATATGTAGGGGTCTCGTCAACATAAAAAAAAAAATCATCGTATAGCGTATCATCATGCCACATCTATATTTTCGTTTCGCGTGTTTATTTGGAGGGAAAAGTAGTTTTTGAATTGATTTAAAATTAGATATATATATGTTTTTTTTATGATGTACCAATCACCGAGCTGCCCTATGTGTTATATTGTCATTGGCTCTTACAAAAATGTACACCTTAATCAAATGGTAAAGTACTATTGGACATCTTGTCAACAACCAATCGTTTATATGGGTATACAAAGATTGCGATTGGTGCACAATTATGGTAGTCCTTTCTTCTAAGCCCAACAGTGGTATGAAGTAGAATTATGTTTTCGCAACATGACAATGAATGAATGAAAGACTCTTCATGGCGTTCAGTTACTTGACACAAACAGTTTGTGAAACTAATTACAAATTACATTTTCATCCAATGCACTTACATTCGAACTGATAGACCGCACTCCAAATATTAAGTCTTCCCTCCTTTGACTTTCAAATGACAGGTCTATTAACATCTGAGCATTACCCACACTGAAAATGCTATTTCCATTCTAGAGCATCCACACTATGACACTCACAATGCACTTTTTCGAGTGGTACAGGAACTCTCTATCACAAATGAAGGCTTTAACAACTTTGATTGCAATGCCTAAACCTTTCACCACATCCAACTTACCTTTGCCATGTTATCTTCATGGATCGAAGCTGATACTTAACAACTTTACCACCCTATCATCACAATCTGCAAAATCTCTTAGAAATTACCAATTTATTGTATTCAAGATACTCCTGAACCAAGTCCTGCCTATCGAAGCCTGATCACAAGCACCCGTGGATGCTTTTGCTAGTTCCTAAATCATCGAGGACATGCTCAGATCACTCGACCGTCCATTGTTGGAGGACATAATCTATCATGCAAGTTGGCCACTTGCCGTAGCACTATTGACTTTCCCAGCACACCACCTAAAGCTGTCTTTAGTAACAGGCGAGATTAAGCAAGAGACGCCGCAGAGTATGACAAGCCACTACGTCATGAAGCAACTGATACATATCACAATCGCCGTCATTGGAAAAGATTGGTACGAGGATTTGAAAGCACGAGGAGTGTTCCGGTGGGGAGGAGGTTTGCTAGATGTGCACTGCTTGCAAATGTCTGGATTCAGAACTTTCTCGATCATGCTCTTCCGGTTTTGCCCTGAAGTTTAGATAGACCCAGTCTTGCTTGGAGGGTTCGTTGCTGAGTTAATCATTACCCGTTTCTCCCATTTCCTGGATTACTTGTAGCTTCTGTAACTATTAAGTCAGCATAAGCGCACCTTTCATAAATAAGGTCATAACTGGGATATTTTTGGGGCTCAAACTCTGTATTGCTTGTTGGAAGTTTGGATTAAAGTCGCAGGGAAGAAACTGCAAGGTAAGTCGATCAAGCTCACTCTAAATTTTTAGGCATGGTCAATACCTCCTTTTCTAGTTATCTTCGAATACAAACTAATGGAATGTTTCTGTTTGTGATGATTTAAATTTTAATATGGGGAGCTTTTGATAACAGATGGGTTTTCCCGAGTAGTATGTAAACTGCGATTATATCCAACCCTTCTTAGTATTCGTTTCTGTTAAGCTTTGCATTTCATACTTTCACGTTCATGTTCTTCGTGTACCAGTTAAGATCAATCAAGGGATTTAATAGGGTCATTTAAATACAGAATGTACGTCCGCGATTGCCTTGGGTGTTGTTGGGCTCTGATAATCTATTTGCATTCTTACCCGTAACATGTTACCGAGTCTAACTTGGTTATTTTCGATTTCCTGGAAAACGACGTTTCTTCTGGTATAGATAATTAGATTTGGAGCAGTGATCAGTTCAAGAGGGATATTATCCCCGGTCTGAACAAAATATTAGAAGTTACATTTGGGACAATTAGTCACTTGTCAGCAGGTAGTCACTAAGCCTGGTAAATCGACGTGGGTTCGACTCAAACACCAGTAACGATTAGACTTTCCGACCTTTGATATGGTGAACGATTGTAAATTAACAAATCGTTCTCTAAAGAGTGATTATTCCTGTTGCGAATTAATGTATCACTAAAAAATGGCAATCGCATCGAAGCTGGGAGGAATGGAAACTTTCTACTAAATGTAAAAAGGGGAAACGTGTACTTGAAAAGCAGATGGAGTTTACTATGTGAACTCGGTCGAGGTTGTTACAGTACGTAGAATTAATGAAACGTACCTTATTGAAACTCAGTCATAATCTGAGTGAAGAGCTCTAGCAAGGAGGTGCAATATTATAATGGTGTTGAGTTCACTTGATAGTATAGACCCTGTTGAATTATTTTGGGGATTTTTCGATTTTGTCGGAATCAACTCATTCCTATAGGGTGATACTGCAGAAAGGTTTATGAGTTGAATTCTAGGATTATTAAGTTACTATAGCTCATCTTTAAATAGTTTGATGGAAGTATTTTTGAAGCGTGTGCCCCGGGCTTATAGCGTAGTAAGTCGATTGATAGCGTTAATAAAATAGTAAAGGACAGGTGATTGCCTCGCGAGTCTACCTTATGACTATCTGTGCTCGAGCAAAGATGGCTTACACTGACTATGAGAAGGTGTTTGAAACAGTGAAAAGTAAGCTTGAGACTATCTATGATCTGCTAAATTAATATCAAGAAGAGTCTATCTCAAATGTCAATACCTATCCATATCTGTATAACAAGGTTGAGGAAAGAAAATTGGGCAATGATATAGCAGACTTTGTGACTTGGTCACACATGCTAGGTACTGAGTTCCTAAATGGAAAAGAAGGTAAATGAATAATGAATGAATACTATAGTATGTTCATATGGTCATGTGCTTTTATTATTGTCTTGTCACCCAAAAACTTGGTAATGGTAGATTAGTTAAAATTATTCTTATCAATTCCCTGATGAATTGTTAATGATAAAAGTCACTTAAATATTTCTATTGTTTATGATTGATAGACTTCATGGAGGGATTCAAGCAGGATCATGGGTTAAATCTCACTTCCATCAGAGTTGGGGAATTGGACTATCATGTTTGAAGTAGATTAGTAGAAAAAAATAATCTCATGTCGATGCAATATTCTTTAAGTAGGATGAAAAAAACTATGTCATTCTAGCATTGATGGTAGAATGATGTAATATCATTAATTCATGTAGACAGATAATATTTCATTACTTTGGGTAACTATCTGGAGTGGTTGATTGCATACTACTATTCATATGATTCCTAAGCAAGAAAAGTACTAATTAACCCATGTACATTTTATACACTACCTTTCTTTGGTATTGAAGTTACTCCTTTCATGTCTTACGCCCTTACTTGCTCAGTTATGAATCTTTTTATACGTGGTCTGGATTTTATCAACCCGTGACAATTCTAGCGCCCATTGTAATGATTTAATCAGGCGCCCTCATTCCCCTATGAAGGCGCCCCTAACCCCTTTGAATACTTTACTCACACTTCCTTTTGAAGGAAAAATCCTTTCTAGGCTTTTGATATATAAATAACTTTTTGGTAGTCAGCCTTTTGACTAAGGTTATTTATGAAATTCAAGGAAAGGAATCATATAAATATATTTGAGTTATGTGATCATAATAAGGGACCAAACACTAAGTTTAGCTATCATCACCTAAGGTTGCATCCATCAAGGAATATAAGAGCTCCAGTGACATCCATCTAGCACCACCACAAGGGACATTAATGGATTGGTTGTTCTACATAACTTCATAGAAGGGAAGTTCATTCTATTCACATGTAAACATCTATTACATTTCCATTACATTTATTATTTTCTTGCTATCAAGTGCGATTACCATGAGAGCAACCTAGGGCACAATTCCGCACACAAACATAGAACTAATATTGGGTTTGAGATGCAAGTACAATTGCTGAGTCATAAGTTCATCTTTGTGACAACTGAGGATAGTTTGACCCCTCATGTTACATCTTTATTTTTTGGATTTGATGTCTATTAGAGATGCATTTGAAAATTCATATTTAATTACACCAAGATGCTTTCCAACGACATCGGTGATATTGGTGTGACCTCATGATTAATGACTAAAGAAGACTACTAATGAGTGCAATGATGCTTGTGAGGTACCTCATAAAGGTATGGTTTTCAGATATTTTTATGATCAAACCCAGGCACCCATAAGCAGGCCTTGAGGTACCCGTGGGTGCCCCTGTCCCTCTCTATGTGCTTAGTAAACAGTTAACCTAATATACATATGATGCATTTTTATGGTCTCTAAACAATGAACTCCCTACCATTATGTTCACCTTGTTAAAACATTTAGATAGCTAAATAAAGTCATATTTCACGACGAGTTCCATGACTAATGTGTTCTTATTCCTCCTTTGCACTTAAACATTTATGAAACTTTCATTGCTTAGTTTGCTTGATGTTACATTGCCTTGTACTTCATCCATATTTATTAGGTGTAGGATGCAAGATGGCATTCATATTAGGATCTTATTTACAGGTTAGCTTAAAATATTTTGGTGATCAATGATAGATCAAACCCTTATTTATGAGTATGTATTGCACCTTATCGTCATGACTCAATCATCTTATCCCTCTTTCACATCTACTAAAGTTTGCACAGGGTTTTTTACTACTATCGGATTGATTTCATTAAAGTTCATACTCAACATCATCCTCAAGTTTATTACGCCTAAATCAGTGATCCTGAAGATTAATGTAGTAACTACTTTCTGCACTCGTCTTTGTAGAAGCTCCACCCATTTCTATTCCACCACCTATCACTTCTGTGGTTCCTCTTATTGCTTCTATTTCTAAGGGCTATGATATTATTGAACAACTTAAGAATATGCTAGCCAAAATCTCCCTCTATGACTTATTGCACAATGTGCCTAATTTTCATCAAACATTAGAGGTTTCCCTTCATTTTATTCATATAGAAAGTGATAATTCTTTTGCAGTAGTTTTCACACACCTCATTCAGTCTCTCAAAAAAATTCCACGTGCTATATCATTTACTAATGATGTAATATCGCCATTTGCTAATGAAAATCCATGTGCAACTTTGCTTATCAATGCTATTATCAGCACCACTTGTATTAAATGGTTCTTATTGATAATGGATTAGCCGTCAACTTATGTTCTCATTCCCTTCTCAACAAATTGGGCATTAATGATAGTCTAATTTCTAATAATTCTACTCTTATTCGGGGATATGATTCAACTACTCGCACATGCCTCAGGAACTATTTCATTACATATTCAAGTTGGGCCTAAGATTTTCCTCATAGATTTCTTTGTTATAGATGCTTCATTTCAATTTAATCTATTATTAGGTAGACCTTGGATTCACGCAATGCAAGTAGTTCCATCTACTATACACCAATGCATCAAATTCTTACATGATGGATACATGACATACTATAACTGCAGATCCTGAACACATTAAAATTTATCACATAGACCTATGTTATTGTTATGCCTATTCCTCCTTCACAACCTATTCCATATAGATAGTATTGATACATATGACATTGGTTAATCTATTTCTTGACAATCTTCTTCTATTGCTCCAAGCATTCAGATATTTCTACTCATACTACTGCAATCATCTCACTTACAAGTATCTTCTCCGCTTAGCACTATAATTTGCTCGTTATTGCTCCTCTCGCTCTTATATCTACTGCACCTCCTACCAATTTCCTTGATGTTGTTATACAACATGATAATGCAAACAAAGATGATTCTAATGCCTCTGAACGAAGTTGATACTGTTGAGCTTATTGATGAAACATTGGGAAAACTCAATTTCACTCCTATTGATATAGATGACTCCTATTTCAATGACACTTTCATGGTCGACTGGTCTAGGTGAATACAAATTCAAGACCCCTCCTTATACTAATGTTATGGTACTTTATCGGGGGTCTGTCCATACTTTAGGAAGCTATTTCACCCTCTCCCTAGCAGTCTAAATATACATCACCTCCTTTCACATGCACTCTCTTCATCAACAACTCATATTGGCATCACATTCTGGTCGATCCTACTTGCTTTGATATTATTTGCACATATGACAGCTTAACTTGGCTTGGGTTGACACTCAATGATATTTTACCATTGCCTCACTCACCTCATCTTTATCATAGACTAATTCCACGTTACAGTCCACCTATGGCCTTCAGTGTTTTTCATCTTGTAGTATTCGTTGTCGCACGTACCCCTCGCACTTCTCCATCTGACACTCGGAAAATCTTGGGTTAACTATATTGTGAGGCACTGATAGACTCCAACTCACACTTCTATCACTTTTCCCATGTCATTCAACAGTATTTCTGTTATTAGTGATTCATCTCTTAGTCATTCTCAAAAATCTCACTTGTTGGTACGCATATGAATGTCCGCAGCACCTTTCACTGATGAAGAATATGCACTAAATGTGTACAACTTACGTCGTAACAAATATTTATATGATCCACCTCATAATATTTCCTATCAAGTCTCCAACGCAACCCCATTTGGCTTTGATCCAGACAATGATGCTCTTTTAGACATTGGCACTTGACTGCTCCCATTCTTCACACACTTGGGTGGCATCACATTTATTCTCTCCTCCCCATGTGCCTTTTTAGCATCATCAACTGTCGTACATCTCACACACATCACATCTAGTATTTTACATTCATCATACACATATTGATGCATTCGCATCATCATTTCCCGATGATGCACTCTTGTGATACGGTTCACACTTTACTATTGAGGGCATATTATACACATGAACCTCACACTGCACACTTTACACAACGCACATTCTCACACATTTGACCATATCACACATTTTACACTAGACACATTCACCACACATATCTCTAACATTTCTTAGTCACATTACACATTACACATCTCTCACACATACGCACATATCTTCTGTCGTATCAGCCTTCTATACACTCTACATCTCATTCATTACACACATTCGCACTACATCTCTCTTACATTTACTCCTACATGTTGTGGTCATTACCCTATGACGCACTCTAATCCCATGGTCCATACTCGACCATTGAGGGTATACATCTCAAATGTACTTCATCACGCTCACAGCATTTAATTACTCACTCAATCAATCACTCACATTCTTACACTCTACAATTTTTCCTTTGACAATCACATCCTTTTTAGTACACACATTTCAAACCATTTCTTGATGACGTGCTCTCGTTTACGGTTCACTATTGACTGCTGAGGGGGGATAAAAAAATGAACCTCATTGCATACATACACATCCACTCGAGGGGCATGTTGCTCCTTTCATTCACATTGCATTCCATTCCGCCTCATCCAAAACATATTGCATATCTTGGTTGCAATTACTCTTGCTTACATTTACTTGTTACATACACATATCATTACACATGCTAGATAGATATATTCTATGTCATTATCTTTATCATATAATCATACACACATGCATGTTCACTTTCTTTTCTAATTGTGATCGCAGATTATACAAATTTATTACACGCAGTACATATGCTTAACACAGTACCTATTACCAATCCTACAACGGCTCCTAGGGGCATCCACTTTCGTACACTATGGGTGATATTGTTTCATATCACACTACTTTATCATATTATACACACTTTAACATACTTTTTATCTTTCTAACAAGTTATTTGGTGCTTCATGAGTAGCATTTGTTATGCAGGACTATCTGTCACATGGTTGTCTGTTATATTTTTCATTAATTTCTCTTTGTATGCTCTTATTTACATCCTTTTCCCTCTGTTTTGTATGCACACTTGTATTTTTGTGGCCATTACGGGCTTGACTGTCTTGTGGCATCGAGAGTGATGTACCATGTTTGTAATTGGATTTTCATGGTCTACATTGTCTTCTTGTGTGTTTACTTGTGTCTTAGCTTACACATTGTCTGTTTCACTTACATTTCATCTTAGACATGTGTGTTTATCTTTACTTGCACTAGCACTTGTCCCCTAGCCACTTTGTTTGTTTTTGCCTTCATTTCTACCAAACACATTCCCTTCCCCCTACATGGCACTGTTTCAGCACAATGGTCGGTCCTCTTTTGGGGTGCATACTCCTTCAGTGATGTTGCATGCACCCAAATGAGGGGGGAATCATATGGGTGAATTAATCACCCCATACAATGTTATATACAACATAGTACCAGTATAAAATAGTTTCTAATTTCAGACAGGGCTCAGAATCAAAAAAAAATCCTTAGGACAGTGGTATCCTTCCTAGAGGCCAGTAACTAGGGGCAATTACACAGTGATTAGTAGTTTATCGCAGTCTACAGAGCTCCACACATCAGATTTTACAAGGCAGACAGTCATTAGCACTTGCATTTGTACACACCATCTATAGTGGTGTTCCATATTATGGGGAGTAGTAAAAGGTTATAGGATGCACCATACATTCCTCTCTATATTACTTCTTTCGTGGCGTAGGATCACCCAAAAAACCAATATTTCATAACACTACAACTTTGGGAAGCGGTTAAAGGTTGGAGGATGACACTAGACTTTCCTCCCTATACTTATTTTGTTATGGTGTGAGATCGCCCAAAAAAATCACCCTTCATCGACATCTTCAAGATCCTTTCTACACCTTTTTTCTCATCACAGATTTGGTGTGCATGTTCCTTTTTTACATTTTTAGCATTTTTACATACTTTTTACACATATACATGCATATTTGACTACTTTATTTTTCTTCTCTTTTGTAGGTCTACTTTATGGGACACGGTAGTCATCATCATCCACAGCATTCACATAAATGACAATAACATTGACATCAAAATAGGTATATTGTAACATCTACACATGTGTTTCCGCCCTAGATTCATTTTCATCATCAATTTTTTGCACTTTCTCCTCTCTAGTTATCCACGCTCCACATTTTTATCACTCCATTATTTGTCCTTGTCTCTCACCACGCTTCTACCATCATCGATCTACATGGTTATGAAGTACACATCTCTTATCTACTTTATGTTATCGAGCATTTCTTCTCAAAAACATAAAATGGGGGCAAAAGTAGACACAAAATCATAAACTTTGGGTAATTATCTAGTCCTAATTACATACTACTATTCATATGATTCCTAAGTAAGGAAATTACTAATTAACCCATGTGTCTTTAGCTATATTTTCTTGGTATTTCTATTGCTCACTTTTGGTCTTACACCCATACTTACTTAGTCTGTCAGTTTATACCTCTGACCCTTTAACTTCTCTGAGTATGGACACCAGCGCGTAGTCATGGACGCCATGAGCCAGGCGCCCCTCGTCCCCTCTAGGACGCCCCTGAATCCTTTTAAATTGAACTCATCACTTTAAAATTCATATAATTATAAGTTTAACTCCTAAAAATATTATCTCTATGTTAGTCAGAATGTTCCAAATAGTTACTTATGTAAAGTCAAGCAAAGTGAATGCAGTATCCCCTATATTTTGTTTTATGCAAATCATAATAAGGGACCAAGCACTGACTACATTTGTAGAGTGATTCAGTTACATATGTAGGCTGATGCATGTATATTTTCTACCATCTTTGAGATCCAGTTGCAGTCCAACGAGCACCAAGTCCACAAGGGCCACTAAGGGCTATTTTGGATGATTGACATCACAACCATCTATAAACAAGGACGTTCATTCTGTTTCTATGCAGACATCTATTACAGGTGTCATGGAAATTTTATTAAGCTGTTATTGGTTAAATATGTTACCTATATTTGTGGCATGCTTTGTAATAAATTGTGTCTATAAGAAACCTCCTTTGAAATGTTTCTTAGTTAGTAGTTTTTATCAGTATTACAACAGTTAATAAAAGAAGTTATTTTCAGTTACACTTTGGAGTATGTGAAGAACTTATTTTGATAAATATACTTTATTGACGGTTTCTAGCGATGATCTTGTGCAACCTTGGAGTGACCAAAAGAGACCACAGGATAACCTCTTATGATACCTTGAAATGGGTTTCCATATCTTTTGTGTTGAGAACCTCCATACTTAGAGAAAGGGCCCACTCAACTAAAGATTAGCAATTGGTATTTATGCAAGATATTTATACTTGATTAATTTCTATCTTGGTTTGATAATTATCTGAATGAAATCTTGTATTTCTTTGTTTCAACGTATTTCCTTTATTGTTATTTGATTTTAGCAAGTATTTCATTTCAAGAAAACATCTCCTTTAACAAGAATTTTATTTATTAACTTTGTTACATTAGCATAGATACATTTGATATACTTTATTTTCCATTTGGTAGTTTAAAGATTTCAGTAGTTTTTAATAAGAATAAGGAAATCTATACTAATCGCAAAACCCCCCCACAAATAAAACCCTTCAGATTAGCTATATGTACATTTTAGCTTACAATTTGAAAACATTTACATCGCCATTGTTGAATATTTTATTCTGACATTGGAAGTGTAGGGATATAAATGACAATGCACTCACTTGTTAGAGAACTTGCATATGTATGAGTCTAACACCTTGCCTGCTAGTTTTTAGGTTATGTCAGTTGTCAAGTAAATTTGACATCAATGCTTGTTGAAAAGTTTATTATTGTGATTTGGAAGTTACAACGACCGTGGAATTCTCCACTGGGAAGCTAACCTTCTTGTTTTGATCAAATCTAGATTAGATAGCCTCAATATTAACATTGAGCATTATTATTTCTTAGCATATCAGAATTTTCTTATAATTACCTTCACTTGAACTAATATTCTCTTCTGATTTGTTATTTAGAAATTTATTTACCATAATGGAAGGCTTCAATCACTAAACCATGTAGCTATGACATAGGTTAAATCAAACTATTCATTTTTCCTCTTTGCAAAAGTATTTTTATTCTGATCAATGTAGGTGATTCAAACTCTTCATCTATGCTAGTTACACTTCATAGGAATTTGAGGTGTAAGATTCCAGTTTAAGTTTTTATTAAATTTATTTACATCTAGCTAATTTCTTGATGGAAGATTGCAGGGAAAATGCATAAGAGAAGGGATGGATGTGAATAATTCCACACAAGGGACAACCTAAAACTATACCGGGTCTGAAATTTAGTCACCACTCAGTCTTAAGAGGCACTGTTTAACATCTTTAGGAAATCTGACCCCTCATTTTAATTATTTTTTAAGGTTGATGCAGGCTCTTATAGGGTTCATGTCAATCTTTCAACCTCGTTATCGAATGACATCAATGATAATTGTGTACAACATATTAGCGATGAAATCTTTAAGGATGAATTCACCTGTTCGACCCTGCAAAAGATGGACCAAGAATTCATAGAAGCTAATAATGCACCCCAAAACAAGTGAAGGGCATTTAGATTGCCTCATGAATGTTTCGAATGCAAACTAATAATCCTTATGCAGATCGTCAGCTCACAAATTTCCTATGAGGTTTCTTACGCATGTGAACCAACTAGCTTCAATCCCTCTAGATTCAATGCGTCATCACATAAAAATACACTTGGATTTAAACTATTATTTACAAAACAACTATATTCATTCTTAATCACCTTGAGTAATGGGTTTTAATACTCAATTTTTAATATGTTTACCCTTAAGGTTCAATATTTTGTAGTTAAATTTAACAGTTTATTGCTACATAACAATAATGATTTTAGGCATTTAAATATTTTCTTAATCAACTTGAAATGGGTTCTCCCTCAAATTGTTAAATATTTTTGAATTGTTTTAGTCAAAATATTATCAGAAATCCTCCGCCATACTATTCGGGAAATATGAAAAGAAAGGACCAAAAAAATATGAAGGAAAAAATTTACAGGTTTGCATGGTCTTCAAATACCCAATTCTTTTGATAATTGAAAACTTTAAATCTTCCATCAAATCCAGAAAAGGTAGCTTGAAAGATTCTTATACTAATTTTCTCAACAAATGGAACCTTTAATTGGATCAAGAATTTAAGAATCAAAATTCAAAGCTAGCTAGGAGTGAGACTATCTAGAATCATCCTCAGGAAGGATGGCTTAATCTAAACTTTGATGGTGCTGTTATGGGAAATATTGGAAGATTTGGGGGTGGAGGAGTTATTAGAAATGATAACAAGGATATTATAGCTTCCTATGTTAAGATAGACAAAAAATTATTTATGGGTTTATCGATAAAATAGCAAAAAAACAATATTTATATGTATTTGAACAAAATACAAATCAATAGAATGCAAGCTAGTAACAATTTTCAGTTGTGGTACACATGGAATAATTTGTGTTTAAAATTCAAAAACCATTCTTTCATTCAAATTTAAAAACATCTTTTTACACTTTTTTTAAAAATATTAATTAAATCAATGAAATTTTATTATATGGTTTTCATTTATTGTTTTTACAATTTTATTTTTGGCTTACTGCAAAGTATAAACTCTCTCCGTAAGGTTTCTATTTCAGCCATGAAAGACTTCAGGTAAGCATGCAATCATGTAGTGGACCTGTACGCTAATATTTCACATTAATTCGTGAGACCATCATACATCATGTCCCACTATGGGAAGTAAATTATCTACTTGAAATCATCACAGATCTCCTCGAACTTTTTTCATGAAAGACATAATGCGACACACTTGAAATAATTGTTAAATCAGTCTCAAGGAAGAACCCTGGAAAAATTGTCATTTATTAGAGCCACACTTTGGTATTTTCATTTAGGTACTATTTTGCTCCAATTTTGAAAAGAGGATCACTTTTTTGGCTCCAATTTTTCATCTGTTCTAGGTAGAAGTCAAGTATTAAAAATGTTATTACTGGAGGAGATCCTACTGTCATAGTTGAACCTCCTATTGGCATAGGATTATAAATTGAAATTGTTTAAATATTTTCTAAGGCTATTGGAAATGACAAGTTTAAATAAATGCACGATCCTCACATTTCTAGTGAGTTTTCATAGGTGTTGGATTTGGAAAAATGGTACAATTCAAAGGGAAGAGGTTTCTAGACATGTTAAAATGTCGAGGGTAAAAAATAAAGGACAAGTAAATACCCATCCCTATTAAACATTATTAATTCCTAACACTGGAAGTAGTGGTTTAGACCCCTAAAATGTTGACATAATTCATCATTCCACAATTCCCATCTTGACCCGCATAATAATCCTAATCATCAAGATTAATTATCTAACTAACCCCTTTCC
The DNA here is from genome assembly GCA_019776745.2 of Taxus chinensis. Lineage (NCBI taxonomy): Eukaryota > Viridiplantae > Streptophyta > Pinopsida > Cupressales > Taxaceae > Taxus > Taxus chinensis. The sequence continues at coordinate 631,775,523 of CM034148.1, forward strand.
TAACTTCCCACATATACCTTATTTAACATTTCTAGGATTATTTTCAAAATTCCTATCTACCTATCCCATCCCACTCTACACCTACCCTACAACAAGCCTCTCCATGTAATATCACATCATCAACTCCTAATTAAACCTTATTACTATTTTCTAATCCCATCTCCTCTAATTATAGAAGCATCTAATTCTAGAAGTCTACTCTACACTTTCTACTCTTCTCCATGTAAATTTTAAATCCCTAATGGATATTTTTGCATTAATTATAGAATTTAATCCTAATTCTAGAATTAATCCCACCTCCTCTATTTATAGAAGATCTTCTAATTCTAGAATCCTCTATAACTTTAAACTCTTCTCCATTGAATTTTAAATTCAAATTCAATGGATATTTCTCTATAATTCTAAAATTGATCCCACCTCCTCTATTTCTAGAAGGTTTTAATTCTAGAAGCCTCTCTTACTTTCTACTCTCTTACTTTCTACTCTTCTCCATTAAATATTAAATTCAATGGACATTTCTTCATAATTCTAAAATTTGCTAATTATAGGATTAATCCCACCTCCTCTATTTCTAGAAGCTTCTAATTCTATAAGCCTCTCTAACTTTCTACTCTCCTCCATTGAATTTTAAATTCAATGGATATTTCTCCGTAATTCTAGAAATTTCTAATTCTAGAATTAGCAATGCTCTTCTATCTTCTCATTCAATACTAACCATTGATCTTCCATCTACTTGGCAAGATCTTATCCCTTCATTTATTCTTCCAAAAACTATAAATTGGTGTGCCACCCTCTATATAATTCACCATGATGAATCCAATTAATCCTTAGAAATCCTTAGAAATCATAACAAAGTGCTGCTAAAATTCCTAAAAATCTCTCTAATATCCATTTACATATGTATCAAGCATTGACAAGCAATATTCAATCCACAAAGGGGAAATTATGTCTATTTACTTCCACAAATCTAAAGAAAACAATCCTATCCATCATCGTGAGCACAATTACAACATCAAAAAAGGTTATTTGTTGGTAAGTTATAGGTATTGCTTCCATCTCCCTTTCATCTTTGATACATCTGAGGTAGTGTTTAAGAGGATTAAATTTAGGAAATCAATTTTGTTTTGGTTTCTAATTTGCATATATATCTAATCACTCTTTGGCATTTACATTCTAAGACCCACCGTGGGGCCTTGCCTCAATATTTATCTTGATTTTAGTTAAATATATCGAGTAATACATGATGTGCAATAATATTTAATATTTTGTATATAACATATTATATTTTGTTTTCGTTTGTTTGCATATATCCCCCTTGTCTGGTTGTTATATCTTGAAGGTGAAACTACTTATTCTCTCCTGTCGCATCCTAGGGTGATATTAAGGATCAAAAGTAGATAACCTTCCCCCTTTTTCATTTATAGGGGTATCATTGCATGGAATTGACATCCACACACTTACCATAGTCCTAGGAGTCTAATGACATAGACTTAACCTCCACGCACGCAGACACACCTTATGTTCCAATGAGGTATATAAATCCTTGGAGAGTTGTCGTTATTGGCTAAGCGCTCACTTATTTTAAGAGAAACGTGAAGTGAGGGGATTCCACGTCCCAATACCTAGGACTTAGACAACATCCTTGCAATAAAACATTGGGCCCCATGTACTGCAAGGTATATCAGGGATGCCCCTAGCAAGCTTATACATCCTAGTATAGGAAACCTTTTGGCTACATATAAAACTATAGTGAAAGGAGGCCACACTTACCAAGGAAACTCGGTATCCAACCCCACATTGACACATAGGTGGAGCACCATGTTTTGGCACCATCATCGGTGTGTTGTATTGAAAGTGGGTTATATTTTGATTGTAATCCCACTTGACTAGTTAGGGTGTGTGTTGTATGTTTGTTTCTTTCTTGTAACCATCTTATTACCTTAAAAATTTTATCAATCAAACATCATCATAATCAACCATCCTAGATCACACAATCCCAATCCAAATGCCACCACCATCCTTAATCAACCAACCTAATCCAAATCTAATCACCCGCACATCCTATCAAACCATGGCATTTGATCCTCAATCCCCATCCTCTCCAAACCAACATCCAAACTCCTAACTATTTTCTAAATCCATCAACCAAGCTATCCCATCATCCCTGACCCATCAAAATCAACCATCTCACTTTGATCATGAAATCCCACACACTATCCAATGCCTTAATAAACAAATATCAAATCTCACATCCTACTTTAACCAATCCCCTCCTCGACATCTGAATAAATCATCTCATGTTGATCCTTACATCCTAAAAATCATCCAACAACTCAATCAACAAATATCTAATCTTAAATCATGTATCAACCAATCACCTCCTAAACCATCATCTCCTAACCAAACCCATCCATAATTTCCCCTTCCTAAGATCCCTACTCCTCACCCAATTGACTTCCTATTTGAGGAACCCGAATCATCTCAATCCAAACCCTAGCCTAATCATCATAAACCACTATCCCCACAATCCAATTACATCAACTTTGACAACCTCACTAACTTTGACCTAGACCAAAATGATCTACTTTATGTCGTTGCTAATCTAGTCACCAATCTCAAGCCCCCACAACCATCCCAAATTCCAACCTCCAAATCCCCTATCAATCATCATGACCTACACATTAATCCCATCAAAACTCATGTGAATAATCCACTACCATCCAAAATCTCAACTCCTAAATCCAGTCATCATAAACCTTATCCACAACAATCCAAACAACTTAACCCAAAATTATTATCACCCACATCACATCTTAGTCCTCCATCCTTGTCATATTCATTCTCCCAATACGATCCTATGGACTTTCTCCTAAATGTTCCCACATCCCCTAACCCACCATCAAATTCAGCCTCTAAACCTATTTCATCCCCTTCATCACCTAATCCCAATCCTGTCAAAACTATCTCATCCACCGTGACTCCTAAGTCACCTGCATAACCTTCTACCAACAATCATAAACCATCTAATGTAGATTCTATGTCAACCTCATCCTCTTCATCCACGCCTAATTTTATCGTAACCCCTTCATCACTCAAACCTAACATTATCCTATTCTTTAATCCTATTTCATCTCCACCATCCCCTAATCTTAAAACATATAACGTGACTCCTAAGTCACTTACTCCTAAACCTAACAAATACAATCTCATTCCTACCCAATTTAATGAGGCTCTTATACCACCTTTATCTACTTCATCCCCTAAATCGACCAAATCTACTATGGTTCCTACACTACACCCATCTCCCAAATATCCTTCACCCCCAACATCACCCAAATCTACTGTGATCCCCGTATCACACCCACCCCCTTCATCTACATCTATTAATCCCAAAAAATATAATCCTAGGCCAAAACCATCTAACTCAAAACCACATACTCCAACCAATCCAAAATCAACCAAATCTACTTTGGCCTTCAAGACCAAACCATCCACTTCAGCCCCTAGGTATAATCCCTCCCCTTCATCTTCTAAGACACAATAATCTAATCCAACACATAAATCCATATCGAAAATAATATCTCATAATCCACCCAATCCTACACCTTTACTTCCTACTCCCCCAAATTCATTCAACCCAAAGCACTTCACTCCTTTAGGAGAATCCTTGACCGCCATCTTCCATCACCTAAAAAACCTTCAACATGATCATCCATCCCCCAATCACATCACATGATCAAAACTTTACCAAACCATCTTGGTTTCAAGAACACTATTATTGTGTCTTCCATCACACCCATGGACATACGACCAATATTTGTATGAAAGTTAGGTCTTATGTCCAAAAATTCATTAACCAAGGGCTTACTATCCTTGTACCTCTTTATCCACCGCCTTTCTATCTCAAAACTCTCCCTAACCATCACCCACCATCCAAATCTCATCATACATCCAAACATCCCTCACCGACCAAAAACCAAAAAAAATCTCACCTCCCATCCTTTGTTAAGTCTGGCCTCTTAGTGGATGAAAAAACTAAAATCTTCAATTTCATGATGACCACAAGGCATCATCTTTCCCAACCACTTCATATCCTGTAGTGAAAAATATGTTTACTAATATGAAATGTCGAGGCAAAGGATTAGGCATCCATATACACCATCTATAGTGGTTTTTTACATAGTAGGAAGCAGTTAAAGGTTGGCGGACGACACCATAAATTTCTCCCTACACTTCTTCCATTACACAAGCGTGAGATCGCCCAAAAAAATCACACATCTACATCATTTACAGGATCCTTTCTACACTCTTTTCCTCATCACGGATCTGGTCTACATGTTCCTTTTTCATTAATTCATTTTACATACTCCTTTGCATGATTGTTACACATATACATGTGTATTTAACTACTTGCTAGCTTCTCTTTTAAAGTTCTGTCTGTATGGGAAGTGGTAGTCAACATCAACGTCATTAACAACATCACACACAATGACATTGACATCGATAATAGGTACATTGTGACATCTACACATGATTTTTCTGCCCTAGGTTCATTTTTCATCATCACTTTTTTGCACTTTATCCTCCTTAGCATCCACACTTCACATTTTTATCACTTCACACTTTGTCTAGTCCCTCAAAACTCTTGCATCATCGATCTACATGATTATCAGGTATGCATCTCTATCTAGTTTATGTTACCAAGCTTTCCACTCACCAACATAAAGTGGGGGTAAATGTAGACACAAAATCATGCACTTTGGGTAATTATCTAGTCCTTATTACATACTAATATTCATATGATTCCTAAGTAAGAATGGTAATAATTAACCCATTTCATTGGCCACATTTCTTTCCTTTTTGTCACTTTCCTTAGTCTTATACTTCTTCTTTCTCATTCTATCTTTTTATACTTCAAAACTTTTCATCCTGGACACTAACAGCCCAGACCAGGATGTCAGCACCAAGCACCCTCGTAAAATCTAGACACCCATGTCCTCTTTGTACTTTGGTCACACTTTTTAGGTCCTTTCTAGCCATTTGAGCATCTTATATTTTTCATAGTCAGACTTTTGAGGGTTAATTACAAAGTTAAAGTAAGGGAATCATATAAATATAAAGTTATGTAGTCATAATAAAGGACCAAGCACTAAGCACTAGCTATCATCACCTAAGGTTACATCCATCAAGACATCTAAGAGCTCCATTACATCCATCTAGCTCCATCACAATGGACACAAGGGATTGGTTTTCTGCATCACACTTCATAGGAGGGTAGTTCATTTTGTTACATGAACACATTTACTACATTTTACTTTTAGTTACTTGTTCGATATCGACGTACGACTGGAACAAGAGTAACTTAGCGCACAATTCCACACACACACATAAAACATTCTTATAAGAGAAATTGTGGGGTTACTTAATTTTAAATGAAGAAAAACATAGGGTAACAGAAAAATAAATATCACAACAAAAACAACACAATTGTTAATAGAATGAAATGTGGGAACCAAAGAGTGCAACCACCAAGAGAAAAAATAGTTGATAAACACAATGTGTTTATCACCGTTGAAAGATGTGTATCAAAATTTTGAATTAGTAACACGTTTTGGGGAGAGTAAAAGTGGGTTTTTTTTCTCCAAATGAAGAATAACGTAGGGTGTTAGAAAAAATCATATCAAGAACACCACAATCACTAACAAGGTGGTGGAAGTGAAATGTGGAAACTAAAGAGTGCATTTGTGAGGAGAAAAATTAGGTGATGAACACATTGTATTTATCACCACTGAAAGACATGTTTCAAAAGTGTGATTTGGTAACACATTTTAGGGAGAGAAAATTATGGATTGTTTTGTTCAAAACGAAGAATAACTTAGGTTAATAGTAAAAAATAAATAACACATTGATAACATCGCATTTAGTGATGAGGTAGAAGAAGTGAAAACATGGGAACCAAAGAGTGCATCCATGAGGAAACAAAATGGTGATAAATGCACTATGTTTATCATGACTTAAGGTGAGTTTCACAAATGCAAGTTGAGAACACGTTTAGAGAGAGAAAAACCAGTTTTGTTTCACTCCAACTAAATATTAACATAGGTTAATAGAAAAAAACAAATAACATATCAAAATAACTTCATTCATTGACAAGGTGGAAGAAGTCAAATGTGGAAACCAAAGAGTGCATCCCCAAGGAGAAAATTTTAGTGATAAACACATTATGTTTCACAGTTAAAAGATGTGTTTTATAAATTTGGGTTGGTAATATGTTTTAGGGAGAGAAAATGTGGTCTGATTTCACTTGAAGGAAAGAATAACATAGGTCAATAGAAAAAATAAATAACTCATCGAGAACACCACATTCCTTGATTAGGTCAAAGAATTAAATTATGAGAACCAAAGAGTGCATCAACAAGGAGAAAATCATATAGTAAACACATTATGTGTATTACCATTGAAATGTGTGTTTTAGAATGCAAGTTGGTAACAAGTTTTGGATAGAGAAAATGGGCTTGTCTCACTCAAAATGAAGAATAACATTATAAAATAAAAATAACAAATAACATATCAAGAACACCACAATCGTTGATGGGGTGGGAAAATTGAAACATGGGAACCTAAAAATACATCCACGAGGATAAAAGGTAGGTGATAAGCACACTGTATTTATCACCACTAAAAGATGTGTTTTAGACATGCAAGTTGGTAAGACATGTTGGGGAGAAAAAATGAGGGTTTGGTTCACTCCAAATGAATAATAACATAGGTTACCAGCAATAAAACAAATAACATATCGATAACACCACATTTTTTAATGGGCTGGAAGAAATGAAACATGGGAACCAAAGAATCCATCCAAGAAGAGAAAATTAAGGTGATAAACACACTATGTTTATCGCCGTTAAAATGTGTGTTTCATAGTTTTGATTTGATAACATGTTTTGGGTAGAGAGAAATTGGGGTGGTTTTACACCAATTGAATAATAAAACAAGTTAATAGTAAAAAAATTGTATCAAGAACAGTGCATTCATTTACGTTTTCGAAGAAGTGAAATGTGGGAACCAAAGAGTGCATCCCCAAGGAGAAAAATATGGATATAAACACACCATGTCTATCTCCATTGAAATATGAGTTTTATTTGGTAACATTTTTGGGGAGATAAAATGCATGTTTTTTTCTCCAAATGAAGAATAACATAGGTTAATTGTGGGGGAATAAACATATCGAGAACACCGCATTCATTGATAGGGTAGAAGAGTGAAATATGGGAACAAAAGAATGTATTCCTAAGGAGAAAAATATAGTGATAAACACATTGTGTTTATCATCATTGAAAGATGTGTTTCAAAAATGTAATTTGGTAACACATTTTTGGGAGAGAAAACACGATCTTGTTTCACTCAAATGAAGAATAAAATACGTCACTAGCAGAAAAATAACATATTGAGAACACTACAATCATTGATGAGGTGGAAGAAGTGAAAAGTGGAACCAAAGAGTGCATCCAGAAGGGGGAAAAGTAGATGAGAAAAACATTGTGTTTATCATTGTTGAAAGGTGTGTTTCACAAATGTGAGTTGATAACACCATTTTGGGGAGAAAAAATTGCACTTGTTTGACTTCAACTAAAGAATAACATAGATTACTAGGAAAAAAAATATATAACATTGCATTCAATGATCAATTGGAAGAAGTTAAACATGCAAACCAAAGATTACATATATGAAGAGAAAAAATTGATGATAAATATGTCATGTTTATCACTACTTAAGGTTATTTTCACATATATGAGTTGATAACACGTTTTTGAGAGAGAAAAAGTGAAGTTTTTTCTCTTAATGTAGAAGGAAATAGCGTAATACCAAAAGATAAATTACATAGTAAAAGCATAGCAATCATTGTCAAGGGGAAGAAGTGAAATGTGGGAACCAAAAAGTACATCCATGAGGAGAAAAAATTGGTGATAAACACATTTTTTTATATTTTTTAAGGTGGGTTTTAAAAATTTGATTTGATAACATCTTTTGGGAGAGAAAACGCGGTGCTTTTTAACTCCGAATTTAGAATAAATTACGTAATATAGAAAAATAAATTACATAGAGATCAACATCGCAATATTTTATGGGGGTTAAGTGAAACATGGGAACCAAAAATTACATCCGCGAGGATAAAAACCAAGTGATAAACATTGTTTTTATTATTGTTGTATGGTGTGTTTCACAAGTGTGCGTTGATAACACTTTTTGGGGAGAGAAAATGTGTTGTTTCACTTTGAATGTAGAATAAATTAGCGTAATAGAAAAAATAACATACATAGTGAGAACACCACAATTGCTGATAGGGTAAAACAATTACATCATGGGAACCAAATAGTTTATCGACAAGTATAAAAGAGAAGGTGAATAACACACTATGTCTATCACTATTGTAAGGTGTGTTTTATAAAAATGAGTTGATAACATGTTTTGGGGAGAGCATAATCGGGATTTTCACTCCAAACAAATAATAAATGAGATTCATAGCATAACACCTCAATCCTTGTGAGGATAGAAGAAGATAATTATGGAAAACAAAGTGAGTACCCATAAAGAAAGAGCATATGCTAGACATGGTGTGTATATCATTGGTATAAGGTGTGTTTTACAAACACAAGTTGATAACATATTTTGGGGTGGGAAAACAAAGGGAAGTTTCACACCTAACAAAGAAAAAAATATTGATAACAATAAACTAAACTACATCAAAAAGACATTGCAATCTTCATAGGGTGAAGAGAAATGTGGGAAGAAAAGTTTGTAAACATGAGGAAAGAGAAAGTGATAAACACTTTGTGTTTAGAACTGTAGTATGGTGTGTTTTATATACACAAATTGATAACACAGTCTTTGTGAATATTTTGAAGTTGATTTTATGTAGATGTTGATACTGCAGTAGTAATGCAAATGTCTTTCTATAACTATAAGTTGGGAGGGAACTCTAGTATTTCATTTCATATTATTCTATATAATGTCATGAATGAGAATGTCAAATATGTATAAAGAGCATAATAAATGGGATTGATGTCATGGCATAATGTGAATTTCATTTTAATTTCACCATAAATATTAGATGTTTGTAGATGAATACAAATTATAAGGAGTAGATTTTACAAATTTATCGTAGAGCAGTACCTAAACCATTGTAGCCATATATTGAAATACCTAGATTAAAATCATAAATAATTTTGTGTTGGATGAAAAACACACATCACACATTGACAAACACATAGTATGTTTATCAAGAAACCATGAAAAATTGAAGAGCCAGAACATTTTTTGCTAAAGAACACAAACATCTCAAATGGTACGTTTTGTTTATTTTGTTTTATGTTCTATTTGAAGAATGCAAGATAAAGTAACAAGGTCTAATTTACGTTAATACCCTTGAGGAATCCATAATATTCATAGAGGATGCAATTTTATTTTCAATTTGAACACTTGCAATATGTAATCAATTGGAATCCTTTTGCTAAACTTGTACAATGCTAGAAGAAATTTTTAAAGAATTTATGCAGAGTGGATGAAGAGAATGTCAGATACTATAATAAACATGAATGCATACTAATAGATACATACTCTATTTCAAATCAAAGGTACAAATTCATTTTTTTCAGAGTATACCACTCTTTTAAACCAAAATTTTAATTAACTTCCTTTACCATATATGATCTTTCCCAACTTGAGACAATTACATCATAAATGCCATGCTAAACCAAGTACATTACAACATAAACCATGGGAGTGAGGAAGAGGAATGGAATAAAAAAAAATGTTCCCACTTGTTTATGATGGCATGTATGTTTTTCATGGCATTTTACGTCGAGAAATGCTACACATTTAATTCACCAACCATCTATAGAATTTGGTGTAGATTTATTGGCTCATTGACACAGCATCATCAAATCCTATGTCAACGCATTTCTTATTAGTTGAAGTGTCAACCTGACTATCATAAATGATATGTATTTATTTCATGTTTGGGTGTTATCTTGTATGTTGGATAGATATCGCCCAAACATGATGGCTTATAATGACTCTTCAAAATTTATATAAAGGAGGGTGTGTTTTTGAAAAGGTATCCTTATTCATGGTAATTATTTTGTCACCTTAAAATTTATCTCCTAAAAGGTGTTTTAAAAGGATGTGGGAAATAGTAGGAAGTTATTTGGGAAGGGGCACACAATGTGTGTCCAATGGATGGTAGATCCACTTTTCCAAGATTCATTGTTAGGGATAAGTTGTGTTATTTGTACATGTTTAGAATGATGTTAAGATTTTTGGCCATGTGTTTTCATTGATGTCAAAGAGAGATGTTTTCAATGTTATCATTTATATTTATTGATGTCAAAGGGTATGAGGAACATGAAGGTTAATTGGTAATGTCAAGCCAAGGTGAGTCTTGTTGGTATTGCATGGTGTTGCATGGGCTTTAGAGTAGTATAGTGACTTGTTGGAATGTGATAGTCGATTTCAAAGATATGGATAGTGTTGTGATGATTTCAAGGAGTGTGATGAAGGTCATTTCAGGTTTAAAAGGAAGCCAAGGTGATGAGGTCGTTAGATTCAGTGATGCAAGCATGTTTCAAGTGCTTGTTTGTGAGGTCTGGAGAGCAGTATGAGGCATGGCATGGTGAAATGAAGTATGTATGAGTTTAATATGTAAGGTATTATAGCATAAGAAGTGGGTGTATGAGGTGTAGAGACATTCAGAGGTGTCTTATAGTGTTGGTTTAGGTGTTAGACAATGTTTTTAGGTTTGTTCCTAGACCTATTCCTTAAGAAACTTGATCTTGGTGTTGTGGAGTGAGTATGTCTAGGAATATTTAGGTAAAGGTGATTATTTTATATGTGTTGGAATGTTTATGTTATAGTTTGGACCAAATTTCAGGTCCAAGTGATGAAGAATTTTTGAGATTTTGCACTTTGACCATTCCCAAAGGTGAGTTTTTGAGATAAAAGTTGACTTTCTGATGCTCGCTGGAGAGTGTCTACTTTGTATGGGGACGCATGATCCTGTGGGTAGTTTAATAGGTAAGTTATGAATATTTCCCAAGTGGAATGAGGTACTTTTATCATCAGGTTTTTATGAACAATCATTAAGAATCCAAACAGTTTTTTAACCCTCATAAAACCCTAGAGCTTTGTAGCGACTTGGGAGAAAATGATTGTAGTGTCCTAGAATATATTTATTTTACAAATGTGGTGATCTTAGGTTATATATGAATCTTCCATATTTTTATTGATGTATTTTAGAGGTTGTGACAGTATGTGGGCCCCATTCAAAAATGTTAGTTTTTGTAAAGTTTTGGTTTGTGGAAAAATTCTCCATTGGACCTATTGACTAATTTATCATTTTTGGAATTGTGGAAGTTTTAATTTATATCTATGATGGTTTAAAATCATGTTTTATCCTTTAGGTGGTCAAGTGTGCCCTATTTTGTAGGATTGGTTTTTGGTCAGTTTTGGGCAATTTGGAGTAGTCTAGGTGGAGAGAAACTTTTGAGGTGATACAGTCAATTTTATGGCATGATTTTAGTTTGGTGATGACCCTAAGATAAATATATTTATAATGGTGTATCATACTTGAGTTTTTTATTTTTGAGCAAGTTATGGCTTGATCGTTGGAAAGACTAGTTTTTGGGGTGTTTGGATGTGCATTCTCTTGAGTGGCTTTATGAGGTGAGATGATTGTTCCCAAGTTTTTCATAGTTTATAGAGGTTTTTTGAGGCTTATATAAGTGTTTTCCATGCCTTGGTGAAGTTTATTTTGGTATAGAACATTCCCTTCTTAGCGAGTTGTTTGATTTGGTGTTTTAGGGCTTCTTGTGTCCTAATGGAGGTCTAAAATACTCTAGGTGATGTTGGCAACCTACATGGTCCTATGGGTGATTATTTTATCATGTTCTTATGATTTAGGAATTTATTTTACACTATTATGTCTAACCCAGGTGAATTATAATGATGATATAGGTAGAAAAGTAAGTTAGAAGGCTCAATTGAGTTAGTTGTGAGCGTTGATGAAAAGTGTGACCTAGAAGGTTGTTTAAGGAAGGTGATGAAGGTACTTGTGACCTTGTTGAGATTAAAATTATGTGGTGGTGTTTTTCTAGATAGAGATCAGGTATGGGTGAGCTAGGGCAGATGGTGAAATTAGCTTGAAGGAAGTGGTTCTTGGGCATGGAGGCTAAAGAGGCTTTTTGAGGAAGATAGAGTGGAGAGTGAACTTTGTAGAGTTTTCATCAGTTGTGTGAGATAAAATTAAAATATTTCATTCATTTCATATGTTTTTTTTATGTTGATTCATCTAGTGGGTTGGTGTCTCTATGTAGGGTTGGTGCTCTCCTAAACTAGGGGTTGGTGCTCCTTATAGGGTCGGTGCTCCTTGTGGGGTTAGTGCCTCACTAAATAAATCTCTTTTATTGTGTAATATACATATGATTCCTTTTTTTGCATAATATATATAAAGTTTCAGTGGGTTTTCTTCCCCTTAAGGGTTTCCCACTTAAATTTGTTGTCAATGTGTTATTGTGTTTCTCTTGCATATGCTTTGATGGTTATGTTATATTGATCAATATTAATGAATAAGATAAATTGAATGGTTGAAGAATGTTAATGGTTAAAGTGAATGAAAATTTATATGCACACTGATTCACCCCCTAGTGTTTATGCTTCTAATAAAGATTCCTAGTGCCTCAACACCATCCTATCTTCCCAATTATCATGTTTACTCTACCTTGCTAGAGAAAAGTTGTGAAGGGTCTTTCCAAAGACTTACCCAGATATGTACTCAAATTTTTAACTTTAATTAAATTATCTATGGTGTTATTTTACTTCCTATGAAAATGTTTCGATAAATTTTGAGTTGATAAATCTTATAATAATTTAATAATCAAATGAGATTAATTAATTAGAAAATTCTAGGATAAAATTAGGGTTTTCAATATAAAAGTTCTCTTTACTAAATAAATTATTAAATGGGGAAAAATGCACCTTACATTTTGGTATTAGAGCCTGTTTAAATGCCAGTTTCTCCATCATTCTATGAAAATATTTTTTCTATTTTATTTGTTTATTTTGATAATAAATGAGTTGATAAAGGAAATTCTATGAAATCTAATTTGATAAAGAGAATAAAAAAATTATTTTAAAATATGAGACACCTTTTTCAAACTTTATATGGAAGCTTGTTCCAAGAAGACATGTTTTGCAAATATAGTTTTTCCTTAATCAATTACAAACAACAAGCATAGTCATAAATCTTTTTTTGGAAAATATATCTAGCATTCTTTGTAATGTCATATATTTATCTTCTCCAAAGAGGCATATAGTCTTTAAATTTCTATTATGTTATTTATGACTAATCAATTACATTTTAAGAGGTGGCATTTTTTTATAAACTTTTTTCTTTTTTATAATTGGCTTAAATAATTTCATAAGATTCTCAATTAATAAAAATACAATACACTGCATAGTGTTGCTATTATAAAACACAAATACGAGTATGAGTTGAAATATCTGATAACTTCATGTACCCTAAATCATTTTAAAAGTTGTCTCAAAAATAAGATTAGAAACATTAGTGTATTTTAATATCTTGTGAAAGGTAGGTGTATTGCCACCAACTTTTACATTATTGATTTTATAAATTTTCCAATTGCAATTAACCACATTTCAATTATGATTTTAATTCTAATGTTTATGTCAATAAATAATTTTTTTAATTTTGGAAAAAATATTTTTTTTAATTTTGGAAAAAATAATTTTCTTTTTTAGTTGGTTGTAACAATTTCCTAAAGGTTTACCAAAATAATATTAATAAAAATAGATATATTTCATGGACAAGTAAAAATTGTTTGTGTGGAATATAATAACTACTTGAATAGATGTATTTCATATTTAGATGGATACTTAGAATGTGCTTAATGAATATTAGAGATAATTCATATAGGTAGGGTTATTTCATTTGCATGTGGATTTTCACAAATGTAACACATTTTGTGAACTTTGAAATATGAAGGATGATAAATTCTGAAAGCCAACCCAAATTTTTCAATTGGGGAAGCCATGACATCTATTCGATATGGGAAAATAAATCAGTATACAACTTATCATGCCATAATTTATGTCTATGAGAATAGGTTGTAGTTTCTAACTTTTCATCTAATCATACTCATTTTTTTAATTGCAAATATCATTCGTAACTTCATCTGTTTTTGAACTTATGAAAACTAATATGTATGCTCTTGAAGTCACACCCCTGTATGATAAATGTTATGAAACATATCCCCCCTCTTCCCCCAAGAGAACACTTTGATACTCAGGTTTACTATGTGGCTAGCATTTGTAACATGAATGTTCAAAGATATACCCATTTTTGGGGATTTGTGTAATCTCAACTACCTGATTAATTTTGACAGATTTTGTCAGCACAAAGGACCTGGAGAATATTTCCAATTGATCGTAAAATATTCTCTCCTACCCATGCACATTTAATGTTTTCTAGATTGCTCAAGAAGTTATCACTTTGAAAGTCCTCTATATATTTGAGGCATTTGTATGCATTTTGTAAGGAAAAATTAAGCAATGAAGCTCTAGTGAAATTTCAATAGAAGAAGTTTATTTTTTATATTATTTTTTTGCATCTCTCTTCTCTATTTTACCTTACCTTCTTGCATCCTACCCCCTTTATTTGGTATTTTAGCTTCTTCCTTATTCCCCACAACTAGTATCAAAGTGAAAATCCTCAATCAAGGAGCACGATTTCAGACCAATGTAGGTGATGTTCGTGTTTTATTATAGGTTATAGTTTTTCCATTTTAAATCTGTGTGATTTTCCTTTTTAAATTTGTATTTCACATTTTTAGCCATGGCTGGCACTAGCATCAGTCTACTCCAACCCCAAATCCCCATTTTTAATTGAAAAAATTATGATTAAATTGGGATATTAGAATGAAAACCCTTTTCTGTAGTCAAGATACCCGGTAAAAGGAATGATAACCAAATTGTACCAAGCCAAGAACACAGCTACTAATCAAACACCATGATCAATAAGATGAAAGCTATTCTCCAGAATAACTTTACATAAAACCTTTGCAAACAAATGAATAGCAATATCATATATTATTATGGAACTCAATGAAATACAATGAGAATGGGCCTTGCTTATATATGCAAGGAATAACAATCTAAGAACCAGTCAATGTCGTAGATCAAGCCATAAATCATGGAAAGAACTAGTCATCAAAGAACTAGTCAAGTCCATAGATTTATGAGAGAACTAGACATCAAGGATCTAGTCAATACCATAGATCTGGGAAAGAACTAGTCAATACCATAGATCAAGGAAAGAACTATACCTAACAACTAGATAATATCCACACACATAAGTGTGTGAGGATAAATACAATAAAGATAAATAAATTACCTAGGCGAACATGAGCTAAGGTAAATACCTACTCTAACACCCCCCCTCAAGTGAAGCTAGGGGCTAAAATAGAAGTGGCATGTCCACAGTATGAGTCCCAGAAACTAGGCCTGATGAGGTACTCATGTACAATATATCCATGAAGAAATCTCGAACCAAAATAAGGAAAGAATCCTGGTAGATGGAAAGATAAAGAAGAAGAAGGAAGATGTTCTCATGAACACACCCCAAGCATTCCACACAACTAAAGCTAATTAGGTGATACAAAAGGCTTCGTAAAGATGTCTGCAACCTACTGTTGAGTTAGAATTTACTCTAAGAAAATAACTCCATCATGAATGTGTTGATGAATGAAGTGGATGTGTATCTCAATATGCTTGGTCTGCTGGTGCTCAACCGGGTTGCGAGAAATGTGAATTGCACTTTGGTTGTCACACCAAAGTACTGTCGGTGAACCCTGTGGGAATCTAAACTCTGTCAATAACTGGAAAAGCCAAAGAATTTGCTGACTCGCTACAACTGCTACCATGTACTCTGCCTCTAAAGATGAAAGTGCAATAGCTTGTTGCTTTTTAAAAACCCAAGCAACTGGAGAAGAACCAAGATAGAAAAGATATACAAAAGTGGAACACCTATCATCAATAGAACTTTCCCAATCTGAATCTGTATACCCAACCAACTGAGTAGAACCCCTACTGTAGTGTAGGCCAAAGTGGGAAGTGCCATGAAAATAGCACAAAATCCTTTTAGCATCCTGTCAGTGAATACTATGAGGAGAATGTGCAAACTGAGATACGATCCCTACTAAAAATTAAATATTAGGGAAAGTATGGGTCCAAGTACATGAGACTCCCATCCAACCTCCTATACAACATGGGATCACAAAGTGGTGTGGTACATGTGGAAGTAATAGTAACTCCAGACTGAAAAAGGAGATGGACTTGGCTTGTAATTAGCCATATCAAAGTGCCTAAGAAGATCATGGGTGTACTTTTGCTGACTCAAATGAATCCCTGAATCTGTCTGAGAAATATGTAAACCAAGGAAATAATATAATAGCCCAAGATCTGTCATGTCAAACTATGTAGAAATATCCCTCTAAATACTCTGAATGTGGGAAGAAGAGCTACCGGTAAGTAACAAATAATCAACATACAAGACCAGTATCATAATATCCTCACCAACATGCTGGTGATACACTGTATGATCAGAGTGACAATGAACAGAACCAATAGATAGAAGAAAAGAATCCATCTTCTCATACCAAGCCCGAGGAGCTTGTTTGAGACCATAGAGAGACCTTCGAAGCCTACAAACAAGATAAGAATTCTAAACAAATCCAACTGGCAACTCCATGTATATTTCCTCTTGTAGATATCCATGTAAGAAGGCACTCTTCATGTCCATATGGTATACGGGCCACCCCTGTGATGCAGCAAGAGCAAGTACAAGACATACAGAATCCATCTTGGAAACGGGTGCAAAATTCTTAGAGTAATAAATACCTTCAACTTGTGAAAAACCCTTTACAACAAGACGAGCCTTATACTTGTCAGTGGACCCATCAGTTGCGTATTTGGTTCGGTATACCCACTTACACCTTACCATTTTTCTTCCTTTAGGAAGAGATACCAAATCCCAAGTATGATTCTTCATCAAAGAAGAATACTCAGATGTCATCACATCATCCCACTCATGTATCCCATGAGCCATTGAAAAATATTGTGGATCCTCAGAAACTATCCTGACACAAAAGTCCAGAACCTATAGAATGTGCGTGATGATGCCTAGTGGGTGGAAGATCCTCTATGAAAGGTGATGCCTCAGAAACTGTAGTATGAGCCCACTTAGGCATAGTGACAACATCAGTGGGAATAGGATCCTCAATGACATCTATAACCTTCTCATCAATCTTCTTAAAGAAAGGATCCTCAAGATGAGATGAAGAAGAAGAAGGAATGGAAGAAGATGAAGAATCATGATGAGTGAAGCACTCATCAAATTGAACATGTGTTCTGAAAAAGAACATCATGTGTATCAGGATCTAAAATCTGATAAGCTCTCATGTCCTCACAATACCCTACAAAGATCAAGGGTTTACTCTTCTTATCCAAAGCTTTCCTTTTCTTCTTTGGCACAAAGGCCCAAGCATGGCTCCCAAAGACTTGAAAAAATGAGACATTTGGCTTAGTTTGGACCAAGCTTCCTCTAGAGTCAAATGCTCAAGTGCTCTGTGTGGTGTGTGATTCTGAATGTAGTTAGCACAATTAACTGCTTCTACCCAATAGATAGGAGGTATATCTCTAGAATGCATCATACAGTTAGTCATTTCCTTCAAAGTTCTATTCTTCCTTTCTGCTAAGCCATTCTGTTGTGGAGTATGAGGAACAGAATGTTGGTGAATAATGCCTTGAGTTGCCAAAAATTCAGAAAACTCATTACTAAAGTACTCCCCCCCATTATCAGTGTGAAGGTTCTTTATGCTACTAGAAGATTGTTTCTTGACCAAAGCCTTGAAGACTTTGAAGTGTGAAAAAAGATCACTTTTGTACTTGAGAAAATAAACCCAAGTACGCCTCAAGAAATTATCAATAAATTTAAATGCATACTTAGCTCCATTGAAAGATGGGGTAGGAAAAACCATCAAGTCACTATGCACAAGCTCAAGTGGTGAATAAGCTCTCTTAGAAAAATTCTTAGGAAAAGGATCTTGGTGTTGTTTCCCTAATGCACAACCATGACAAAATCCCTCAAGACAAGAAACTTTAGGAAGACCATCTACCATACCATGAGTTCTCAACTCCTTCAAATATCTATAATTGAGATGTCCAAATCTTTCATGCCAAAGCTTACTCTCTGAATCTACATGAGAAACCAATCATGTCCCTATAGAAGAAGTGTCATCAAAACCCTCAAAGTGATATAGTCTAGAACTATGATCAAAAATACCATGAGCAACAAGGGAATAAGGCTCCAACAAATTTCTTACTTCTGCCCCATGTGGTGTAAAAGTCACTATTTTCCCTTGACCAGAATGAAAAATTTGATATACAGAAAGAAAATTTGTAGTGATGTTAGGAACATATATTGCATCTTGGATATTTCCACCATCAAGTTGTATATCACATTTTCCCTCAACAAAAAGAAAGGAAGAATCTCCAACCTCAATTTTGGAAGTAGAACTCAAACCTAGAGAAACAAAAGACTCCTTGGAAAAATTCATGTGATGAGAAGCACCAGAATCTATAACCCAACTATCTGCAAGTGGTGACTGAGATCTTCCAACAACATTAAGTGCATTTCCATGTTGATTAGAAGGAGGTGGAGTAGAGATAGAAATTTTGTGTTTCTTGACTACATCCTCTAAGGCTTGCATTCCCTTATAACACCTATGTTCTTCATGATTACTACCCCCACAAAAAGAGCATGAATGGCTAGACTTATTCTTGATTTAGAAGACTCCTTGGGTTTTGAGTTGTTTTCTTTGGGTTTAGGAGCATTTTGAGATGGAGAAGGTGTGGATTTGGTTTTACTGTTTGGTTTTCCCTTGCCCTTAGGATTAGATGCAACTAATGTCTTTTGAGAGGTGGAAGACTCAAGGTGAGACAATTTGGATTCTTCCCTAGTAATTCTTTCACAAAATGTTTCTAAGTTAGGAATTTTGAATGTGTCACCTAAGGCATCCATGCTAGAGAAAAATGTAGAAGCAAAAATTTGGAATGGTCCTCTCAACTTGGATAGAATTAAGTAAACACACTCTTCATCTTTCTTATCTCTTCCACTCCCCTTCAACTATGTCAACAAATGCTTGAACTTGGTAAGATAGTCTATAATTGTTGGAAAATCTTCAGGATTAAGAGAGGTGATCTCAATGTCAAGAAGTTGCATGGCTCTCATATGATCCACCTTACCAAATAAATCCTCCAATTTCTCCCATATTTTGAAAGGATAGTCACACTTTTCCAAATGAAACAAAATATTGTCACTTACATAAGTTCCTATCAAACCCATACACTCATCAAATTTTCACTGGTACTGAAATTTCTCATATTCTCTAGTGAACATTGGTTGTTCTGAAGAAGTTAAAGCCCATAATCCTTTTCGCTTAATTATTGTTTCCATTCTTGGTTTCCATGTGTGGTAATTATGTGTTGTTAATGGCTCAACATGATCTAATGCAGAAGTAGATAAAGATGTCATCCTCAAAAAATCACCAAAAGAAATGCAAGAACCAAGCAATGCAACAAAACCCCCAAACAATGCAACAAGAGGCCCATCCAGATTTTGGCACTTTATAATGAGTGTGTGTTATAATATGGCACTTTATAATTATAGTGTGATTATCAAAATAAATATTTCCAATGGAAAGAGCATAAAAAACAATCACTTTTACAAAATACGGCACTCAAAACCGAGTTATCAATCAAAAGATACAAGTTTTTTAATATTATGCTCTACTATTTATTTTAGTTGCCACTAAAATAGAATAAAAAGATTATTCCTTCCCCACACAAATAAAATGAAAGGGGGTTGGAGTTAAGCACCTACTAGCAGGAATCACAAACTTTAAGCCCTCATATGACCATACCATATGACCAATGGCTAAGGATTTCAATGGGTGTAAAACTTACATATGGATGTCAATAGCAATCTCCTGCTCTGATACCATAAAAGGAATGATAACCAGATCATACCAAGCCAAGAACACAAATGCTAATCAAACACCACGATCAATAAGATGAAAACAATTCACCAAAATAACTTTACATAAAACCTTTGCGAACAAATGAGCAACAATATCATATATTATTATGGAACTCAATGAAATACAATAAGAATGGACCTTACTTATATAGGCAAGGAATAACAATCTAAGAACCAGTCAAGGTCGTAGATTAAGCCATAAATCATGGAAAGAACTAGTCATCAAAAAACTAGTCAATTCCATAGATTTATGAGAGAACTAGATATCAAGGATCTAGTCAATACCATAGATCTAGGAAAGAACTAGTCAATACCATAGATCAAGGAAAGAACTATACCTAACAACTAGATAATATCTCCTAATATCTAAATAAATAAAAAGAAATATCCACACACATAAGTGGGTGAGGATAAATACAATAAAGGTAAATAAATTACCTAGGTGAACATGAGGTAAGGTAAATACCTACTCTAACACCTGGGAGCTTGTCTAAAATGGCTTCCCATAACCACAAGATAAAGCTACATATAATGCTTTGTCACAAGCAGAAAAGGATATTCTTAAGGAAAATAGAAAAAGGGATGCAAAAGCTCTAGTTTTTATACAATAAGCTCTGGAAATGTCTATATTTTCTAGAGTAGTCACAGCCAGTAGGTCTAAGAGAGCATGGGATATCCTAGAAACTGTCTATCAAGGCACCAGTAAGGTAAAACTTGCCAAACTGCAAATATTGAGGAGAGATTTTCAAAACATTCAAATGAGAGTCTGATAGAGTTGATTCATTGTTTACTCATGTGATGGGTGTATTAAATCAAATTATGTCCCATGGAGAGACCTTAGAATACCATATGATCATAGAAAAAAATCCTTAGGAGTCTACCAGCCAAGTTTGACTCCATTGTTGTTGTTATTGAAGATTCCAAGGGTTTGACTTAGCTTTTTATAGATGAGCTAATGGGATCTTCATTATCCCATGAACAAAGACTTAACAGATCAGGAATCTCCTCTTTAGAACATTCCTTTAAGAGCCAAGTTTCAGTTACCAAAGTTAAAGGAATATTTTAGAATAGAAGAGGAAGAGGAAGAGTTCAAGCAAGAGGAGGTATATCTCCACATTCAAGTGATCAAGAAAACTCCAATTCCAACTCAAGTGATTTGTAAACCAAAGGCAAAGGTAGAAGTTCCTCTCATAGTCATCATCAGAAACAGTCGCAGGAAGAAAGGTATGACAGATATAATATACTGTCATTATTGTACAAAGTATGGGCATTATGCTACTGAATGTCAAAAAATACAGTATGATTTAAGCAAACAAAGTGCAAATTTGTCAAAAGAATGTTATTTTGTAATTTCAAATAATACTTCTACGTTTATAACTTTTCATGTTGCTCAAGAAAGCACAAAAGATGTATGGTTCTTAGATTTTGGTTGTAGTAACCAAGTGATAGGTTCAAATGAATTATTTTCTAGCATGGATGAATTTGTCCAGATATAGGTAAAACTAGGTAACGACAATAAAGTTTCAGTAATTGGAAAAAAGACCACAAATATTAAGACAAAAAAAGGAGAAAAGAAGTTCATTCCTTATGTTTATTATGTCCCTAGGTTAAAACACAGCCTCATGAGTATAGGTCATTTGATACATAAAGGCTATAAAGTGTA
Source organism: Taxus chinensis (assembly GCA_019776745.2). NCBI lineage: Eukaryota > Viridiplantae > Streptophyta > Pinopsida > Cupressales > Taxaceae > Taxus > Taxus chinensis. The sequence continues at coordinate 631,797,356 of CM034148.1, forward strand.
TTTTGAGGAAGGAGAATGTATCATTCTTGATCAAAATCCAAGAAATAGGTTAATATCCAAGGTGGAAATGACAAGAAACGGAATGTTCCCATTGAAAATAAAAAGTGAGTTGAGCTTAGTGGGTGCTAGCTCTTATTCTTGTGTGGGTCATGGAGATCTCACTAAAGGAGTATCGTAGAGCTTAGTAGTCACTAGCTCTCAAAAAAATATGAAGTTGGTAAAAAAATATCAAGGAGGTTTCTCAACCCTAGCAGGCACTAGGCATCTTCCAAAGGAAGAAGAACAAAAAATTTCTCAAGGAGGTTCCTTAACCCTAGCGGGTGCTAAGGTTCTTCCGAGGAAAGCTGTACAAAAATTTTATCAAGAAATACTTTTAAGCCTATAGCACGTGCTAGGTATTTTTCAAAGAAGGATGAAAATATATATTTTCAAAGAGAAGGTTTGAGCCTAGCAGGTGGTATCTCTCAAGCACTTATGGGTGAAGAAAAATAGTTTCAAGAAGAATTTTTAAGCCTAACGAGTGTTAACTCTAAATCACCTATGCAATGTCAAGACCTCACTAAAAGATATTTCCAATCATGACATCTCCATATGCACTCCAATTCAATCAGGAAAATCAAGCTTGGATTTGGAATTTAAGGCTTGGACACTTGCATTTTAATGGCATAAATTCACTCCACAAGAAGAACATGGTGAATGGAATACCATTTATTGATCCGCCTGAAACACAATGCCAAAGTTACATATTTACGAAGCAGCACAGGGAAATATTTCCATTTGGAAAGACATATAGAGCTCAAGATACTCTTGAAATCATCCACACAGACATATGTGGACCTATGGAAATACCCTCAATAGGCTGAAGTACGTATTTTCTGACCTTTGTCAATGAAATCAATAGGAAGACATGGGTATACTTCTTAAATCACAAAGCATATGTTTTTGATACTTTTAAGGAACTCAAGTCCCTTGTATAGAAGAAGAGTGGTCATGTTATCAAGGTGTTGTGATCAGACAGAGTTGGACAAGTATATCTCAAATGAATTTTTAAATTTTCTCAAGGCAAATGGAATACACAAGCATCTGAAAACTAGGTATACACCTCAACAGAATGGTGTAGAAGAAATAAAAAATAGGACTCTCATGGATATGGACAATAGTCTACTAAAGGAAAAACACTTTCCAAATGAGTATTGGGCAGAAGTGGTTGCATGTGTAGCCTATCTATCAAACAGGTTCCCAGTTCAGAAATTGTCAAGGATAAGGTTCCTCAGGAAGCATGGGGTGGAAGAAAGCACATTTTTACACACTTAAGAGTGTTTGGATGTGTTGTGTATGCACTAGTACCTAAATAATTCAGAAATAAATTAGATGATAGAGGTGAAAAATGTATTTTTGTTGGTTACAGTGAGCAGTCAAAGGCTTGTAAGTTGTATAATCACATCACCAAGAAGGCTATTATCAATAGAGATGTTGATTTTATAGAGAATGAATCCTGAGATGGAAGTATTGATAAAGATACAAGTATCTATGTGGAGGTAGCTCATGAAGAGTATGAAGTTGAATAAAATGGTGCACATGACAATCAACCAACTCCACAAGGGCTCACTCCAGTAGTAACTCCATTCTGCAGCCCTGTTGGTCAACAGAGTATAATAGTAACACCTCAAAATGCACCAACGGCTTACAGCCCTCAAAGAACTCACTTAAGAGACAATTTTAGGACACCTACTCCATAGGAAGTATGGAGACCTAGAACAAACTCACATCCTGGTGAAGCCTTAGGGCATGCAGGAACTACAAGTCCACAAAATAGTGATTCATCCAACCCAACATTGGCAGAACTCAAGTATCATTTCAGAAAAAATTCCAAGAAGACAAGAAGTCTGAGGGAGATATATGATCAAGTTGAGCAAGACGGAGAGTTATAATCTGATTTTGCATTGTTTTCACAAGATAATCATTTTTATTTTGAAGATGTTGTAAAAATGAAGAATGGATAGAAGTTATGGATGAAGAAATGAATTCTATTTAGAAGAATCAAACTTGGGACTTATTCAATCTGCCAGAAGGAAAGGATGTTATTGGTGTTAAGTGGGTCTATAAGACCAAATTCAATGCAAATGGTAATGTGGAAAATCACAAGGCAAGGTTAGTAGCAAAGGGGTTCTCACAATAACCCAAAATTGATTACAATGAAACATTTGCACCGATGGCTAGACTTTACACAGTTATAACTTTCTTATCCATCTCATCTCAGAACAATTGGAAAGTATATCAAATGGATGTCAAGTCGGCATTCTTAAATGGTTTTCTGGAAGAAGACGTTTATGTTCAACAACCACCTAGATATGAAATATTATGGACAAGAGCATAAAGTTTGTAGACTAAAAAAGGCATTGTATGGCCTAAAGCAAGCTCTGAGAGCTTGGTACAATATAATAGATTCATATTTTCTACAAAATGGATTCAACAAAAGCAGCAGTGAGCCAACCCTATACTCAAGGTGAACATAGAGGCATAAAAGTGACTCAATCTAAAGAAGGCATATTCATATGTCAGTCCAAGTATGCAAATGATGTGTTGAAAAGATTCAATATGTTGAAAAGAAATCTGGAAACAACACCAGTTGTTATGGGAATTAAATTAAGAAAATAGGAAAAGGGATCCAATGTTGATCCAACATTGTACAAAATACTTGTTGGAAGTCTAATGTACATAACGGCAATAAGGCCAAACATCATGTATGGATTCAGTCTCATCTCAAGGTTTATGGAGACTCCCAAAGAATCATGTTGGCTTGCAGAAAAGAGGATACTAATATATGTTTCTAGTAATAGATTATGGCATTTGGTATGCACCATTTGATGATTTCAAATTAATTAGATACATGGAAAGTGATTGTGCAGGTAGCATTGATGATAGGAAAATCACATCCGACTATGTATTTCATTTTGGTTCAGGTGCAGTCTCATGGGAATCCAAGAAGCAACCCATTGTCACTCTCTCATCCATAGAAGAAGAATATGTAGCAGCCACATCAATAGCCTACCAGGCAGTATGGATGAGGAGAGTTCTAGCATATTTGGAACACTATCAAGAAGAAACAACATATATCTTCTATGACAACAATTCATAAATTACATTGTCAAAGAACCATGTGTTCCACAAGCAGAGCAAGCACATCAACACCAGATATCACTTCATCAAGAGAGCTTGTCAACAATGGTGAGATATATCTGGACTTTTGCAAGTCTGAAGACCAGTTTGCTGAAATTTTCTCAAAGCCTTTACCAAAGGATACTTTTTTGTATCTCAGAGAATGTTTAGGTGTAGTTTCATGGTAGTTAAGATTAGGGGGGAGTGTTGGGATTTGTGTAATCTCAACTACCTAATTAAGTCTGACATATTTTTTCAGCACAAAGGACCTAGAGAATATTTCCAATCGATTGTAAAATATTCTCTCCTACCCATGCACATTTAATGTTTTCTAGCTTGCTCAAGAAGCTATCTCTTTTAAATTCCTCTATATATTTGAGGCATTTGTATGCATTTTGTAAGGAAAAATTGAGCAACAAATCTCTGGAGAAATTTGAATATCTAAGCATTTTATTTTGCATATTAGTTTTTACTTCTCTCTTCTCTATTTTACCTTACTTTTTGCATCATACTCCCTTCATCTGGTATCTAAGCTTCTTCCTTATTCCCCACACCATTTTCTAGTTTTTTGGCGTACCCATTTTGTGCACATTCTATAACCAGTGAATTCTAGGAATAGATGTCTCGTATGGGAATTTTATCAAACACTTTATAAGAATGGTCAAAATTATCAAATTTAGTATAAATTTTAAAAAGGACATTGCCAATAAACACATCAAACTCATATCTAGTCTTTACCAGTGTGAAGATGGAGTTTCTTACTCAATTCTAAATATGATAACAAGATGCATGTTTTGGTATCGTACACCAATAAGAAAACTTTTAGATAGTACATATACTTATGCAATTAGAACAATTACATTCATAGTGACCTCTATAAAACAAATTTGGAACATAGATCACATTCAAAATGAAATATGGGCATTACACAAATGATAAAGCATTGGTTAGTATATATAATTTACCACTCTCCATCATTTCCTTCTTTTTTTCCTTCAAACAAATAAATATATAAACTTCAAAACATTTTTCAAAATACAAGATCTATTTGTTTGAAACATGTGCATATTTGTTATTATAGTCAAATAGTATCACTACAAAAATGAATTGTCAACTTATTTGTTAACAAACACAGTCAAAATAATTGACTCTTACAAGGCACTAAGAATATCTCAATAAACATGTATGCTAAGCTAACATCATATAATATTCTAAGTTAACATTTGTCTTTCATGATGGTTATTCTTCTTCCTTCTTCCGTAAAAACCCTAAATGTGGAAAATAGCCCTAACCAAGGTGGTGGACATGGATTTTCTTGACATTCCAAGGGAGATGGAATTGTTGGAGGTGGCACTACTCTATTTATAGGTGGATGCAGTTCTAATCAGGGGGTCGACTCAAGGGATCTGCCTATATCCTAGATTAACCTAGCTTTCACTGCTCCTACTCAATGTATGTCCCTATCTCATGGAGGTGGCACTAACTCTATTCATGGACCTTAGGATCCTAGCATGGATGCAGGAAATAGTTCTCTTTTTCATGCTATAGATACAGGAAAAAAATGAAGATGTTTCTCAGACTCCCTGTGGTAGCGATGGTGGCACTCCTAAGGCCGGCAGGGTTGGCAAGGGATACTTTGTCATGAACACCTCCTTCAAAGATGTATTGAATGACAAGGGATCCCCCATGAAACTTGTTGACATTACCTCATATATTACATTTGGGGAAGAGGTTATTTCTTCTGAAAAATACTACAAGGAACATGCATTAATCTACAAATTTGGAGGTCTATGGCCCAGCCTTCCTACACTTCATGATTGGATCTCCAATCATTGGACTCCAGTACTAGCTGGAAGGTTATATTTGTACATGTGTGCTAAAGGTATTTTCATTGTTTCTTTTTCTTTAATAACTGATAAAAACACCATCGCATCCAAGCTCTAGATCTTCTAATCTAGGTACTTGGTTATGAAACCATGGTTCCCCTCTTTTAAACTGCTCACTAAATCATTATCTTGCAAACCTATATAGATCAGGTTGCCCTATTTACCTCTTCAATTTTAGAGTCGTGATTGTCTAGTATCTATTGGCAATGCCTTAGGAACTACCTTTTATATAGATTCTCAAACCTCTGATTACACCCATACTACCTATGCTCTAGATCTAGTGGAACTTGACACCGTTAAAAACCTTCCTACAACCATTGATCTTAGAGTGCAAAACAAAACTTGGTCACAATCTTTAGACTACAAAGGCCTACCATTTAGGTGTAGAAGGTGTTTTTATTTAGGTCACACCTCTACTGATTGTGGGATTGCAAAGTTCCAACATGAGAGACATAACTAGTGGAAATACGCCCTCTTGGAACACATGGTTTTCAAATCTAAAGAGGATCTATACTCAAATGTAGATACTGAAGATGAATCTGATTTTGTCCTAGAAACCCCTCTATTGAAAATTCTAGTTGTTCATAGTGAAGAAAATGCCAAATATTTATCTCATCCAGTTGTTGGCAGAAAGGAAAATACAAAATATTTAACTCAAGCTAACAATATTGTTGTCCCAATTGGAATCATTGAGGATATGGAAAATACTCCTCCTTTATCTAATCCTTTAATTGTGAAGTCTTCAACAGGCTGGGTAATGGTGCGTAAAAATAAAAAATATATATTTCCAAGAATATTGTTTCTCTACCTAGTTAGTTTTCCATTTTTGTTCAGTTGTTCTTTATTGCTTCACTTGTCTTTGTCGGACAACAGTTGTTTGATCATTGTACATCAGCTATTTTTTGTTGATCAGTTGATGGTTTTTGGTATTATTCTGAGTAGACTATTTTCACCTATTTCGGTTGTTCCTTATTGCTTCACTTGTCTTTTTTATACAGTAGTTGGGTAAGTGCACGAAGATGGGGGCCAAAAAGTGGACAAAAACCTGAAAAAAAAAAAAACAAAACACGTACGTGTTCTATTATAACGTGATCATGTTTTAAATTACCAGGTTTGGGATTTACCGAGGCATAACATGTACATGTTATAACGTGTACGTGTTGCATAACACGTAGGTGTTATGCCTACTATAAAGAAAAAAAAGAGGCCCGAGCCTCTATCATTTTATCTCCCTCAAATGTGAGTTTCAGAGCTTAACCGTGCCCTCACATTTTTTCATTCAACGTTGGATCTCAAGCTCAAAGGATTGTTTCTAGATTTCTGGGAAGATCTAAATCGATGGTGCCACGGAGAAGAGGTAAGCACAATTTTTTCTCAAAATTGCATTGAAATATGATAATTATAGATTAAAATTTGAATTGAATACATATTTTTTATTGTTACAGTTAGAGGTCGAGGGAATCAACCACAACCAAACCCTGTTATTCCTGTCATCCCTCCCAACACTCCCACAATTTCTCAACATCCCCTAGGTAGTCAAGAAGATTTAGCAGCCCACATAGTTGAAAACAAAATTGAAATTAAGGATTTAATCAAAACAATGAGGGATTCACAATCTAAAAACCCCCACCGTGCCTCTCTTGCAAACACATTGGAGGCATTACTTATTCAAGTTGACGTTGAAATGGGGAAAATTGATCGTTGGACAACTTACAGAGAGGGTTGTAGGGTTTATTATTCCAACAAATTGTCATATGTGGATGTAAAGAAAAAATAAATTTCAAAAGACCACATATGCGCCTTATTCACGGACCCCCACACTAATTTTCCTGTTCCGTTGTCATGTAAATGGTTTTCCATCCATTGGTGCAATAATAATTTGATTAAAAATAATTTTTGGGACCAATGGTGGATGGTGTTTGATTTTCACCTTGTAATAACAACGAGGTGCCACTATACTTTCTAAGGAAACTCTATTACGATTTTATCCTCAATGAGATCCCAAATTATTTTGATTTCTGAGATTTCCAGGGCCGAGGGAAAAGGATCTGCACAGGATCGACCAGAGTGCACAATGTGCACCTATTCAGTAGGGTAGATTCCCCACACAGAATCCCCCTCACCCTGAGATTGTCCCTCAAGTAGTGAAGGAGACAGATAGATATTGATACACTCCACGCACTTCAGGGCCTATCTATGACCCTTGTTCGACATACGAGGGATATTTCGGAGCCAGATGCTCACAGAGGTACACAGAGTATTCCCTCAAGGAGTACTAGCATGAGGCCACATCTTTTCTCATCATGTGGTAGCATATGTTTGGGGCCCGAGGAGGATGATACTTTCATGTTGTACTAATTTTGGTGCACCTGGTGCTAGGGGTGCACATGATAATGTCACTATGTCAGATGTCCTTTTGAGTGAGACATTTGGATTACATTCATCGGTGTCACCTTCATGGAGGTAAATTTGTTATGTTTCATTATGTGTGTTACAAAAAGTTTGGAGTACTTGATTTACTTATATATGTTAAATTTTTGAAATAATTGTATTTGTACATGTATATGCATTGATATTATAGCATGCGGTAGGCGCATCTTCATCCTAACCACAGGCGGTGAGCACCATGCATACACATACATTCACAGAGGTAATTTAGAATGTTAATTATGTAAAATTTTCACATACATGTGTGTGTGTGTGTATATATTAGTTTTGAAGTCAAATATATGTATGTTCTTGTATGTCCATCTAACTCACATGATATACATGTTTGATAAAGATGTTGACTTCACTAGACACCCCACCATCTCTATGACAAGTAGATAAAGGTGTTGCCTGCTGCAATTTCATCTACGCAGTAACTCGCTGAGGTATTCAAACAACACGTAAATTTTGTTAAATTTCTCGTGTAATTCATATTATGTTAAATTACATGTTAGTAATGTCTTTCATTGTAGAATTATTAAATTATGTTAATAATGTCCTTCATTGTGTATATGCAGGAGTTACCTGTGATAGGTAGCAGCCCTTTTCATTTGATTCACAGAGGATGGTGGCAGGGTAAAAACAATAGTTCTATATTGATAAAATTAGTTAAAATATTGTCATTATGTACATACATGTACTTAGTTCTATTTTCACTAATTCTGATGTTAGATTTTTTGATCTTATGTGTATGTAGGGAACTTCAACCCCCTCCATTTTGACTTCGAGGGCACGAACTCCTCCATCTCGTCATCTTCATACCCCCATTCATACTGCAGGAGCTCCTGATGATTCATCTGAGCGTGAGATGCAAATTTGGCGTGATCGATAACTTGCGGTAAGTTTTTGTATTTATGTAAATACTTTCATTCTAGCATGGTCTTAAATACATGTTGAAAACATATATAAATTAAGTTTTGACAAAAAAACATTGTTTGCATTTACAGGCTCATCTACAAGCGAGTATTCAGTGGAAGAGGACTTGAAGCATGGGCTCGGACGATCCAAAGTCATCTCATAGATCTCCATCTTCATCTAAGGGAGGGCCTTCTTCGAGCAAGGCCAAGAGAGGGATATATTTTGATGAGTAGGAAATATATATGTCTTACATGACATTGTTTTTGTATGCCTATGTGCATGACATTGTATGTACGCCTATATGGCATTTGAACTTGATGGTATATGACCTATTTGGGCCATTTTTGTATTTATTATGCACATTAAAATACTATTTGGAACTTGATAATTTTGTATGAGACCTTACATTTCTGAGATTATTTTCGCATGAAACTAATATGATGTGAACTTGAAAATATTTAAGACATTATGGATTATTTTTTCATTTATTGGTGATGTACATGTACTAGCATTTTCAATGTATAATATGCATCAAACTTTAGGAAATCAAAATATTTATATAATGTATGTATATAAAGAGTTACCTAATATGAGTAATTATTCATTCAATTTATCAATGTGTATATGTGTATTTACCTTACTTACACTTCTTCTTGCTCATGGTCTCTTTGTACTGGTTCTTATCTTATCATGCACTTTACTACATTCTTCTATGCTTCTTAGTATTTCTCCCCTGTTAAAACACCCGAGAGTCTTCACAATTTGATGCCTTTCATCTGTTGATATTTTGAGAATGTCTCTCCATATACATTACTCCAATGCTTGAGAATGTCTCCAAATGCAATGACATTCTGATTCAGACACTCAATGATTCTTGATTGTCTAATCATTTCCAATTCGTGTTATTACCTTTAAATCTGTAGGCATTTCAAGTTATTTGGAAATCACATCACACCCTTCACTAGGCTTGATGACTACCCCTATCCTTTTGAAGGCACTTTTGAAAGCATCCATGGGTTTATCATAGCATAAATTATCAATGAATGGAAGGTCACTAAGTCGTAGGCCAGCTGACTCCCATCCAGAACTAAACAAGAAAGATTTACTAGGTGATTGATAACTCCCGTGTGTTCTTAGACATACCCCTATCAAATTCATTCTTAAGCCAATCTAATCATTCATGGCTCTTAAGGGACTACGCCCAGACGAGGTAGCCCGAAAGCACAGGGAGCGTAGGGAACCAAAATGAAAAGCCTCCACTAGCGTTCACCTAGCCACCCCAACATGTTGGCGTAGTTGGTTCGGTCCCAAGAGCTTTTTTTTGTAAACTATAGCGTCTAGGAGCCCTACACTGACTCAGACTACAGTATTTCATGCCTTTGCAAAAATAGGACAACGAGAGAACTGAATGGAGATGGAGAAAACCACGAGAGGATTTTGTAGAGGGCCTCAATGTGGAGGTTTCAGATCTGATGAGATGTCTCTAGGTGCCATGGAGTCTGAGAAATCACCCGTTCAAGATATAACGTGTGTTTGGGTCTCAGGGATCTTAAGGGACTACAGCCCGGATGAGGTAGCCCAAAAGCATGGGAGCGAGGGAACCAAAATAAGACTCGACTAGCATTCACCAGGCCACCTCCAACATGTTGGCGTAGTTGGTTTGGTGCCATGAGCTTCCATTTGTAAAGTATAGTGTCTGAGCAGCCTTACATTGACTCAGACTGCGGTATTTCATGTGCCTTTACAAACAATAGGACAACATGACAACCAAATGGAGATGGAAAAGAAACCGCAAGAGAGGATTTCATAGAGGGATCATGACGTGGAGGTTTCGGATCTAACGAGACTTCTCTAGGTGCCACGGAGTTTGAGAAATCACCTGCCGAAGATATAACATGTTTTGGTCCTGTAGGGTTCTTAAGGGGCTACGCCCAGACGAGGTAGCCTGAAAGCACGGGGAGCATAGGGAATTAAAAAAATTCTCCACTAGCATTCACCAGGCCATCTATGACATGTGTTGGCACTTAGTTGGTTTGGTCCCACGAGCTTCTGTTTGCAAAGTATAGCATCTGGCAGCCTTACACTGACTCAAACTACGGTATTTCGTGCATTTGCAAACAATAGGACAACAAGAGAAACAAAATGGAGATGGACAAAACCACAAGATGATTTCGTAGAGGGCTCCTTGAGATGGAGGTTTCAGATATGACGAGACATGTCTCTAGATGCCATGGAGTCTGAGAAATCATCCTCGTCGAAGATATAACATATGTTTGGGTCTCATGGCTCTTAAGAGACTATGCTCAGACGAGGTAGCCCAAAAGCACGAAGAGCGTAGGGAACCAAAAACAAATCCTCCACTAGCATTCACCTAAGCACCCTTGACATGTTGACATAGACGGTTCAGTCCCACAAGCTACCGTTTGCAAAATATAGCATCTGATAAGCCTTACACTGACTCAGACTCCAATATTTCACGTGTTTACAAACAATAGGACAACGAGAGAACCAAATGGAGATGGATTAAAACCACGAGAGGATTTCGTAGAGGGATTTGACATGTGGAGGTTTCAGGATCTAATGAGACATGTCTCTAGGTGCCACAGAGTCTGAGAAATCACCCATCGAAGATATAGTGTGTTTTGGTCTCAGGGATCTTAAGGGACTACGCCTGCGAACGAGGTAGCCTGAAAGCACGGGGAGCGTAGGGAACCAAAATGAAAGCCTCCACTAGCATTCACTGAGGCCATCTGAGACATGTTGGCATAGTTGGTTCAGTCGCTAACTAGCTTTCGTTTGTAAAAGATTATGTCTGGCAGGCTTAGACTGACTCAAACTGTAGTATTCACGTGCATTGCAAACAATATGACAACGAGAGAACCAAATGGAGATGGAAAAAACCACAAGAGGATTTTATAGAGGGCCACAATATGGAGGTTTTGGATCTAGACGAAGTTTACGTCTCTAGGTGTCATGGGATTCTCCAAGAAATCACCTATCAAAGATTATAGCATCTTTTGAGTACTCAAGGATCTTATTAGGACTACGCCCAAATGACTTGTAGCCCGAAAGCACTAGGAGCATAGGGAACCAAAACTATAGTACTCCACTAGCATTCACCAAAGGCCATCCCTGACATGTTAGCAATTACTTGGTTCAGTCCCACGAGCTTCTCATTTTGTGAAACTTATAGCATCCGACAGCCCTACACTGACTCATCACTCACTATTTTTCACGTGTTTACATAGACAATAATAGCAACGAGATAACCAAATGGAGATGGATAAAAATGTAAGATAATTTCGTAGAAGGACCCCAATGTGGAGGTTTGGATCTAACGAGACAATCTCTAGGTGGCACAGAGGATCTAAGAAATCACTATGTCAAAGATATGGCTTGTTTGGCTCTCATGGCTCTTAAGGGACTATGCCCAAACAATGATGTACCCTAGGAAAGTGAACAAGGAGCATAGGTACCAAAATGAAGAACCTCCACTAACATTCACTGCAGGCCACCCCAACTTGTTGGAATAGTTGGTTTTGTCCCACCAAAGTCTTTACCATTTGCAAATACAACCTTACTTGATTGAGGCCTTACAATGACTCAACACTCCAGCTATTTCGGAAGTTTGCAAACAATAGGACATTAGAGTTGAACCGAATAGAGATGGATAAAACCAAGAGACACTTTCGTAGAGTTCTTATCCCTCAAATAGTGGAGGTCTTTGGATCAAATGCATCAGAAGACTTTATCCAGGTAATTCATCAGAATGGCCTCAAATTAATAGGAACTCTGTCTCAATGTTTTGTTAAATATTGTATTGAAATCATGGGCTGATTCCTTAGAGATTCTTTTTTATATTTTCAAATTATGCCTAAAAGAAACCTAGAGGTTTTATTTTATCGTCCATGTTGAACAAAAACAAAGCATTCTTCACTATCAATTCACAAGGAATCACCCCGAAATTATTTGGCGTAGTTGGTATACCAGTCCCTTGCATCTTCTTTTAGAGTATGGATAAATAATTTAATTTATGAAATCCTAAAATTCTATCTCAAATTCCTCCATCATATTTACAAAGAGCTTCAAGTGTTGATCACTAGTGATTGCATTATTTCCTTGAAACTTAGGCAGATGGAGAAAACTGCAAGAGGATTTCATATAGGACTCTAACATGGAGGTCTCCAATTTGACGATATGTCTCTAGGTGCCACGGAGTTCGAGAAATCACTCGTCAAAGATATAATGTGTTTGGCCTCGGGGCTCTTAAAGGACTATGCCCAGACGAGGTAGCCCGAAAGCATGGGGAGCATAGGGAACCAAAAAAAATCCTCTACTAGCATTCACCTGGTCACCTCGACGTGTTGGCATAGTTGGTTCAGTCCCATGAGCTTCCATTTGTAAACTATAGCGTCTGGCAGTCGTACACTGACTTACACTGCAATATTTTGAGTGTTTGCAAACAATAGGACAGCTAAATAACCGAATGGAGATGGAGAAAACCACGAAAAATTTTCGTAGATGGATTCAACATGGAGATTTTAGATCTGACAAGATGTCTCCAGGTGCCACGGAGTCTGAGAAATCACATGTCAAAGATATACATTGTTTTGGTCTCAAGGCTCTTAAGAGACTACGCCCAGACAAGGTAGCCCGAAAGCAAGAGGAGCGTAGGAAACCAAAAAAAATCCTTCACTAGCGTTCACCAGGCCACCATGATGTGTTGGTGTAGATGGTTTGGTCCCACAAGCTTCTATTTGCAAACTATAGTGTCTAGCATCCTTACACTGACTCAGACTGTAGTATTTCGTGCCTTTGCAAACAATAGGACATCGAGAGAACCAAATAGAGATGAATAAAATCGCGAGAGGATTTCATAAAGGGCCCCAACATGGAGGTCTAGGATCTGACGAGATGTCTCTAGGTGCCACGGAGTCTGAGAAATCACTCATCGAAGATATAGTGTGTTTAGGCATCAAGGCTCTTAAGGGACTTCGTCTGGATGAGGTAGCCTGAAAGCGCAGGGACCTGTTAGTGCAAAATCACAGCACCCCTGGACACACATCAGGCTTCTAGGTTGATGTTCAAGCATCCAGTGTGATTGCACAACATGGAAACCTCTCTCCAAGCGTGGCTTGTAAAACCGAGAGAGGAATCTCCAGAGAAGGCTGGTTCCTGCTCCTAAACTACCTGCCACAAGCTATTCCAGTGCAGGCAAGCTAATCTAATCCTAATCTAACCATGCCAAGGAGACAGAGAGAGAGAGAGAGAAAGGGAAAAACAACAAAAGCCTACACTAAAACGGTGATACACCAGAGAAGGAGAATGTTGAACATCTATCAAAACTGCCATGGGACAAAGAGAGGTGAGCAATGGGAAGGATGGACAGATGCATCACAGGCCCAAGGATAGATTTCACACAGAAAATGTCCCAAAACTCCATGAACACAGCTCCAGACCTGCAATGAACATTCAAACATGCACAGACACCTGCAAATGAAGAGAGGCAAGAAGAAGACAAGCAAAAACGAGAGAGGATGGACAAATGCATCACAGAACACGTTTTGTTGCTCCAGAGGTTTGCACAGAACATCATTCCATTAATGGTAAAAGGCAGGAACGCCATTACAGAGAAAGGGAGGAGGTTCGAACTCCATTTTCAACCCTAGAGAAGAAAAGAAGGGAGGGCCGAGCAGAAAGAATGAACAACTTTTTTTAAAAATGAGCCAAATCTGGCTTTTACATTGCATGGGTCGAGCCCAGGGGACAGAAAACGTGGGAAAACGTGCAAGCCCATTCCTCATTGACTGCAGATGCATTAAATCAGCATGGAGGATCTTACAAACCCATACCCTATCACTTTGACTGATTTGGAGGAGAATGCGACCCATTTGCATTAATCTGGCCGCTAAAATGTCACTTCTGGCCGTGCAGAAGAAGAATGCGACCTATTAGCATTAAAACAGGTTGTTGAAAGGTCGCTTCTGGCCATTACCACACGTCAGAGCCGTTTCTCGATTTTCTCTCTTCAGACTGCACCAAAACTCGAGATTGATCCCAGAATCATGTAGAGCATCTCAACAGCTTTCCGTTGATATAAAGAACGTGGAAATCCGAGCTCTGGATCAAAAGATATGGCGATCTGAAGATTTAGGGCACGGAACAGATCAAAACGAATTTTAAAATATTTTCCCGCGCACTGCCACTTGGACGCCACGTGGCACCTGCTGATTCGCTGAATAATTCTCTCTCCTCTACTTTTCGGCGGGCTGTCTCTTGAATTTTGACTTTTGGTGCTCTTGGAACATTTTCCACATTTTTTCCCACGCCCCGCCACTAGGGATACGTGGCATGCATTGGTTGGTTGACGAACCTGCCGGGTCTTCCTTCACTTTTACCCTTTTTGGCTTAGATTTGGCCAAACTTTCCAACTCCTCCCCGAGCTCCACACTTCTATGCTCCATTGGACACGTGTCCAATTTCTATTGGCTCGGGCCAGCGCTTCAAACCTTGCCCTTTGACCTTTTGGCTTCTCTTGATGACACGTGGCAATTTCTCAATGGTTCTCGGGCCTGCCGGGTCTTCCGCGTACTTCGCGTCCATCCGTCCCGGACGTCCCAGTGCTGCTTGGGACAAAAACCTCTGATCCGCCCGAAATGGGCTTCCTTGTCCCTCATTTGGCCAAAGACACGTGGCACCTTTTGATTGGCTTTCGGCTCCTTCGGCTTCTTCGCGTATTTCGGGTCTTTTTGTCCCGGACGTCCTATTTTGATTTTGGACCTTTTGGGACAATTTCGGCCGATTCGGCCGGTTCGGGTATTTCTGGCCCGCTTGTCCCACTTTGCTTCGAACTGACTTGACCCTTTTCGGCCGGTTCGGCCGGTTCGCGTCTTTTTGGCCCGATTGTCCCATTTGCGCCCCTCTCAGCAGTTAGCCAATTTTTTTCTCGGTCGAACCGGCATTTCGCGCCCGCCGCGTACTTTCGTCCCACTTGTCCCAAATGCTTTGTGGGCCGACTGGACTCATTTCGGCCGGTTCGGGCGGTTCGCGTACTTTTGTCCCATTTGTCCCAACTTGTGCTGGACTGGGACTTAGCCGATTTTCACAAATTTTCCTGGCCCGAACTACTTGCTTTCTGCAACCTTCTCCGCACTTTCTCAGAGCTTTCTCCTTCCAACTTCGACCAGGGGAGTTAGAAAAAATCTGAGGGGACCCTGGAAACATGAATTTTGGCCCCGAATCAATCAATTTTTCTGGGACCTGAGAATCTGATGCATGTTATCGAAATTTACCCAGGGGGGGTGAAATTTTGATAACAGTTTGGCGACTCAGTGGGGGCATCTGCCTGCTAGATGAATGATCAGTAGCCTGAAGCATCCATTGGGCATGGAGTCATGAGTTGCAACCTGCAACTGATCTGAACTTTGAAAACCTCCCTCTGAGCCACTTGGAAACCCATTGAACCTGGAGTGTCTTCACCAAGATGCCACTGAAATGAACTGTGCAAGAGCAAAACCAGCAACACCAAAAACTATGTACAAAACTGAAAATCATACATGCCCCAAATGGAACATGCAGAGTGTGCACAAGCACTTCTTCTGCTGAAAGAAAACCTAGCTACTCTACTCTAACTGGAAGCAAAGGCAAGCTAAACAAACCCTGCAACTGGTTGTGAGAAATAGCTTCCTTTCTTCAAAATTGGCAGCCATGGAATTGATTTGGCACTGATCATGGCTGTTTGGATGGATGGAAAATCAACAAGAAGCTGGTCTTCTATCCAAATCATCAAGGTATCAACTGAAAAATCCAATACCTCTTTTAGTTGCTCTGCATTTGGATTGAAGAGGTATAGCAGCTGATCCTTGGTACTTTGTAGCTCATCCTCATGCTCAGAAGCAAGCATGACTGGTTTTGGCTTCTCCCTTGGCTCCAATGAAGCCAAGTACCTGATTGGGCAAGGTCTGATCCGTTTGATATGCCCATTGCTGTGATTTTCAACTCCAAGAATGGAGTCTTCTTGTAGACCCTCTTGAATGGATGACGTGGAAGAAATGGTAGGACCCTTCTGTCCTTTCTCTTCCTCCAATGAAGAACATGGAAGATTAGAATCTTCCAATTTTGATTCCAAAGGGCTGTTGTAAGATGCAGGCTGCTGCAAATGAAAGCTCTCCTTCATGGCAGCAGGCTCTGGTGTTTGGAATGTGGATGATGAAAGAGAGAATGGTGAAAACTCAACCGGCTCTTCTTCATCAAAATAGTCCTCCAAAACTGACAGGTAAACTGCCTCATTGTTGTCCCGTTGTTCTTGTTCAACTTCCTCCATGGTGTTCTCTTGGTCTGCAACTTGACCACCATGGTTTCCTTCACTCTCCAATATTGAGTTTGAGAGATCAAACTCCTCTTCAGTGCTAGAACTTGAGAGAGATGAAGTGGAAAGAAGAACTGAAGGTTCTTCTGTAACCTGCTTTGTGCTCAAAGCCCTTGGATCTGCGTTTTTCTCCTCCATAGCTAGATTGTGCTCCTCTTCTTTTGGATTTGGAGCAGCTTCTCCTTCCTCCAATGTTTGAAGGCAATCTTGCTCTTGATTGAACTCCTTCTCCAGCATGAAGTTTGTCAAGTCAAACTCTTCAATCTGCTGCTCTAGAGGACAAGTTGGGACTGCAAGATCTTCTTCTTCTGCTGCAACAGAATCAGTCCTGACCACCATTTTTTCTCCAACCCTAGCCTCTTCTGTAGGCTTAACCATCAAGGGGATCTTTGTCATCCCAAATCTAAGAGCCCAACTCTTCAGATTTTGAATTTCTTCATCTTTGTTGGCACTCTCTTTTTGCTGTTGTTTTCCTTGACTAGATTCTGATTTTCATCCTCCCAACATGGATTGGGGAATGCAAGAGGAGGGATGGGTTGAAACTCAACTGATTTGACATTTTTTTGTGGTGGTGGAGGAGGTGAAACCTCTTGTTTCTTTGGAGGAGGGGGTGTTTCTCTTAGCTCTTGTGGAGGGGATGACTGTTTGGAAGGGAAAAGGAAAGAAGAATCGAGGTGCGGTGGAAGACTGAGAGGTGGAGACATGGATTCAACATTTGGGACAGCAGATGGAGGAGTTTGAAACTTGACACTGCTGAAATGAAACAGATTGGGAAAGAGGAAAAGAAAAGGCATGAGATGGTGTGTTTACCTGTTGACAAGGTTGCTGAATACTTCTCTCATACATTTCTATTTCTTCAATCCACTTTGCAAGCAAAGGCAGCATTGCAATCATGAAGTCAAGCTTCTCCTGAGGGCTGTAATGCCTTGGAAAAGGTCCCACCCATGGACAGGGTGCTCCACAACCGATTCCAAATGCTCTCATTTGTGCTTGAGCCCTGGACTGCACCATCCCCTCCTCCATCTTTTGGATTTTCTCCAACAGACCAGCATCTTGGATCTGATGGTCTTCATTGTATGCACACTCTTGCTCTTGGAAAGCTCCATAGCCAAACTGACTTTGGCACTGCTGCTCATATGGGTATGCATACTGATCTTGAATCTGCTCAAAATGCTGATTTGGAGGATTTGCAAAATGTGTTGGAGGTGGAATATACTGCTGTTGTTGATGTGAATACCATGATGGAAATGAAGTCATGATTGCACAACTTCATGGAATGGAAAAGAATGGAAGGGATGGAAAGAAAGAATGGATGAAAATGGATGGAAACGGGTCTGCAAGCTAAGAGAAATGGGTTGCTGATCAGATGGAGTCACCAGATGTGTTTGCAAGTGCCTCCAAAGGCTGAAATCTTCACAGGAACACACCAACCTGCAAAAGATGAAGTGAAAGACCTCTAAGGTCCCACCGGGCGTGCCAAAACTGTTAGTGCAAAATCACAGCACCCCTGGACACACATCAGGCTTCTAGGTTGATGTTCAGGCATCCAGTGTGATTGCACAACATGGAAACCTCTCTCCAAGCGTGGGACTTGTAAAACCGAGAGAGGAATCTCCAGAGAAGGCTGGTTCCTGCTCCTAAACTACCTGCCACAAGCTATTCCAGTGCAGGCAAGCTAATCTAATCCTAATCTAACCATGCCAAGGAGACAGAGAGAGAGAGAGAGGGGAAAAACAACAAAAGCCTACACTAAAACGGTGATACACCAGAGAAGGAGAATGTTGAACATCTATCAAAACTGCCATGGGACAAAGAGAGGTGAGCCAATGGGAAGGATGGACAGATGCATCACAGGCCCAAGGATAGATTTCACACAGAAAATGTCCCAAAACTCCATGAACACAGCTCCAGACCTGCAATGAACATTCAAACATGCACAGATACCTGCAATGAAGAGAGGCAAGAAGAAGACAAGCAAAAACGAGAGAGGATGGACAAATGCATCACAGAACACGTTTTGTTGCTCCAGAAGTTTGCACAGAACATCATTCCATTAATGGTAAAAGGCAAAAACGCCATTACAGAGCAAGGGAGGAGGTTCGAACTCCATTTTCAACCCTAGAGAAGAAAAGAAGGGAGGGCCGAGCAAAAAGAATGAACAACTTTTTAAAAAATGAGCCAAATCTGGCTTTTACATTGCATGGGTCGAGCCCAGGGGACAGAAAACGTGGGAAAACGTGCAAGCCCATTCCTCATTGACTGCAGATGCATTAAATCAGCATGGAGGATCTTACCAACCCATACCCTATCACTTTGACTGATTTGGAGGAGAATGCGACCCATTTGCATTAATCTGGCCGCTAAAATGTCACTTCTGGCCGTGCAGAAGAAGAATGCGACCTATTAGCATTAAAACAGGTTGTTAAAAGGTCACTTCTGGCCATTACCACACGTCAGAGCCGTTTCTCGATTTTCTCTCTTCATACTGCACCAAAACTCGAGATTGATCCCAGAATCATGTAGAGCATCTCAATAGCTTTCCGTTGATATAAAGAACGTGGAAATCCGAGCTCTGGATCAAAAGATATGGCGATCTGAAGATTTAGGGCACGGAACAGATCAAAACGAATTTTAAAATATTTTCCCGCGCACTGCCACTTGGACGCCACGTGGCACCTGCTGATTCACTGAATAATTCTCTCTCCTCTGCTTTTCGGCAGGCTGTCTCTTGAATTTTGACTTTTGGTGCTCTTGGAACATTTTCCACATTTTTTCCCATGCCCCGCCACTAGGGATACGTGGCATGCATTGGTTGGTTGACGAACCTGCCGGGTCTTCCTTCACTTTTACCCTTTTTGGCTTAGATTTGGCCAAACTTTCCAACTCCTTCCCGAGCTCCGCACTTCTATGCTCCATTGGACACGTGTCCAATTTCTATTGGCTCGGGCCAGCGCTTCAAACCTTGCCCTTTGACCTTTTGGCTTCTCTTGATGACACGTGGCAATTTCTCAATGGTTCTCGGGCCTGCCGGGTCTTCCGCGTACTTCGCGTCCATCCGTCCCGGACGTCCCAGTGCTGCTTGGGACAAAAACCTCCGATCCGCCCGAAATGGGCTTTCTTGTCCCTCATTTGGCCAAAGACATGTGGCACCTTTTGATTGGCTTTCGGCTCCTTCGGCTTCTTCGCGTATTTCGGGTCTTTTTGTCCCAGACATCCTATTTTGATTTTGGACCTTTTGGGACAATTTCGGCCGATTCGGCCGGTTCGGGTATTTCTGGCCCGCTTGTCCCACTTTGCTTCGAACTGACTTGACCCTTTTCGGCCGGTTCGGCCGGTTTACATCTTTTTGGCCCGATTGTCCCATTTGCGCCCCTCTCAGCAGTTAAGCCAATTTTTTTCTCGGTCTAACCGGAATTTCGCGCCTGCCGCATACTTTCGTCCCACTTGTCCCAAATGCTTTGTGGGCCGACTGGACTCATTTCGGCCGGTTCGGGCGGTTCGCGTACTTTTGTCCCATTTGTCCCAACTTGTGCTGGACTGGGACTTAACCGATTTTCACAAATTTTCCTGGCCTGAACTACTTGCTTTCTGCAACCTTCTCCGCACTTTCTTAGATCTTTCTCCTTCCAACTTCGACCAGGGGAGTTAGAAAAAATCTGAGGGGACCCTGGAAACATGAATTTTGGCCCCGAATCAATAAATTTTTTTTTTTTGGGACCTGAGAATCTGATGCATGTTATCGAAATTTATCCAGGGGGGGGGGTGAAATTTTGATAACAGGACCATAGGGAACCAAAACGAAGACACCACTAGCATTCACTAAGCAATCCAGATGTTTTTTCCCATATGGTTTGGTCCCATGAGCTACCATTTACAAAATATAGCGTCTTGCAGCCTTACACTGACTCAGACTGCACTATTTTGCTTGTTTACAATAAATAGGACAACAAGAGAACCAAATGGATATGGATAAAACCGTGAGAGGCTGTCATAGGGCCCTGACAATTTTTCCATGTTAGTACTGAAGAGCTTCAAAATTTCATTGAATGACTACATAAATCTAACCTAAATAGTTAGAGTAATAGACTAAATCAGCATTCTATTTCTCACATCTAAAATTAATTTCTTCCTTCGAAAAAGAAACTATGGGTGAATGCTCAATCAAAAAATAAATTACGATTCTAAAAAAATTTCAGGCTCAATTATTAATACTTCATTGCAGTTTTTCTTGGCAGTATGCTGCTTTTGGAACTACCTGGTTTGATTTGTGAAGTTGAAGCAGCTGGGATTAATAAAAATAATCAACTTGGCATGTTGTCCTTAAGATTATCCATGATTTTATCGACAACATCACATAGATATTCATTTCCAATTAAGTTTTGATCCTTCCACGCTTCCCATTTTTCCTTTTCTTCTGCCCGTATCTTCTCTTTAAGTTCTACTAGATGTTTTTAGGTAATCAAATTGATTCTTTATGACTTTCAGGAGGCATTTCTTCTTGAATCATAGTGACATCTTCACCTAATTGTTTTTCTTCACGATGTTCATTGTCATCTAAAGTTGAAGACTGAAATTTTATATGGCCTTCGACTTCTTTTTGGGCACAAACAACCTTTTGTAATGTCCAAAAAAATTCAAGCTCTTCATTCTCTGTTTGATTGAAGATATTCATTCTTTCAAAATGTATAGTTGGAACATTGGTGGTCTCCCCAAAAAAACTAAGCTCATAGTCTACATAGTTGCATCCTGTGGAAAAATCATTGAACATTGGTGGTTTCCTCCGCCCGTGATTTCAGGCTACCTCGTCTAGGCGTAGTCCCTTAAGAGCCCTGAGGCCAAAACACGTTATATCTTCAACGAGTGATTTATCAGACTCTGTGGCACCTAGAGATGTCTCATCAGATCCGAGACCTCCAAGTCGGGGACCTCTAAAAAATCCTATCACAGTTTTATCCATCTCCATTCAGTTCTTTCGCTATCCTATTGTTTGCAAACGCTCGAACTAGTGTAGTCTGAGTCAGTGTAAGGCTGCTAGATGTTGTATTTTACAAACGATAGCTTGTGGGACCAAACCATTTGGGCCAACACATCTGGATGGCCTAGTAAACACTAGTGGAGTCTTTGATTTGGTTCTTTACGCTGCCCGTGCTTTCGGGCTACCTCATCCGGGCGTAGTCCGTTAAGATCCCTAAGGCCAAAACACGTTATATCTTCAACGGGTGATTTCTCGAGCTCCGTGGCACCTAGAGACCTCTCATTAAATCTGAGAGCTCCATGTCAGGGCCCTCTACGAAATTTTCTTGCAATTTTCTCCATCTCCATTTGGTTCTCTCGTTGTCCTATTGTTTGCAAATACGTGAAATATTGTAGTCTAAGTCAATATAGGGCTCTCATACGCTATAGTTTGCAAACGGAAGTTCATGGGACTGAACCAACTACGCCAACATGTCGGGGTGGCCAGGTGAATGCTAGTGGAGGATTTTTTTTTGTTCCCTATGCTACTCGTGCTTTCGAGCTACCTTGTCTGGGCATAGTCCCTTAAGAGCCCTAAGACCAAAACATGTTATATCTTCGACGGGTGATTTCTCAGACTCCGTTGAACCTAGAGACGTATCGTCAGATTCAATACCTCCATGTCAGAGCCCTATACGAAAACTTCTCACGGTTTTCTCCATCTCCATTCAGTTCTCTCGATGTCCTATTGTTTGCAAACGCGTGAAATACTGCAGTCTAAGTCAGGGTAAGGTTGTCCATTGCCAATCACCTAAATAAATAGTTGGTTCATATAATATAGGTGGTGAAATGAGAATTTTAATAAGATATTTTTACAATAAAGGTGGTGAAATGAGAATTTTTGTTTGTTGTTCCTTTCTAATATTTAATTTCTCTTAGCTTCACTTGGCTTCGAGAATAATAAATTCTCTACTGATAGTGCCAACCACGTGAAGGTGGAAGTTTTTTGGCACCATTAACCTACATAAACATGTTAGTAAGCAATTAAATAGAATTTTAAATCATACAAAATTTTAAAAAAATCATTTAAGTAAATATTCAAATTAAATTCATGAAGAAAATACTTTTACAAATTCAATCCAATGAACCGCAATGATCAACTCTATTCTTGACAGTAGCAATAATTGCTTCATGATCTAATTCACGAACCTTCCACAAATTCTTGTTTGATGACCAACCTCGATATTTGATCAATTTAATATTTGTTGCAAGGACCAAATGTGAATATTGAAGTATCTTCCGATGTACTTGTACGTACCCAAAACTGTAAGGTACTGTACTACCAGAACAACGTGACACGTGCCCCAATGATGATACAGGTCTCCTCACAAGGTGTTCGGGATCCAAAAAATCTCTCCAAGTATGCGTTAACATCCCGCATGCCCCGCTTAGCCCCCGCGTGCTTTGTTTTTCTCTTTTCCCCTCTTTTCTTGGCCTTTTTCTCTTCAGTGACGAAACCGCCGCCCTACCTGGGTGGCGGTCTTGTGACCGCCGCCCTGAACAGGGCGGCGGTCCTTTACGCGTTTTCCAGAAAGCTCTTTTAACACGACTCACATAAATTCAACGTTTTACCAGCTTTCTTTCACCGCCATAAGCTTGCATTTATGATTCTGGTTCCCTTTAATAGTGTTTTGCCATTGTTTATAGTTTAAGAGTTCTATTTGGCTTTTACCTTGGGTAAATGCAAATGCTATAAATAGTTGGCTTGTGCTCAAGCAAATGGCCCCTCAATTCACTTCTCATTTTCTCATTTCAGTAGTTCAGTCTTTTATTTTGCTTAGGATTCATAGTTTAGTTCATTACATGCTCAGTTAGCATTGTTTTGCAGTTAGAAAGCCACATATCCATCTTGTGCAATTGTTGTCATTACTTCAGGCCCCTCAAAATTTTCCTCTAATTTCTCTTTGCAATAGATTTAGTTTTCCTTTTGCTTAGAATGCTTAGTTTCTTTCATTACATGCTTAGTTAGCATTGTTTTACTGTTAGTAAGCCACATATCCATCTTGTACAAGCACTGCTGTTATTTCATCCAATCCATTGGAGTAGAATAGCTTAGGAAGCCATTAAAGTTGCAGGTTTTGCTCCTCAAACAGGATAGTTTCAGGTTCTGGACGCTTTATGTTGCATGACTCGCAATAAATCCCGCTAGGAATTGCATAAGCCAAGCTCTGTACTCTTGCGCTATCCCTCTCCTACTCGCATTGTATTCAGTCAGTGTTCTGAGCTACCTTTGTCCCAATATCTACTTCTGTTGATGCTAGCATTACACGCTTTTCTGGATCCACGTGAACACGAAGGAACGAGGAGATCACACTGAGGGGACAAGATCACACACACCATCGGATTCGCCACTGTTCTGCAGAATCCAGGTTCTAGCTTTCAAAGTTCTAGTTAGAATCATATCAAATAGAGTAGTTAATTGCTTTATTTCAGTTAATTCTACTCTCGATATTGCCAGGGAAGCTGTGGGGATTGATAGTTTCTGAGAAACTATGATTCACTCCTCACTTCTGAGGTAGGATCGAGAGTCTTGCAAATAGATTAGATAAGTTATTTCTTTGTTTAGAATAGATCTACAAATTGCACAGACAAATAGCTACACTCGGTTATTTTGTTTGTTTTAAATTGATTATTTTAGTTGTCATTTCTAGATATTTTTAAATAGCTACTTTCTTAAATTCGTAAAGCTCATCAGAAAACACAAAAAAATAGAGAAGTCATACATACTATAGATATACTTCACATAGTTAAATTTTATTTTACTGTAGTTCGTTTTACTTTGTTGCTTTTGTATGACAATCACGGGACCTAGAGAGCCCAGGGAATACGTATTCGAGCCAATCGTGCCTCAGCCCAATCTCATCACAGCGATAACTGATATAGATCAAAATCTTAGGATTCAAGTCTTCCGAACAACAGTAAGCTTGCAACAAATCAATTCCCAATTGAGTGGGTTAAACGTAGAAGACGACCAAGCACACACGTTTTGGTCAAATCAACCGAACTACAGATTACCCTAGACAACATTCATATGACTGTAGAAGGGTTCAGAAAGAGAACAAACCTTTGGTTGTGATCCTTTGGTCCCACAGTCAGATGTCAGGAGACACTCTTCTAGATATAGATACCAGCCTAAGAATCCAGGTTGCACGAACGCCTATAGGGTATTCTGAGAAAATCACACAGTTATTGATCCTAAATATAGAAGCTGAGAAAGCATACGATTACTGGATATTAGGGATTAGGACTTGATTTCACGCATGACCATAACAGGTCCACAACAACTAAGAATCTACGGTTGTGACCCACAGATCCCGCAGCCTAACGAATCCACAGGAGAATTAGACATAGACACTGGCCTACGTACACTAGTATTCAGATCTACCCCACTTCCACCTGTCATTATCGAACAATTATCCTTACTAGACACAGCAGCTAACAGAGCTAGGGAATTCTGGACTAGGCCAGAGAATCATCCATAGAA
This sequence comes from Taxus chinensis, assembly GCA_019776745.2. Classification (NCBI taxonomy): domain Eukaryota; kingdom Viridiplantae; phylum Streptophyta; class Pinopsida; order Cupressales; family Taxaceae; genus Taxus; species Taxus chinensis. Next base: position 631,822,611 of record CM034148.1, read on the forward strand.
TTGACTACATTTACCATCCACCATATGACCCTATCCGGAGGAATACACGAAACTATCCCGGGTCATTTTCCACATATTCCACAACCTATAGATCGAATCACGCCAGAGCTCGATATTGATTGGAGCCTTCGAGCATTCATCCTTGTTGACCGATCTATCACACCAGTTCAAGTTAGGAGGGCTTTCTTTGCCTTAGATTCGCAAGTTCCGCTAGTGCGCATTGAAGACATTAGATTGCCTAACTAGTTTGTCTGTATCTCACACATATTCCATCCCCACCGGCTGTCTCGGCACGACCTCGGGAGGTCGGGTGCGAGGAAGAGTTACTTGTAGATTCCCACGCTCGCTTGTCACTTTTCCATCGTACAGTACTTCATAGTCTTCAAACAACCAAATGTTTGATTTTTTGATAGGGTATCATCGAAGCCAAGTTCCAATGACTACCACTGATCCAGTGGGATACTCAAGGTATTCACCATCAATGACTATGGAAATCAAAAAAAAAATCCCCTCTACACAATGAGACAAGAAGTAGTTTATTCCCTCTTCGTTAAATTCCGTTGCAATAACTGCAAAAATGTGCCCTATGTATCACAAAGTAAAACTGTTCAATCAATTTAAAAATACATTAAGAGTTGACCATCTAATAATTTATAAATCTAAAACATGACATGTACATATATGTATGTACCTTGTTGCACTAAATCAGAGACTTGGTCAAGTTCATGTGATGTTGTCATTTGATCTGAAGACCCTAAAAGTTGTAATGCTCGTGGAACTTGAAGTGTGTTGAGTGGAATTAGAGTTCTACAAGTCCATTCATCCACCCACTATTGTGACTCACATTCATTCCACGTAAAATCAATGCATGATATACAAAAACATGTTATGCACCTACTATAAATAGTCCAAGCATTTATATCTGAACTACGGAATGAGTGCATATCACTTGATCCTGCAACTCTCATACAATCTTCAAATTTTGTCAGATGTTGTTCCTCTATCAACCAAAAATATCTACGAACCGTTAATCTCTCTTGAGATTCATGGCCCATATTCTTGACACACCAATCAACAATGTTTTTTGCATATGTAAATTTAGCACCATCCTTGAACTTTAACTCTTCTCTTGCAAGTGCTCTTTTCACACATGCTCTTGCATCATCATGCTCTCCTTTTCCATTGCCTTACCTCAATAAAAATCCAGATATGTTGTACATTTGTTTCTTTTTGCATCCTTCTTAGCCAATAAAACATCCATGCATTCTTGAATTGTGATGTGTAGTTGTCTGACCAAATGTAATGTTGATCGAAACTAATGTTCATCTCATTCAAGTTCGCATAAAACACCTGGAAACACCCTTGTACATATTTTTTAGAATATGTCTGATCATCGCTAATGTAGAAATGATACTCTCTTAATATTTTTCAATCTTGCTCAATGCTTTCAGGAGAGTGCATGAATGTTATATACACAAAAATAGAAACTTGCACTGAATTATAATATTGAGACTGAACCTCCATTTGTGGCTGCAATGTATAATTCTCTGCGATGTTAACTACTGAAACAATAGAACTAAGTGGGAATGTGTCCTTACTTAACATGAATTATTCATCCAACCATCGAGCTCTATGTGTGTGCCTTTCATACTCATAAAAAATTTCCTCTCTGAATTTGACCATATATTCTGATACATGTAATTATTTTCTAACAAGCTCACACCTCTTATATTATTTTCAATCTTTTAATTGATATGCCACCAATTTATATTTGGTGAAATTAACCAATTCTTTTCCTATTGAATATGTACTCTCCTCATGGATACAACTTTTCAGATTTGGCAAGCCACCACATACATTGCACATTCCATCCAAACATGCTTTGTTATAAAAAAAATGTCTTGTTAATTTTTCACAAAATATTGTCAGGATAAATTCCCTTGAATATTTTTATGGGACATTTAATCCACACTCCTGCAACATGATGTCAGTATGCAAAACATGATGTATTTGACAAAAAAACATCATAATGCATTGAAAATTCAACATGATTCCTACAACAACAAGTGGTACGTGAGTGATTGATTTTCACAAAAATGGTTTGCTCATTTCAAAGAATCTTTGGCTAATGTTAATATGTTGATTTTCATTCTTAAACTTAGAGAACAATTTTGTTTGAGTCATATCTAAGAAATTTTTTGCACACAATTCACGATTACGAGAACCTATTCTTATTTTTACCGTGTCTCTTCTATTCGGTGACACCCTTGTGTTCTCATTCCAAAATTTTACAATTAATTCTTTTAGAATATCAGATGTATTCTTGTCTTTTTGTGGAGGTTTGCTAGAGAAAGCCCAATAATCAGTGTTATTGACTAACTCAAGACGTTTACATCTCTCTATTGCTTTCATTAGTGTTTTTCTGGTTAGCTTCAAAGCACTGCTTGTTTTTCTAATCAAATGTTTATTAATTGTTTTATCACTTACTATACAATTAGTAAGTGCACGCCGTGTAGCATTACTTTATTTGGTGTGTCTTTTGTCACCTACAGTTTGGTATGTTTTATGTATGTTTTCAACAATTGATGCATTTTGATCAACAACATTAGATGTTCTTAACCCCAGGGTCTTCATTATAGGTTTCATCTTAATTAATTTTATCAATGTAACAAATAATTGACATCTTTGTGTGTCATTTAAATTCTCAAAGTAATTATCCCAAATTCCACTAGCTTTTCTTCTCGCATTTCATTCAGACATTTTGTTAGGCATTGGTTTTATAATGTTTTCATCAATTTCAATTAAGTGAATTGGTTTTCTTTGTAAAATGGAAGGAGGTGTTCTTAGAGGTGAAGATCCGTTTACAAGGTTACTTTCTTCATTCAGTGTTTTCATACAAATTATGGGGTTAACATTTGGATTCTCAGGTAAGGGTTCAACAATTGGATTCATATCAATTTCTTCATCCATACCAACATTATCATTCATTCAATATCATTATTCATTGTAAAATCATTATTCATTGTAAAATCATTATTCTCTACATTTTCATTATGTATTTCATCCCCATTTTCTAATACATTAGATGCGTTTGATATAGCGGATGTACTTTTCCATGCTCGAAGTTTTTGCATTCTCTTCAATTTCTTTATTGTCTTCTCTTCCAATTGCTTCGGTGTCTTGTTCTTAACTTTCCTCTTGTCCTTAGCTCGACGTTTATCGCCCATGATTAGAAAAAATCAACTAGTGGGGTAGGGGACAAAATGAACTACTAAAAAATTGTGCAAGAATGTAGAGAAAATTGCAGACAAAACAGAATGTTTGCAGAATTCCCATGAAAGAGATGAAAAGGATGTTGGGGGGCCACAATATATAAACAAAGAAAAACACGTACGTGTTTTGTATTTTCTATTTTTCCAAGCCATGCCTCAAGGCTTGGGATCTGGTTTGGATCCCCAAGCCTGAGGCATGGACCTGTACAAACACAGCAAACAGCGTGTTTTTGCAAGAAAATGTAAAAATGTCACTTCCTCTATGATAAATCAAAATAAAACAATCGATCCATTTTTTAAAAAATATACCACAACGTAGAGTAGAGTTTCTTCTTTCTAAAAATATAATTTTTTAAATTTTCTGACTAATATAAGGTTTCCATATTATTTATTTTCTGACTATGCCTTTTTATAGCTATTTTTTGAAGTGTAAATATGTCTATCTTTCATGGTGTATCTTTTTTTTGGGTGATCAAAATTTAAAAAAAATTATACTAGCCCAAACTAGGCATAATTCTATACATATTAAAAAAAATCTAATTTTCGATATTTTTTTAGGTAGTTAGGGGGAGGGCACAGTCAGAGCTTCGTTATTTTTCAAAACATAAAATTTATGTACTAGAAAAATCATAAATAAATAAAATCGCTATAAAAATCTTTAAAAATGGAGCCCAAACTAGATGCTCGTAGCTATCTTTCTACCAAAGGGTTTTCAAAAATACTAAATGGTGCTCAAAAAATGTTGGGGGGCACGAAAGTCATTCTATTATGTTTTTTAACAAAAACAGGAGCATTTGTTGGTATTTTAGCTGTTTGACCCACTTAAACTTATCCGTTTTCAATAAAATATAGTAGCTTAGAAACTAGACTCACAATGTTACGATTCATATTTCTACAACATCTTCCAATTTTGAGTGTAACTATTTCGAAAAACTCGTACAAATTGAATTTTTTTTGTTCAAAAAAATGTGTCCACTTAAGACCCCCTTTTGGCCCCCCAACTTGGTGCACTTACCCAGTTGTTTGATCGTTGTACATCAGCGATTTTTTTGTTGATAAATTGTTGGTTTTTGGTATTATTCTGAACATATTATTTTATGTCATTGGGCGTTCGTGTTTTATCTTGATTTTGATCATTTTGTTGTACTTTAATTGTCTAAATCTGGCTTTTTAAGCCTACTTGTACAAGGGTACAGTCACTTTCAAAAAACTATTTGCCAATAATAAAAAATATATCTCAATAAACATTTATCACACCATTAAAGTCTAGACAGATGTTTGAAAATATGTAAACATTGTGTAACAAATTTGTTAATTCCAGCACTTTGCTTCTTGATTTTTTTTAATTGCATTCATTATCTCTAGTACACTAATTCCATTGTTCACTCTTAATGTCTACTCCAAACCATTTGAAATTGTTTACAGTAAATGCAACTCTAAAGTTGAATCCTTTCCTACACCAAGACACACTGTAGTCACATGCACAAATTGCAATCATAAAATGCATTACATTGTGCTCGTCATTTAGTCTACAACATAGCAACTTCAACAACAGAAAATGTCAAATGCATTCTTTGTGGCCCTATGTTGCAAAATTTGTTGTCTGCACTAATAAAAACCATTTATGAACAATATCTACAAAACAAAAGCAACACTATATATCGCCTTCGTGATTTCACTTTTTGGACTATCTTCACACTCTTGATCAAAGTAATATCATAATCAATGCTAAAATTAATATGCAACAGTAAGGTACATAAACAATTGCATGTATTACTAAAAAATTACTCCAATTCCAAAATATACTTCAAAAAACTCATAAGTGAATAATAATACTAATAATGTTTCTTTGTGTTTATGTAGATATAGTTGCAAAGACATTAGCACAACCATGTGACACATCTTTAGCTATAGCAAAATGCCTCATAAATTTGTATTGATATCGTAGCATACAACTAATAATGTAAATAATTCACACAATTTCTTTTATTAAAGAAATTAGTATACAGAAAATAGATTGAGCGTGTATTTTTCTTGTATTGGCAATAAACAATATAGCTCTATTTGTAAATGACCTACACAATTGCTTCCACTAAAACAATAATTATACAAAAAATTATTTATGTATGAAGTTTTGTATATATTTTGGAAGAACGCGTAATGTTAATTTGTTGTTAATTACATCCAACAACACTCATGGCTAAAATTTGTGTAATGTCAACTTAAGTATAAAGTTTTGTAGATAAATTAGAAGATCATCTAGTGCCGATTATGTAGTTTTATTTTTGAAATGACTTATATACATATTCCTACATATATAATTTTGTTGTTCCTACTAAATAACAATGATCTATAATCTACAATAAAATGTATTACATGATACTCCATGCTAAGGATTTCATACTAAATATGGCTTTGTTACATGTCGAAGTAGCTCAAGATGAATACTTACAAAAGTGGCATGAAAACCCTTTTAACACTGAAAAGTTGAAGTGGTCCATATGCGAGAAGCAAACTATTACATCAAATATCATTCTTGTCAAGAATATCAAAGCCACAGTCCTTATTAGATATGTTCATACTACATCAACTTCCATATGCCTTCACAACTGAAATTCCCCTGCCTCATCTTATTCCTGTAGTGATGTGGATTTGGATATTAAGGATATAGTCATTGCATCATTGAGATTATGTTGCAAATATATCCCGCGTGCTTTTGTTTCTTGTACTAGTTATATATACACTATAAATCAATCAATTATATAATTGTTCATAAAACCTTTAACTAAGACATGGCTAGTATATTTGTATTGGTATTTTTTCAAATAAAGCCATTGTTGTATTATGATTGTCTACTAACACTAGCAATCGTACGTGAAGTGTACGATGTGAACGCCGAAAGGGATATAAGGAAGAAGTGAAACAAAATTAAGAGGAATAACGGGAAAGGAACGAGTGGAAAATGGCGTATGATGGTGGAGAAGTGCATAAGGAAAGAGGATTAGAGCAAGGTATTTCAAGAAATACCCTCTACAAAGAGCACGACATGTATGTTAATCATAAGGAGAGCTCGTGTTATGGAAGATGTCAATCAAACTATTGAGGGAGATATCACAAAATGTAAGTAGTGGATTGAAAATGTTGCGGAGGTGAATACTTGTTTGAATTTGTAGGTCTTGATTTTATTCAGTTGTTACAAAAAATGTAAATGTAAGGGGAATTAAAATGCATGTTTCACAGGTCACGTTAGGGACTTAAAGACGCAAATTGTACCTCAAATTCTCAAGTACCACAAACATGCAAATTTCAAGTTGGTGTTTTTGTCTAATTATTATGTTAACGATCAGGGCAATGCATTATTCATGCTAAAGGTGAAAAATACATAAGGGAAAACTTAAATGGATCTTAATGTTTCCCCTTTAATAATAAATGATCAATGTTTTTTTGTGATAACTCTTATAAGTACAAACATAGAACTCAAGATAATGTAAGGGGGCTTGAAATAGAAAACAGTGTTGAATCACAAATTAAAAAATCACATTCCAATTGCCTACAATGCACTTATTTACAATTTTCTTCTTTGCTATCCTCAAACCATTGTGCTCTTGAAGCATTTTTGGAGATACATTGAGTGACAAAGTGTCTGAATACACAGTACCATGCAAATTAACATAAAAAATAATTACCTACATTGCAGTATCTATTCGAGGCATAAATATAATAAATTAAAAAAGTTGAGCAAGATTAACAATGAAAAAACATTGACATTGAAGAAATGAAGATACTTGAGAATAAGTTCTTCGAACTCGTGAGAAATGAAGAGACATGTAACAAATAGTTGAGGTTTATGTTGCTGGCACAACAACTTGTGCATATAAATCATGAGGAGTCTTTCATTGGATAAACAAAAGAGCCTTAACTCAATATCAATTTCTGCACTGAAACAAGTTTGTGCTCAAGGATTTTGCTTGCTAATATGTTGTTCATGATGTGCAAGACTAAAATAGCAAAAACTAAATAATGAACTTGGAACCACCCCTAAAAGTGGGGAAAGGGTTCCATTGAATAATGTTGTAAACAACAATGCTACTGATGCGCCAAACTATCACCGCGTTTGAATGGGTGCAAAGGCAACAACCTATGTCCCAAAATGTTGGAGTGCAAAGAGGGACACCAAGATGACATGGGGAATTACAAAAATGTACCATGTCAAACTATTTCTAGCGAGTCCCTGAAAAAATAAAAAGATAACAATCCATTTCCTATTCTAAAACCAAGGTTTTAAATGTTAGGGGTGAAATCGGAAAAGGATGGAGTTGAACATTAGTCAACATACATCATGTTGATAGAAACCCTAAGCAACACTATATGTTATAGTGTCATCTCTGGAAACCTCACACACTATGTATGAATAAATATACAACCTTACAACTAAACAACAAATATAACAAAATACAGATCCAATCCATGTGCAACTCCTGTTCTTTTTATTTTTACTGTTATACCTACAACGCCAAAATGATCCTTGCACTCTGCACCCACCATACAAAATAGTTGAGATTAAAAATTTTAAATATGATTTTTGACACTCAAATATGTTTTTTTAGCCATATCTTTATCTGTAAAAATATTTGTTAATGTGATACCTATACGAGCATCATGTATAGTAACTAATGCAATTGTATTTGTGAGTCCATAATCCAATTTGGTCTTATGGTCGGTTAGTAAAATCCATTTTTGATCTAAAAAGCTACTCATCATCTAGAGCCCCCAAGAAGGTAAAACCTACAACAATATCTCCCACCCAAAAAATAAAGAAAGAAAGGTGACAACTCTATCAATTGAGAGAGACCCCATAAAAAACAAAACAAAGCTCCAACATGGATTCCTAAGAATAATCATAAAATCAAATAACAATATTACTTCCATGAATTTGTTGATATCCACTTTTGTAATGAATTATTGTATTTATATACACTTTTGTATTGTTTTTCAGTAATATCTTTGTTTTTTTGTGGGGTGGGGTTTAACTTTTGTTGAAATAAAGGGATTAAGGGAAAAAACTATGACTATAGTGGTAGTAGGACACTTCAGCAAAAATCTTGATAAAATATATGCATCTTTCCACAAATAAGATATATCTAGTATGCTTTGACCCAATTTGCACAAATAAGTTATATCTATATACAATTCCCATATTCATATATATTCAATTGACATAAATTCAAAACCCATGTCAACATATGACACGTTGACAATTCTCATGTTTACCTCTGGGATTTGAGTTGTAGATGAATCCCTTCATAATGTCCAATTCTTAAGCCATGGAAACAAACACTTGAGAATATCAACTTTTTTGAAGTATTTATTTTTCCAACTCATTTTTAATACAATCAATGCTATTGTGACTCCAAAATCTACACCATATGATTACTGCACTGCTATCTCATATTGTGGATAGTATGTGCTCTTCTTTTCTTTATTGATTGAACCAATGAGGAGGAACACTTCTTTGGAAGGGGACATCCCCATAAAACAGGATTCCTCGAGGAAGAGGATTTTCCAAATGTGTCAGATATACGTCGACTTTGTGGTATGCTTCCTGAAAGATTGTTGTTGGATAAATTTAGGAAACCCAAATAGTTTAGAGATTCAAACTCATCAGGGATTCCATGAAAACTTATTGTTTGAAAGATCTAATGACTCAAGTTGACTCATTTCTCCCAAAGTTTTCAGAATAGTCCCATTGAAATTGTTCATTGAGAGATTGAGAAGCCTTAACCCAATCAAAATTTGAAACTATCAACAGGGACTTCTCCCTCTAGTTTGTTGTTTGAGAGATCTATGGATGTCAGGGTTGAAAGAATATATGGGTACTGCAAATCCATGCCTTCAGAAATCATAACTAATCCATCTTTATACGGCACCTCTTGTACCAAAGGCCCAGATAGCACAAAACCAGAATATTTGTATGGAATGAAACTTGAAATATAATTGGAAGACAAGAGCAAGATTTGGAGGTACATTAGTTGGCCAATCTCTGGAGGGATAATGCAGAGGCTTCTACAGCACCAACACTCTTAGATGTGAGAGGTTTCCAAATTGGTATTTCACCTTGAAATAAGTTATGCCCAATACCAAGATCCTGTAAATTTGAACAATTTGCTATTGAGGGAGGGGATGGTCCTTATTATTATGAACAACAAATGAATACATATTACTTAGCTTACTGAATTCATGCGGTAAGCTTCCATCCAAATTATTATTTCCCATATTTAGGAGTAGAAGGGAAGAGCAATTGGACAAGCTTGCAGGGACGATTCCGGTTAAATTGTTGTTTGCAAGATTCAAAAGCCAGAGTAGAGATAAACTGCCCAAGCTAGGAGGAATATTGCCACTGAACAAATTTCCATTGAGTAGTAAATAATTTAGATTTAGATTGAGCATCAAATAATTTAGATTGTAATTCAAAATGGTGAGATGCGTTTCTCCCTTTTTTCTAGAACAGAGCGTATACAGGGTTGCAACTCCACCTCCCATGGAATGAACCACAAACAAAACAGCTTGTATCTTTTTTGGGTTCAGAAAACTCTGCATCTGATGAAACAAACAAATAAATACAGATTGATTGGAAACTACAAATTAAATCCCCCAAAAGAATTACACGATCATTTGTTCAGTTGTGAAAACACCACTTATATACAAGATCTATTTACTACGAAAACACGACCTATATACAAGATCTATTTCCCTGGGCTTCAAATTGTGAACTTTGCTGCAGGCATAGGTTGAGAGCTCCCTTGTGAACTAGCACCGGCATATCATCATCACCCTTGAAGGAGGCAGAGGAAACTGTGTTCTCATTCTGGATATTGCACTCTCCGTATCCGTAATTATGCAGGTGATATTCATACAAGAGGTTGAAGAGATAATTAAAGGCCCCGCTGACCAAGCCGGCTAACCCTGGCATGATCACGTCCACTCACAGCAGCAAATGACGGGAACAGCAAACATGGCACAAAAAATGATAATATCATTTGAGTAATAAGATCTTACGGCAGAACAACCATTTGCATACTAATAATATGAATTACTGTAGACAAAGGAATCATATTTCACATTTTAAAAAGCAGCAAGAAAGTAAATGGATACCACGCAGCATTCCTGGCTTTGGAGAGAATAATAATAAATATGCTTTTAATTTCAAAGAAAGATATGGAGAGAGTCCAGGAAGGATCTTTGTTGTCCGGCTGCAAATATAAATATCGTGATAAGCCAACACCACCCCATCAAATTCCTCATTATACCTGGAGACGACAGTGGGCTAGAATTATATATGTAGTCATGAAATTTATATTTCAACTCCAATTCGTCTAAAGCACTTTTAATTATCTCTTTATTTATTTATATATATAAAGCTAAGCAAAAAAAGAACGTACTCGGGACAAAGCCAAATTACAAGAAACATAATGTAGCATAAGACAAATCCTTACCTCAACAGGAGAGAGTTAAGAAGCTGGAGGACCCCCTGTCGCACATCATCAGTTCGAGAAGGTTGCAGATAAGCTGAAAGCATAGACTTTGCCACAGTTAGCTCCTCCATTTCTCTCCCAATAGAGGATCTTCTTCCATTAGCTAGACTATTGGAAACTTATATAGCCACGAAAAGATTAAGCACAGCAAAATATAAAGCAAGTAAACGAAATTAAATAGCCAAACAGAGACACAAACCATAAACACAGATTTACGTGGTAAAACCCTCAAGAGGGAAACATCCACGGAGCAACGGTATCGATTCTCTTATTGTTCAAATCTGGAAATTACAATCAGCACAGCTCTTCCTCTTACAACTCTATTTTTCTTGTGTGTTTAGCCTCAATGGGCATACATGGATTTATAGCATTCTCACAAAACTGAATTCATTAATGCGTTCCTATCCATATTCTAACTAAAGCTATCTTGTTACAACAGCAAGCTGAATAATAGGATCTTGATCCACAACAAGAGGAATGGTTGTCATCTAATCTCAACAATCTCCACCTTGACAACAATTAACCTGATACCTTGCTCATTGCTCATCACCTTTTTTGCAAGCCAAGAGAAGCCAAGCACCACCGCAGCTTCTCTAATATAACCGGTTTCGTGAACATGTCTGCACAATTCTTTTGAGTGTGGACCTTATCAAGAATCACCTGTCCTTCATCAACAACATGTCTTACATAATGGTATTTAACTGGAATATGTTTCGACTTACTATGGTAAGCTGGATTCTTAGCCAAATAAATTGCACTTTGACTATCACAGAAAATTTTTACACTTTTCTGAAACTGTCCTAACTCACCCAATAAACCTTTTAACCATACTGCCTCTTTGCAAGCATGTGAAGCAGATACATACTCTGCCTCCGTAGTGGATAAAGCAACAATGCTTTGAAGCTTTGACATCCAACTAATAGGACCACCTGCAAGAGTAAAGACATAACCTGAAGTAGATCTTCTTTTGTCCAAATCACCTGCAAAATCAGAATCAACATAACCACAAATCTTATCACTGCAACCATCAAAAGTGATACAGTAACTGCTTGTGCCTCTAAGATACCGAAGCACCCATTTCACTGCTGCCCAATGTTCTTTACCTGGGTTTGCCATGTATCTACTGACAACACCAACTGCATGTGAAATATCTGGTCTAGTACTAACCATCGCATACATCAAACTTCCTACTGCATTAGCATACGGTACACGAGACATATACTCCTTTTCTTCATCATTACTAGGACACAAACCTGAAGAAAGTTTAAAATGCGAAGCTAAAGGGATATTCACTGGTTTCACTTTATCCATATCGAATCTTTGAAGTATTTTCTCCACATACTTCTCTTGTGATAACCACAGCTTGCCTTTCGTCTTGTCTCTGTGTATCTCCATGCCCAAGATCTGTCTTGCTGCTCCTAGATCCTTCATATCGAATGTCCTAGCCAACTGAGCCTTTAACCTGCTGATATCAACCATGCTCTTGCTTGCAACAAGCATATCATCAACATACAATACCAATATAATGAACATGCCATTATCTAACCTTTTAAAGTAAACGCAATGATCATATTCACTCCTGGTAAAATTATGGCTCACCATGAAGGAATCAAACTTCTTGTACCATTGTCTTGAAGACTGCTTCAAGCCATACAATGATTTCTTGAGTTTGCAAACAAACCTCTTGTTGCGATTTTGAACAAACCCTTCTGGTTGTTCCATGTAAATTTCCTCATCTAAATCTCCATGTAGAAATGCAGTTTTAACATCTAGCTGCTCTAATTCAAGATTATGCAATGCAACTAGTGCTAACACCATACGAATAGAAACAATTTTTACAACTGGTGAAAAAATCTCATGAAAGTCAATACCTGCTTCCTGAGAAAACCCTTTTGCGACCAGCCTCGCCTTGTACTTTGAAATAACATCATCAGCACCTTTCTTCAACTTGTATACCCATTTACAACCAACCGTTTTCCTGTTCTTAGGAAGTTCCACCAGATCCCATGTTTTGTTTTTAATCAAAGCATCAATTTCCTCTTTCATGGCATGTTTCCATTTGTCACTATCTGAAACCTCTATTGCTTCTTCGTAACAACTTGGTTCTCCTTCATTAGAAATTAAAGCAACATAAGTGACAAAATCATCATACCTGCTTGGAACTGATCTGATCCGTGTAGACCTTCGTAGAGCTTGTTGTGGTATTTCCTCAATTTCCTGAGGTGTTTCAATCTGCTCATCCTCCTGAGTGATTTCCTCATGAATATCCTGCTCACGAACATCTTCATGATTTTCACCCGTGGATGAATGTATATCAAATTTAATTTGCTGTGACTGTGGTACATCAACCTGTTTCATAACATTCTTTCCATCCGATTGCATGAGAGAAATTTCATCGAATATAACATCTCTGTTTATGATGATCTTATGGGCAGTAGGATTCCATAATCTATACCCCTTCACACCATCACCATATCCAACAAAGATTAATTTCTGTGACTTAGGATCTAACTTGGAACGCTGACTCTTCGGAATAAGTGCATAGGCATCACAACCAAAAACTCTAAGACTAGAATAATTACATGGTTGACCTGTCCATACCTCTTGTGGAATCTTGCAGTCAATTGCTGTTGATGGTGATCGATTAACCAGGTAACAAGTTGTAAGCAAAGCTTCTCCCCACAATTCTTGCTGCAACTTTGCATTACTGAGCATGCTCCTTGCTCTCTCGAGAAGAGTCCTATTCATGCGTTCAGCAATGCCATTCTGCTGCGGAGTGTACACAGTGGTTTTATGCCTGTCGATCCCTTCATTCTTGCAATAATTCTCAAACTCCTTAGAAGTAAATTCCCCTCCATTATCTGTTCTAAGACATTTAATGGATTTACCTGTGCTCTTTTCAACCAAAGCTCTAAATTGTTTAAAAGTGTTAAATACATCAGCTTTCCTCTTTAACAAATAGATCCAAACTTTCCTCGAGTAATCATCTATAAAACTAACAAAATATGATGATCCTCCAAATGAGAGTTTCGGAGCTGGACCCCATAGGTCTGAATTTTATAGTCTAGGATACCTTTACTTGTATGTTTTCCAGGTTTAAACTTCTGTCTAGCTTGTTTCCCATAAACACAATGCTCACAGAACTTTAAATCTACAATTTTTAAACTAGGAAGAAGTTTATGATCAGCAAGTACCTTAATTCCTTTCTCGCTTATATGACCCAGTCGTTGATGCCATAAGCGAGTGGATTCACCTGCATCCTCTGATGCGACTCCTGCTTGATCAATTTCTGTCCTTCCTTCAAGTTTATACAAGTTCCCGACTCTGTTAGCTTTCATGACTATCAAGATACCTTTCGATATCTTCAAAACTCCACCTTGAACTGAACCCTTATGTCCACTAGAATCCAGAACTCCCAAAGATATCAGATTCTTTCTCAAGTCAGGCACATGTCTCACATCTGTCAGTGTTCTAACAATCCCATCATACATTTTAATTCTGATACTCCCTATCCCAACAGTTTTACATGTAACATCATTACCCATGTAAACTACCCCATCATCAATAGATTGATATGTAGAATACCAATTCCTATGCAGACACATGTGATGGGATGCCCCAGAATCAATTAACCAGTCATAATGGTACTGTGAGACAATAGATGTAGATAATACCTCATCAACCATGCCTGAGTCCTTCTCGGCTATGTTAGCCTCCTTTGTAGAGTCCTCCTCCTTAGATGCCTCTTTACGTTTCCAGCAATCTTTCTTGAGGTGTCCTGATTTGTTACAGAACCAACACTTCAACTTGCTCTTTTTGCCCTTTGACTTGGATCTAGTTGGGCCCTTCGAATGCTGTCCTCTCTCAGTAGTTCTGCCTCTGGCCATCATAACTTATGTTGTCGAAGTTTCCAAAGAAGATCTCTTTCGAGTTTCCTCAGATATCATAGCTCCAACAACAACATCAAAGTTAATGACCTCTTTAGAACTAAAACTAATAGAGGTTACAAAATGATCCCAAGATTCAGGCAGAGAACTTAATAATGTTACCGTCTTATCTTCATTCGAAATTTTGTCACCCGTGCTATCCAATTTACAAAAAGAGTATTAAAAGTATTTAAATGTCCCGAAATTGTCATACCTTCCTTCATACGCAAGGTATATAGCTGACGCTTCAGGAGGATTCTATTCGTCAAGGATTTAGTCATATACAAGCTTTCTAGTTTTGTCCAGAGTCCTGCTATTGTTGTTTCAGACACGATGTTGAATAATACATCGTCGGCCAAACATAGGCGAATAGCACTGAGAGCACGAGTTTCCATCTCGTCCCAGTCATCATCATCCATACTCGCAGGTTTCTTTGCCTTTCCTGCGAGCGCCTTCACAACACCCTGCACACACAATATATCCCGCATCTTGACCTTCCATAACTCGAAGTTATTGCTACCGTCAAATTTCTCGATCTCGAATTTAGCACTCTGTGTCTTTGCCATCACGCTTCAACGCAGCGAATGAATTTGCCCTTCAATCTCGCCCCTCGTGGCCTCCCTCCAACCTTGCTCTGATACCACTTATTGGAAACTTATATAGCCACGAAAAGATTAAGCACAGCAAAATATAAAGCAAGTAAACTAAATTAAATAGCCAAACAGAGACACAAACCATAAACACAGATTTACGTGGTAAAACCCTCAAGAGGGAAACATCCACGGAGCAACGGTATCGATTCTCTTATTGTTCAAATCTGGAAATTACAATCAGCACAGCTCTTCCTCTTACAACTCTATTTTTCTTGTGTGTTTAGCCTCAATGGGCATACATGGATTTATAGCATTCTCACAAAACTGAATTCATTAATGTGTTCCTATCCATATTCTAACTAAAGCTATCTTGTTATAACAGCAAGCTGAATAATAGGATCTTGATCCACAACAAGAGGAATGGTTGTCATCTAATCTCAACATAGACTGGCTGCAAAAGATGAGGGTGTTGCAGGGCATTAGAAAGATGCAATCGATTTGGCGGCTCCGAGTTACCAAAGTTATAGCCCAATGATTTCTAGTTTTCCACTATATTTTGTAAACAAATTGTTTTGAAATAAGGATACAATTCAATTAACTACTGCAGCTTCTGCAGTTTCCTTGAAATATTTACAAATAAGTTTTGAGAAAAAAAATGGTCTTCATATTGACTTATCAGAGTTACTTGAATTTACCCTTCTGTGCAAATTGTAAAATGATCCTAATACAAACAACCCCAAAATCCTCCAAAGCTTTAGGGGATGATCATTGAAATCTACGAAAAAAAAGTCAATATAGCTGCATTGCAAACAGGACACTCAAACAGTCTCAACAATTTCCCATGATAAAAGAAATAGCAGAAATCCTACTTCATATTCGCATCCGCCAATAAAATATATTTTCATGGAAGACTCTTCTAAAACTAGTTTTAATATCCACAATGCACAGAAAGGATAAAATTTATTCAAATCTTCACAATGTAAAGCAAAATAGAATCGAAGAATAAGCTCAATACGAAATTGAACAAAACCATATTGGAAGACAAAATACCTAAATGAAGGAGTGTAGGGTTTTCTATTTCTTCCATATTTGAGACTGTCATGAATATTTTCATTTTCAAATAGTATCAAGACACAAGATATATACTTATGAGCACCCATTAATGGTTTCTAGGTGAGTATGAAGTTTCAAGGCTTGGCTCACGGTATAAGGCTGGGCCTCTTCGTAAAATGGGTCCTCAGCTAGGTTTACAAACTGCGTCTGCAGTCCTCTAATGGACTGGTAAAGAAATCTCACTCTTCCACCAATGAAACTCAAAACTTTCTCTTGAATCTCTTTGAGGACTTCCTCAGGGTCATTTGTACAAGTTTTCAGAGTTAAACTCTTTACATGGATATTTTTACCACATGTTTTCTTATAAAACCCTAAATGTGCTCAACACTGACCCGAGAAGCATCATTTACCTACAGCTCTCACTATACTTCAATTCAAAGGCTCAAATTTCCTATGGAGGACTGTCATACCCCTATCTCTCTTTCCATTTTAGCAGTGATCAAGATAATAATGTGTGTGCTTGTGAGCTAAATAAGACTGTGCATACACACCAAAAATGGGTATTGAAACCCTCACAGTTTGATTTGAGAATTGAGTATTACTTCAAGCCAACACTCACCCTTGACTCTTAACATAACTCCATCCAGCCTTCTTTCATGTGCCTTCCTCACTGGACTCCTACAAAGAAGAGGATTACAGCCCACTCCAAGCTATATACAAGATCTATTTACCTAGGCTTCAAATTGTGAACTTTGCTGCAAGCATAGGTTGAGAGCTCCCTTGTGAACCAGCACCGGCATATCATCATCACCCTTGAAGGAGGCAAAGGAAATTGTGTTCTCATTCTAGAAATTACACTCTCCGTATCTAAAATTATGCCGGTGATATTCATACAAGAGGTCGAAGAGATAATTAAAGGCCCCACTAACCAAGCCGGCTAACCCTGGCACGATCACATCCACCGCACAGCAGCAAATGACGGGAACAACAAACGTGGCACAAAAAATAATGCTCCAACACTTCTACCAATGCTTCTTCTCCAGTTGCGTTCTTTTCGCATCGAGGATTTCCAAGAGCGGCCATATAAATAGAAGACCGCCATCCACCTAATTACTCCAACCGATTACACAAATCTATGGCCTCGGCTCTAAAAACGTCAAGAAAGCCGTTGAAACCGTCATTTAGGTCTTCAAAATTAATCACATTGGGAAAACGTTCAAACGGACATCAATTTTAACATAGTTGCATAAACGTCCGGAAGGACCTTTCCCAAGGGGGGACGCCTTTGGCGTGATTATTAAGGGCTAAATCATAAACCCATGCATGGAAAACCTTATTGTGGAATCCACACTTATTCTTGACCAAGTGCCCATAAGAATTAATGTAGTGGGGAATTCATGGTAGAATAAGGAGATGAAAGAGAAACTCTTGAGGAGAATATTAGTTACATATATAATTCAGTTTTAGTATCAAAATTGGTGGAGTTTTATGTAAATGGTGGGTATAGAAGTTTCTATATTAGAGTTGTATTTCAGAGGTAATGCATTTATCTTCTTTTTTTCATTTGTATATTTAAAAACCATTTTCTATATTTAGAACAAGAGCAACAATGTTGCTAAGTATTATCGGAGTTAAATTGATAATGTATATGCTAGCAATATGCTGGAAAAAGTGAATCGATCAGATGGACAATGAACGCATTCCATGAGATGACGTCTCATTCAGTCATTTTTTCAAACACTTTGTGTGCATACACTAAACTTCCGCACTTGTCATACATGCGTAAAAGAATATATCACAGAAGTTAGTGTGTGGAAAACTTGAATTCAATGTCATTGATGTGGGAGTGGATTTGCTTACCCTATGAAAGGGCTTTTGTTTAAGTGCATGTCTACAATAGTCGAAGATATGTGGAAAAGTTTATAGGGGAACCATGTGCAGTAAGGAGAATGTGTAGCGCCTCCTTACACCGACGTTATCTATATAATGTTGTGAGATTAAAATTGAGATTGATAATAGATGGCATCGGCATTGGCATTGTATGATTATGATTGAGGTGTTGGATATGCACAATATTAGCAATCTATTTCCAGCATAAGAAGAATGAAACATCATTAATGCCTTTGTCTTAAAAAGTGGTGTTCTGGTGGCAATGATTTTATGTTTATCACACACGAGAAACATAAAGAGATATATTATATGATCTTATAACTACAAACAATGAAGAAGATACTATTTGTATGGTGTTAGTATGGAGCAGGTGCATATGTTGTAGCAATCTCGTACATCATTCATCTTGAACATGTTTTGTGAGCCTCGCAGGGTTGTGGTAAACACATTCTTGCACATGGTCTCAATTTCATATGTGAAAATACTTTTGGAACAAAATGATCAAATATTTATGTTAAAGAAATAGGGTAGGGCATGGCACATTCTCCAGCAGCTATATTGATGTAGAAATTGACAACGTTGGGACAGCTGTTTTGGTAGGAAATTCCCCATGATATAAGGATGCCCAACTCGCTAGATGTAAAAATCACAACACTACCCGACGCAAGGACGTTGATATCTGGAAATAGAGCATCCAGTTGGTCTGTATGATCCACGTCATCTAAAATGATAAGCACCCGAAGAGAGCTCAAACGATTTGCCAAAATTATATTGGCTTCATCTACATAGTCGAATGATAAATCATTGGCACCAAGATCCTTGACAAGTTTTTTCGGCTTTTCCTACAGAGTATTTTTGGATGCTACATCTCGCACTTCGGAAACAAAACTGTAGCAATCAAAGGATGAGTGTAGTGCCTACACTTTTTTATAGTTCAGTAGCTTGTTGTTTCTTTGCTCATAGACATGGTTTGACAGTGATTGGTTATATCTTGGACATTATATTTAGATATTTGATCTTATTAGACAGGTGTGGACATTTAGGCGTATAGCGCCAACTTAGCTTAATTCCTATATTGTCGCATTTTCTTGTTATGTCATGGAAACTAATGAATATGATGATGTGTTTGGAACCTAATTACATTGATGGATAGTTGTTGCATGGTGGGACTATATGTCACTTTATCATCTTGACTAACTTTTGGAATATGGAATATAATTGTGCACGTTGTCGCATCTTGATTTCAGTAGGATGTTAGGTTAGTTCAGAACGCATTGATATCTTACTATGTCATTTAATTATATTGTATTGGACAGGTGCGGTTAATGTGTGCAATCAGTGTGCAGGTGACAGGTCTATAGGAGAACGTGGGACTCAGGCCAACTACTCAATCTTGCACAAGCAGCCTAAGGGCTGAGCCCTAGCCATGTTCTTTGTGTGAAGCCTTAGTATAGGTGATTATTATTTTGGGCACTATGAGTGACCCCAATGTATGTAATATATTGTGCTTTGAATTATTAATTTTGGTTAGGGTAGTGGTTATGATGTAAACTTGTTTTGGGAGTTAATAACTCCTCTTTCATTTAAATTGTTGATTATGTTTAATATGTCGCTTAATCACAAGGGTTTAGGGTCACATGTGAGACCCTTGGGTGGTCCCCACACCCTCTACCCTTGTGCCAAAAATACAAAACCCGAAATTAGGGTATTTTGGGCATTTTTTGGGACCCCTTTGTAGCTTGGGAGTCCCCCTAACACAAAAATAAGCCCTTGGACCCTACCTAATGGGTAGGGGGGCTTATTTTCAAGGCTAGAGGGAGTTTTCCCTCCCTTTTTACCTCTTATTTAGTCACATCCATGTAAGGGATGTGGATTTGTGTGTTTATCAAAAGTTCCACTAGTTTTGTCTTGCTTACATTTTGGGGATTTTGGGAGAAGAGGGAAAAAAGATAATTTTACCCTTTCTCTCTTTTGTTTTGGCATCTTTGACCTTGATGAGGGAGAGGGGTGACACATGTCACCCCCTCATTTGTGAGGATGCTTGCTTGCACCTCTTCAAATTCCTATTCATGGGAAAAGAGAGGGACTTTTTTTGGAACTTCTTGCTTTTGGATGCTTGGATAATTTGGAGCTTGTGATTTGCTTGGAGTGAAGAGTGGAAAAACTTGAAGTTGGAAAGCTTTTTGGAGAGCTTTCCTTGAGGTAGGCTCTCATGACTTTTGTTGTGTTGTTTCCTTTGTGATGCTAGTTTGGGTGTTGAAAATTGTTATTGTTGTATGTAGCTTTTAGTTGTTGTTTGTGTGTTTTTACTCCCTCCATCATATGGCATGATGGAGTTTTGGAGTGTGGGGGAAGAGAGAGGGAATTTTCCCTCTCAATCCTCAAGGCTTGATGGCCAAGCCTTGTAGGATCTTATTGTTTTTCCCCTCAAATAGTTAAGGTGGGGAAGTTGATTCATTTGGCTTGAATCTCCTTCCCCATTCTTGGTAAGGAAACCCCTTTTGGGGTTTGAAAATCCTTCCAAGGAGGATTTGGAGAAAGGGGGAGGAATAAGGAGGGTCTTGTTTTGAATAAGGAGCAATAAGGAGGATATGAAGATGTGTTTATTGTGCATATAATATTGATGCATAAATTTAGAGAACTTTCTCCTCTCTTCCCCATTTTTGAGGATGAACATGGGTTCTCCTCCTTGTAGGTTTTGGAGTCTTGTTTGTATGTGTCTTATCTTTGTATGCTTGTATTATTGTTAGTGTAACCCTTATCTTGTGCAAGTTTTGGTTAGCTATCCTCTTTCCCATGGGCTTGGGGGAGGCTAGCATGCATCCCAACCTTGGGATAGGCATGTGATGATGCCTATGGTTGGGTGGCAAACAAGCTCCTTCTCCTTTTTGGTTCTTTTGAAGGCATGAAGATTGGAGCTCAATGTTGGAAGTTGGAGATTTTGAGAGTTTTTCTTTGACTTCTCAAATTTGATGATTCATTCCTTGTATTGTAATCACTTGGGTATGGCTTGTGGAAACTTCCCCCTTGTTACCTTTTCTCTTCCTTCTTGTTTGTTTTGGTAACCACTTGTAAGATTGGTGTTTCGATTGCTTATGAGAAGTTTTGTTCAATCTTGGGAATAAGCTCATTTGGTTCTCCTCATGCATGTTAGTATGTTGATAAATAGTGTAATGAGAAGATGGTGCAAGGAAGACTTGTAAAATATTGTATTTCTTTTAGAATACATTCAATAGAAATATATTCACATTTATGTTACATGCCTTGGTTTAAAAGGTTATTTTAACAAAACAAAACAAAAATTGTTTACATTGGAAGAGATTATTATTCATGTGAAATGTTTATTCCTTTGCAAAATGATCACCTATTGAGATACTAAGTGAAATGAGATAAAAATATATATATAAATAAATAAATAATAATATTAATAACTATTTTTCTTTACCGCCATAGGTTTGGAAATCTAATTATTGTGTTTAAAAAGGGAAGTGGAGATATTGAAAACATTGTTATTTTGTATAATGGTCAATGTACACAAAAAAATAAATTAAACTTTCTTGAATGATACTTTCTTTGTTCTAAGAAAAGAAATGGAAATAAGCATTGCAAATTTTAAACACTTGAAACTGTATCCACTCAAAACTCCTTCCTTGAGATATCTTTTTTTTACTTTTATACGTATATACAATAATTGTTAAATAGTTTTCTTGTTTTTATCTTTTCTGAAATTAATCTATAAATATACATATTATATGTATTTATATTAAATATACTATTTATTAATACGTTACCTTTGGTTATATATATATATATATATATATATATCTATATGTGTGTGTGTGTGTGTGTGTGTACTAACTATATGAAATATATAGTAATAAATAAAACAAAACAAAATGATAATAATAAAAAAAAGGGGGGGGGCGGGGGGGATTGGTGGGGGTGTTCGGCCCACCCCCCACCCCTGTACTCTTCACGGGGGCGCTAGCCCACATACACCCTCCCCCTGCTCTGCCGCCCACGCCCTGTTCCGCCCGAACCTGCCCCGGCCATTGCTTCTCCTCCCCTGCCGCCCTAACCGCGGCCTCCCTGCCACGCCCCCACTGCCTGTCACACTCCCCTCTACCCGCCGCTAATCACCCCCTCCAAGCACGCACCCCCCCCCTACGCCACGACCCTGCCACTGTCGCAGCCATTGCTGCAACCTGCGCATGCCGTCTCTCTCTCTTCCCACGACCCCTCCATCCCAACCCTGTCCCTTCTTTCTACCGCCCCCTTCTCCATACAAAAAAAAAAAAAAAAAACTCCATTGTTCCTTCATATACCCTGCAACAAGAGAGTGAACAAAACAAAAATGAGAAAAGAATGAGGAGAAGAAGAGGGGAAAATAGAAAGAAATTTCAAATGAGAAGAAAGGAAGAGATAAAGAAGATTAGGGCAAAGTTTGGGGCTTCCTTCTAAACCAAGGGACAAGATTGATTTAATCTAAGGGTCGTTATTCAATCCTGCACCTTTCTTTTGCCATGGGTTTTTCATGGGAAATATATCAAAAAGGGAAAGGGTGATGAACCTAAGGAGAGGGTGAATAAAAAAAAAAAAACGAGGTGTAGACTTATTCTTTTAGGGCCCTAGCGAAATTAAAATATAATTAAATAATTAATTTTGAGTTTAGGGTTAGTGAACAATTTAAATTAGGATAATTAGAATGGTATAAAATTAGTAATCAAGAAAGAGTTTAAGAGATGTATTAGTATTAATTAAACCCTTCAAAAAAAAAAATTACCTGAAATTTTAGTCTGTTTGGAGCGTTTTTTCGGTGTCCCAAATGGGGCATTACAACGAGCACTTCCTGTTGAACAACTCTTTGGACAATGTAATTGAAGTTTAATTGATTTTTACTTTTCTTAGCAAGACACCATGACTTCCTTCTATCTCCTATTGGATTCCTTGTGAGCTCACTACTGACATCATCTTCTTTGCGAGGGCAAGTGCATTGTCTTCTTCTTTTTTTAAAGACAGTCGTTATCTTTCTACTGACATCGTATTACCTCCTGCTTTGTTTTATTGGGAAGTTGTGGGCTACAAAAAAAAAAAAAAAAAATTTGAAAGTTGTTGGTTACTTCTATTTTTTAATTGTATCATATATTTACACTCGCCAAGATCTAAACAAGAAAAGACAAACGGATTACTGATGACTGTGGGACAGTAATCACGAGACAGAATTAAACTTACCTTAAACTGAGTAAACATTTTAAAAGCTTAAGGTAATAATTAGATATAGTGCGTTTGATAAGAAGCTAAAGCTTATTCATATGGAACGCCATGGGACAGAAGGATATAACGAGTTAAATCTTTCTTAGTGAAGGATGGCGTCCGAAGCAGCTACTGTTATTCTTATCACTCTGGTTGCCCTACTGCTAGTTGTCATACCGCGTAGAATTAGAAAGCAAAAGACGTTGCAGCAAAAGAATAAAGCCACCACAACCTCCTTCATGGCCTCTTATCGGGAATCTTCAGCCGCTTAGCGAGAAAGTGCCTGTTCACCGAATTATTTGATTCCACTACTGCTATCGAAGCTCGTTTAGCACTTATAAGCAATCAACTATATGATATGATACCAATATTTTCCATTGATCGTATTTGGTGTCATTTTTTTCAGAATTGAAAATGTTATTGAGGTATAATAGAGACAAGTTAGTTAATTTATGAGTAATTTATACATGGGATAAAAAACAGATGATAGAGTTTCACTAACTTACCATGAAATTAATAAGTATTGTATTACATCCAATGATATTTGTGGATGTTTGTTTTTGTGTAATTCAAAGATATTTACTATTGAACTGCATATAATTATAGTAAAGAGAAAAATGGAGATATTTATGGTTTTATAGGAGGAGATATAGCACAATATAATTAAAGTTATTTTTGAAATACAAACTAAACGTGAAATTAGGGAAATGCTATATAGTCTTTTATGTCAATTCTAAAGGATGATAAATTTAAGATTTACATCAATATTAAATTTATAATGAATTTTTTAATAAATGTTGTTTATGTGGTGTTTATATACTAAGAAATCGAAGAATTAAAAATCAAATGAAAATTTTGTGATATTGATAATGTTATATACACATAAACATAAGATATTTTTTTGTTAAATATTATTACTTGTGAATTGTGTTTCAGATTAACTGTGTACTCTTAAGGATATAAGCTAACTTACATGGGAAGAATTGTATATGACAAAATCTTGTTAAAAGGATTTAATATTCACCTCAAAACAGGTGTGAAAGATAGAAAAATAAAATAATAAAAAATAAATATACATTTTACTCGGCAATGGAATAAAATAACATGTTAAAAAGACTTGATAATTAAAGAATTGGCATGGTTAGAGATGCAAAGTGCAAAAATAATAACACAAAAGTCTTTAATGTATTTTACGAAAACTGAAAGAATATATTCAAAGAGGGAAAATGTAAGTGACTAAAATAATACATATTGTATGTAAAAATTTAGTCGCCACGAGATATGATGAATGATAATGACTTTTCAAAAGTTATATAGAGAAGGGTCGATTCTTATAAAGGTATATGTACGATGATTGTTTTGTGAGTAAATATTATTTGGAAGAACTAAAAACTAATCTCTCTTAGAAGGTGTTGTAAGAGGGCCTGGAAAATAGTAGGATGTTAGTTGGGATGGGGTACACATTGTGTGTCCAATAGAGGGTGGGCCCTGGGGTTCGCATTTCTGAAAGTCCTTGATTAGGGATAACTTGTGTTATATGTGCTTGTTTGGAATGTTATTAAGATTCATGTTGCCTCAACAGTGTTTATCTTCCCAATTATCTTTTTTATTCCACCTTGCTAGACTAGAAGGTGTGAAGCCCCTTTCCAAAGATTTACCCATATATCTACTCAACTTTGTAGACTTTAATCATAACCTCTCTATTGTGTTCTTTTACTTACTATGAAAATTCTCAATAATTTTGAATTGATAAACATTATAATGATTTCGTAATTAAACTAAAATAATTAATTAAGACAATCGAAGGTAAAGTTAGGGTTTTCATTATAAAAATTATCTTTAATAAATAAATTATTAAATGGAGAAAAAGAAACCTTATAATCATCTCCTAATTAATATTTATGGGGTTCCATGCACACAAGATAATTTTCTTTCACGTTTACTTGTACATTGAAAAACTCTCTAAATATATACATATATATCTTACTATACAATTTCAAGGCTTCTCAAAAATGAAATATTCCATTTTGTAGTACTATTTTGTTACTTCTTACAATCTAACTCATACATTTCATGGACTGTGTTATTGCTAAAGTCAAATTTAGTTATTTCTTAGCTTTAATTTCAATCATTTCTTTATTGTTTTCATTTATATTTTTCTTGGTTGTTGATAATTATATTTTTTATAGTTAGTCATTAGCTTATATGATTTGTCGCTTTCTTGGTAGATATTTTTGATTGTTTAGTTCTCAATGTTTAGTTATTGATAAGCAAGGTACTTTAATCATTTTAATATTACATTTGGATTTTGTTAATCAATAGCATTAATCACATTGTGATTTGATTCCAACATAGTTTAGACTTGTATCGATGTGTTGCAATCAATTTCACCGATTACTTCATGATTCCCTTCATTTAATAACAAAAACCCTTCTCATTACTTGATTATATTTTATATAAGATTTCACTTGAGTAAGTTTGGACTTGTAAATGAAGAAGATCAATTTACATCTTTCTTCTACAAAAGTTTATTCTATTTTAGATTAAAATGATGTTGGACCATTATCTATTTACTAATTATAGGATATAAACAATTGTATTACTTAGCAATAAATTGTCTTTTGCACTTGAACATGTATTGCAAGCCCCTTGTAATTAAATTGGGTCAAATCCGATTTTGACGTTGCAGCACCCATGTTATGATTCATTGAAATTAAGAGAAAACGAATTTAAAAAATAAAAACAAACCCCTTAAGTAAAATTAATGCTTCTAATGATTAACATTATTATTTAGCTTGTTGGTAAATACTCCAGCATTATTTAATATTCATAATCCATCTGATAACATATGATAACCATGTGTAGTTGTAAGGGCATATCCATATCTCCACGATCTCCCTCAAATCACTCTACCCAAGTGTGTATACTTTGTATTCTTGGTTAAACCTTTTACAGGTTATGAGAACTATGTGCATCTCCTAAGTGTCTACCTGGAAAACATTCATGTTGTATTTCATCCGGTATCTACCACAATAACTTTAGGGATTGGTGATCAGATAATGTAGTCAGCTAATATATTACTTTGGCCAAGGATTATAAGCATTTCTTTGCAAGGTTAGTTTTGATACTGCACACAAGTCTATGAAACTCATCTTTTGTCACCACACAACCATCTCAACACAGTTATCTGGATTCTTTTTTTTTGTTGAAAGTGTTGATTTAGTTATGAAGAATAAGAGTCCATGTCTGACTCATCTTACTAAACAAAAGGATCATATCCATACCATCTTAGGATCCCTATGGGAAATATAGTGACCACGTAATGATTTCCATCATTACGTCCTCACTTACCCTTCCCATAGCCATCCTGATTTGGCACGAGCATGATAGTAATGAGAAGACGAAAGGGACAATACACCCACACTTATGATATTCTTAGGTTACCTTTGTTAGATAAGTAACTAAGCCTTTCTTTACGATACAAGTTCAAAATGTATTCATACATGATATTAGATTCTCATAAGAGGGTTATCGTAGCTCGACAAGTTACTAACTTGTATTAGTTCCTCTTATCATACTATTCAACATGTAGTATACATTGTTAAGTACATAATTTTACTAATCATTTCCCATACTAAGTTGGTTCATTTCATTAACTCGTTAACAATAGTCTTTATTCCATTAATTACATTGCTTGTCATAATTAGTCCATTTAATATCCATGAGGTACAACAATAAATTTAATTTCATTTTCATTGTTTTCCTTTTTTATTTATGTATTCATTATTTAGTTGGCTTTGATTTCTCAATCTGAATTAATGAAAGAAACGTTTAATACACAACTTAAGAATAATCAGCTTATTAATAAGTCATATATATAAGCATTATGTCCATGTTTTCATTTCCAAATAAGCTAAATCATAATCAGCTTAAGTCATAAAATATGTTTTCAAATAAGGATAAACCGAAATCTTTATTAATAATACATCAATCAAGAGAGAATAGTGCATTGGGCCATGATTCCCTTTATAATATGTGATCGTATTTCGTTTGCATTATCAAATGGTTACAATAATTTCCTTTCGATATTTATATCAAATTAAACTTTAAGCATGAAAATACAATCACAAATCAAGTACAAACAGTCACTTTAAGCATGACGGCCTTTCCTACAAATCTGTAGGAGAGAGATGGATATGGGTCAACTCAAAAGAACTAGCATGAGTCCACATGCTCATAATCTGTTATGTAATCATAATGAAATAATTGAGTAAGTTGTGGCTAATTTTATTTTTAATCAATAAGATATAATTATAAACTTTCTAGTTTATAATAAGATACCTATCTCATGCACTTACATAGTAATGACTTCTTCAAAGTTACATATATACATTTATACCCACTTGTCCCTCTTTTATTCTGACTTAATAAAACTCATACATTTAAACAATATAGTTCACATATACTACAATTCCAAGCAGTCGCTTCACAAATGTAGTAATTCACAAGTTTTCCAACTATTCACAAAATAGTCATACTTGTTATTACGTAATCAAACATTGTACAAATATATTAATAATGAACAATCCAAAAATTGTTCCAACTTCATTATAAACATGATGTATTAAAATATTGTTTTCAAAGCAAGGTTCCAAACAACGTGTACAATAGACTTACTTCTTATAATTTCTGACAAGTACGATCGGTAACAACCAACTAGTGAAAGTAATCTCATACTTAACTAATCTAGTTCATTTCTATTTTATTCAACTCTACATTTCATTTTCCAATCAAAATGTATTCCATAAAAGTATAATAACAACAACATGTCATAAAGAATCTTTCAACATAAAAGTATAATAACATGATCATATCAAAAATAAGCTTTCAACCTTATGATTACAGTGATGCTAAAGAAGGAAATTAACAAAACTAATTCAAACAGATAGTGCTCAAGGAAGAGACTCAAATCTATCTCATTAGTTAGTTTCCCAAATCACAAAATCCAGTATTCAAAATGATTTTTAAGAAGGTATAAACACCATTGCTCAAGATGGAGCTATAAGACTTATTACTTCCTTTTTTATCAATTCATATTAGCCAGAATCCTACCGTGTATATATGCAAAGAAGGGATGATATTGTTTGTGTCTTTACAACGAGTTGTAAACTATCCAGGCCTTTTATTTCATTTACAAATCATGTGAAATAAGCCAAAATACAAAATGTAATCAAAGATAGAACAACAAGTACTCTATAAGGAATTATTTCTTACTCATATATCCTTTTTCCAATTAACAAGTAACCAAACCAAAAGTATCTATTTTTTAGTTTAATTAAATGAAGCAAACAAGTGAATTCATTTCCAAATCCACATATCTAAACACCCAAGGCATATATAGTTTCAAGGTCTCAATTCAAAATGAAACTCCCCAAACTAATACATTTCTAGAATTTTCCCAAATATCCCAAAATCACGTACTTATTATTTTCGCATATTGACCTTAATAAGCTCAAAGAGTTCAAAATTCCAAATAACAACTAGACGCAAAACAAAATACATTTAGATCAAAATGTATCCTCTTCAAATTTCGCAATATGCCTAGTACTCTAATTAATCTAAACCGTATACTTTTCATTTTCCGTGTAACATTCAATAACAAAAAGTGTTTATAGAAAGATTAATACATCCATGCTCTTCAAGAGATGTATAAATGGTATTCGTAGAACTCAAGAAGAACTAAACCAAATAAGAACAGTAAAGCTTGACAGGATCTTATAAAACAGTATTATTAGCTAAGCTTCCAAAACGAGATGAATAAAATCAAAAACAAGGAAGCTTTATATGATTTGTCTAAATTTCAACATTGGAAAAACCCAAATAATCCAACTAATATCCAGAAGAATATATATTCAGATTTCTCATCATACCCGAAACCCAAAATGAATTGTATGCAGATTTCAACCATGATCCTAAAACCCCAAACGCATGTGGAGAAAATATTACAAACATTTACTGGTTTATTTTCCAAGTTTGAAGTAAAAATCAAAACCAAAACGTGTTTATCTTTTTATTAACAAACCAGAACCAGAATACACTCATATTTCTCATTCTTCAAACCAGATTTCAAGCAAAATCCCCAAAATAAAATGCATATTTTTTCCAGTTTTAAATCAAATATACTAACCCAAAATGTATTCAAATATTTCATAATAATAACAGCAAGGAGAGAGAGAATGAAACATATGCATGTGTTTTCCTCAAATCTTCTTTGCAATATTTCCAAAACGAATGCTCCAAAAACAAAATTGAATACTTCCACAGTATTTTAAAAAACAATGGCATAGTAACCAGAGGAACATTAGTAAATTCACCATGCATAGTCCAAAAACAAACTTCCACAAAAATCTCATTGCCCAAATCCAAGTCGAGCTCTCAAAAACCAAATGCAATGCAAACAATGCGAATGAACGGTGAACAATGCGTGCTTAGCTTCTTGGAGAAACTAACAATTCCCAAGGAACCTAATAGAATTCATTTCCTCCTTAATTGTCAATACCATGTCGTGGGTCCAAAAATAAAACCATAACCCTTGGTAACTATGCCACCACTTAAGTTATCTTAAGTTTATTTAAAACTTACCAGATTTAATATGCTTGCATGGTGGTCAAATACCACCTTACCCATTCCCTTAAATAATGCCACGAACCATACACATTTATCCAACACATGCACATTATGCATGCATGGTCTAGCGACCATTTTAACATGCTAAACAATATTAATCAATGGTGATCTTATAACCCATTCGACTTAAGCATAAGTATACATAGCAGTGTGTGTGTGTGTGTGTGCGCGTGTGTTATTTGTTGATTAGATCATTTACAAACTTATATCCACATATATGTATTTGTTATTAACTTAATACATCATTAACGAACTCTTAGGAACATGAAAAGATATTACACAAACCATCTCATCATTCATTATCAAGGGGGCAAATTTATCATTCGTGATAACCACAAGTAGAATTGAGGATGTTACAAGTGTTCACGATATGTTAATGATTTCATTCACTTGCCAGAATATTTTTCACCGTCAACAAGCTAATCAACCCTCAGAGATCTCTATAAGTGCATTTCCCTAGCATTGATGACTAAATCAAATAGGGAAACATGCCTTTCTGCCTAAAAGTGATCTCACTTGCTCATACATAGAATATCATCTAGTATATCTCGGGTCAATCTTTGTATTGTGGTCAAAATTCCAAAGGTCCAATCCTCTATTGTCGAAATTCACATTACTTAAATAATAACAAATGAATTCTCAAACATTAAGTCAATGAAAAGTTTGTTTGATAGTGACCTACTCTCATCACTTATAGCTCTAGACCTATATCGCTTAGATTAAAAAATCCACAGCTAGTTCATCCTCCATCCATCCCATTCCTATCTTATTAGGATTCTCCACATAGTGTATCTCATCAAGGTCATCTCACACCTTTGGTGGGAATATTGGTGCTAGGTAAACTTTATCTTGTCAAATGCCCTCCATCCTTATGTAGCTCCAACATCATTTATCTCGGGGTTTGGATACCTCTCATCCTCCACCAAAAACATGTATTGTTTCCTCTTTGTCCCTCGGGGAGCATCGTTGTGTCTTGCACAAAATAACAATGGTTAGGGACACATCTTGTTTAATCCTGAGTTGAGTCAATACCCTCTCATACTAAAATTTCTCGTGGATTTCCAAAAACCAAAACCCATGCCTTTTGGTCCTCTTAATATGTCACATATGTGTGGTATCCTCATCCCACAATGAATGATCATTGTATGGTCACAAGGTGATGTCTATCTCTCTTAGAGTGTTTATGGTCCTCAAATCTGAGACATCAAAGTTTTGTGGTCCTTTATGTTCCACTAGGTGTTATCTTTGTGTTAGTAGTCTATAAATCCCCCATGGAAATAAGTATTTTGATAACCCTACCACTTCCAAGTTCTTTTATTCCCAATATTATAATAATGTCCCTGCCACATTCATTCTATGTGTGTCTCATATATAATTTGATAGAGTGTGGTGCCCACATTTTACACACCCAAATACAACAGTAAAATACCAGGGTAATTTTTTTTTTGACTTATAATACACGCTACACACAACACAGCAAGGGCTCCAAGTACAGGACTCGGTACACATGCGACAATCACATAAGTCATCGACTCACATAGACACATGCAGACAACATCGGCATGTCGACGCTACACTTTTCCCAATGGAAGGTTACTAGTAAAGACCCAGCCACAAGA
This sequence comes from Taxus chinensis, assembly GCA_019776745.2. Lineage (NCBI taxonomy): Eukaryota > Viridiplantae > Streptophyta > Pinopsida > Cupressales > Taxaceae > Taxus > Taxus chinensis. Next base: position 631,854,436 of record CM034148.1, read on the forward strand.
AACGTGACTTTAGGAACGACGAACCCACAACATATCATTACTTTAAATGTATTTTAGTTACAGCAAACTTTCCAAGGTCTTAATTAGGTAAGCATGATTTTCTCCCTTTTTCCACCTACATGTTCTGAAAATTTGTTTCACAGTTCACTTATTGTTCAACCATTTACTTTGCTCTTTACCCTTATGACAAATCTTCATAACTTACATAAGTATTTTCCATATTTCAAAATGCCTACCAGATTCTAAATCTCCCATTCTTATGTTAAGATTTTGCTTCCCAAACATTTATTTAATGTATAAAATTTACTCTTGCTACACAAGGATATCTAACGTGATGTCAAGATGAATTCTTGGGATTAAGGAAGACATAGATTCGAGATAGCCTTTTTTCCAAGAACATCCTTCGATCACGGAATAGTTATTTCCCTATTATTATTATTATAGTACAATAACTTGCTGAATTCCAAATTTGAATTTTTTTATATATACATCCTTTGTTTTCTCGAAGTTTGAACACACCATTTGACAATTCATATTCTTTGTAACACAAGAAGTTGCTTAAATTACGTCATAAGGACCCCCAGTGACAATATTCCTAACCTCAAATTTTCGTTTTACTCTCATATGATTTACTTTCACGTCGTCGTTTTAAACACAAGAGTTACAAAAGTACTTATCTGACATATTAAGGAAGCACAGGGTTAAGCTTGATTCCAGTTTCTCCTAGGGCTTCAATTTCTATCATAGGTGTGATTAAGGTCAAAATGTATTTACCCTATAACCTTTCGTGAAAGATCAAGGCACTAAATTTTCACAAGCTCAAGACAAGACATTTATCTACAAAGGGTTCACTAACGAGAAAGCAAGACAAAGAACAACTATATCGCGACCTTCATTTAGGTCGTTTGGATCCCACAGGGATTTCATTCACTGGTGAAGTTAATTTCTAGATCTAATTTCGTAAGGCTCAGAAATCCAATAGGATACAAGGGAGTAATATCTCTACCCACTCCACAGATGGGAAGGTTACACCGCTTAGTCATTTCTTCTAACAAGGACTCATGAGGTGACTCCCCAGGCGGTCTTCACCACTCAGCCTGGTGTCGAACCTGAAGAGAGTACATCCTTCTCGCGATTACCAAAACTGGAAGGAAACCGCGTACTCTGGATAAAGTTGGACCATGACATTCCTAAAATATGGGTTCACGAAAATATCGTTAAACCTACTGACTATGACGGTAACTCCAACTAGGGTTTTATTTACCTAACCTAGGAGGTCTCATTGAGTGCAAGCTAAAGTTCGTTCTACTGTCTTAATTTTCTTATATGGTAAAAAGGGGTCATACACACAAGCAAGCTATACACGAGTATTATATTAAGGTTGAGTGTTCCCATTAAAACTCTTTATTGTGTTTGCAGGGTAAGAAGGTAATCCAGTAATTAATTTAATCGTTTATGGAATACTGAGAAAGGACTACAATGTATTAACTTCGATTTTCATTTACTATAAATATATCAAATCTTCCTTTTTCCATACTCAACTAAGAATCAAATTGAACAGGTGAATTAGATGCACATTTCCTAAGATATCCCTAAAACTAGCATCTCGTACATATTAACAAATTTCAAATATAACTTTTCAGTAACAAGAGACTACATTATACAGTTATTCATCTTACAATGACCTATAAAAATTACATTAATAATAATTAAATTACACATCGCCTTTTTCGTCCTCGAACTTCCATCCTACAAAACCCACGTGAGCATGATATCAGCGATAAATCGCTGGCATCGCATCCACCCTAAAACAATCATAATTATCATTTTTCAGTTCCCATTTACATCTGACAATAATTACAATATGCCATCGAAATTAAAAAAAGGTCTAGAAACATGTAATCATTGCATTTCGTTTTTCTTCATTTTATAAACTCAGGAGAGAGAGAGAAAGGAAGAGAGAGAAAATATCATTTTGTCTAAAGTTCCAATACACACAACAAGTTTCATTATAGTGTTTTAACAGTTATTTACGTGTGTTAAAAGTTTCCAGGGTGATTTGGCAACCCTACGAGGGTCCACGACTTTCTACTTTTACATTTTCTCACTAGCTGCAAAACGTACAAAACGGGCTCAAAGGCTAAGAAACTGCTTCCAAAGGCTATCTTCCGATGAGCACGCACGTCATGATTAACTTTCTACGTGTCCCCAGATATACCAAGAATTCATAGCAACTGACGGAATTGAAAAAGAGCGAACAGTTTGCATTTGGCGGTTAGTTCTCCGGGGCCACTGGTCGTAGTTCACCCAGTTGAAAAAAAAAGCCAAAAGTTAACTCGAGGGCCCAGAAACCCGCGTCCATAACTGACGTTCGAAGGAGAAGCATGCAACGAGACATCTCCTACTAGTTCCCCTACATAAGGAGAGTTCATCAGAGTCGACGGAGCTGAGAACTAGTAAACCATTTTCAAATGGAGACAAGTTTTCTGGAGCGACAAGACGAAACTGGACCAGTTTGTCCTCGTCAAACTGTGACCGGAGGCCTACAAAATGGCTTTGCCAAACTATCCCGAAAATTTCTCTTTCCTATACTGAATTTCCTATGCATTTGTCTAGTATAATCGCTATCTCTTTCCACGTTTCAAATGGCGATCCAAAACGAAAGCCAACTTTCTAGTTTTAACGACTTTCTACTGTTGTAAACTAGTGTTACAGGGCTCCTATAAGAGTGTCAAAAGGATGTCATATGATCGTTTCGGGTCAAACCAAAAATCAAGGCGACTCCTCATATAACAAGGTACACGAATGAGACTTCACATCTCGTTTCCAGAGTTGCGCGGGGTACTTAGAGAGCCTCTGAAGATTGCAAAATTTAACTATTTTAAGCAGGAAGAAGGTCAACTTAATCAATGGAGAGTCAAATTTGTCTGGTAGATAAAACGATGTTGAAGCGATCAAAAGAGTAAGAGTTTTCTAGGTCATCTCGAAGCGAGGGTGATAGTTTGTGGTTTAAAGTAGGCGAGTTATAATGGCTTCGAGAGTTGTGACACGACACCATATTGTTTTGCAATGAGTTGAAGAGACATTTAACTGTATTTAAAAATTCTAATGATTTAAAATTCTATTTAATTGCAAAAGAGAACTAAAATATGAGAATTAGGAGAGGTAAGGGAAGAAGGACCATGCCTGGAGAACGAAGAGTGAAAAGGTACAAGGGGCTCCAAGCAGTTTACACTCGTGATCCATCGAGGCCACCATTTTTGCCACAAGATGTCAGGTATTCACGTGCAAACCAAGCCATTCGTTGTGCACCCATGTCTCATCCAAACAGAACCATTTCGAGTTTTCAAGAAGTCATCCCGATCCAAGAGACTGCATTTTCTATGTCGAACAAAACACAAGCCTTTTCTTCACGTCCATTTTGTGCACATGCTGTCATCATGGCATTCCATGAGACAACATTTCTTTGAGGCATTCTATCAAACAGTTCAACGCCTTCTTCACAGACCCATTTTTTGTTTATCCTGCTATTATTGTAGTTCGGGAGACCGCATATCTTTCAGGTATTTTGTCAACCAGTTCACATGCATTGTGTATGCCTTCTCATTTTGCATACCAGCAGATCTGGGTACCTGACAAGACAGTAAGGGATATTATCTCCCCATGATGCTCTGATGGCTGTCCATGCACAGTTGTTCTAAAGCTCCCATTTTGACAGCAGCAAGGAAGGTAACAACAAGGGTTGGGGGTGTGGCTTCAAACCAGCTAAACCGTATTTGCTTGGAAAGGTTCTAATGCAGTCTCAACAAAACCATTTTGTGCATAATCTGAAATCATTGCAGTCCATGGAACTTGATTTCTTTCACGCATTTAGACGACCAGATCGAATGCTTCCACGTTTTTACAAATGAATCGACTAGGGAACTTGCAACAGCGACATCTGGCAAGGTTCTTCTGCATTTTTGACTTCGATGGGAGCCCATGCAGGCCTGGGCGCGGGCTGGAAGAATGTTGGCCACGTGACCAGCTAAAACAAACAAAAAACGTCCTCCATTTGCTTTGATGGGGCGTCCAAACTCTATCCCCAAGGCTTTTGGCGCCTACAACAACATCTGGCCGACCTCCTCTCTCCAAAGCTCATTTTTCCCACGCAGGGGGGTGTGAGGCGCGGCCTGGGCGAGTGCTGGACATTTGTGGAGTCTGGCTTTGAGCGAAATAAGCATTTGCATGAAAGTTTTCATGGCTGTTTCAACAAACTCATTTGTTTTTGCATAGAACATGTGCCCCAAGCCAGCCGCCCAACACATTACAGGCTTGCATTTTGTAAAAACGTGGAAGGGGGTTTTGCCCTAATCTGCCCCCACAAACACGGGTTTTTAAATTTTAGTTCATTTATTTTATTTTTATTAGTATTTTATTGTTTTTTTATTTTTTTATTTTTTTTAAATGGAGGCATTACATAGAGGTTCTTGAACATATGGGTGACCATGTAATGCCCCCCAATGAATATGTATTATACATCTCCTGCACTATGTAATCTTTCATAGTCCGTTATGTTCCGCCAAGTGTTATCTTTATGTTAGTGGTCTCTACATCCCCCAGGGCAATGGGTATGTCAAGAGCCCTAATGCTTCCAAGTTATTATATGTATGTTATTGTAATAGTGTCCCTACTACATTTCTTCTCAGGTGTGTCTTGGATATAATTTGATAAACGTTTCTTGAGCATATGTGTGACAATGCAACATCCCCAATGATTATATATTATGCATATCCTCCATCTCCTGCACTATGTAATACAGGTTGTATCAGCAAGACACTCCCGAAGCGTCTCTTTATGCAATACTCCTCGATAAAATCCCCCCCCCAACATCAAGATCCCCACCTTTCCCATTATAGTACTCATGAGCCCTACACTTCTCCACCCTCATAGGTATCTCTATTATGACTAGTCTCCACCACATGGGAAGCTTAAGGATGTGTCATACATCCTCTAGTGTCACCATCATCTCCCCAAGCATAATTTAGAAGGTGCAGATGTTATTCCACAAGCCGGCTAGTGTGGTAAACATAGTGTGGTCAAAGCGCTTCATAGTTGGATGTGTTATATGGCATGTGCCCATTCAGCCTCTCACAACCACAACTCCTAAATTATCTTCAGCATGACACCATGGTTTAGCTCTTGTTCGTATATGGTATCTTGCATCATAGCAAACGAATACAATAATCAATGTTTTTTGCCAACATAATATATTTGCAATATAAAATAATGCAATACTCCTCGATAAAATCCCCCCTCCAACATCAAGATCCCCAACTTTCCCATTATAGTACTCATGAGCCCTACACTTCTCCACCCTCATAGGTATCTCTATTATGACTAGTCTCCACCAAATAGGAAGCTTAAGGATGTGTCATACATCCTTTAGTGTCACCATCATCTCCCCGAGCATGATTTAGAAGGTGCAGATGTTGTTCCACAAGTCAACTAGTGTGGTAAGCATTGTCTGGTCAAAGCGCTTCATAAGTTGGATGTGTTATATGGCATGTGCTCATTCAGCCTCTCACAACCACAGCTCCTAAATTATCTTTAGCATGACACCTTGGTTTAGCTCTTGTTTGTATATGGTATCTTGCATCATAGCAAACCAATACAATAATAATTTTTTTTTGCTAACATAATATATTTGCAATATAAAATAATGCAATGTAGGGGTCAGAAACGCAAAAAAAAAATGTAGAGGTCGGGTCCACACAATTATTATAATCATACAACTCCTACTATGAGTTTACAGGTCTTAAATGGGGGCTAAAACATTCTCATTTTCCCTATATGCATATTTGAAAGTTTCAAATAATGGCCAAAAACCTAAACAAAGTAGCCTCAAAGAAACTTATTGGCCTCAGCTCCTCTACTATGGTAAATGTCCTTGTGCAATCCAACCTGAAGCCAAATTCAATTGTCGGATCCTCATAGTAAAAGTATTTCTCAAGCTCTATCTGCAAAAAGTATAAGGTAAGAGGGAGGTGAGTATTTCTATTTTCACTTTCATTTTTATATATGATTGGGCAAAAGAAAAAAAAATGTAATATTTCTTATTTTATTTATCTGAATACATTGAATTGTAACATGCAATGTTTGATATTTATTGATTATGTGATCTATATATTTATTTATCTTACAATGCTATGATTGGTATTATATGTTTATACATGATACATGTTTTATAACATTGCCACAAAAGAGGCAATATCCTTTATCTTTATCAAGATTTGATTCTCATGTTTCATGTGCTTTTCTCAAATCTCAAGGATGGCAACCATATTATACATCTTTATTATTCGTGTTGTTTTTGAACATTAATTATGTCTCAATACACAAATTATTCATGATTATAAGGGTTGGAGGCTCATCACTTATAAGGTGTCTAACTTTGAGTTCCAGTTACTCAAATTTTGTCTCGATTTTGAGCCTCGTGTGATAGGGTTCCTAACACCGTTTCCATTATTCTATCGCCTTCAAAGGTATCGCATTAACGCCTAAAGAAGTATTTTATTTCAATATTTTAGATTCCTAACATTTATTAATATATTACACTTACCATGTGTGTGCAGAAAAGACAATTGGTTTTACATGTTCTAAGGTGCCCGTCTTCAATTCTAAATATTCATATACACATTTTTTCCTACTTGGAAATGTCTTTACACGCACCTCGAAGCATAGCAAAATGGAAATGTGGCATTTTATTACTTTGATTTCATGTGTGTTTTACATAATTGTCTATTTACCAGTTATTGGTCCCATGGAGGCATTATTGGCACATTTGTCAACTATCAATTGTTTTCCTTAGAGGTTATATTTAACGATCAACCCTACATATCACTTAAATTTATTATGGCAATTACTCATTCAACATTGCCTTTCAAAAGATAAGGTAGTTCATATTTAAAGAAGAAAACGTATATGACTAAATCTACATTCATCCATAATCATTTAATTTTTTTCATATTATGTCTGAAATTTCCTTGTTCATCCCTTACAGCCTTCACAAAATCTGCACCATATTTTATGTTTAAAAAGCTTAAATATGTCCATATGGCCGTCAAACTTAATCCCTGATTCTCCCACTTCTTATCCCCTTGAACTCTCCTCCTTTTTCATGTTCTTCTTTATCTTTGTGCTAGTAGTTCCCTCGATAACTATCAAGTTCAAACCCAACACTTGTCAATAACACCTCCTCATGATCTTAGTCATTTTTGTTGGTTATTGCTCAATGACGGTGCATCAATCCCTTTCTCTATGTCACTTTTAGTTATTTAAATGTTGATTTAGTACATCAATAAGGCCCTAATTTAAATTCAGTTGATTCACACAAATAAATCATCACCACACAAGAGTGATCAAGAAATCATTAGGGGTTAAATTTGATGATCAACCCTACCCATCAGGGACATTTACTAGGATTGTTCTTCACTCAATGTTGTCATTCAAAGATAATGTTGTTTATACATAAAGAAGGAAATATATAAGATTAAACATACATGTACCTATAATACTTTAGATTTCTTAATAATTTGTCCAAAATTTCCTCGATCTATATTTTACAATTAAAAAGCTTAAATATGTCCATACAGTCGTCAAATTTAACACCAAAATCTCTCCCTTCTTATCTCAGTATACACTACTCTCTTTTCATGTGCTTCTTGATCTTTGTGCCAACAAACTCTCAACACCTAATAGGGGCACTCCTTGACACTTGTCAAAAACACCCCTAGATGCCCTTAGTCCCTTTTGTTGTTCAATGCTATGTGAAGGTACACCAGTTCCCTTCTTTAACTTTTTCACTTCTAGTCATTTCGATGTTAATTTGGTGCACTAATAGATCCCTATTTTGAATTCAATTGATCCACACATAAATCATAAGCCCACAAAAGCAATTCAACAATCATCATAGGATTCATCATTCCTTGAAGCTAACAAGTTGTTATGATTTTGCTATGGAGCACTTTTGATGCAAAAACTAAGGTTATATCCATGTCATGTAATTTCCATTTTTGAAGTTGTTTACTTCGTGTAATTTAATGTTTTTTAACATCACAGTTTCCATGCTTGACAAGCATACAATAAGTTAGTTAATGATATTCACTAACTTAACCCAAGCCCCTAACACACTTTGTTTTCCTCGAGACTTGAGGACAAAAAAGTCAAATATTGCAAGAACATTGAAGCTGCACACTAGGGTGAGGAGAAAAAATCTTGCAAATACACAAGTTGCAGCAAGCATATTAAAGTGACAAAACATACGATCAAAAGCATGTGAACCCAATCGTCAAAAAAAGTCAATTGTTTAGCATTTGTTGGAAACACCCCAAAAGCTCTACGCACCAAATCTTAAACAAGTTTATATATTTATTTAAGGTTGATAGATGTGACAACACATTTCACAGTTGAGAATTAGAGAGAAAACTTCATATTGCATCTTGTCCATGATACACCTCTTAAACCCCATGTATTCACTTTCTAATTCAAGATGAATAATCCATCTATTCAATCAAATCCATCCATCACATCCATCCATCCAATACAATCCATTCATCCATCCAATCGAATGCAATCCATCGATCCATCCAATACAATTCATCCATCCATACAATCAAATCCATCCCATCATCCAACATTCCATCTCATCCATCCAACATTCCATCCCATCCATCACATCCAATCGAATGCAATCCATCCATCCAATACAATTCATTCATCCATCCAATCCAATCCAACCCATCATCCAACATTCCTATCCCATCCCATCCAACATTTCGTCCAGTCCATCATTTCATCTATCCGTCCCATCCAACCATCCATCCATCTGATCCAATAAATTAAATCCAATCCAACATTCCATCCCATCCAACCATTCATCCATCCATCCACTCCATACATTCATAAGATCAAAAGCATGTGAACTCGATCCAAAAAAAAGACCAATAGTCTAACACTTGTTTGAAGCACCCCCAATGCTTTTAACACCAAATCTTACACAAATCCATATTTATTATAAGCAAGATTGATAGATCTGACAATACAACTCAAAGTTGAGGATCAAAGGGCAAACTTCACATTGCAACTTGTCCAAGATACACCTCTCAATCCCATGTATTCACCTTCCAAGTCAATACGGATAATCCATCCATCCAATTTCATACATCCAAACCGATCCATCCATCCATACAATCCAATTCACCGATCCAATCGAAACCAATCCATTCAATCCTATCCAATCCAATCCATCTCATCCATCCAATCTAATCCAATCCATCCAATCCAATTCATCCATCTAATTTAATCCATCCATCCATCCATCCATCCAATCCAATCCAATTCATCCATCATTCTATCCAATCCAATCCAATCCAATGCATCTATCCAATCCAATCTAATCGAAACCATCCATTCAATCCATCCAATCCATCCATTATTTTGCCCATCCATCCAAACCATCCAATCCATCATTCCATCTCATTTGTTAGTCTATTTATCCATCCCTACCTCCCTCCAATCCCTCCCATCCCATCCGTCCATCCCATGCCTAACCCATCCCCCTTCCAACTCCAACCCTAACCCACCCCATCTCATCCCATGCCTAACCCATCCCCCTTCCATCTCCAGCCTCTACCTGTCCCACCCCGTCCCACGCCACCCCATTCCAATTCCAATTCCATCCACACCGTCCATCGGTTTGTCTATCTGTCCATACGAGAGAATAGGAAGACTTGCCTCAACATTGTGTTGAAAATGAAGTATTTTAATGGCAAAATTCATCCACCCGAGAGAATAGGAAGACATGCCTCAACATTGTGTTTAAAATGAAGTATTAATGGCAAACAAATATAGTTGCAAACTCGCAACATGACCTCAAGCTAATTGCAAATACTTTTTACATGGTTGAGCGTGCGCGAGCGTGCGCGCGCACACACACACACACACACACATAGAGAGAGAGAGAGAGAGAGAGAGAGAGAGAGAGATGCAAACTCACAACATGACCTCAAGCTAATTGCAAATATTATTGAAAATGGTTGCATAACTGATATACATGTACATGTAGATAGATATATAGACATATATATTGATATATAAATACAGATAGATAGATACATTTGCAAAATGAAATATTAATGCAAACAAATATAATTGCAAACTCGCAGCATGACCTCTGAGCTAATTGCAAACACTATTTACAATGGTTGCCTAACTGATGGACATGTGCATATTGCATCTTTTGGGGGGGTAGAAGACAAATAGGAAACTTTACCTACAATGTATAAACTTTGGGAGCCTCGTTATAAAGTCCCCCGCTTAACCTATCGACCAATATCCAACAAATACGTTGTCTTTGAAAAAATCCTACCAATGTCTTCCAAAACTTTCATTGCGACAATGTTTTTCTTATTACATATGTGAAGAAAAATACCACACTATTAACCTGTGCTACAAAAAGTTTCTAACAGAAAATAAACAGCATCTCTACTTAAGAGAGCTTCAATGATCTTCATCCATAACAAAGTCCTCAGAAATGAAATGCTTTAACAAGCTTTGCTCCATCAGATCAGCATCTTTTTCTTTTATATTTATTGACACACGTCAGAGTGCAAGTTTGTTTAAAAGCTAAAGAGTAAAATCGAATAGCATCTGTATTGATAGAAAACAACGAGGATAAACAAGATCCCCCTTAATTGCAACAAATAATGACTTTAAAACTGAGAAGATTCCATATACTTTGACAGTTGAGTACAAGTTGACCAGGGGCTGAACTCACTCCTCCCCTCAATCATTTAGCAGAAAAAATATCTACCACATGATTAGATGGTATCAAGCATGAGCATGCTTTCTTAAAATATCAACAACCCACTATCCACTATGCAAGCTACTGCTTCATCCTGCTTAGTCAATGATCTCTCCTTAGAAACAAATCCATGTTTATGTAAAACATGGGTTTGAATAGTTAAGCGCTACAGATGCCAACTAAAAATAAATACCACAATATCTCTAAAATAGCAAGTATATAAGAATATGTGTCTTCTCCAAATATGAACTTCCATCTTTACGCAACAATTACCCAAACAAATTTGTCAACCTTCTATAAGAATATGTGTCTTCTCCAAATATGAACTTCGATGTGGGCATTCAAGCCAAGAAATCTGAAAAAAGCTCTCAAGAATACATGTGCAACAAAATCTCTGTACAGTATCTTAAAAATGGTTATCTTTTAAAATCTTCAGCATGCCGGGCATCAATAAGTGGCTGAAGCTCAGATTTTGCCATTTTTCTCACTTTCCTGTCCGCACTATTCATGAAAGCAGAAACAACCTTCTCACTGCAGAGACAAAATATAATGCAAGACAGAGATCATTTTATTGTCTTACCAACTGCTTTCATTTCTATCATCTGATTACATTTACAATTTACCATCTAAAGATGAAATTTTGAACTTTGAAGCAATTATAGATGTCATTTGTGCAGAATTCTCACCTGTGACCTTGAGCCCACATCTTACACTTGCCCTTTTAAGGCAACATCCCACAAAATAGAAGTAAATGAGGGAGCATCGGTACCATCAGGCACGTGGGATTCCAAAATTAACTTGCGTATTGTCCTACTGGAATGGTATTGTATGAATATATGTTCATCATTTTGCATTCCTTCATCATTTAATTGAGGAAACGCACCCAAATCTGCTATAGCTCTGTGTAGAGAAGTCACAGAAGCAGCTGCTTCCTTCCATAGAATACCTTCAGCTCCACCAATTGCTATCTGTGATCATAGATGTTATTAGTGACCAATGGATAATTGATTTTCATTGTAGATGTAAAAATAACTGCAAACTACAAGCTGTGGTTGCAGCCCTGGCTCATAAACTATCAAAGGTGAAAGGAGGGAAACACCACTGTGTAAAATAACATCCTAACTCAGACTACAAAAACTTCCAACTTAACAATGTGATTAAAAGATGATGAAAAGGCGTGACAAGTCAACCTTTCAAATGGAAACCAAAGATGATTTGTGCAGATGATAAATTTAAATATTACACATATTTTGTCCCAAATCTTGCTATCCAAATTGTAATTAGTATACCACAAAATGATGATAGCCTCTGAATACAAAATCAAAACTAACTCTAATAGAGAACTCCCCTATCTAGAAAAATTACTCAGCAAAAGACAATTAAAATCTGGAAAAAGGGGTCCAAGTGTGCTCTCCATGTGTTGTCTGCTTCTACCAACAAAATCACCTTGCCTGCTACAAGTCATGATAACATAATCATCAACATTTCTGGTTTTACCAAGGCAGAAAAATCCTATTTACGATGAATCAGAATTGGCTTAAAAGAAAAAGTGTATTCCTGCACAAAGATCCTTGAGCAAATGTGATGAAAATGCAATCACATAAATACTGACACGTCATGGACAATATGTTACAGAGACTGTCTGAGAGCTTTCAAGCTAGAAACAAATTACAAGGGATCTACAGCGGTACAACCATAAAAGAGAGTATTACTGTGTTTTGATTAATTGTCAATAGTCATTTTCCACTCTCTGAGACAATGACGCTCCCTAACATTTGTCCAGGAATGCAATCTGCAAAAGCAATTTAACATTAAGGGGTGCATTTTATGCAGGTTTGGGAGGCAATCAAACTCTTGCTCAAAAGGGTTCACTTCTGTGATCATCTGACGGTCTCCTCCGAGAAAAAGCGGAAACTTCAGTGAAGACCCCTCCAGTAGGAGCTCCAGTAGGTGCTCAAGTAAGATTGAAAGATTTTTGAAAGTTTCCTACACATAATCTATGGAAAGGCAACTACTCACCTTAAAGCATTAGAGGAACACCTTCGTTTGTGTCATAAATCTAAGTTTTTGTATGACCTACAGAACCAATTCGAAAAATGGACATAATGCTACTGATGATCATGCTCTCACTAGGGGACCTATTGGTACCGAGGGACCTGAGACTACCGTGGGACCTGATTGTATCGAAGAACCTGCGATAAACCATGAGGTTGAGTAAAAGGATACATATATTATCCATGAGAATAGTAAGGCTGACATAAGTACTGGGACTGATCCCTGATTTCAGTGATTTGATCCCTCTTGTTAGTGGTTTAATACTTCTTTCTGTATGTGGGCACTGCCCCTGATTTGTCTCTCTTGTTTGAATTGTATGTGTTGTTCTTCTAACTTGGTGCTCTCATGAGCTTGACAGTTTTTATACTCTATACTGTTAGGTTAAATTAATTTTTGATGTGCTGGCCTGAGGGCTTGTGGTTTTGTTCTTGTTAATCCAGTATGGAAAAAAAATAAGACTAGACATAACAAGGTAAAAGTCATCATTCACAATCTCAGCACATAGGCAGAATAATATTCTTATCTAACCATGTGGGGCATTACAGATAATTTTTTAAGAATTTTACATGTGTCTTACCCTTCATTGTCCTAACCAGCCAATGTCGTTCGTTTGGACAAATAAGCAACAAAATAACTTCGAAGATCTTGAGACAGGACAATATTAATGAACCTATACTAGCTTACCCCAATTGGAATGAAGAGTTTCACATGCACGTCAATACTTCCAACCTTGCCATTGGGTGAACATTGACTCGAGCAGTTATATGTCAGTTGGACCATCCCATCCACTTTACCAGTGGGCATATGTCAAGGGGAAAAGTAAAATACAGTACAAAGTAAAGATAAAGGAGTTAGAACTGGTGTACTAAGTTCAAAAACTAAGGTGTGACCTTTGTCCAACCCCTTTCGTTTTTCATGTAGACCATCAGGCATTGCTCTACCTAGTAAGCAAGCCTCTGATCCATAGGTAGTTGATTCAATGGTTGTTATTGCAAGAATCAACTTCAACACCAAGGTAAGACTGCAGAAAGTATCATGTGGTTGCATACCACCTTTGGAGGAGAAAGTCAGGGAAGCCGACAGAGGGGATCCTTGACGAATTCCCTGATTAACAAATCCTCCACTTCTGAGTGAGTTGGGAGATTTGTACTCACGCATGATGTTCTCAAAAGCACGCTTTCAGAGTTGATGATTCTTTTTACTGCAAGAGTTTACCATCACGATCTCAGTAAGACCTGAGAAGCATCATGTGCTTGCAGACTTAACTTCCAAGGATAAAATCGAGTGGTTGACAGATGCTGAACCCTCGTGACTTCCTTATCACCTAATTGTTACCCAGAGCATTCTTGTCCTCTTGGTACAAGAATGTTGGCTATTAATGTCCTTTTCTATAACAAGTGACCCAACAACCTACGTCATCATTTTATCATGAATGAAGAAATCAAGGGAGATATCATGGAAACCTGTGAAGGGTTGACAAGAGGCCAATCTAATGCCACTACAAGAAAAGTATAGCTAAGAGGGCTTCAATGGGAAACATTGTCCAAGGTTGCAAAGGAATGAGTGGTAGCTTGTGATACATTCCAGAGGACCAAATAACTGTTGCAACTGAATTTCACGCCATTACATCCTATGCAACCTTGGGAATTCCTCAAGAGATGGGGCGAAGACTTCACAGGTCCTTATAAGAAACCAAGTAATCTACAGATGCAAAAGTACACAGTGATGGTCACCAAGTATTTCACTAATAGGCACACTATGCACTAACCAGTGACAAAAGGGGTCATTTCGTAAGCAAGATCATTCAACACCAACCAAAGAGTTTTGGATATTTCAATCACTATAAAACACTTACTATCTACAGGCCAAGGGACAAGTAGACATCATCAATAAAAGTTTGGTCCGTGTGGCTTTGAATGCAACAACTAGGAGGGTGTGATGTCCCCTTTTTGGACAAATAGAAAATTACAACAACTTCAACCCAAATCGAACCAAGAAGGATTAGATCCTTTTGAATCAACCTAAAATAGCCCAATGTCAACCAATTCCAACCCAAATGGGATTGGAAATGGTCAAGGTGGTGAACTAGATTGGTGGAGACAATCAGATTTTTATTCTTCTCAATTCTGATTTTTATTACAGCAATGAATTAGTTTGAAACAGTTGCCAACAGCTGAAAACTTCAAAAATTTATAACTCAATCACTGCTCCTTATTTTTGCATGAAACCAAGTGCATAATAAACTAGAATTTTAAAGTTTTTCAATGAACTAAAGATCATATTTTTCTAAGCACTTAAACCCCTTCAAAATAGCATCTAAACTTCTAGATCTGGGCGCTAGAGTTAGCAGAAATTAATGAATTAACCAGCACTTCCCTCGGCTGTTTTCACCCTCCAAAAGTTTGTTTTGTTGCACAAAAATGCCAAGAACATATCTGATCTGAAACCACAATTTTTGAGCATCAAAATGTGTCACAAACAATTAATAATCCAACCCCAGACTGCTGCAACTTCTAAAATTATTTCCCGCTTAACCAATCAAGCAAAAACCTTCAAACTTTGGATTTTGGGCCACAAAAAAAAATGAAGAATAATATTCCAAAATTAGTTTTCGCACAGCAGACATGAAACCCTAATTTTTCTCTAAAAAGTAGGTTGCCCAACATATTTAGGGCATCGAATCATCTCCAAAAATTATGAAATTAATTGCAAAACATATCAGATATGAAAACCAACAAATATACTCCAAATCATGCAATAATAATCAGATTTACACCATAAATAAGTTTGTTAGGGCAAGAAAGCAATTCGCCACACACTAGATGCAACACACACACAAATGGATCCTTATCAAAAATAAGATTCGCTTCAAATCCAAGTCAAATGAGAGAGAGAGCACAATGAGAGCTAGGGCATACATCCCTTGGCCATAAATCCCATTTCTCCAAGCATGGAGAGACAAAAAATGATCAAATAAACATGCCCAAAAATGGCCATGCAACCTCCTTTAATAACATAAGGGGTGCAACATTCAAATGGCCGATTGTTTCCCTTTTGGAGGGAAAACAAATAAAACTTAATTAAAATATTAAAAGACTCACTTAATGTGCACTTTATTATTTTCTGATTAAATAATAAAGAGTAACTAACCTATGTGCACATTTAAAGACTAAATAAGACTCCCACTTGTAGTGCTAGGCATGCCAAGGGGTTATAATGCAAATGAAATAGATGAATCGATATACTACGTTGTCGGGATACGAGTACGAGTATCAAACGGGTACGGGTACGGGTACGATACACGGATACGTCAATTTTAAAAAACCCTTGGGTACGATACGTCTTGGATACGTCCGTACATATATATTAAAAATCAAATATATATACATATATATATACATCTACTCATTTTACTCATTTTTTAGTCCATAAATAACTGAAATAGTAATATGAAACTTGAATCAATGTTCAAAACATTCAATATAGTTAAGACTTAGCATTTTTATTGATCATGTGGCTGCCATACGTATCCTTGGCGTATCAATATCCGTATCCGTACGTATCTGTATCGGATACGTATCAGACAGGAAACATGGGGGGTCAGAGCGTATCCTAACAACATAGTCGATATATGAGTAATGCCCTGGAAAAGGGGACATTACAGAGGGAAGACTTCCAATAGTTATATGGGCATCGAAACAAATGAAAAAACTAGTGAGCATATCCCCTTTCAACTAATAAATGGTCAAGAGGTTGCAGTACGAATGGAATTTCTCATACCAAGCTTGTAAATAGCTACAAATGATAATCTTAGGGATCACTTAAGTTTACAACATTACAGGCACGCCTAGCCAGTTATGTTGGATAAGAAGAGATTGATTACTCAATGGTAAAGCAATGGCATGATAGCCAAATCCAAATAATTGGCTTCAAGCTTGTCTCTTGGTACAAAAGTATGACGACAACCATGACATCAAGCCAAGGAAGTTCAAGTTATTGTGGATTGGTCCCTTTCACGTAAACTTAGGGAAGCACAATGGCAAAAGTATACTAGATATATGGGATGGAGTTTTATTTGAATCTAGGTAAGAGACACAAAACTTGAGATTAAGAGTCTAATTCTTACTTGAACAAAGAGAGGATGAGGAACTCAAAAACATATAAACTCATTTAGTCACCTCGAAGACATTGTACTTCATCCGATTCTAATCAATATATGATTAATTCCTTAAGGGAAATTAAAAAAAACTTAGGCAAGAAGACAAAGGTTTCCAAGCCTACTAAAATTAGACAGTGAGAAGTACGTAAAGGTTTCCTAAATAAACATTTCAGTTTAACACGATATTATTTGATTAGACAAAAAAGAGCAAAAAACAGGATAAAGATATTAGGGAGCCAACTTCTACAATCCCCTATAATTTCAGTGTTTCATGCCCCTACCAAATATTCAAAGAAGCCAAGTTCATCAAGAACATCACACTTCTACGAAAGAATAAATCAGCCATTTGAAAAGCATTAGAGCAAAGAACTGACAAGGGTCTAAAGACCAAGTGTTATATTTTCCATCCTACCATTTGACATGCTATTTGAAAAAAAAAACATCAAAAATAGTTTTCAGCAAGTACAAGTCCTTTGTCGTGAAAGGGAGAGGGTGTCTTCCAAGCCCCATGAATGGCACTCAGGACTACAAAATGGTCATCTATGGTAGAGGAAACAAGTTGGAACTCCGATAAGAGAGCACCAAAAGGTCATCCAAGCAAATGGTCATCTATGGTGTATTTTTGGTTGTCCTTTACCCCTTTCCATAATCGGCTTGCACACCAATAAGGTTTTGATTTGAATTGAAGAAGATTATATATACAATTCTTTCTAAAGCATTTAAAAAACACGCATCAAGCATCTAAAGGGAACGTTTCTACTCTAACTATTTATTTGGCTATTTTCTAAGGATAGATCTATTTTGCATGCTTTGTATGAAAAAGAGGTCTAAGCAAAATTCATATATTTTCTATTATTTCACCTAGGGCTAGAATGGAGGACCACTACTTCATGCATGAGGAAAGTAGGTCTACATAGAACTATATTAGCCCTAACTCACACTAGATATGTAGCGCAGCTCCTTTATTGGAGCTCCCTTTGGAAGATAGTTTGGGCCTAGTATACATTGTTTTCTTCATGTTCCTTGAATGCATGATTAGGGTTTGGAGTCAAAAAAAGGAACCATAATCGGAAATTCGCACATCATAGTAGAGACCAGAGACAATTTTTTGAAAAGCAGACGATGGGAAGGGCGCGGGTCAAATTTTAAGCCAACACAGTCAAAGTTGGATGGAATTCACGTCTGAAACTACCAAATTGTCCCATGTGCATCAAAACATGGTCAAAAATTTCAAGTCTGATTTTGAGTTGTTTATGAGTCTTCTCGGAGCTTTTGCAACTCTGTCTCTCACATAGGTAGGGTCTTTTCATGTATAGTTTCTTCTTTCGCTATTTAAAGTTTAGTATTGCTAATTTTATATCAATTACTCGTCTTTGTCAACACTATTTATGTTTTTCTTTTTTGTACTTCATTGTTCATTTTTAGAATCTAGATTGTGTAGAATTTTAGCTACTTTAAGTCGTCTAGGTTAAAATAATTAAAACAATTTGGCAACGTTGTGTTTTTATCCAACTATGCAACCTAGGGTTTCTTTTTAGGGTTTCATATTTTTATTTGATTACTTTAGAATTTCTATCAATCCTTTCCCTTTGTATGCCCAATCATAAGGCTTATGCATGCAAGGATATGTCGGCTTTCTTAAGCTTTGGTACCTCTTTGCATAGATTTTGTACAGTCTTGTGTTCCTCCCCCTTCCTCATGGGTAGATGTAACTTACATTTGGCATGTATTCCTATGATAGTGTATGCATAGAGGGATTCTAGTTTCTATATGTGGTTAGGCATGATGATATAGTTGTTATACAAATGTTTATCAATGATTACATGTTTCCTTCCTATCTTCAAACATAGTTTGTTAGTATATGCTTTGAGACATGATAGGATTGTATGTAATAGTGATGCTTTATATTTTGATACCCTTACAATTGATAATGTGACCCTAACTACTTTACACGATGCAACTTGCAGAGCTCATTGTATGGCATTTCAATATGAGGTAGAACCCATAACATCTCAAAGGGATAGAACGCACAATGAATTCCTCCCCCTTCCTTCTTAGTCTCAAGATGGGGTTAACTAAAACATTCAGCCTAGCCTTCGTCCTAGATTTGTAATACATGCTACTAAGAATTACGAGGTAGATGTCATAACAACCCAAAGGAGGGGTAGAGAACGCAACACTCTTATTTTGACTCTTGATCGAAGTGGGGTTAACCAAAACACCTCGCCTAGCCTTCCTCCGTCTCCTAGAGTTAAAGTACTTGTGGCTAGGGATTATGATAGCATAGATCAACTTAAGAATAGCCATGCCCAGATATTTATCTTATGCATACTTTATGTGGCCTTGCGTGATTTTGCAATACTTTAAAGGATGGCAAAGACAGCATCTCCTTCAAGAAAGAGGACTTGCCTCCCCAGAATATTGTGGATCAACATTTACTCTTATACATCCAAGTTATCATGATTAAAAAAGCGGTAAAGCATGTTCTTGTAGACAATAGGTTTGAATATTTGTAGTGTCGCCTTCCTTAATGCACTTGGCCTTGGAACACAATCTCTTATATATTTGGACATATGGAAATCAAAGGCACCAATAATGTATTAAGTCGAGCATTAGGGAAGATTACGTTGAACATAACTATTGGACACCCAGGGATACATATATACTTTTTTTGCAGACTATGCTCCTTTCTGGTTTTGCGAGAAAGCTTTATGTCGCATGCCAATATACTATAACCATCTATTAGAGCACCTAATCATATTATTCCAATACACTAAGCACGTAATTCAAACTAATGAATGTAGTGTTAGAAAAAAATAACCAGTGAAGAGAGAAACAACCATAGTGAAAGTAATAAGTGTTGGTGTAAACGCGCTCACACTAGAGTCCATGTGAACTAGATATTTTAATTACACCTAATAAGCTCATGTGGAGCATATATTATTTTTAAATTATGGTTTTCAGAGATTTTGTTTGCTACCGTTCTTTCTTGGAGTTGCTGAAAGATTCTCTCCACTCCTTGGTTTGTGGAGATAATCTCATCTCCTAAATTTGTCAATCTCACCTATTATCTCAGTAAGGTATGTATGTGTTACACCTATTTATTTTGGTAGTTCCCGAATATGGAACACATTGGGTGAAAGAATAATTTTGTTTTTCAATTTTGTCTCTGCAACTTGCATTTCCTAGTTTTTTCTGGCTGTGTGACTCATTTCCTTGCTAAGATCTAGTTATCAACATTTTCATGGTATTGGAGCTTTGGTTTGTTGTAGGAAACCTTGTCCACAACCTCTTTGTTAAGCAATTTTGTTGCAGTTAAGGAGATCACTGTAAGCAATCTTCTTATGGTTTTGTCTCATTTGATCTCAGATCAAGGTTGTTTGTTGAAGGAATGGTCATTGAGACGTGTTGTTGAAAGGCTTGTATTGGCCTAACTTGGCCTCAACTTGCCCTCTACTCAGCCCAACTCAGTGATTTACTTGTAGCTCGGCCTTTAAACAAGGACCTCGGCACCTACTCGTACATAATCCATCTTCTACTCCCTACAGCTCAACCTGTGTCTCCTCTGGCCTGTCTCGACCCATTCCCAGCTCATTCCTGCCTTGGTCTCTTCACAGCTCGCCTGCAACTGGTCTCTTTTCAGCTCGCCTGCAACTCAACCTACTCCCACCTAACCCAACTCACTTCTCAACTCGATCCCCAACTCGGCTTGGAATTGGAAACAACTCGACAAAGAGTTTAATCAGCTCGACAATGGCTATTTGATGATCGGCAGTGGTTTGGTTCGGCTCGGTCTTGTATCATATACCTTGCATAAAGGCGACTCGGTGGTGGTTGGGTAGTGGATCAATGACAGCACGTCAGGGACTCGGGTGGCAATTTTGTCCACCAACACTCCAACTTGGCCTTATAGCTCAGCGCATCCTCGCTTATCACTACCTCTTCTTGTTACCTTGGCGGCCATTTTTCCATCTCGGTATACCTCGGCCTTTGTCAATTCTCGACTATGTGACTTTAAGTGACTCGGTCAATTAGGGTTATAACCCTAATTTGGCCTCTCTTTTTTTTGACATTCAAAGCAAAATTTAAATACACCTTAATACATAGTGTTGTATGTGGAGTGAGTCTGACACAGTGGTTAGGGTTGTGGAATGGCACATTAGAGTTCGCAGGTCCGAATTATATTGAGCCAGCTCGTCCTCCTCACAGCTCGAATCGCCTATCTCCAACTCACAACCAACTCACCTCCCTAGCTCGCCAAGTTAGGCAATAAACAATTTTTTTAAGGTACCTTTCAACACATACTTTTTTTAAAGAATTTTACTGACATGGTCTAATAATTGGAAGGCAAAATCATTTTTATAAAGTCATATTTCTAGGAGGCAAATTTTTCGTCCACTGTTGTTTTTAGGGGGAGTAGCACTTTTTCTTCGGGTCAAAGAGTGTGGCCTCTTCTTCTGTGCCTACAAATATAATGGACCTTCATTTGTTCGAACCATTAAATTCGACAAACTATCATGTATGGAAGCTGAAAATGGAACAGTTGCTCAAATCATGGGGTCTCTGATGCGTATTTCAAAACTCAATACCTGCCTTCACCAACGAAAAGACAAATACGGTTACGCATGCAAGCAAGACAAGGCTCTGGTGGTCATTTCGCTGAATGTTGCGGATAATCTACAATTCCACATTTCAGCTGCCAAGTCTCCAAAAGAGGTATGGGAGAAATTTGAAAGTTTGTTTGGCAAAATAAATGAGTTCAAATTATTGCAAGTGGAAATGGAGTTCACATTTTGTTCACCTTCAGATTTTTCTTCCATAGAAGATTGCTAGACAAAATTTAAGGAACTGAGAAGTAAATTAAAGGATGGTGGTAGAGACAAAAAGGATGATGAATGTATTTTTCTGATTTTGTTAAAGTTTTTTTTAGATCAGGGTAAAAGTTGACTTTTTTTGCGGGGGGGGGGTACCTTGGTACAAATAAGGGGTTTAAAAACCCAAATTAAACATTAAGCCCAAAAGAGGCAAACAAGAAAAAGCAGCCAAGCTGCAGCAAAAATAACACAAAAACACAACAAAATAGCCACCAAAAGGAGGGCAATACACAGCCAGTAAGAACAAACTAATTGAGAGTTTTTGAAAAAGTCTTCTTCATGTTCTCCGTCCCATTATGGAGGGTCTTCAAGTAGACCATATTGGGGTCTACGATCTTAGCCTTTCCCATAGCTTTTCCTTTTCCTTTTCCTTTCTTTTCCTCGTTGTTAGATTGAAAATCCTTGGCAGCACAAATTTGGTTCACCTACAAGGAGAGAAAATCCAAGACAACTTTGCACAAGGAAACAATATCACATTGTTTCTGCCTGATGTTAGAATGATCTTTCTCCAGAGCAGAGAATCTATTAGAGAGACCCTCCCAATATTTCTCATCCATATTACCTCCTTCTGCAGCCAATTTGCAGCCCTTAACCATGTCTCTAAGGCCCCTAAGGTCCTTTCTCAGCCAGGATAACATGTCGATGTGCAAATCTAACTTAGCTCTAATGGAGGGATCCTTGCCCTCAGTCGGCCTATCAACTACTTTGCCAAAAGAAAGAAGGTTGAGAGCAACTAATTACCCCTCTCTTGAACAGGAGTGAGGGGAGGGAGAGCTTCCCAAGGCTTCCTTATTCTTCGGGGAGTGACTACGCAGTGATCTTTGGGAGGGAATATCTTCACCAAGGCACTTCTTGGGTTTTGAAGCCAAAAAAGGATTCTGAGAGCAGAGCGGGATAGGCCCAACAGCATGAAAGGGATTGGCAGAGGGGGTTTTAGAGTTGGAATCTTTAAAATGGTTGCATAGCAGGAGAATAACCACTTGATGAAGGGTGGACTTACCCCATTGGACAGCCTTAATGGAATGCTCTAAAGAAAGCAAAATGTAAAATGGAAGACTGGCCAGAGCATGCCTTGTAAAATGGTTAAGCAAAACCAAATGATATTAATGCATTAAGTGGTAATGCCCTTCGAGAGATGAATTTCATAAAGAGAATACCCACTTCCCCATAGGGCCAAGGCAGATAGCTACACAGAAAACCTCCTTTAGGGTCAAACAATATTTTGAAGAGACGAGATGGTGGGGAGTAACTATCTTCAAAGATTCTCCTGTTGAAGCTTTCAATATATGCCAAAGAATGCAAGGAAAAGAGAGAGTCAAAAGCTTCCTAAGGACACAATGTTTGATGGGGGAGAACCATTGAAACCAAGCAAGCTCAAGAGATTCTAGAAAATCCCACTTGACTCCAAGGAAATCAAAGAAAAAGCCCTAAAGGGAAATTGCAAGAGGGCAATGAAAAAATAAGTGATTCAAAGTTTCCTCACTATTTTTGTAGAGAATGCATCTATTGGGGAAATTTCGACCTCTCTTGACAAGAATATCCACAGTCAAAATTTTGTTTTGAATGACCAGTCAAAGAAAGTGATTTATTTTAGGAGTTAGTTTTTTATCCATATCTTGCTTTTGGGGAAGTTAGTCTCCATAGAGGGGGAGAGAAGCATATAACCCGACCTAACATTGCAAGAACCATCAAAGGAATCCTCTCAAATAAGTTCATCCAGTTTATCTAAAGAGCTCAACTGAAAATTATGAAGAAGATATTGAAGAAGCTTAATGTTAGCAACTTCCTCCAGAGATGCCTCTTCCCAAGAGATTCTGGTCCATTTTTTGATGCCAGTGTCATGAGTGATGTAAATGTTGACTTTATCCCCATACTTTTTGTTGAGAGGGTCCCTAAGAGCAATCCAGATGTCCACGTCTTTGAGAGAGATTTTAGAGACCCACTTATCATTCCAAAAGGAAATATGATTCCCATTCCCTAGCTCCCATTTGTTGCCTTTGAAGATGAGAGTCCTACATTTAATAAGGGAATTCCAAGAAGTAGAGCCATAAGGCAGCACCTCACTTGAAAGAAAGTTGAGTTGATTAGTAGCCTTTAAATTTTTAGCTTTAAGAACTTCCGTTCAAGGTTGGGTGTCCTTAAAAAAGTCTCCACCCCATTTTAGCAAGCAGAGCTTTATTCATTAACTTAATATTTTTTAATATCCAAACCACCAAGGGATTTAGGGAGACAAACCTTGCCCCATGCCACAAGATGTATTCTCTTATCCTCCTCCACTCCATTCCAAAGGAAGCGCTTTTGAATTTTATCAATCTTCTCAAGAATGAAGGAATTGTGAACAGAGACATAAGATAAATTTTTAATAAGCAAGCACTTTCCAGCTTGAGAGAGAACAACACCCTTCTAGCCAGCTAACTTTCTTTGGAAACGATCCAGAAGAGAGTTCCAAACTTTTGTAGGAACTTTCCTCGAAAAGCGAGCCCTGCCAAGGTACAAGTAGCGCAAGCATTTGATGTTGCAACCCAGAATCATTGAAATCTTTATCTGTCGAGCCAAAGGAGTGTAAAGAAAGAAAATATAACTCTTATCAAAGTTGATGAGCTAACAAGATGCTTCTTCATAAGATTTAAGATAAGATTTCAGACTTTTAGCTTCTAAAGTGGAAGCCAACAATAGAAATATGGTGTCGTCGGCAAATTTTTGGTGCGATAGTGTGATATCCTTGGAAGAGGGCTAATGCCTCTTAAAGAACCTAAATTAACTGCTTTGACAATATTCCTACTTTGATAAAGAGAAGAGGAGAGAGTGGATTCCCTCGTCTAATGCTTCTGTTACTGCTGAAATAACCAGTAGGGAAACCATTGACAAGAATAGAGAACATGGGTGTTAAGACACAAACATGAATAATATATATATATATATATATATATATATATATATATTACAAATATAACAGCAATAATTCAATAAACTAAGACTTAAAACTGATACTTTGAAGATTTAAACCATTACTTTGATTATTCATCACATAAGCCAAGGCCCAAAATGTTATATTTATAATTTTATAACTCAATATTTGATATTGAGTCATTAACATTAACATAGAAAATTGACTAATAACCCGAGACGCGTTCATACTTCATACTAGATAGTGATACAACGATACAGCAACAATATCAATATGACAATGAATAACAAGACTTCATTAATCAACACAAGAAGAGTACAACTGTCATAAGTTCATTAACCATGTTATGTCATAGGCTCAAAACTATAAGTCGACATAACCATAGTTTGCAGACTCAATAACTCGACTATTCAGAGGATTTTTCTGAGGAAAAACTAGCAAACAGCTCCCCATCTGGAAGTATCAACATCATCTACATCCTGGATGAGGATCCCAACCAAACCCCACTACTCTTGATCTTCGTCAATCTACCTCGAATCCTCGTAATCTACATGCCAAACATAATGTTGGACTCTCCTTGTGCGTAGGTGTCTTGCGATTTATGAGAAGCAAGACACTATCTACAGCAACAAGTTTTTCGCTCTTTTCGAGGTAAGTGTGTTCCTCTTAAGAGAGAGGATCCAACGATAGGTTGGCCAATTCCTCTCAAAAAAAAGAGGAACTAGAAACCTGAGGAAGAAGGCGAATGGCAAGTGTACCCAACAATCCTGAGGTCCATACAATTGCCACCAACTCACTATACTCTCTTGTGCTAATGTGCCCCTATCTATTTTCGCCAAAGTTACCTTTAAGATGAGCAAATTTTAGTCAATCAGTTTTTACCTGTGAAGCATCCTCTGCATTCTACATTTT
Source organism: Taxus chinensis (assembly GCA_019776745.2). NCBI lineage: Eukaryota > Viridiplantae > Streptophyta > Pinopsida > Cupressales > Taxaceae > Taxus > Taxus chinensis. The sequence continues at coordinate 631,880,187 of CM034148.1, forward strand.
TTAGGGATTTCAAGAAACCCTTCCTCACCTCCTCATCATCTATAGGGGCAATATTTTTAGACCTCTCTATATACCACTTAGGATTTAGTATATATGCGGGCCATGTGTAAAGGGGTGTTCAACTTCTCCCATCTCTACTCAGTGATGGGCTGAAAATGTTAATGGTAAAACTCCAAGGCGGGCTCACTTGTGCAAATAACAACCTTCATCTAGCCAAACATATTGTCAATACACTCGTATATCTCGCCAAGGTTAGAGTTTTTGGAATCTACATATTTGATCACACTGAAAATTGGAGATACAATCAATGTGATGGATCTCACATCTATCCAAAATGTGTCTCACCACCACTTCTTTCACCCTTTTCTCATACTCTATCCCTAACCCATCCCACTTAGACCGCTCCTACGTCATGACCATATATTACAAGGACTCTTGCAACTCAAGCATCCCATCCAGCAAAATAAAGTAGGACGCAAAACATGCGTCCACCGACTTGAAGAATTCCTTCTTCTAAGAGCTACAAAAGAGTGTCACTGATGTATGGTGGTTGCAGATGAACATTTGCACCTCTAGTGTTTGCCACTACACTTTTGACCCAATCAATTTTTTCAATGTCTTTCAGTGCATTGTTCTTGACCTGCACGCAACATGGGGTCTAAAAATATGTTGGCAATGAGCCTCAACAAGCTTACTTGTTTCCCTACACATAAATTGTATCTCTAATAATTTGTACACCGTCGGCAGGGCCAACCTCCTCAATGGTATCTCGCAAAATGGTAAATTGAAACTCTACATCCATCTTCTTTCCTAAACAGTCAACCCTCAAAAATAAGGACCTCTCTACATGAAACACTGATATTGATGAGTGGGTGGTATCTAATATCCGTCCACCCATCCATGATGATGCTACAATTAGGAGAGACCCATGTGCACCTCATCTCCTTTATCGTTAAGTTAACCTTCGAATAGTTTGTATCCAAGATTGTGGTCGTTAAATTTGTCTCTTAGGGGCACATAAACTACACCTGCTTTGGCTACCTTAGCCATTAGCGTCCTTGTAATAAAGAGAGTGAGCAACATATAATGGGCATACTAGCAAAATAAAAAAAAAAATCAATGACATCATCAACTCCATCCCTATCCTTTGTGTCATACATATCCACAACTCGATTGGAGGCCACAACGTTCCTCTTCCCCCTACTACCCAAAGCTTCCACTTTGGTCACCTCAAAAGTAGTTGCAATATTGAAGAAAACACTCCAAGAATTTCTCAAGAACTAGAAGGGGTGCCACCAATGCCACGAACTGCAAGAACTTTCTTTTTCGTATCTCCATTATACACCCTCACTCTCTATGCGCTCTCTTCAAGTGATAGTTGTCCACAAAATCCTACACTTTTACATGAGATGTCCAATAAGTAATGCATTCAACCTAGTAATGCAGCCCAGCCAAGTTGATAAGCATATATTACACTACAAGTGATAGATGTCCATAAAGGGCAAACACCTTTCCATAAGATGCACAATAAGTGTGCATTCAACCTACTAATGTTGTCCAACCAAGTCAATAAGCATATATTGCACTTCCATGTTTTAGTACCCCCCCTAAAGTGCTTAATCTAGGACCTTTGAAACAATTTGAGAAAATTGTTTCAAATGTTTTCTTTGTCAAACAATCGTCTAGCATATTTGCCCAACATCTTGGAGGGGCAGCTAAACTTGTCAACTCTCCCATGTGAACCGACATTTGGCCGGTTTTTTTTCTCCTTGCACACCCCCAGCCATTTCATTTCTCATTTGAAAATCATATTCAACTTCATACTCATTGTTTTCAACTCATTTTGGCTCTGCAAAAAAAACAGCAATATAACTATTCTAAATTCTAATATGACCCATTGTGGATTTGAAAGAAAAATAACAAAAACAATAAATTAATAATGCCATTCTTTAACCCACTTTACATTTCCAAAAATACAAAACAATACAACAATGTCCTTTAAGAATTTTAGTTTTTAAACCCACATGCTCATTACATTTGGGAAACCAAAAAAAATCAAAAAATCAAATGAAAACAGCAATGCCCTACCTTTTTTTTAAGTTTTTAACCTACTTTGCATTTGGAAATTTTAAAACAACAGCAAAGAACAATGCCCTTGTTTAACTCATTTTGCATTTGGAAATAGGGAAAAACCACAATGTGAATGCTTTATAAAGGTTTCCTTGAGAATGTTTTCGGGTTAGGGATGTAGAATAAAACTTTAAGTGAAAATAGGAAAAAGTTTTATCTTTTAAAAAGGTGTAATTTTTTCAAGTTGAAATAAAAACCTGGGCCATAGGGGACATCACTCGGCCATCCTGGGGATGTGACGGTGTCCACTATGTCATCCCCCTTTCCATCAAAGCATCTAGAACGTCCTCTCTATGTTCCCTAAACTCAGGGAATGTCCGCAAGATGTTTCCCTTTTTCAAGTTGGACGGGACGTGGGGGGAACGTTTTGTCCCCATCCCAAACACCCAAAACATCTCGAACATTCGAGATGGCTTGAGACTGGGGAGCACGCGTCCCTACATAAAACTAAATAGAAGTTTGTTTGCATTACTGCAAGAACTAAATTGGGCACTTTGAGTCTATGGTATTGCATCCACCATGGTGGTAAGGTTGCATGTAGTTATAAAATTGCTACACTATAGGAAAATGGTTGTGATGAGGTGTTGGGGATTGATATCAGTCAAGCAATCAATAGACTATCTCACAAGGTGCTAAGACATTAAGGTAATTTGGTAGCATGGTGAATGAAAGTACAATTCTTTATAGAATCCACAAGTTCTTCAAAATGATGCAGTTGATACCATAACCCTAGGAAAACTCGCCAAGTTTTGAAAAACTCACCAAAAAACAAGCAAAACGAGTAAACCGCTGAAAGACTCGCCAAAATAGGCAAAAAAAAACTCGCCGAGCATAGTTGGAATACTCATCAAGTTATAGTTGGAAAACTCGCCGAGCATAGTTGGAATACTCGCCAAAACTCGTCAAGTTATATTTGGAAAACTCTCTGAGCATAGTTGGAAAACTTGCCAAAGACAACATTTCTTTCCTTTTTTTGGCATTTCTTTCCTTTTCTGGATTTTTGGTGAAGAAAACTAGAATAAAATTTGCCATTTTTGGAAAGGGTCCAGGAAGATGTAGCAGCAAAAACTTGCATGTGCCATAACTTTCATTCTGTGGCTCCGTTTCAAGTGTCGTTTTCTCTATAAGTGCATATTTTCTCAAGCTCTACGCATTGATGGCAATATTTTCTTATTTTCATAAAATCCATTTTTGCACCTTTTTGGACCAAGCAACTTCTTGCAATCTTCTGAAAGAATCATGAGCTTTGATCGCCTATAGACAGATTAGTAATTAAAAATACTGGATAGCTTTCCAAAACTCGACAAGTATTCTCCCATGCTCGGACTAATCGTCCCACCCCTGCCAGCTTGGTCGCAACCTGCTTATTCAAATGTTGACTTCACATATCAACAGATGTGTAGGTTTTTTTTTGCTATTTTAAGATTTTTTTTTTGTTCAATGATAATCACACGAAGAAGCACAACAAATTGACTCAAAAAAGGCTCAACGACTTGGTTTTTGTGCAATACAATCTCCGGCTTCACACAAAAAAAGTTGAGGCCGCATCAAAGGAGCCCATTGATTTGGATGAGATAGATCCATACAGTGAGTGGACTGGGCAAGAAGAGGAAAACCCTGCGTTCACAGCGAACGAGATTGCTTCTTTTAAGAGGGAGGCTATGGAGGGAGAAGCACTAGCAGGACTCCGAGGAGATATTAGATTGGATGAAATCTTTGGAGGTGATCTCCAACATGCAGTAGAGGAGCCACCAACACCACTATCTAGTTCGAGGATCGAGCCAGATTCACAGCCTTCTAGGAGGAGCGTGGAGACGTAGCCGAGTGTGGGGACTAGTAGAGGCACTAGACCCTCTCCCCCAATATTTCTCTAGATTGGGGAAGAGGAAAATGTAATTTATTGTATATTGTAACTTGCATAGATATGAAATTTATGATGATATTTTTCAATGTCAATCATCATAAATTCATATTACTTATCAATCGCATTTGTATTCAAATCTAATAGAAAACACTTCTCCAACATTTTATGGGCTCATTTGATACATTTTGTAGCTGTGTTGCTTAAAATTTATGTTTTTTAGAGAAATTTGAGTATTTTTCAAGTTGCCGAGTATCCCCAAGTATTGGCCGAATATTGGCGAGCTTTTGCCAATTTTTTTTTTTTTGGGGGGGGGGGGGGGGGGGGGGGGGGTCTGGCGAGTATTTGGATTTGGCGAGTTTTCCTACTATGATATAATCACTTATGTAATAACAATGGGGGAGGAAAAACCCTTAACCAACACCTCATACATTTAATCAACACTTATTCCGCAAGCTACCGACTAAACACCATATAACCAACCAAGGGTTGTGTGCCACAAGTCATCCACTCCATAAACTTCTGCTTTTTCCCAAAGCGTCACTTTGTAAATGTAGATATCGAAACATACAATAATATAACTATATAAAAATGTAACCAAATTGCACAAGACAGGATGTAGGGTCGGCACCAATGAACCCAAGTATTCGATAACTGCAGAAAATTGCCCTTGAGAGGGAGTTTCAACATACAGCACTCCTTATGGAAGAAATCACTAAACAAATCTCCCTATAAGAGAGTTGAAACTACAAACTAGTCTACCTCTCTATCACAATACTCCATAAAAATTGATGCCTTTACAATAATACGAGAACCTCCTATATATAGTCACTTATCTAATAATAATGAGGCAGGAAAAACCCTTAACCAACACCTTATACATTTAACCAAAAATATTCTGGAAGCTACCCACTAAACACCATATAACTAACCAAGGTTTGGGTGCCACAAGTCATCCACTCCATAAACTCGTAAACATTCTAATACCATTGGCCCAATTGTATAACATTCCACCCCCTTATTTCATAACAACTTCAGAGCTACCAAAGCTACACACAATATCATTGAGGCTGCTACAGGGACTATAGCTATATGCAGAGGGGATGGTCTATAAATACTTCAACAATTCTTCAAAACTATATCTGAAATGGCTGCAAACTTTTCATTCTTTGTATTGTGACTCTCACCTCCTAGGTGAGTTTTCATGGGCATTTTTCTGCCCTTTTTTAAATCTTTAACATGGGATAAAGTTAACTAAGCATTTCTAATAGGGTAAATTCAGTATACCAGTGACATGGACAAAAATTCACGAAACATCATTTATAGGACTACGTCGTCTGCAAAAAAAAATCAATCAAAAGTATATTCTATCCATTTTGTAACGTTTGTTTATCGGGTCCTGTCGTGGCCCTACATTGTGTATCATTTATATGAGGCTGATCTATCCTGGTGTAACATGTAGGTAACATTGTGTAACATGTGGTTAACAAAACATATTCTATCTTTGTAAATGGTTAGGAATCGTAAACATCACCTATTTATACTCGTGCATACTCATTAATCGTCCAATTTTGTAATCAAGCTTTTAATGTGTGAGGTTATAAGATCACTAGAAAGTTCAAATGCATGACAGCCAACTGGTACAGCTACTAGTTCTCCAATTAGCACACAAATTGAAGCATGTATCAAAGACAAAAATAGATACTTAGGAGATCGACAAAATATCACCTCAAAGATAACGTCTTTCCCGTATTGAGATCGTAGAAGTTCTCCTAAATTTTGGATACACATTTCTGTAATTTTCTGCAAGACAAACAAGGCAAGAAATGCATTTTTTATTGCATGCTCGGTTTTCATGTTCTTCCGATGTCATCAGACATTTATCAAAGATAAAGAAGCATAATCAGATGCAGAACTTAAAAGGCATATTTTATAATCTTGCAAAACAGATCTAAATACTATCTTGGAACAAAAGCCATCTAACCTGAGCAAGCCCACGCTTGATTAATAGTTCAAATCTTCTCATGTAAGGATCTTTTCTGCTTGTTTTCTCCAAACTCTCACTCTCTTCTATATCCTTTTCAATTTTTTCCTCCACATTCTCTTTGACAAGTATGCTCATTAGTCGTGCATTAGCCACAAGACAGGTGTAAGATGAAAATCTGAATTCTCCTTGTTCTGACATCCAGAATCTTGATTGGTCCCCGCCCTTAGGAGAATCTTGATGCAATAATGCGGACATTTTACTTCTATCAATGGGACAGCGCAAGGGAGGCCGAGGTCGTTTTACCAGGTGCGTGAATATTTAGGTAGAGCATGGGAGACGTGGTCAAGGGAGAGGTAATCAGATCCAAGCAATCTATTGAAAGATAACGAAGTGCTAGCTCAGCATTTGTATTTGATCGTAGGCTCAGACTGGGACAGGGGAAGAGCCTTAGTACCAGTTGAAAGAGAAGGAAGCGTCGATCGTAGAGTTGCCAAAACATGCTGGAGGAAAATAGCGTTTTATGGTGCATTAAGACAAAGGAGATGCAGTAGTGGGCGCCGCTCTTTCTGTTCATTTCCCCGTCCCTTACAATGAATATATGTTACAATTCAAGTATTTAACATTTATGCTTCCTCTCACAGAGCTCCAAAGGCTATTCTAGATACCCATTTACCGTTAAATAGAAGCTCAAGCCAGAAACTTCTACGTTCAGCCTGGTATTGGACACATCTGATATGCATTCATCCAAAGAATTACACGTTGGTTCAAGCTTGAGTTCTGCATCACCTCCTTTCTATCCATCTGGTGCACAACATCACGAAGTGTGCTAATGACCATTGAAAAGGGAATCTCAATATGGCTGTTTCCAATTCATTGAAGTACACCCATGTCCCTGCACGTTACTGTTGAGATGCTATGAAATGAGGAGCTTCACATAAACACTGAGTACGCACCTCAAGACCTTATGGCAAGAATACTGTTGCTGTACGTGGACAAGTCTCAGGCTGCAAAGTAGATCCTGCAACAAGAGCGTTCACAGTGTCAGGGAACACAGACATATCCAATATACAAGCAAGGTTCACTAATTCAGAATATCTCGCAGTTATGTTTGCCTATAGCATCAAATAGTCCAATAGGTCATAGGAATTTAATCCGAGTGCAATGGTGTGCATGCCAACTAATCAGCCTGTCAATTTACAGGACTTACCAAGATAAATAAAGGTCCCACTTGGTCACAATAACATTGGAGAATATCAGTTCAGCCAGAAGAAGACAGATCCTAAAGCCAGGGGCAAGCATACTTCACGTTAGCATAATATTCTCAAGCAACCAATTCAACAGAATCGACTGGTAATAGTCAATACTTCCACTGGGACCTAGTACCTCTGAAATTGGAAATACCTCATCTCCATGGCCGTCTACGAAACGATACAGGGCAATAAATGTGGCATTGGAAAAATTAGCTGGAGGATAATCCTCGAGGAGCAGGAAGAGGATCTTATGTTGTGGCAATAGCCAACCTGCACATCTTGGTTTATAACTTATAAGTGTAGTAAACGAGCCTGGCAATTGCTCTGTATGCACACTATTGAGTTCAAACTGAAAAAAGGATGACACACAAACATTGTTGCACAGGTACAGTTTACATCAGTTTTTTATTGCATCTGTAATATTAAGTGTCAGGACTTTCTTGACTTTTAGTGCATAATCATGTGTACAGATTACTTGCATTAATTTTTGGTATGGATGTTATCAGTTATGCAGCTTTGGAGGACAACAGTCATGCTGGCCTTCTAACTTCCTGCCGTTGGTAATGGCACTAACTCTGGATATGTGGCTCAACCTCACATGCTTGGTTTATCACAGCTACTGAAATGACATGGTCTGTAAAAACCTCCTGGCACTAATATGACTGTATCTATATTTGTTTAGCTTATCTTTAGCTGGAGAAGAAAAGTCAGTGGTAAGCACCATACTGCGACATCCTTGGTAAATAAATCCTTCAAAGATGTGATCAATAACATAATGCTTTTTTGTGTTCATTCTTTACTAGCTTCTAGGATTAATCTTGCTAGCATATAGAAAATAGTTTCTAAAGATTAGCAGGAATAGTCCAATGTAGACTCTGCATGACTCATATGGTGATGTTATCGAGCAGTAACCATCTGAATAGCTGGACTTGGTGACATCTTCCAAACATTATTGACATGGAGAAAGAACCAATGAATTTACCTCGATGATCTATTATCTGCTCGGGCACTAAAGTTTGGAACCTTTGAGTAAGTGATCCTCGTCATATGCTGAATTTCATTCTACCTGTACTAGGGTACCATTCTGCCTGGCAAGGAGTTTCGCTGGCAAGTCCATCTTGGAGCCACATTACTGTTCTACCATACTATAAGCATATTGGGATAGACGGCTTACTATCCTCAGGCTAATCTGGACAACCTGCTTCATTTGGGGTTTCTGGGTACTGTATTGAATCTTACATTATGAACTGTCTATTTATATAATCTCAATGTTATTTCTATTCTGCTGTTATATGTTCAAAGAATTGCATCGAATTGACTCGTTTGCAACCATACTCATTTTGCAGAAGGGATTCTGATGGTAATGCAGTCCCCAAAATACATGGAAGTCAACCTTCAAGATCAGGTAAACATAAAAAACTAAATCCTGTTACCTCATAAAGATTATGCAGAGACATTCAAACTCTACTATTGAAATTGTGCTCTGCCCATAGCTCGTTGTGTGATGAACATTCGATTTTAAGACTCACCATTGGAAGCAAATTTACCACAATGCATGATGGACAGGGTTGTTTTTTCGCAGATTCTTCCGTGAATGATGAATTTGGCCAAACGCCAGAATAGGAGGCTTTTCGCAGGCAAGAATACTATGATTTGTGGTCATTTCCCATTGAGCTCTACAATATGGCTATAATTTCTGAATTGCTCTCCTGTTTACATTCTCCAATGACATAATTACTGACCAAGTTATTCTCATTGCTTATGCAGATATTCGGATGATGAACTTCGGTCAGAAGAGGACTATAAAGAGGATCCACTGAGTAATTTGCTATAGCAGTTACAAGTCAAGTCTGCATGTCACTTCCCAATTTGATGCTCATATTCAGTCTTGGTGCATTAATCATTTTTTTCCTAAAACACGTTTCAACTGTGTATATTTCATGGGAGTTCACTTGTATCCCAGCTTCTTTTTCTGTTATGAATTTTACTCACGTTTGACTCAGATACATTTGACCACTGGTAACCATCATTCAGCATAGTTTTTTACTGTCCTTTCCTTCTTAGTTTCCTAAACTTCAAGCTACTAGCAAGATATTGAAATGATCCTGACATTGAGGTATACTTGACATTCATATACTTGCCAATCTTTGATATCATGCTAATCCAATACACACACAAATCTTACTTCCTGGTATCTTTCTAAGAATGATATTCATATATTCAGCCAAATCCATGTTACTCATACTAATCCAGATACAAATTACAGTAACATTACTTCCTGCAATATATCTAAGATGAATCTAACCCAACTACCTAGAAACGCTGGAAATCTGATCCCATCATAAGGTATCTAAGCGAGCCATGTAACAGAGCATCTAAACAATAGGTGTTTCAAAAATGGACGCCAATGGGTCTAGAATTGAAAATCATTGTTCACTTCTAGGCGAGAAAAGTTACGCTCCATAGGTCCTTGTAACTTCTGTAGTGTCCTAGACATGAATTCTAGACAGGATTCCCTATGCTTGGATCCATCTCCAATTGGACAGTGGCTGTAGCTTGTCACAAAGGCTACCTGATGAGAATAATTGTTTTTTGGGTATGACCCTTTTCCACGGCATCTCCCTCCATTAAGAATGACGTTGGTTTTTTTAGAAATTAAAAAGAAATTAGTTTCTAATGTCCATGTCATGTTCTCAGAATTATCTCGAATCCCAGGGACTCTGGAAATTAGATATGAGAGAAGTTTCAGGGTAAAATTTCTTATCACCCTATGCAGTTTCCTGAAAATGTATAAAGCTCTTCTCATAAGCAAAAAGGATTTTCAGTATTCCAGAGAGGACATTTGAAACCTAGCTTTATAAGCACCTTGGCCACAAACCATTTCTGTGCAGGTCTATATCAGATATGTTAAAGATTCCAGGCAGTGTTACAGGAAATATGCTCTTCTCCAAAAGTTTGGACTGAACTAGTGTGTCAAACGAATTCCTACTCAAGGCCTCTTGTTCCATAAAACGGCTACTTAGATCAAGCTAATTATATTGGAGCCCTGGAAAAATAGTTTCACCTTAGGTGCATCTGCATGGTTACCCAAAAGTAGGATCCCCTTTGAGAAAGGTCATTACACCACATTAATGACCTATTCCAGTCTCTTTCTGAGGTCTATCAAGAATGTTGAGCAGTCAAAAGCCCTCCAGCAGGGAATTCCAGATCTATTCAAGAAGGGGGATTCTGAGCTGGGGACAACATGGAATCTTGTCATTTCTGATACAGCATGACCATTTGTGATGGGAGAAGCTCATGATTCAAGGGTATGCAGATCATGCATACTGGTCCAGTCAAACTTGAAATATGCAAAGTTTTGTGGTCTTTATTTGAATAGAGAAGTTAAAAAAACATTTCATCACATTTTTCTCAAGGCTAAATTGTAATGATCCCTAAGCAATGCATTAAGACAAAGCTAGTGAATTTAGTTGTTAGGAAACCCTAGGTACAGTAGTATAAAGTCCATTGACCCGAAATTATCACACAGTGACAATCTGATTTTTCTTAAAAAAACCTTGGGTAGCGAAACCTTGTGGATATTGCTCCGTACAACTATACTTTGGAAAAATCTGATTTCAAATTCAGCTACATATATCCTATCCTATATACCATATTCTACAAATACAGATATAATTCATTGTATGGATATGGGACGATTTGAAATTGGAACTCATAGCTTTGAATGGAGATCCAAGGCCTGCTGTAGTAACTGATTTGACTGAAATCTGTCCTACAAAATATTTTGAGTGCCCTTTATACTTTTGGGTCTGGATTAAAAAGCCTGAAAAATGTGCCCTACTTGCACTGGATATAACACTTAGCACTCAACTTATGATCACACAACCCCTACATGGAGTTCATAATACTAATATAGGTATTCCATAGCACTCATATCATGATATGCACAATGAGATTATCAGTATCGTCCTCATATATATGTAATATTATGCAGAAGTACTCAGATATATTTGGATACAGATTAATTGCAATAATATTCTATGTTGCCATAGAAACAGAAATACGGGTATGAAGTATGCGGTACTAACAGCCAATTTTCAAAAAACCTTGGATATGAAACGTATGCAGGAAACGTCCATACAATATATATTAAATTATATTTTTAATAATATATATATGCTCATTTTACATGTATATGCATAGTACTCATTTTATAATTGTACTCCATGGACCATAAGAGATAATTGATAAAGCACTCAAAATATTTTGTATTCATTGTAATTTGAAGTTCTAAAGAGTCGTCATTCAACATGGTTACAATTTCAATGATTCACATATACATGAAGGTATTTTTTATTTTTTTTTAAGTTATGATGCTTTAGAAATTAGGTTTAGGTGCAATAAATGAAGGTATTTTTTATTTTTTTAAAGTTATGATGCTTTAAAAATTAAAACAGTTGGAAACATCACAGACGTTTCCAAAGCATTTCCCCTGCGTTTCATACCCGTTTCGTGTTTCCAAAACATTTCCAGGTAGAAACGTGGGCCCCTTAGGCGTTTCTTGGCTTCACAGATAATGTCATTAACTTTGCTTATTTGGCTATATATATATGTATATATGTATGTGTGTGTATTTGTATAGCCGTATCCAAAAACATATCTAGGGCCACAAAAAAAAATCTCCATACCGGCATATTCGATTCTTCGTACCCAAACCCATACCCAAAACTAATCGGCTACTTAGTTGCTATCTGCCAAGAAACATTAAAAAACCTCGAGGGCCCATAACAAGCCTCACAACAAGATTTAATTGGTCAAGAAACTAACACAACTCCAACTTAAAGAACTTCAACAAGCTCCTTCATAGGTTGTGGTAGCCATTCCATTGCATTCTGGAATCGCAATGGTGGAGTACGCTCTTCCTTGCGTACCTTTCAAGACGTCATCTCCAAACTGTATCTTTCCTTCCTCGCTGAAACTCATAAGCAGCCAAGAACAGGCCCTACTTCCTCCTATGAATTATCAGTGGGTCTAAGACTTCAAACACGAGACACATAGATTGGCGGTTTTTCCTACCTCATTTGTGAAGGCCTCTAAAAAAGGTGCATATGATTTTAGGTCCGAAGGGGGTCGTCTCTTCCTGGGATCATCTTCATTGCATAATATGTTATCCCTCTAGCAACTTCTCTTGTTGTGCACATTGATGGTGACTTGTATCTTGGTCTTCACCAAATATTTCTAGGTACTCCTTGGGTGATGCTATGATTCTAGGAGATCTTCAAGCCCATACTAGAACCCACCAAGAGCATATCCTTGATCTGAGAATTGATGGGAAGAATACAGTCACAACATAGGGAAGCATTTTGTCCAGTTTTATGAGTGACATAGCTTCACTCTCACAACAACTCTCACACCCTCTCTCCCACCCTCCTTGAAGCCCCCGGTCTCTCACCACAACACAATTCGTTTAAGTACTTAGAATGTTGATGATTATATAGCTCATCTCTCTCAACTTATGTTAAGCTATTCTTCCTTTTCTCTAACAACTCCTCTCAAATATGACTTTGTGACCCACGTCCAATGGGAAGTAACCCTTGACTAGCCCATGATTTCGCTTATCTCTCCACTTGTAGTGATTATTGGTGTCTCCAACAAGATCGGAAATGCGAGTTTCTTGCACCTAGATGATGGGAGCTCTTGGATGCCCTTCATAAATCTCATAAGGACTTCTGGCATACTCTCTTCCTGAGGAAAGCCCACTCTTTAGGCCATGGCCCCCTGACTTGGATCTCACATGCTAAAACTCTCAATGATGTTCCAAGTGAGCTCGTAGTCTAGGTTTCTTCTCTGCCAACATCTCGTCTTTTGCTTTTCACAGGTAACATCAAAAGAGGTATTCAGAAATTATGCACTGGCAAAGAAGTCGATTAGTTAGGGATGTAGGTAGAATTTCTTAAAAATAGCATCGCAAGTTGGTTGAATGTGATTGTTTGCTCAAGATTTCCTCGCTTTTTTTCCCACCATACCATTCACAGATTAGAAGATATCTCAGACCTAAATAACTACAAGGCGGTCAAGATTGGGCATACACTTGCCAAGTTTTATGATACAATGTTGGATATGAATCAATGAATGAAATGGATTTAAATCCGTCCATGAGACCTGACGAAATATAAGACCACAAATTGTTATAGTTGCCTCAACTACCTAAATATGAAGCTTCTTGAGCATGTAGAGAAAGGAAATTTCAGAGCAAGGGGACAAACATCCTCAAGAGAGAGTTCCCGATTGTTGATCAAATCTAATCTTCAAAACATCATTCATGAGGCTCGACAATGGTTTTCTAATGTCTTGCTGATTTTTAGACTTTAGGAAGGCCTAAGATACTGTTCACAAACACCTGTTCAATGTTCAGAGGCTAAATTATGTTATCTCGGAGCTCTTTATTACTGTCATCAAAAGGCTAATGAGATACTGGTTGGTCAGTTTCATACTGTGCATGGACAGAGACTGTGTCAAAGACTCAAAAGTACCATTGGCATCAAACAAGGATTCCATCTCTTTCTAATTTTCTTTGGAATCTGCAATGATGAGCTTCAAGACTTTAGTTAACAACACAAACATGCAGATGATATGTGTCTCTTACATCATGTCATTATTGCTATCCTGATTTTTGTTGATGATGTGGACCTCGCTCATTCTCCTAAGGGTTTACAAAGAGTTGAATGTTTTCACTCGGTTTGTAAGCTTTGACAGCTAGTTATTGATCTTAGTAAGACTAAGGTTAGAATCACTAATACCAACAAAAGTGCTCTCTCCAAGTTCCATGTCGCCAAAAAAGATGAGCCCATATGTATCATAATAGCTTATTCATACTTCGGGGATCATTTTACAACTCTCCTAAACTTGAACCTACTTCTCAAACACTGATTTATAAGGGGTATGCCTCCTTTCCAATTTGGAATGACGATGTTTTCAAATGCATTTCTAAGATATCACTACAAAGATGCAACTCTATGATTCTATCATTAAACGGTAAACCCATTGTTCCTTATGGGCCTTATAAGTTCACTCTGAGAATGGGGCCTACTAAGAGCGTACAGACTACATAATTACCTAACATTCTGGGATGTTGGAGAGGCAAATAAAATCCCGAATTTTGGGGACAGCGTGGATACGGTTGGGGACGGCTATTAAAATAATATAAAAAAATTATATATGTTACATATAAATTTTTAAAATAACTTTAACAAACTAAAATAAGCAGAAAGCCAGAGGGGTGAAACCATTAATCCAATAATCCATCACATGAGCCAATGGCCAATATTTATCATTTACAAATAATAGCAAGCCCTTAATGGTTATAAGAGGCTGAAGAAATTATCATCAGCCATATTTTGTACAGATTATCATCATGACCTAAGTAGCTGATACGTTTTGGATATGGGAGCGGGTACAGAGTATCTGATACGCAGATACGGCAAAAAAAAAATTGGCACCAGATACGGCAGTACAAAAAATATATAAAAATTAAAAAATATATAAATTTCAACCTTCTAAATAGGAATTAAGTTATTAACCATATATTAAAAATATATATAAAACTTATAATATATATCAAATATTTAATATTCATATATATGTACATTATAATATACTTATAAATTTAAATTCTTAGCTATTAACTTAGATTTATATAAACTTAAAACCATATATTGGTATTCTACGGAACGCATGAACATACAAGATATTATTATAATTAATACTACCTATTACCCCCTTTGTTTGTTTTCGCATATATGTCAAAGCCCCCATATAATAATATGTAACTAATCAACTAATCCTTAACTATCAATTATAATAATATCACATATTATAATAACCTAGTAACTAATCAATATATATTCATTACCCCTTTTGTTTGTTTTCACATATATGTTTTTTGGTTCATTATTTTATTTTATTCGTGGAGTGTTGTGTGTGTAGGTGGAGGCGGCGCCGAAGGGAGGGAGGTTGGGAGAATGGTTTGACTTTGGAGTGTGGGGAGAGGCCACGGTGGTGTGGCAGGGTTGGCGTGGAGGCTGCAGAGCGGCACGGCAGGGCAGGGCAGCATGGTGTGGGCCGGCCGTATCCATCCCGCTCCCACCGGCATATCCCTTATGAACCCGCTCCTGGTACATTTCGTACCGGTTTCTGCCCTCACACCCCCGCTGTATCGGTATCTTAGATCATGACTCAACAGCACTTTTAACATTTGTGAGTCATTTAATCAGAAGAAAATTGAACTAAAACACCAATCTGAGTCCTACTTTCTAGTGAACTGTGGAGTGCATGTGCCCAGCATACACATCAAGACCGTATATATTATGGAAATAACATAGTTATCAGATTATACTAAAGTATCTCAGGTCCTCTATCGTCCCACCTAAAAAGACTTCAAAAACTGTCTACATGAATACATCACCTACTAACAAAACTCAAAAGTTTCAAGTAAAACTGAGCATGAGCAGATCAGCAAAAACTGAAATAACAGAATTCTAAATTTAGACCTACAACTCAAATGCAGCAGAATCATTGCTTTTCATTCACAATTTTCTCATATTCATTAGATGGGTCTCATTAAAATCCAAACAGCTCTCCACAGCCCAACCTCGGTGAGCAGAGCACATCACACTGTCGTCAGCAGCTAAAAAAATATATAATCCGTAAGCCCCTCTTTCAATCTGTTTTCCCACTTAAATGCATTACTCCTCAGCAGACTCAGGCCCACAAATGCATGCAGGCAAAAGTGCATTTTTTAAAAGTGTTTTTTAAATTTTAAAAGATTCTGCAACTTTCAACATCATAGGGGACGTCAGGATGTTCGAGAACATTTGGGGCACATACTGAATTTCCAATCATTCAAAGTCCCAGGGACATTCCTGGAATTCAGGGTACATACCCCTTAAATTTATGCAAATAGGGATGCGTGCAGGGAACATTCCTTCACCATCCCCAAGTCCTTGGAACGTCCGGGACAGCTTGGAGATGGGAATATGGGATTGTGCCTCCCCGTGTAACATTGGTAGACTATCTTTGTCTAATATGTGTTACTCAATGCATTGCAATAAGCAAGTTTTGCTTCCCAACCTCATTGTCTTGAGAGGGGTTTCATGCTCATTTTTCATCTTCATAGTCTCAACTCCATTGGTAATCTTACCGTGTGCTAAGAGAGGCACCCTCAATCAGCCCCTCTGTTCTTCACAATGGATTTTGTCCTTGACTTACCCTGAAGAACAACAGTGTTGGTATTTCTAAGAGTAGCATGCTTCACCAATCTATCTATGTTTCTAAAGATTGGATCCCTCCCTTCAAGTACAATTTGCATGTCCCTCACCCTGACTCCTTTCGAACAAGAGATTATTAATAAAGTGATCACGGAGGACATGATTGGAAACATATTACTAACCTGTTTTTTTATTGATGTGGTCAAGCTCGTTCATTCTCCCGAGGGTTAGAGACACAGTCAAATGCTCCCACTCGCTTTGTGAGCTTCAACAACTAGTGGTTGACCTCAGTAAGAGTAAAGTATTGATCTTCAATACCTCCAAAGGTGCTCTGAGTTCCATGTATCCCACAAAGATCAGCCCATATAGATCATAATAGTTAATTCATAATTGGGAGATCAATTTGTAGGTATATCTCCTAAAGTCGAGATTACTAATTTGTAAGGGATGTGCCTCAATTTTGGTTCGGAAAATCAATGATTTTCAATGCATTTCCAAGATATAACCATGAATGAATATGTGACTTTATGATCCTATCATTAAACTCACAATTCTTTATGGATATGATATATTTGGACCTCAATCAGGGATAATCAAGTGGGAATGTATTGAGAGGGTGCAGACTATCTTTTTCTAGTGCATGATCCATCGCAAATGGCCATTCACTCAGTGCATTGTACAACACAATTTGCTCCCCAACCGCTTTCTTGTGAGTGATTTTCGGTTCAATATCCATCTTCATAGGGTCAGCTCCGTCAACATTCTTGCCTTGTGTTGGGAATGATACCCTTATTTATTACTTTGTTCTTCACATTGGGTTGCTCTCTTGACTCCCCCTTGACAACAACAATTTTGGTACTCTAAGACTGGTATGCTTCTCCAATCTATCGTCGTTTTTGTAGAGAGGCTCCGCTTCATGTGATAATTACATGCCCCATGCCCTGACTCCTTTTGGAAAGGAAATTATTAATGAAGCATGCATGGAGGCCATATATCAGAAATATATTCAGGTCACTTGGATCTCTCCCTCTCAGCCTCTCATCCCTAACATGGTGTTCTATATCAAGCATTTTCTTCAAGTGTATGGCACACTCATCGACTCCAACAATACTCAGCACCATTGGACTCGTGCCCTTGAGATTCGCCTTCATTAGTCCATGGGTGGACTCTTGCAAATTATGGATCAACGACGATGATTGCATTTCCATAGGTGATATGATTTGTCAATCTTGTTCCCTCCAAGTGGTGTAGACGACATAGTACTTTATGTTTAGGTGCACTATCTATTACAAAATATGGGGGAGAGACTATTGGTTGTAAAGGAATTCAGGATGGTCGGTGCCTTTTTCAAATGTGAAGCAATCACTTGAAGCCTCAAATTTTTTAAGGGACTTCAAGGACTAACATATGGATTACCTCTTCCAAACCTATTTCAATGGTTGGAGGTCCCTTGCTGCCATTACTATCAACACATATAGTGATAGATAGTGAAACCATGTCCTTCATGTCAACCCTCTTAAGTGGCAAGTCTTCCTTTCTCATGGCTATTTGTAATGGCATCATCATTTTGACATGTTCAAGATTTATCTATCTTAGATTCATCCCCCTCTTGTTAGCTTAGATCTTATATTATTGTTGTGATTTTAATTTAGTTTTAGTAAGTGGCCTCTTTTTGGCGCTTCATTCACTCCCTCGTGTTGTTTTTACTTGTACTTTCATGTCACATTGACCTATTTTGGTCATAGATAGGAAATCATACAAATTTCTCTCTTCTTTCTTTATTTCATTCTCTTCTAACTCGACAATTGAAGTAATAATTCGCTTGCTGCCACCTACATAACCTTACCTGTAATCATTTTCATGTTTTCAACTAATATTATACCATCCATTCATTGCATATTACATACCAGTCTCAAAATTTCACATTTTCTTGAAATATTAGCTATGCACATATCCTTGGGAGTTGTTTGGTCAACAGCAGCAATGACTGGACATGATCTCTTTGTCCTTGTTTACCTCGTTATATCTACCTATCAACTCCATTATCAACGTATATGTGTCTTTACTCGATAAAGTCTGGACATAATATCTTTGTCCTTGTTTACCTCATTGTTACATCTACCTATCAACTCCATTACCAAAGCATGTGTCATTACTCAGTGAATCCATTTCTTCCTTTTTAAAACCTCAATTCCATGGATAAGATCCAGGTGATTTTTCTTGAATAATCTAGAGCCCCTCGAGTTATCAATTGAGTGCCCCCGTATCTAGATGGGGGACCTCATGCTGCCCCCACCCCTTTAATAGAGATCTGGTCTGATCTGATCTGAAACTAGATATATATAGTTGAAGTTGGATATAAGATATATATATATATAAGGGCAACTGTCTATAGTCTAGTAGCCAACCCAACCCTTTATGGGCCTCCCCTCGCCCTGCCCCTCCCCGTCTATATAGATGCAGATGGAGATGGTATATGGGCTATGTCCATCAAGGGTGACTTAAACATGCAAAGCTACTCACCAAATGTTCATATTATCCTCACACATTTTCTCTAAATCCCCTCAAGTATTTCAGGTTAATTGAATATTGTCACACCATACAATCTGCATCCAAATGTGGTCGAGTTTTCTCTCATATTTGGTTTTATGATTATACTTATGCCAAGCATGTGAAAACCTTGGATGTAACCATAACACACAATGCGAAACCCCCCAAAGAGCTCCAAGAGAAACACAGACATTCAAGTGAAATGCCCTCACTTGTCTTCGTATCTGCATTGCTCTTTAGAAATTACTCACTCCAAGGGCTTTCCAATCATGTGAATGGACAGGTAGACCAGATTGTAAAAGTACAAACATTTGAAATTTCTTTATTTCAATCATGTTATGGAAACCCACGTGCGGCCATTGTTGCAACACGCGTGCATACTCAAACGAGAACTGATCAAGCCAATTGAGCCTAAACTCAAAAGAAATGAACTGAAATGAAATATTTATTCATTAATGGAATTGTTGCTTGGTATGCAACTGATAAGGAAAGTGCTCAATTGAACTTCATTAGAGTAAAAGAATGCAATCACAAATGGAAATGGCAAGTAGGCTAGGTCGTTAATGTTTACTGACCAAAAAAATCAAGGAGTTGATAATGGCAATCGTTTAGGTGCAATGTTGTTCATGTGTGATCCACCATCAAAATGATTAGATTGTGAGTGGAGCTGATCAAGGTGTCACTTTTGATATGAGCCTTTAGTAGGACATCCGAAGAATGCAATTAAATGATTGCAAGGCCTGTGAGTGGACTCTCCATTGAGAAGGTGCCTCTTGTAACAAATCAAACTTTCAAATGAAGGGATGCATACATCATAATGCATCACGGCTAACAAAGAGCCTATTAGTATCTACATAAGTAGTACTATCTAGAGTGTATCCCATAATAAATTGGACATCCGAAGTTATGTAGCCTCGTTGAGCATGCTCCCCAATCTTAGAGTTTTCATGTTAATGCAAACAAGGCTCAGTGCAAGTGTTGGGCGATTTTTCACAAAAGAGAAACCCCTAAGATGTGGATTCTAATCCAACAAGTATACTAAACATGATGGTGCATTCCCTCATTTAATTCATGGCGGGTTGAGTGTTACAAACTTACCTACCGAAAAAACTCATCACAATTAACAACTATATACCATAACCCTTTATAACACTACATAATTATAATTGACAACTATATACCATAACTCATCAATAGACTGACAAAAAATTTGCATTTTTTACTTTTTCTTTCAAATCCACCTCAATCATTTCTAGACATTTGGCAATTTCCCAAGAATTGTTGTCTGACCAATGGGATTGTTGTCTAACTATGAACTTTTGCATATTGTATATAACCTACAAATCACCATTAGACACTTTTCCAATGTAAGGTCAGACCATCTTCATATCCCATTTTATACAACCTTCAATGTTTTTCCATCCTCCACTAAAAAACCATTGACCATTATCACCCTCTCAATCATAAATGTCTTTCTTCACCACTTTTGTCAACCCTGCTCCACTATCATCTATAAACCTTCACAAAAGCTCCCTACAAAGTTATACCGTATCATTTTGGTTTCTGATTGCTGTCATTTATCAGTTCTTCACATTAACTTTCATTTTTCCACCCACCTTGTTAACCACGAATGTGTAAAATCTTGTGTTCCCCAACTTATGCTTGAGCTAAAAAATAAACCTAATCCTCGAGCAAGACACTTGCTCTTTATATGCAAATATAGATGTCCTCCACAAAATCAGGAATCAATAACAACTCTGGAGATTGAAGTTAAACATTCCCCAAAAATTGAAGTAATCATTTGCTATACAATTTTGTACTTATCTTTTGTCAGAACAGAGCATCATTATATGGCTAAGGAATGTAGAATCTACTTAGATATAGGTTTTTTGTATTTCATAAATATGACATTGTGTTTTCGTAGCACAAAGTGTAGTATTCATTTTGAATGCTTTTGAATGCAGACCAGTTAATGGTATTCATTCCTTTTCATTATCTTGTAATGTTCCGTCTTGACTCATGATTTGACATTACAGGCCTTAAATAGTGTTTACCAGTTTCACTTAAACATAAGCCTCTATATTAGTGATAGGGTATGGAACAACTTATCGTGGTGTTATTTTCTCATTGATTATCCACATCTAAGAATATGATATATGACTTGAGAGTTGTCTAAAAATACTTTTCAATGATGTAATCCCCATTCCATGATAGTATCTCGAAATCTGTTTTTCCCACAAGCTTCCACTCTAGCACCACAAAATGGCTTACTCGGTCCACACAATATTTCATATTAAGCAAGGCTTCCACTCTAGCGCATTGCAATGGAGAATAGGTCATTTAATGTTCCCTAGGTTCTTTTCCCATTACAAACAACAACAAACACAAAATGGGAAACCTTTGGAGATATCCTCAATAACTATTTGCTTTGTTATTCCTTGATTGACAATGCATCCATGCTAATATTTCTGGTGGAGCCGTCTCGAATAATATCTCTCTCATGATCACGTGGTGCATCCAATCCCCCCTAATTCTCAACCCTCCTACCAGAAATCAATGGGAGAGGATTTCCCCATATCTATATAGCCACCACTCCCCACCAATCAATATAGAGTGAGGGAGAAAGTGGCCCCTTATGGGGAAAACGATGACCTTGACCTAAAAATCATGAATGATAAGACGATCAGGTGTGTGATGGTAAACCACCCCTAGGCGCTTTAAACCCCCAACCCCCCCCCCAATGTATATGGGGTCGCTCAATGGTCTTTAGGCAATCGACCATCCAAGCAAAAGCACTAACCTCAAATGGGAATGCATTTTAAATCAATTTACAAAACAATAGACAAGGATGTGCATTAACAGCCAATTGCATTGCATGCTTTAATACCTTATTTTTCAGAATCAGTTGGAAAGAATATGCAAAACATTAACGATGATCAATAATGGGTCAAAGTCTTAGTTTGGCATGTATTCCATTGAATCAAACAAAGTCCCCCACTTTTTATAGCATTTCCATCATTCAATCAATTAATGTGTTTGACTAGCTTATCTGATTGTTCTATAAAATTAATGAAAGTTCTTTGCAATCCCATATTTTTATCTCTTACTCAATGTGAGGCAATTAGTACCATTGACAATTTTAGGTAGGCCGATTTAGAAGTTACAAACAAAATGCTTTCAACAACTCGGATTCTGCTGATATAACCCAGTTCATTTGGTCACATCAACTAAGGTTATAGGTAAAACAAACCAAAATTTGGTGTATGAAACATCTCCAATGTTGAAATTTACAAAGAAAAGGGAACTCACCACACTACCATATTCATCACGAGCAATCTTTACAGTATGTCCTTTCATTCCCTTTACAATCTTCTTCCTTTGCTGAAAAAAAGGAGAAATGAGTTTTAATGTCAAGAATACATGCACATAGAAAGCAACAAATCAGCCATCAAAATATACTAAATTCTTACATAAAATGTAAACAGAAAACAATGTTTTGGTGTAAAAAACCATTTAAACTCCATATTACATATCATAAAATACAGCTTCATTTTAGTCGTTACAGGATTTTGGGCAAGAGAAAACAAAAGACTAAATCTGTCAACAAACCTTAGCATTGCCATGTATAACACAAAGCGCGCCAACCTTTGATCCATCTCTCGTGTTGGATTATTCTTACAATAAGCGGTCCTGAAAGCTGCTGAATCACATCTGCCACAGATGTCTTTACACCAGCTTGACAAATCAGTTTGTGGAAACTTATTAACACAACGTAAGTGCAAATTTGAAGTTCTAGATATTTAGAGTGAGATACAAAACTCTGTAATTTTACCTTGTCTGCTATACTTATGTATTCCACCAAAGCTCTATGAACAAGTAGAGTGATCAACAATTCCTTTCTCAAGAATAGGCTGTAAAGCGAACGTCATGTGTTCCGAAACCGCGGACTTTTTTGATGGAAGTTTCATTGGATAACAAAATCTACTAATCTGTAACCAGCAGAAAGAAATAACAAGATACGGTTTTTACCAATGAAAAAATGAAAGACATAATTTGACTTAGTCTAATAATATCCTGGCCAGAAAAGCTGTTGATGAACGGTGGCATATAGTTATGATCTGTTCCCACCTCTAAGTAATAAAAATGGCAAAAGATCATATTGGTTATCAATTTTCAGTATCCTAATAAATTCCAATTCCTAAAGATAATTATGGGACTCGCTATCTTGTACTCGGTATTGGAGAATAATTAAAATTGAATCTTTGACTACTTAATTTCCTCCTGTCTGGTGTAGTGCTAGAGAGCAAAAAAAGGCACTGGAGTGATGGATGCCAAGATCATTGTCAAGGGAAGCAACACGATGAACATTTTAAAATCTATCAATCTTAGTAAAATTTATGAACTCATTGACTTGTGCGAATGCTATCTTAATGCATCTCAGGGATGGATCTAGCTACAACCAAAATAAACAATAAAATTAAAATCATGTATGCTGTATGCATATCATATATCTATAATAGCATAAATAAAAGAATAGCCTACAAACCAAGATTCATTATATTTTTCACAATCCAATGGTCCACCAGAACCATTAACCATTCATGTGTATCAATTCATGCAAGTATAGAGAGGGTATTAACTTTGCCATGCGTTTCAGTCTAGCTGAAGCTTCCCAAATGATCTGGTGAGCATCCTGATTACCTCTTGCATTATCCACTTGGTGGATTTCAACAGCTGCAGATTTTTAATTCGAATCACAACAGTGGTATCAGATCGCTTTCCTAGCCTCGTGGTGGGACATTCGCAATTACTTCATTTTCATCCACCAATGATGGAAGGAAACTTGAAATAAGGGATAGTTTTATGTGGTGCGGAGCATATTAAGTCTCCAATTTGCAGGCTAATGGAGTTAATAACCCAAATGAACAAGGGCATTACAGTCACGAACAGAAACCTTGGCACAATCATGCAATCAATAAATAGACAATGTATAAACCAACACGGTGATAATGAAGTGGATTACCATGCACTTTGACATAGTAGTTGAGTAGCAAGACAGCATGAAGATTTCGGAAGTCTTTTTGCTAGAAATATTCACATTGGTCAAGATTAATTGAGAGGATACCCATCCCCAAGTTTGATGGGTTAGATGGCACTTTCAATTCTAAGGCTTGGATTAAAAAGTTAGAGCATTGGTTTAGGTTAAATCCTATGGAAGAGATCAACAAATTCAGTTTGCCAAATTACACCTAGAAGGACCAGCATTTGACTGGTGACAGATGGTTGAACATAAATGAAATCTAACACAACTATACAAGCTCTTAAATTAGATTTTACACTCTGAGAAAGCCCAAACATAGCCCCCTCCACTCGGCAATCGTTGTATTGGTGAGACATAATTCCAAAGGGGCGAACATATATCGTATTTGATGGTTATACAATTGGCCCACAAAACGAGCTTACAGCCATTCTAACAAATCCTTGTAGCTCCCTAGTTAACAATTTAATTTTTTTTAATAAATGGATTGGAATTAAGTGCTGACAGTTGGAGGTTGAAAGAATAATAAAAACAACGTTACAGTAACAAAAAAATTGAAAACTAATTACAAAACACAAACTAAAATTTAAACGGTTCTCTTCTCTCCGTGAAGGTGGAGCAAGAGTCGATTGATGGGATCCTTTCTTGTCTGAGCACTTTTTGCACTGCCTCAGGTGCAATTATCAATCACTACAAAACAAAATTTTGGCTTGTGGAGTTGGACACCCCTCCATATTGCATTCCTATTGCTTGGTCCTTTAATTGCCCCAGAGTCATTGTTTGTTATTTGGGCATCCCCTTTGGTGTCATCTTGTCTTTTATTTCCATGTGGGATTGGTGCCTTCAGAAGCTTCAAAGCAAGCTTCACATGTGGCACCATAAAGACTTATCGTTCGCTGGAAAGTTGATAGTAGTGAGTCGTATTCTTCAGGCTCACATATATTGTCTTGTTGGTTGCTAGGTAGGACCCAATTGTATCGTCTCGAGTAGATTCTAAGAGCTTATCTTTGGTCCAAATTTGAGGGAGAGGTGCCTCCTACTTGTTCCTTGGAGTGTTCATACAATCCCCAAAGATGAGGGAGGCTTGGGTCTTATTGATGTTGTCACCCAGTGTATCATTCTCTCAACTAGGTGGGTGGTACGGGCTCTACACCTTGGCAGATTTTGTTTTAGCATCGGATGTTCTCGGCATAACATGTCTACAAAGTTTGTGGAGCCTTTGGCTTATGTGATATTCTTTCAAAACCTCGTCTCTTCAAGGCATCAAGCTCCCTCGTCTTTACGATTATTTGGGCTTCTTAGAAATTTGGTTTTTGTTTGGTTAGTTGGCATTAGCAAGGTAGTAGAGCTGGTTGGGATCTTGCTTCTTGCCCTATCTGGTGTTGGCGGAATCAGATCTCATGTGTGACGGAGCTGCCTCGCATTTAGGTTCACAGAGTAAGCAAGAAGTGCATTTTTGTTTGGGGAGACTTTTGGGATATTGTTACTCAATCTTGGAAGGAGTGGCACGCTCTTCCATAAGAATATGCCCTTCAGGCATCTAACCGACCTTTGATTATGGGGCCAAGAGGTCTTATTCCTGAACTAGAGCTTTTTAAGATGAATATTGGGATGGATGGTCTGATTTGGAGGGACTGGAGGTGGTGCTTACATCGTCCATTGTTTCAATATGGCTTCTGTACAATCGTACAATTTTACTATTGATGGGTTCCTTTTATAGAAAGAACTTGTAGTACAGTACCGCGTGTAGTACAATACCGTGTGTAGTACACAACTACATGTAGTAACAAACCACGTGCAATACAAATGTAATGTCCCCATTTTTTTTAGACTCTTAGCCTATCATTCCCAGTGGGCTTTTGGGATGTTGCAAGGGGAAAATTATATTAAATAATTAGATAATATTGCTTGGAGAGTGATTTTAATCATTTGACATTATAAAACAATATTTATTTAATTATTTAATATTTGTGGAGCAAGTGATGTATTTAATTATTTAATTAAATTCCCAAAATACAAATTAAAAAGGGGAATTAATTAAATAATATTTAGGTGGTTTTTAATATTAAAATCACCCTTTAAAAAGGGGACGCTACACCTAGGGAGTATAAATTGTTTTTATTTAATGATTTCCCTCTCCTAGGGATTTCGAATTTTGTGCCTCCTTGCTTATAAATGGAGTGCTAGGATCATTATTAGACTTCATGTTATGATAATATTTATTTGATGCTCCATGCTTGGAGTTGGGATGCATGCCCATTGATGTTCTCTCTCTCTCTCTCTCTCTTGCATAGGAGGATCTATTGTGACTGGTTATTGAAGATTAAATTGAAGGTATTTATATGAGAGATCCATGTTTTTGGCTTTGGCAAATATTCTGGTCAAACTTGTAAGTGAAAATCTGCCTTTTCGTACTGTAGCGACGTCACTGTAGCAGCTGGATCACCGTGTTCGAGCTGAAGTATTTCCATGAGTGTTTGCAAATCTGATTTTTGGTGAATGAATTCCTTCCAAACCCTAGCGACTTATCCATTGGTTTTATTGTGGACTGTTTGAAAATGTTATTTAGTAGTGTGGATCGACTCAGCCTTATTGCATGGTTATTATGATCCTCTTGCTGTATCGACTTCTCTTATGATATTTGCGAGCTGTTATGCATATATGATTCTGAGTGTGGAATATCCAGGATCTGATTGTATATCTTAATGCTATATGTTTGCAGCGATTTTCTCTTCATGGTAGCCAGTGATCTTGAATATTAGATGTATGTTACATGTTGTGAATCGGTGGATATTCAGTGACAAGATTTTTGTCATTCTGGCTAATGCAGCGATCTTGTTGGATAAGTTGGCAGTGGATTTCATGCTTACTACAAGGCTGCTATTTCATATCCTTGCCCAGCGACTTCTTTCATCTAGAAAATGGAGTCATATTGATTGCATTGTTTAGAGCTGTTCAGATCAGCGATCTCTAGAAGTACAGCAACCAATCTGGGAATGTATGCGATCTGTTCTGGGCAAACATTTGGCACAGCGTAAAACTTATCAATAAGGTTTGGGTATACTGCAACTTAATGGCAGATTCATACTAGGTATAGTGACTCTGTTTTGGAGCATGATTTAGGAGCAAATCAATGGAGTATTCTCAGTCTGTATTACCAGCGGTGAAGTATCAAGGGTCCTTTCTTGCACTGATTAAAGCCATATACAATGCATTGGCAACTTGTCTGTGTGTTTATTATCACATGAAAATCTATGCTTTGGGGGGCAGCGACTTCTATTGATCTCTTGTGGTTGGTTTGGTGTGTCAAAGGTACAACATTAGTGTTGATGGAAATATTGAGGTTTGAATATTTGTTTAATATTCAACATTACAACATTAGTGTTTGTAAAATATTTATCCATGTCAAAATTAGTGTGATGTCAAAATTTGAATATTTTAATATTCAACATCACCAAGGAATCTTACGACACATGGCGGGATGTGTAAGAGATTCTATGATAGCTTATGACACGTAAGAGATTCTATGACAACTTATGATAAGAGATTCTAAGAGATTTTATGAGATTTATGATGACATGTAAGAGATTCTATGATGCGTAAGAGGAGTTACTTAAAGAGGTGTAAGGAAGTGTAAGAAGGTTTATGATGCGTAAGAGGAGTTACTCTTACATGTGTAAGAGAATATTTCTATTTGGAGCAAATATTTAATATTGTTGTAACCACCAAGTGATGTGGCTTCCTTATGGTGCATTTTTTCATGTAGGAGATTTAAATTTCAATATAGGCGCCAAAATTGGCCCATGGTATGGGCACATGGTTTTAGGGAAACCACAAGTGGTTTTTCCTCTCCTTCTTTCTATATAAGCAAGAGTTGTGTGAACATTTTAAAGTGAGCGAGAAAGAGAGCATTTTGCATGAGTGTGATATGTATGTGAGCTGATATTATAAATCTCTTAAGTGAGTATGAGTATGTGAGAGAGAGAATATAGAAGGAGAAATTATCATTGATTTGTATTGCAGATTTTCTGGAGTGGGTGCTTCGGATTGGGGATTGGTGTCTCCAGAAGTTGGTGCTTCGAATCAGAGATTGCACAGTCAGTGGTGTTTGCATTCAAGGGCTGAATTGGTGTTCGGCTTGGAGATTGGTGTCTTCTGTGAGTGGGTGCTCACACTTTGTAAACACTATTTTTTCGGCTGGATTTGGACAGTAGATCCAAGCAGTCTCTTTTGGTGGATGTAGCCCACACTGGGTGAACCACGGTATATCTGGTGTTATGTGCATTTGATTTTTGTGTGTGCTCTCATTTTACTTTAGATTTGAATATCTTGTTAAGTGTGAAAAAAAAATTAATAAGTTGGAGAAAAAGTTTTTTATTGTCGAATACTGATTCACCCCCCCTCTCAGTATTCCCGTGCTTCTAACAATTGGTATCAGAGCAGGTTCCTTCTGTGTAGCTTAACAGCTAGAAGGTAGATCAGAAAGCACGATGGCAGCTCAGGAAGGATTCTCCACAAATAAAGCTCCGTTGTTCGATGGATCAAACTATGCCTTTTGGAGCATAAGGATGCGAACCTATTTGAATTCTCTTGGACATGATATTTGGCATTCGGTTGAGAATGGCTATACGGCACCAACAATGCCACTGACAGATCCGGCTGGTAAGAGAGCATGTGAAAATAATGCTAAAGCTATGAATGCTATTTTGTGTGGTGTAGCAGATTCGGAGTTTGTAAAGATTATGCTTTGCAAAACTGCCAAGGAGATGTGGGATAAGCTCAACATTTATATGAAGGAGATTCGAAAGTAAAGATGGCAAAGCTTCAGACACACGTAGAAGAAAGTTTGAAAGTCTAAAGATGAAAGAGGAAGAGAACATTGCAGCATATCTACTCCGTGTGGATGAGACCGTAAACATGATCAAAGGCTTGGGTGAAGAGATGGAAGACCCAGTAATAGTACAAAAGGTATTAAGATCTCTACTTCCTAGATTTGATCCTAAAGTTTCAGCTATTGAAGAACTTAAGGATCTAGATAAAATGAAAATGGATGAGTTACATGGAATACTCACGGCTTATGAGATGAGAACAGAACTAGATAAGCCAAGAAAAAGAGAATCTGCTTTCAAAGCTTCAAAAGGAAAGGAGAAGAAGGTTGAATCAGATGATGAATCCGATGAGGAAGAAGAAGCCCTATTGGTGAAAAATATGAAAAGAGGATCTGGCAAGTACAAAGGTAAACTTCCTTTTAAATGTTTTAACTGTGGTGAGATTGGACATTTTGCAGCTAAGTGTCCGCATGCAAAAAGTGAAAGTGATGATGAAGAGCCTGTCAAAGCAAAGAAAGGAAAGCCTTTCTACAAAAAGAATTTCAAGCAAAGGAAGTTTGAAAAGAAGAAGAACTGGAACCAAAACAAGAAGAGTCTATGCACCAGAGAAGATGATAGCTCAGAGGAAGATTGTTCAGAAGGTGACATTGAAGAACTTTTGTTTATGGCCCTTGAAGATGGAAAAGTGGAAGCTGAAGATGCAGTTGATGAAGAAGGTGAGGTAAACTTAGAAGAAGAACTCATCTGTGCCTTGGGTGAGATCAAGAGACTCAAAAAGAAGACCCTGAAGCAAAAAGTGCAACTTCAAGAGTATGAAGAAGCAAAGAAAAATCTGCATGCTGACAAAGAACATGAGAATACTATTGTTGATCTAAAGACCCAAGTTGAAGAGGCAAAAAGAATAGAGGAAGTGATCAGAGAACAACTGAAATCAAAAGAAAAAGAATGCGAGAGATTGGAGGCAGAGATTGTCGCACTAAGACAGGAAACTGAAAAGTTGAACAAGAGACTCAAGTTTGAAAAAAGTTTTGAGGTGTTGAGCAACATTCTGAGAGAACAAAAACCAAAATCATCCAAAGGTGGTATTGGATTCAATGAAGCAGAAAAGAAAGAGACCAAAGAACCAGAGAAGAAAGCCAACTATGCAGATATCCTAAAAGGCTCCAGTAAAGGAGAAAGCAACAAGAAACAAGAAGATCATTCTCCACAGAACAAAAACAAAGAAGAGAGCAAGTGGAATAAGGTACCAATAAGAAGTTTCAGAAGTTTATCTTATCAGAGGCAACCCTACATGACCAGGTATTCTTTTTATGGTTATTGTTTTTCCTGTCACAATTTTGGTCATAAGATGATGGACTGTAGATCGAGGTTTCAGAGTTGGAATCAGAATTTTCATGCTAGAAACTACAATTCTTTTGCTGCATTGTCAAATTTGAATGAGCATGTGATTAGATGTTATGAATGCAACCAAGTTGGCCACATAGCAAGATTTTGCAGGAGTAAGATTACAGAAAAGCCAAAGCAAGAGAAAGAGGGAAAACAAATCATTCAGAAAGCCAACAATAAGAAAGTGTGGCAAAAGATAAAGGAGGGAGAAAAGGAAGAGGCTATGTTGGTACAAACCGCGCTCCATGCACAAGATGAAGAACAACCTTGGTACATTGATAGTGGATGTTCCAGCCATATGACAGGTGACAGAAGCAAGTTCCTGAAGCTGAAAAAGGCCAGTAGAGGTACAGTAAAGTTTGGAGATAACACTACAGCCAAGATCACAGGAAGAGGTAACATAAAATTAAATGGTCAAGCTAAAGTTGAAAATGTTTTACTCGTTGAAGGACTGAAACATAATCTTTTGAGTGTTAGTCAAATGTGTGATCAAGGTTATACACTCACGTTTTATGTTGAGGGTTGTGAAATTAGAAAGAAGGATACAGGTAATTGGGTTGCAGATGCAAATAGAACAAGGAACAACCTGTACATGCTAAGTGATGTGAAGGGAGAAAAGTGTTGCATGAGTCAAATTGATGAAAGCTGGTTATGGCACAAGAGATTGGGTCACATTAATTTTGACAACATGGTAAAAATCAGCTCAAAACAAGCAGTGAGAGATTTACCCAAGATCACAAAACCGCAAAGTACTATCTGCAGACAGTGTCAACATGGGAAGCAGACAAGGGTCAGATTCAGGACAAAGGAGTACTCTACAACGAAGCCATTAGAGCTAATTCATACTGATCTCTGTGGGCCAACAAAAACACAAAGCTTGCAAGGTGATTCTTATTTTATGTTATTAATTGATGACTTTACTAGAATGACATGGGTTGCATTTCTAAAAGAAAAATCAGAAGCTTTTGATCAATTCAAAAATTTTAAAGCTTTGATTGAGAATGAGACAAACTCTAGGATCAAGTGTTTGAGATCAGACAGAGGAGGTGAATTTATGTCTAACGAATTTGATGAGTTTTGTGAAGAGCATGGAATCAGAAGACAGTTTTCTGCAGCAAGAACACCACAACAGAATGGTGTAGTTGAACGGAAAAATAGAACAGTGCAGGAAATGGCAAGAACAATGCTAAATGAGTCCAAGTTACCAGATGCTTTTTGGAGAGAAGCAGTGTACACAGTGGTGTATATTCTGAACAGAGCACAGATTCGAGTAAACACAGAAAAGACACCATACGAACTATGGAAGGGAAGACCAGCTTCCGTGAAACACTTCAAAGTGTTCGGAAGTAAGTGCTACATTAAGAGAGATGATGAAGATGAGCTCGGTAAATTTGATTCTAGAGCAGATGAGGGCATATTCCTTGGTTATTCATCGAGAAGCAAGGCTTACAGGTGCTATAACAAGAGACTACAGAAAGTAGTGGAAAGTATAAATGTGAAAGTTGACGATTGGAAGCCGAAGAAGAAAATAGGACACTCAGTGGTGCAAAAAGAGGATGAAGAAATCAAATCTGAGAAAGAGGGAAGAAGAAGAAGAAGAAGAATCTGAATGAGAAAACACAAAGGCACCATCCAGATTCGTTCAGAAGAATCATACAACAGATCAAATCATTGGAAACAAAGATACTGGAGTACAGACAAGGAGGAGACTAGCAAGTGCACCACAAGAGGTAAACTTTTCCTTATTGTCAAAAGTTGAACCGAGTAATTTTAATGAAGCTAGCAAGGATAAGTTTTGGATAAAAGCCATGGAAGAAGAACTTAATCAGATAGAAAAGAATGACACATGGGAGTTAGTACCAAGGCCAAAGGACAAGAATATCATTGGTACCAAGTGGGTCTTTAGAAACAAGATGAACGAAGAAGGAGAAGTTGTCAGAAACAAGGCCAGATTAGTGTGCAAAGGGTACTCACAAGTTGAAGGCATTGATTTCGAGGAGACATTTGCACCTGTTGCTCGTATGGAGGCGGTAAGAATGTTTTTAGCATTTGCTTGTTTCAAGAATTTTAAAGTTTATCAAATGGATGTAAAATCAGCATTCTTGAATGGAAACTTAGAGGAAGAAGTTTATATAGAGCAACCAGAAGGTTTTATTCTATCAGAAAATTCAGATTTTGTGTGCAAGTTAAAAAAGGCTCTTTATGGTTTGAAACAAGCTCCTAGAGCTTGGTACTCTAGACTGGACAAGTACTTGCAGGAACAAGGATTCAAAAAGGGAATTGCGGATAGCAATTTGTACATCAAGACAGAAGGAGAACATCAAGTGATAGTTGTGGTTTATGTGGATGACATTATTTTTGGAAGCGGTTGCAGGAGACTATGCAAAGAATTTGCAGAGGAGATGCAAAAGGAGTTTGAGATGTCTATGCTTGGTGAGTTGTCTTATTTTCTTGGTTTGCAAATTCAGCAGTCTAGTCAAGGCATTTTTATTTCACAAACCAAGTATATAAAGGAGATGTTGAAAAAGTTTAGAATGGAAGATTGCAATCCAGTTAGTACACCCATGATTACAGGTTGCAAGTTGAGTAAGAATGATGAGTCTCCCGATGCTAATCAGACCTTGTATAGGTCCATGATAGGTAGCTTGCTATATACCACAACATCTAGACCAGATATTATGCAGGCTGTTGGATTAGTTGCACGGTTTCAGGTGGCACCAAAGGAAACTCATGTGGCAGCAGTAAAAAGAATTTTCAAATATTTGAAAGGTACGTTGGATTATGGTTTATGGTATCCAAAGAGTGATGATTTCACTCTTATAGCATTCACAGATGCAGATTGGGCAGGAAGTGTTGATGACAGGAAAAGTACAAGTGGGGGAGCTTTTTATCTTGGTGACAGATTAGTGTCATGGTTCAGCAAGAAACAGGCCTCAGTTTCATTGTCTACAGCAGAGGCAGAGTATATTGCAGTAGTGGCATGTTGTACACAGGTGCTTTGGATGAAGCAAACATTGAAGGACATGAAGGTAGAGTATGAGCATCCTATTTCCATTTTCTGTGACAATACTAGTGCTATTAACATCTCGAAAAATCCAGTCATGCATTCCAGGACAAAGCACATTCCCATTAAGTATCACTTTTTGAGAGAGAAAGTTGCAGATCAGCAGGTGAAATTAGAATATGTTGGGACTAAGGATCAGATTGCTGATATATTTACAAAACCCCTACCGAAGGAATCTTTTGAGTCACTCAGACAAAAGTTAGGAGTGATCCCTGTCACTCTTACTCATTGACTATCTCAGGGGGAGTATGGACATCGGGGGAGCTACACATTGCAGTATCTTCAGCTCTGAGTACAAGTTCAGGTGACAGGTTCAGTTATCCCCTTGCCATTGATGTCAAAGGGGGAGAATTGTAGAATGGGGGAGAGTTGCATAGAACAGGTACAATGCAGCAGTACAGAAAGAGCTCAGAGGCAGAAAGTTGGATTTCAGAGCAAACAAGTTTTCATGTCTATTTTTAGCAGGGGTTTTCCATCAATGACAAAGGGGGAGTTTGTTGAGTATTTTGTCATTGATGTCAAAGGTACAACATTAGTGTTGATGGAAATATTGAGGTTTGAATATTTGTTTAATATTCAACATTACAACATTAGTGTTTGTAAAATATTTATCCATGTCAAAATTAGTTTGCCATGATGTCAAAATTTGAATATTTTAATATTCAACATCACCAAGGAATCTTACGACACATAGTGTTGATGGATGTGTGAGGTTTGAATATTTGTTTAATATTCAACATTACAACATTAGTGTTTGTAAAATATTTATCCATGTCAAAATTAGTGTGATGTCAAAAGAGATTAATATTGACCAAGGAATCTTATGACACATGGCAGGATGTGTAAGAGATTCTATGATGCGTAAGAGATTCTATGACAACTTATGACGCGTAAGAGATTTTATGACAGTTTATGACGCGTAAGAGATTCTATGATGCGTAAGAGGAGTTACTTAAAGAGGTGTAAGGAAGTGTAAGAAGGTTTATGACGCGTAAGAGGAGTTACTCTTACATGTGTAAGAGAATATTTCTATTTGGAGAAAATATTTAATATTGTTGTAACCACCAAGTGATGTGGCTTCCTTATGGCGCATTTTTTCATGTAGGAGATTTAAATTTCAATATAGGTGCCAAAATTGGCCCATGGTATGGGCACATGGTTTTAGGGAAACCACAAGTGGTTTTTCCTCTCCTTCTTTCTATATAAGCAAGAGTTGTGTGAACATTTTAAGTGAGCGAGAAAGAGAGCATTTTGCATGAGTGTGATATGTATGTGAGCTGATATTATAAATCTCTTAAGTGAGTATGAGTATGTGAGAGAGAGAATATAGAAGGAGAAATTATCATTGATTTGTATTGCAGATTTTCTGGAGTGGGTGCTTCGGATTGGGGATTGGTGTCTCCAGAAGTTGGTGCTTCGAATCAGAGATTGCACAGTCAGTGGTGTTTGCATTCAAGGGCTGAATTGGTGTTCGGCTTGGAGATTGGTGTCTTCTGTGAGTGGGTGCTCACACTTTGTAAACACTATTTTTTCGGCTGGATTTGGACAGTAGATCCAAGCAGTCTCTTTTGGTGGATGTAGCCCACACTAGGTGAACCACGGTATATCTGGTGTTATGTGCATTTGATTTTTGTGTGTGCTCTCATTTTACTTTCAGATTTGAATATCTTGTTAAGTGTGAAAAAGAAAATTAATAAGTTGGAGAAAAAGTTCATTAATTCAGCTAGAGTTGTATGTTTGTTTGCTTAAGTACCAAATCTGCATACTCACTAGTCTAAGCTGGAAGTGAATTAATTGAGTCCGTTCAATAGAGGCCATTAAACCCTTGTCTTCGGGTTTATTGAGTCATCTACTCAAATGATTCAAGTGGTTTTGACTAAGTTTTGCTATTTGCATTTGATTGAAGTGTTGAAGGGTTGTTGATTTGCATATTTCCACATTAATCCCAAAGTTGGGGACATTACAGTCGTATCAGAGCATGTTCTTTTGCACCTGTAGGTTTGACCATTGCTTGTGGAAAACATAAAAGCACTAACCTAGGGCACAAATATATAGAAGGTAAATAATCTGAGGACAAATCCAAGCTTAAATTGCAAAAAAATGGCATCTGAAATGGCTTTGGAGAGAGAAACAACTCATAGAGATTGAAGGTACCATGGGAGAACACTACGGAGATTTTGAATGAAATAGCAACAAGGCATGATCTATAACATATGGATTAGGGTTTTAAATGTTTAAAACTCAACATTTTTACAATCGTTGCGTATTCTACTTCTCATGGATCGCCAACTCTGTGTATGCTCTCACATCACACCTATACGGTGAACTTGGTGATCAACAGCAAAATTGGATGCATAGGGTTTAATTTTTTTTGTTGTTTTTTAAAATTTTATTTTGTTTTTGAACTAAACATTGTGTATGCTCTCACCTCACGCCTATACGGTGAACTTGGTGATCAAAAGCATAATAGGATATGTAGGGTGTAGTTGTATTTATTGTTTTCTAAGTTTTTGTTTTTATTTTTCATTGTAGGTTTGAACTTTGAGTCTTTGAGATATAAAAGCATAAATGGCATTCAGTTCAGCTTCAGGGGGAGGGCATGGGGAAGCAAGCCAAAGTGAGGGCATGGATCCTACGACCTGTTGCCATTAAAATCCTCTCGTAGGTATAAAATAGTAAAATGAAATCAAAAGTTTGTTGTTTATTGATTAAAAATTTATGTTCTCAGTAAATTAATATTATTACTAATTGGAAACTTTGAAGAACTTTTTTGTAACAAGTGGCTAGTAATTCTTCAACAAAGCGGAATTAGAGTACATTTACCTTCACCCACTAAGCCAAACGGAACAAGTTAGCATTTAAGAAGGCTGAGGATTTAGTGTATGTACATTCCAATTTGCGCATCCTATCACACAAGACTGAAGCCTATAATAGAAGTCCCAACAAACTTTGAGATATTGATCCTGAAGCTAGTGACTTTGATGTTTCTACTTCTACTCATAGCCAACTTTCTCTGTGTACTCTTATAGCAAGTGGCTTTGTTTCATGTTCTTGGGTCTAACTTTAGAATTGATTACCAGGAGGTACGGAATATGCTACTCATAATATATGAACTGTTACGTTCAATTAATCGTTTTTCCAGTAAATTGAAACACAAAAAATATAGTATGCAGCATTACATTACTTGTATTATGAATAATATTATGGTATGTAGTTCAAAGAAAATATATTCCAATTTCAAAGCATACCTGCCCTTTCCCTTTGGGATTATACCCTTGAATAGCCGGAATTCTGCAGAATAAATTTCTGAAAGGAGGTCTTGCTTTTGAGTCGCATTTCCCAACTTAAATGCATGTTCTACAACTGAACATGGAACATTTTTGTTAAAATCTCTACAATGGAAAAGAGTTGTAAAGCATCCACCTAATACATATAATCAGCTCATTTTTTAATCTCATTAAGAAGAATGGTTTCCAAAAGTGAAATAGCAACTTAGACTGAAAGCATAACATCCTTTGCATATGCAGCCCTTCTTTTTGTATTTCAATTCTTTTCAAATGCAAAACAAAAAAGACAATAAAGAAGAATGGTTTCCAAAAGCGAAATAGTGACTAAGACTGCAAGCATAACATCCTCTGCATATCCAGCCCTTCTTTATGTATTTCAATTCTTTTCAAATGCAAAACTAAAAAGAAGACAATAAAGTCAACAAAAGGCAATGGATAAACTTGATTAAAAAAGATGAAAGAACATAATTAACCAAAGGAAGAATAAGGAAGTGAAGAAGAGACAGCAATGATATTATGGG
The DNA here is from genome assembly GCA_019776745.2 of Taxus chinensis. Classification (NCBI taxonomy): domain Eukaryota; kingdom Viridiplantae; phylum Streptophyta; class Pinopsida; order Cupressales; family Taxaceae; genus Taxus; species Taxus chinensis. The sequence goes on from CM034148.1 coordinate 631,917,356, forward strand.
AAAAAACAAAAGAAAAAAATTTATACAGGAAATATAAGTAAACAATGACACATAAAAAGCAGAGAAGATTTCTAGGAGCATTACTCCCCTAGACTGTATATAGGGTGATCACACCAAATTTTCGGTTTCCTAAGTGTGTTCCTAGGTCCTAGAAGTCATCTAGAGTCTATTAGGCATGCTAGTTTAGTTCAAGTCCTTCACAAACTCAAATTTGGCCATTTCCCTCCAAAATGCCAATTTGAACCCTGAAGGCAGTTTTTATTTGAATTGGTATTATAATGTATTTCTTGGAGCATTCAAGGTTGTGCAGACTTGTAATAAGTTGTATTAGGTTCTAGGAGGCTTGATCAAGCCATGCTTATAACTTAATGATTCAATCCTAAGGTCCTAGAATTGGATGAGTCTTATGATGTCATGAATAAGGCAAAAACCATGTAATGTAAGGGTCATAAAGAGGCAAAATTCAGTTAGAAAAGGCATTGGAAAACGTATATAGACCTCCATGTAACTGTTTTATCTCATCATTAGAATGATCATGCAATGAAGAGAGCTCCAAGAGAGTGTAGAAGGAAATTTCTGTGTATACACAGTTTGTGGTAGTTTTTCTCGTTGTTCTTGTGTATAGTCATGTTCATAAAACTTGTGCATGTCAGAACTTGAAAGAGATTGTGGGTGGTAAGAACTACTTTCTAATTGTTGACTTGATTTGAATGTGTCGTAACAGCATTCTGGTATTACAGGCTTGGAAAGATTAAACATTCTGTGTCAAGCTTTCTGAGAGTGTAAGTTTAGTCAAATTCTTGTCATTTTGAGAAGTGAATGCAACGAAGGCCTGAATCTGATTGAGGACGTATTCCCAAACTCTATTGAAGGGATTGATTGGTTGTGACAGTAATCTATGATGTTTTGAGGGTGAAGTTGTAGTAGGTTGCTGGCATTTGTTAGAAAATCTGTAGCAGAGGTTTCTTGGGAACATACCTATTGTAATTAAAGGAGGGAGGAGCACGTGATAAAGAGTTTCAAAGGAGTTCCACAAGTGCATTTGTTTCAAAACAGTGATTCATAAGGTAAGAAGGAAGTCATTTCTTTTGAGAAAACTGTATCAGAGCCAAAAACTCTATTTTAGAACAGAATAGTGGGGCTTAAGAATATGCATTCAAGCTTTGAAGCGTATTGAATGGTGAGAAGTAATCAAGGAGAAGGCTATACTGAGTTTGTGAGACAAGTTTCAACTTTGAAAGTAAGTAATATTCCTCTTATTACAGATAACATTTCCTTGGGCCTGTGAAAGGGTTTGTGAGAAGGAGTTGTTTATGGGAGTTCAGGAGTGAAATAAGCCCTCAGATTTACATAAAAGTTCTGCGAAGGTATAAATAGATGGAGTCCATCCTAAAAGGCTTTAAAATCTTCTTGAAGAAAGGATAAACGTGACAGTCTATAGGTTGCCCTGTAGGTGTGTACAATGATATACAGCAAGTTTGTAGAGAGTGAAGGAGACCCTGTGGCATAGAGAAGAAGTCCTTGATCTCCAAGGTATGTTGTTTGTTTCCATGTAAACATGTATTGATGATCTTGAAAGTGAAGGGAACCCTTATGCAAGAATAGTCTCTAATAGCAAGTTTCCAAAAGGACTGGTACAGTGCAGAGTGACCCAGAGAAGGATAAGACCATAAAGAAAAGATTAGAAGTTGAATTGAGTAAAGACATATTGAACTAACATTCTTGAGACCTATTCCTCAGTGATGCAAAAGGTTCTAGAGTCAAAGTCATTGCAAATAGTTTATATTTCTTGACAGTCATCACTACAACCGGTGGTACAGGCCCATAGACTTTATTTGGAGGTCAAAACAGGGAATTTGAAAGGCAAATTACAAAGGAGTCCATATTGAAATTTTGCAAGCAAGAAGTAAGGCCTAAAGGGTATCTAAGAAACAAATTCTTTAAAGTTGAAACCCCCAAATGTCAGAAGTTCTGAGAGAAAATGCTAAAAAGCAGGGCTGGTAGAATGTGAGAAGTTTGAAAGGAGGAATTGACATGAAAGGAGACCTAGACAAACTTCAGGAACCCCAACTTTTGCTCACACCAAAAAGGGAAAAAAGGGTATTAGAAACTAATATTACCTTGTTGTGAAACACTACACAACTCTCTATCCTTGAGTCTACCAGGGGCAAGTGCTTAAGAAGCCTATAAGGGCAGATTGACTAAAAGGTCGGTCCTTTAATCATTTTGGTTGTTGTCATCCATTTCAAAGGATGAAGTAGCATAGGCAAATGTATAAAAACATGTTGAGAAGGTTAACTTAGTGGAAGGGGTTGATTGAGCAAGAAATTGCATAGTGGAGAGTAATTGTCAACTTGAGAACAAAGCAATTTGGGAGGCCTAGACAGGCATAATTGGAGCTTAGTCATTCCTAACACAGTGTATTAATTGAAGTTCAATTTTGACTACATCAATAAACTTGATAAAAAAAGATGAAAGAACATAATTAACTAAAGGAAGAATATGGAAGTGAAGAAGAGACAGCAATGATATTATGGGAAAAAACAAAAGAAAAAAATTTATACAGGAAATATAAGTAAACAATGACACATAAAAAGCAGAGTAGAATTATATGAGCCCCTTTCTTGTTAAAATGAAATATGAAATGAAGCTATCTAAGAAAAGATGCGAATATATGGTTATCTTTTGTTGCACAAGGAAAGAGAAAATTTACAAATATATGGCTATCTACCATTATGTAACAGCTCTTTTTACTAACAGATAGATGAAAGCATACCTGCAGATCCAACTGGATGTCGAAGATAAGATGCAACATGGCCGTGAAGAGAAGATATCATTCCTTGCAATTGTTCCTTATTTGCTGTTTATAGAAGCATAGACATCAGAGGAATTCCAAACAACAAACAGTACCTTCTCAAAGGATGCAGAACCATACTAATCAAGCCAGTAACCAAGAAAAATTAAAATAGAGCTAGCTTACCATGATCTAGCATTTTTGTCACAAGGTGTACAGCATATGTATTGCATGCCAGTTTCAGAAAATGTGGACGCAGTTCCTCGTAGACACTGTCCCTTTCTGCAGGCTGACAATACTTGATGCATGTCTGGTTCAAAGATGCAATCAAACCAAAGAAACAATGAGACTTAAAATAAAGGAAACTGAAATGCTCATTTTGCGGATAAAACAACTGCAACCTACACATTAATGTGAATGTTTTACCTGTAAGACACGGGACGAAATGTGAGATCCCGCAATATCTGGAATTTTTCCTTTCATTTTGTTCAAAATCTCTGATATCAACCTGATGCAGGGAGGAAAGAGAAATTAACTTGAAGTAGATAACTCTATCTTGAGACAGATATATCAAAAAACCAGGCAGAGAAATTTACTTGGAACGATCTTCCAGTTTAATATTCCTCTGCCTCATCTTCTCCCATGATGCCACAAGTTCCTGCAATAACAGAAAGATTTTAGGAGAAATGATTGCATATAATGATAAAAGGTGCTAGAAAACAAATTTTTCGGCCACAGTTTCATCAATATTCCGGTATAGATATACTAGATCGAGTCGCTGGAGCTATTTGGTGTATACACCTTATTTTCACTTACCAACGATTTTTTTTGTGCTGCCCACTGGTGCATTAATCTCTCCAAGGTTGTGTCTTAAGGAGTACACCAGGATGAGGGTGGGATTTGATGAGAAATGAGTTCACAAAGGCTGCTAGATAGAGTTTCATCAATAGTCGAGTACATATATTAGAGATGGAGTTGCTACGAATATTTGGAACATACACTTTATATTCACTTACTGATAATTTCCTCTGTGTAGGTGTCACACCCCCGCAAATTCAGTTTGTGATTTCAGTAGGGTAAGTCGTAAACTGTTAATTTCAGTGCTTGTTATGCTGTGAGATACCTTTGGCTTGAATAAGCTGGTCAAATTAAATAACATAGACACCTTGTTATAATGAGATAATCACCCTGATGAAAGTGATTGAACTAATTGGATGTTTGTATGACTTATTCTTGCTATGTTAAAGGTTGTTATGTGTTTGTGCTAACAAGATAGATTAAGGTGGATCTTGTGATTATATGGCATAAATATGTTGTTGATAATTATCATCTTGGTGGCTTTTTGCTAAAGCTTACAGACATTAAGCTAATAGGTCATACGACGTATTAGGGAACAACTATGATCATGGCTTATGATCTTACGAATGTTAAGTACTTGGAATAATGTATTTGGACTAACATTAGCAGAGGACTAATGTTTGGATCTTATGAGTGAAGTAAGTCTAAAACTAGCAAATTGGGCTAAGGATGAGCCCTCAGATCTAAACACTATACACTAAGGGACATGAACATTAAGGTATGAGTACTAAAGGGCATTGCTATGGCAAAACTATAGATGTACGTTTTAACCTAAAGGCTTACAAGCAAAAAAGTGGGCATTACCTTATAGTAAGGGTTGGATTTTTTTCTAATTATTAAGTCGTTACACCATACAATGCTAGGCTTTATAGTGATGTGGACCATGCATTTTTGAAAAGGGTCAAATTAACCGGCCATGCTAAGGTGGTAATTGAAGGTTCTCATTGTTTGTTTATTATTATAAATCTATAAGGTCAAAATTGACCCATGCAGATAATACGCAATTATAACTCTATTTCTCTCTAGTCAAATAGCCATGCAACTGTTTGAAGATAAATCATTGCTACATTTAGCAAACCGCGAAGTATGGCGAGATGGAAAGGGCGGTGGTAGTGGTTTCTAGGCCACTACAAGCCTCTATTAAAAATTAAATGGCATTTATAACTCCACGAACCTTGGGACATGTGAGGGGTGGTGGAAGAACTGAGAGTGGTTTTGGAACTTTTGGTTGTTTTTGGGTTTTGCATTGTTTCAATTGCGTCGCTAGCTCTGCATGCAATTCTTTGAGTTGTCTATTTTTGTGATTGCTATTTTTAAGTGAAGAAAACCTAGCCGTGCTTTTAGTTGCAAAGATGGAATCGAGGGCCTTTTATAAATCTTTGAGAATGAAGGTTTTGTGAGGGTTTTTTACGGTGGAATCAATCTTCGAGCTGGGTAACAAGGAAGCTTGGAAAGAAAAGAAGGAACTAAGCTTCTGTTTCAGGTATGATACGACCCATCTCCCCCTTAGTTGTTTATTCTACTTACTGTTTGCTTAAATTTAACTTTGCAATCCGATTTTGTTGATGTTTGTCGTTTTGGGTTTTTCATTGTCCTATGTGGTATTGATTCATGCTCAAGACAATGAAGTTGGGTTTAAGCTAAAATCTTGAGGATATCGGAATGGACTGTAACGATTAAATACTTATCTTACAATAGTGTTTTGATTATGTGTGGTGCATTTTCTCTGAAATTTACAGTGGCATGATTGTAAATTAAATCTTGCAACTAGGGTATATTTGATATATATATACATCATTGTGGTGTCAAAACCCTAGGGTGCGAGTACAGAAAACCTAGGGTGTCGACTATTGTTTACTTATGCAAATTGAATTTAAATCCTTATTCGAGTGGGTATTTTTGGGAGCTCGAGAACCCCTATCGATTCTAGATCTAGTTTGAGTGGTCCGTTGTAGTGTCTTTCCGGTAATTATATTGATATCTAGAACTATGAAGGAAAGTCTTCTACCTCCTTGATTCTAGAAGCTTATCCAGTTGTTAATGTCTGACAAGTATGGATTGTAAGCAAATCCATAGCCCGTATAGTAGAAACTTAGCCTTGGTTATAGAAATCGATCTCTATGGAAACTTAGTTGGCTATGAGTAGATGGTGTGAGTTGGAAGTGAATACATCATTGACCCGCTTGCAGGGATGAGGCCTGACAATGGAAGCCATGCTATTAAGGGTTTGACTTGTGTCGTTTTTTGGTTGTTGGGTTAAGTCAAGCTCAAGGTTATATAAGTTATGTTTACTCTGCCAAAGGGAAAAATTCTGATCACCATTACAGTGGTATCTAAATTCAATGATTGAAATATTGCTTTATAGACACATCGTTGAGTGCTAAATATTCTTTAAATACATGATCTCCTTGAAGGAATTAAATACTAATTAATATTGGTATCCAATGTGAGTGATCCAGTACTAATTGATACTTGTTTATAATATCTTGGTAACATACATTATCAATTTGGATATTATGTTGCTATTGCAACTCATTAACGAGTAGATGTGGTAAACTAGTAGGTACTCGGTCAGTTACCTTCCCTTGGACCATAACTAAGAGTTGTGTTGTGGTTGATCTACTCGTATGTAAAAAGGGGCTATGGGCATCATTGTGTTAACGAGATGTTATTTCCTCGAAGTATATATATGTGCAACGATTTTCTTGTTCGTGGGAATGTCTGTTAAATTATTGTGGATATAATAACCTCGAGGCTTAATGCACTTGAAGGCTTGAGTATACTTCTAACGGCTGACCAGGATATTAGATGGTCTTGCAAATCTGATAAATAAATATAACTATTTTTATATACTTGTTTATATTATTGTTAAGCTTCAGAGGGATAATTATTTCTCTCAGTAAGGTTAATGGTCAGACTTAGAAGGACAGTCCGCTCCTTGATAATTGTATGACAGTTGCATAATTACATCGAGATGGGTGTTGTTGCCTATCTGTTCAGAGTGATATCTTGATTGAAATAAGCTTGATATATTTCCTTAACTTGTCAGATTTGGTAGTTGCCATTAAGACTTAGAAAAAGAAAAGTGTTAGAATAAGTGGTGATTGCTAATTGATTTGTCCTTAATTGTTGCTGAGTGAATTACAAGTTACTGTGATGTTATAGTTCAAACTATTGTAGATTTCATTTATGTAAATAATAAATAGCATAAACTACTAAGGCAGAGATATGTCTTATCATGCCAGTTCATGTGAACTAACCAATGCTAACAATTTTGCAGATGGAATACTTTGAGTATACATGGCGAATGAAGTTTTGAAGAAAATTACTTGATCATTTTGTTGATAAAAGATGCTTTCTATTGCATATTGCATATGAGAAATAGAGAAATAATACTGCTTTGTTATCTGATTAAAAAAGGCAAAAATTGCCTATTCGACTGTAACTGTTTTAAAAAGGAAATAAATATTATGTATTCAACCATTAGTTGTGTCTTAATTGCAACAGATACTTATATGGAAAGTTCTTAATCTTGTATCATGAATGACTGAAAATAAGATGGAATATTCTGGTATATTAATGCATGTAGGAATGTGATGTATTAATGGCATGAAACTGGCATAATGTATTAAGAATGATTAAATGAATTAACTGGTTGTGTTCAATTAAAGAATAAAGTGTATGAGTTAATAAAGTGAGTTACGTGTAATTATAGTACATATGTTGACATACCTGTTATGGATTGTGGTGTGCTACTCGAAATCAATTCTAGTAAGTGTAATACTATACTTGTGCGAATAGATTGAATATGAAATACGGAACTAATGTTATTCATTAGTAAGTACGTAGTTATGAAGTACTTATTGATTGATACATGCTCTACTGCATCATTAAGGAACTAAGTTATACCTCTGTGATATTAAATACACATACCCAATGTTGAATATGAGTTTGAAGATATACATAATTGACCTTCATGTACATAGACTGTTGTTGTATTAACAATTGATCCTATTAAGTGTTGCCGATGTCATATTACATTACTAGAGTAAACCAATTAATTATGATCTGCAGTAATAATACAGTCTAATGATGTAAATCTGCAACTAGGAGAAGACTATGATCATGTCGAAGGAACTTAGATATGCAAATAATAATAAAGGATTCCTTGTTTAAGTTCGTAGGTTCGGATGCTACCGAATAGAAAGTAACACTGAAACTTGGGTGCGACATGTCGTAACATAGTTAGATGACCACAAGATATGATGTTCCCATTTAGCGGAACTCTACGGACCTACTCGATATGGCCGCTGCCACAATATAACCACTTAATGACTAAGGTCATCATTTGGTTACAGCGGGGCAGCTGCTATGTCGAGTTATCTCGTCAAGCTCCCCTAAATGAGAAGGTCATAATGCACTAAGATGCAAGTATGGCCCTAGGTACGAATGCGGGCAGTGCCACGTGGTGAAGTGTCCAATGTCATCTTATGATAACTACGGGAAAGAGAGTGACCTATAATGATGCAAATCATTACAGAGACACTCACTCTTCCTTAGTCATCCTAAGCCGACATTGTGGGACTTACCCATGCAGATTGATCCGGATTGGTGCCTCGTACACAACTTGTAAATGATTGACTCTTCACGATCTAGTCCTAATCTAGATAACAGTTTTCAGGTATTGGGGTGAAAGACAAATTTCCAAATGACGATTATGTCGTCATGGAAATTAAGCATGGCAAACATGACTAAAAACCTTGGCCAAGGTAACGCAAGTTACTGATTGCGTTGTCAGGATTTCACCTGGTCATAAAGCTGCAGGATTTCGGATGGGTATTCCATAACAGATACCCAGATAGGCACTTTAGACAGCAACAATTGAATGTCCTTGAAGGACTAATGAAACCATTGTATACTTAGTATACATGATTATTGAAATGGATATGAAAAGATCCGTTTTAGTCTAACTCATACAGTTGCATACGGTTTACTGTTATAGGATGGATTGACTAAGATGATGTTAGTTTTAAATTGAGTTAATTTAGAACAATGAAACATGGTGAAGTGAATCAAGAATTTTATTTTTTAAATTCCTTGTATTAAAGTCTAAAATGAGGTTGTTACAGTAAGCCATCAACGCATTAATCTCTCCAAGTCTACATCTTGAGGAGTACACCGAGATCAGGGTGGTCTGGCTTGTAACACATCATAAGAGCGTGTTGTAACACATACCCTTCCATACCACTGTACCACCACCTTAGATCACCTTCAAATCACTTGTTCATCTGCTTCGGTTGTCTCTTCGTGGCTTCCTTCTCCTTCCCCTTCTCTTCCTCCCACCTTCCTACAGACTACTCACAATCAACAACCGATGACAATTTGAAGAAAACCTTTATCAGTCGACGTCATTGTTGTTGATTCTCAATAGCTTCCTTCCCCTTCCCCTTCCCCTTCCCCTTCTCTTCCTCCACCTTCTTGTAGACAACTCATAGTCAATGGCCAATGAAGTTTTGTAGAAAACATGTTTTAGCCAACATCATAACCCAAGCCAATGACATCGGATGAAACTAAGTCATGACTATTGGATGTTTGTGTGTGTGTGTGTATTGGGTTCCCACTTGTCATTTCTCAATATCATATCCAAACAATCTTCATTGCATTCATTTGCAAATCTGCCCTAGAAAGTTAAGAGGTCTTAGGGTTTAGTGAAGCTTACACTTGGAGTACATCATTGGAACATTGATCTTTGGTGAGTCAAGAATAAGAGATGAGCCATTAAGGTCTTCCTTAGTCTTTGGAGTCCCCAACATTGGTCTTCTCGCTATCCTTCTTGAGCCTTCACCCACAACAATACGTCAAAAGTGTCCACAAAGGCTAGTATCTCTATCCCTATTTTCTTTCCTTTCTTTGGTTGATGATTGTTCATGTGTACTAGATAGGATAGTGTAGCATGTTCTTATCTTTTATATTATAATTCTTTATATTACAGCTCTTGCTTACCACCAAATGGCATCTTACAACCATTAGTTAAATAACTCTTGCTTTGACCTAGAGGTTGCCCATAAGATCTAGTCAGGCCATACATATCATATCCTTAGAGATTGAGTGAAGATTACCACTTTTGGACCCACAAGTACAGATATCTTAAATACATCTATCTGAAGTACACTGAGTGATATCATTCTCGAGGTGGTTAGCTTGCATTTTGCACATACCACATTGATTGATAACTCCATTAACTTCTCTGATGATTTCCCACTGGTGACAAATGGCATTCACCTAGCTATGCAATAGTGTTGGGCTAAAATGGGCTCCAAACTCTGCCATATGGCCATAACATAAAGATTTTTTGATTCACTTTTTAAGTGAGTCAAATGAGCAAAGTGAGTCAAATCAATGTCAATTTTAAGGCCAAATTTTCCTATGATAGTCAAAAGGACATCAACTTTAAGGTCAAACATAAATGCGAAAAACTTACAACATTACACACACCCTTGCCATTGTAGAACGCCTCTTGGCGCAATTACCACCTCTATATCTACGCCACTTGGTTACGCTCTGTACTGCTTTGTGGACCGGCTCTTTGTATTTGTGTTGGCTCTGGTATGGTCTTCTAATTTAGCCTAAGTTAGAGAGGATCCCCTATAGATCATTCTTAAGCTTACATACATCTAATTTTGAAGAGTTAAAACTTGTAACTTCAATTTATGAAAAGGCATACATATTTTAAATTTTTAGAATATGAAATCTGCTGAATATCCCGGGTCTGCAAAATAGATAATGTTTTGAATTTTAATTATATAGGATCTTGTAAAATGTACACGAGCCAACCATCATTTGAATATTTGGTTGTTGATTGTATGTTTTGTCGAATCAATAGTTATGATCTCTTCTTTTCAGGGAAAAAATGGAGATGGAAGTCTGAATTATGAATGAAGAAAAGTTATATTTATCTCTAACTCATAAGTTGATTCCTATGTAGAGAATCGAATTGATTAAATATCTAATTCAATCATGATGTACCAAACACTCATATATGAATGTACTAAACATTTGACTTTGATCATTCTACAAGTAATAAATAAATTGGAATTCAGATATCGAAAAAAGAGAAGTGGTCAATGGGAAAATAAAAACTATGACTTTTTCATTATAGTGAAATAGTATTCCTTTTTTTCCTTCTGAAAAAAGGCAAAGAATCAAGAGTTAACCTCTATGAGATAACAAAAACTATAGAATATAATACATTAATAGACACTCACACAAATTACATCTCCTTGGTCTTTGTTTTGAAATTGGCATGACAAAATAGATAATGTTTTGAATTTTAATTATATAGGATCCCTTGTAAAATGTACACGAGCCAACCATCATTTGAATATTTGGTTGTTGATTGTATGTTTTGTCGAATCAATAGTTATGATCTCTTCTTTTCAGGGAAAAAATGGAGATGGAAGTCTGAATTATGAATGAAGAAAAGTTATATTTATCTCTAACTCATAAGTTGATTCCTATGTAGAGAATCGAATTGATTAAATATCTAATTCAATCATGAAGTACCAAACACTCATATATGAATGTACTAAACATTTGACTTTGATCATTCTACAAGTAATAAATAAATTGGAATTCAGATATCGAAAAAAGAGAAGTGGTCAATGGGAAAATAAAAACTATGACTTTTTCATTATAGTGAAATAGTATTCCTTTTTTTCCTTCTGAATAAAAGGAAAAGAATCAAGAGTTATTTCTTCCACCTCTATGAGATAACAAAAACTATCCTTCTTATAGTTCTTTTTTAGTACATAGGAATAATGTAGTAATAAAAAACATTGAGGCCAACCTTCTCTAAGATATCAAGGAGACTAAGCTAGTATAGAATGGATGGGGCTCTCTATTTAATATATTCCCGAAACAGGAAAAGGGCAAGATTGGGCAGGACATGGAAGATCAAGGGGCTGATAGAGGATAACACAAAGTTTAATAGACGATTGCCTATCACCTATGTAGTAACCGGGATGAGGCCCCAGGGACTCGACTACCCCATATATAGATAGGGCCAAATGACTAGCCAGCCTTCAAACCTATTAGATAGTTGGGGTCTCCCTAGTTCTCTTCATATCTGCTACTGAGATCAAGCACTACATCCTACAATGTGACTGGTCCATAATAACATAACTTGCCAATAATAGATTGTCATTTAAGAAATTTCATTGCTTGGCTTGAAGAAGGAGGCATTGACCTTATGATATAAAACTCAAAAAAAAAAAAATCTTAAAGAGAACATTTATAGATAAAATGTAAGAAAACAAGAGATAAGTTGCATACCACATCTGCCAGTCTGGTAGGAAAATGAAATGATGTACCCTATACGGTGGGGTGATGTCAGTACAACCAACCACCACCCAGGCCAAACTGCCACGAAACTAGTTGCACACAAATAAATGTCTCATATCTCTTACAACCCCTAATATAGCATATGACATAGTACATATATAAGATATGCATGCTACCTTTAAAGGCAATTTAGTAACTATGGTGTCTCGACCCCATCATTGACACCAATCTAAACAAAGTTAGAATGCGCTCGGTCTGTGTAAACTTCAAACTAAAGAGAACTGCATCAGTCAAACACAACCTGTAACTTTACATATACCAATTGATTCCTGAAAACAGCCTGTGACTTGAAATCAGGTAGTCGACCTCTGAATATCCACCACAGTACCAAAAAAATAGGTGTCTGACTCAAATATAAGATGGCTTCTCAAATTAGGTGACCCGGCATTTAAAAATCCACAACCTGCACACATACATTCACAATGTCGTTGGAGATTCTTGTCTGTGATCTCGGTGTTCCCACAATGCCAAAACTTGATGTCACTACCCAAAGACCTCATTCTTCACTGTTTCTACTTCATTGTTCATACCCAAATAGTGTCTCTCTCCCAGATTAACAGCAATGTTCTTACTCATGCTTGCCAGCACTTATGAACAACCAGGAAATGTCCATTCCATCATTTATCTATGCTCTTATTGACTAATAGATTGTGTTCCCTTATTCTTCTCAAAGATGATCACCAACAGCCTATGCACATTGCACTTTGTAATGTCCATTTCCTCCTTACACCATTCTTTCTGTTACTGTGCCAGTATTGTCGCATTGTGACAAACTTTTGGAGGCACAAGATGCCATTTTGTATTTTTTTGATGGCAGGGGATGCCAATTTGTACTACTTTGCTTAGACATCACCTTATCCACTTACTCCGCTAGTAAGAATAGTAAACTGCATTATTCTCTTTCAGTTATCCTGATAGTGTGGACTTAAAACGTGATTGATTGTATGATGACCCTCTTATCAGAATAGACACCTAGATTTGGAGTAAGTGAGTTGCAGTGATTCGAGTGTAATCTTGGCCTAATCATAATACGAAAGGGATTACAAAATACCATACCTGCTACCTCAAAGCATGTGAAAACATCCTATTTAGGAACAAGATCAAAAATCGAAGCAGGCATCATTAAAATTAAAAATATACTCGAGAACAAGTTTTGACCTATTATTTTAATGTTATTAAACACCTCAAGAAACTGCATAAATAAAATACTTAATCGTCTAGTTCTATTAAGTATTGCCGTATTGATGCTAACTTTAGGGCATGACACACTTGAAATGTGTCGTTGCTTTTCATTGATTCAGATAGGGTCATATTTTATCCTCGTGTTTCAAGGATACGGACTTTAGGCAGTGTCCCTCCAATGTTTATGTGCTATGTCTATTTCTATAGATGAGTATTCCTTTATTGTAAAAAAAATTGTATGTAATTTTGAATTCTATACATATGTACATCTGTGTATATGTCTAGCCAGCAGCAAAATTAGATTCAGAGAGTAACCTCAAGTGTAACACTGATTGATGATGTAAGTGAACTTAACATTTCTATCATCTTTTCTTGTATTTTGAATTGTTAAAATGATTAAGTTCCACCTTCTCTACTTTATGTGGTGTTGTTTAAATGCTTAGATGATTTTTGTCCGTATACTAGCATATCAACATATGAACCCAAGTCCAATTTGTACTGATATGTACTACAACCCAGAGTATTGAGACTTGGACTCAAATTGGACTTGGCAGGCCCAATTAAAGCTCAGACTTGAACTTGGCAGAAAAAAATGGTAAAAAATCTGCAAATTTTAGCAAATCAAATTGAGAAAAGTCTATCAAAATCACCCGGCAATTGACCAAAAGCACCAAAAAAGAAATCCTCCAAGCTTACAATCCAATTTCTTCTTGTGGTTGTTACAGAACAAAAATGCAGATGTTAAAAATGAGGGAGGAAGAAAAGTTTTGCAGCTTTAGGTTTTTTTTCTTCCTTATTTTCACCTTTTCTTGTTTAGCAGCAAGTCTACCAAGTCAAATGCACTAGACTTGCCAAGGTTCACTAGGCTCGGGACTCAGCAAGTTTTGCTGAGATTCAGAGAGTCTCAAAAGTTAATTTCATGCTAGAACCAATGATGTTGTGTGCCTAAGGATGGCCATGTCAGGGAAGAACAAGTAATTGAGTAGAGTTGGTGTAAAAATAGAGAGATCCAGCTTACGACTTTTTTTTTTTTCCTTGTAAAGGAATGGCAAAAGGGTAAATGATATGATTAAAACGATCTGCCAACCCCAAACTTCTTATAATTAACAATGTACACAATTGTTTCTTCAAAAAAAAAAATTTAAAAGCATAAGAAATATCAAGGATAAAAGCAATATATTTAAAATAAAACACTAAAACTATTACCTTCTGGAGATCATAGTAGGGCTTTCTCTTTCTCTTGCGGCTCTCTGTGAGCTCCTGCACCCAAACACAAATGTACGAGGCCATAAAATCCAGCTCATACTTTAAGGTACCAACTCCCAGATGGTTAATACGTTTAAGACAAATTCTAGTGAAAGTTGAGGAAGATTTTATAGTCGCTATTTTAAAGTATCTAGTGCAATTTTCACTATATAGTACAGATAATTTCAAGGCAGACTTTACTGAAATTTAATGAAAAAATTTACTAAAACCTAACCAGGCATAGCTGACATTATAAGTAGATTCTCCTGATATTTAATCCCAAAAGAAAATTTGACTGATACTTAACCAAGTATAGATAATATTTTTAACAGTTTTAAGCAAACTTTACTGATATTTTAACGTTTTATATCAAACCAAATGTCAATGAAACTTATAAATAGTGCTATTTTAAACTACATTTTATTGATATTTTACCATTAGAGCAAATATTATTGAAACATAACTAAATAAGCTGATATTTTAATGAAAAATCTTCTAATATTTTATGGTTTCTTGAATAATTTACAAAAAATTAACAATTAACTTTTTGTATCAAAAAACGTTTTTACAAAACTTGTGTCAAACCAAACTGATCCTTACTGCTTAACTAGGTATAGCTGATATTTGAAAGAAAACATTACTAACATATAATATTTTGTATCAAACCGGCTATTACTGAAACTCAATCAGTTAAAACAAAATAATGATAAGTTTTACCAAAACTTAAAGCAAGATTTATAGAAACCTAAAGCACTACTGACATCGAACGTAGCAACTTTCGTATCCTTAGTAACCTTGCTGAAACTTAAATAAAAGTTAAATTAATTCTTCTACAGCAACATGACACGGTTACCTGATATTTCAAAGAAAATTTACCGACATTTTTCCTTTTTCATCAAAGCAAATCATATTGAAGTATCAGCCCTGGTCAAATTTAATAAAACTATCCTTACAGAATTTTGACTCATGGTGTACGCTGCTGTGATTCATCTAAAAATTTGACAAAACCCTAAAACACGTTAATTATAAAATAACAGCGTCATACCTTCCATTTTTTACGATCCAGCTTAGTGGCATTAGCTTGTGGTTCCTTGGCCGCTTTGTCGTTCGAGCTTTTACCGCCCTTGACATGAACAAGAGACTTGATTTCGGACTTTAACAATTTTGGCTTGAAAGGCTTGGTGCCGCCCTTCTTAGAAGACTTCTTATTATCATTTTCTTCTGATTTTGAATGTCTCGTCTTCTTTGCAGGGGATTTGTTTGCTTTGCGGTCATTTCTGAATTTGTTGCCTGCGTCAGACTTGTCGTTCTTGTTGTCGGAAATACTCTTGCGTTTTTTGGATTTCTGAGGAGGATCCGCCGCCATGGTGTACCGTATACAGTCTCTCACCTAAAACCCCAAACCCTTTGATTACGCCTAAGGAGATGCTGCGGCCGTCGATCGCCTACTGTGCATACGTCGTCCTACCTTTTTGATGGAGACGTGGCATCTTCTGGGACGTCCACGTGGCGGATGCTGGTGAGAAAGTGGTTTGGGTTTGCGCTAAAGCCGGATCTGAGTCGCTTTTGTTTGGTGTTCTCGAGGTCGCCTTTGAACAGGTTTCTGTGGAAACGTTTGTGGCCGCTGATTTTTTATTTTGGCTGCATGCTCTGTATACAAGTGTATCAAGCCCTCGTTTTGAGGACGCTCAGCTCTTCTGCTTTCTTTCCGTTTTAATTTACTTATTTCTTTGCAGGTCGACGCCTTTGGTATGGTACACAATAATCTTAAATTAAAACGCCCAGACTGGGGCTCATCATTTTACAAGTGGGTTTTGTGTATATATATGTGCAACACTTAACTTATTTACTAACGGAGTACTAATGGCTACATCACCATTCGTGACGGCACAAAGGTGGCAGGGGAGAAAGAGGCACTAGTTTTTCCAATCTTCCAAACACATCCTCTTCCCAATCATTTCTTCTAATTTTCTTGTTAGCCGGCTACGTCACTTCCATTTCCGCTTCATCTTCTTATCTCTCTCTCTTTTCTGACTCCACTTTCTGTGGAAAAACGTTTGTGGCCGCTGATTTTTTATTTTGGCTGCATGCTCTGTATACAAGTGTATCAAGTCCTCGTTAAATCCACATTTTTAAACAAGTGTTGTTCGTCAACATACGCAAGGACAATCTCTCAAAACACGTCACTGTCTATTAGAGCAGGAGGAGGAGAAATGGGTGGGAAGGAGTCGCTCAGCTCAAATTCAATGCTTTCTTCAACACTCCGTGTTAAATCTCTATTTATTTCTTGGCGAGACCTACCTAGGTAGTTCTTACTCTGCACGCACAATTTCAAAAAACTCTAATAGCGTATGACAATAATAATGGAATGAATTGGCGAAGAGGCGAAGCAAGGGTAGAAGCAGATGGTTAAAAATATGGACACTCCTTTTTATAAACTATATAATCTAAAGATATAAGTCCAGAATAATCTTAAATTAACATATTCTCAATTAGGTTTTGGATAAGGAGTTTATCAATATAATGAAACTTAAGAGTGAGTTTTCGATGTTAAAATGATCTCTATTCTTTAACATGATCTTAAACTAGCAATCGCATGTGTACAATGCGAATGCCAAACAGTATATGTTATTTGATTTAGAGGGATAGTTATTACTTGTGTAGTTGATGTTGATAATGGGTGTGATTGAATTTGTTAAGTGTAGGAATATAGATGAACCACTTCATTTAAAGGCTCCATCTCTACATTTCGAACTTGTTACAAATTTGTACATATACATTTGCAAATCTCATATCATGAGTGGTAGCGCTTTGTTGTCAATTTTATTTGTACTAAACATGTTACATGAAGACTTTCGTACATGTGCAGATTTTATATCATGAGTGGTAGCCTTTTGTGGCCATTTTTTTTCGCACTAAACATGAATACATTTGATATTTTTTTGGATAGGTAATTACTTTTATAGTTGATGTGGTTTGTAATTATTTCGGGGAAATTATGCTAATGTTGCATCAGTTGTTTGGTTGGTCTTTTGTTGAAAAAACCTTTTTTGTATAGTTGATAACGGGTGGGATTGATAGTGGTGGTGTAGGAATATAGATGAAACATTACATTGATTTGTTCTATGTGTACATTTAAATTTGTTACAAATTCGTACATGTAAAGTTGTAAATCTTATATCACGACATTTGAACTAAACATGTATACATGAAGACCTTTGTACATTTGCAGATTTTATATCATGAATGGTATCCTTTTGTGGGAAATTTTATTTTCACTAAACATGAATACATTTTATACCCCTTGAACGACATTGCCCGCTTTGGATACAAGAAGTGTTGAGTAAAGTAGTAGTGGAGGTGCTATCAAAGTAGAGGGTAGTATTTACGACGGGTTGAGTGATAGTAGTCTTGACTCCTCCTTTCTTCTTGCTCCAAGTGTTATTACGCATGCCATTTTTTAGTACCTTTCGAATGAAAAAGGAGGTGAAATCCAAAAATTTGCAAGCGAGGGAACTCTGGAGAAAGGTGTGAATGTCAGACCTTGGCTTTCAGTGGTTCCAATGTCAACAGTTGCTCTATGCAAAGTAAGTCCCTGGGACTTATGGATAGTTAATCCCCAGGCCATTTTAATCAGAAATTGTCTTCGATTCCCTCTCGAAATAGGGGGTATGGGAATATGTAACGGGTTGGAGGGATCCCAACATGGGTCGTTGTATCAATCAATTTTGACAACAACAAATAAAGGTAATGTTGGTGATGGCATTGATGCGTTGTAGACATTGTCGATGATTTTTCCTGTAGAGCCATTTACGAGGCCTATGTCAACCCAAAAATTTACAATGCGGAGGCCTGCCTGGATTGTGGATGCGGAGATGTTGAATGCTTGAAACACCGGTAGGGGCGAGCAGAAGGAGAGGTGAGGGAGATGTGGTTGATGCTGTTGTGAATGAATTCTGTATTTTATTTATCAGAAATTATTTTCCTGTGCCAATTGTTCCTTGAATTATCAATCTTAGTGGAGGTAGAAGGGATTTGTTTGTTGAATGTGTAGTATGGTATCAAGAGCTAGTTGTTGTTCCTGAAGACAAAGGTAGTGTGGAAGATGGTGGTGTGGCCTATATGCTGGTGTTAATTATGTTTGACTTTTCTCTCTCGATGAATGATGAACCAATTATCTGCAAATCAGGTGGAACGTCAGGTATGTTCCAATTATTGTGTATGTCGAAATCTTGTTTCCCCAACATTTCAAGACTGTCAAGACCCGTGTTGTTTCCCGAAAGAAGTTGTGCGAAGACCTGCCATTCATGCAATGGTTCGTGTTGAATACTGCATTCGACCTCAGAGTCAGAACTAACATCTGTAGCATGTCATGTGTCTGTGGTAGTGCGTAAAACATGCCACGGTTTGTAGTTGTGCTTGAACATGTCCCAAGTGCCATTGATGTCATGTGGGGTTGAGCCAAATTTGGAGGCAATATTTCTGAAAGGCTTGTATAAAAGGAGTTATGACCAATAGAAAAGGTCATAGGACGTTGAATCTTGAGCTGGGACATCCACAAATCTTGGGTGGACCCGAACATTTGCTTGACTCGATCGCAGTTTCCATTTATCACCTTTACGGTTCTTGTTGTAGCTCCAATCTCGAGCAACCTGAATAAGAGGTAGGTGTTCCATGGTTGTAAGGCAAACTCTATATGCATCCAAGAAAGCGGTTGTTTCTTGTACATCGACGTCACTTTCAACGACATGTCTCAAGATTTTTTTCCAACATTTAATGATACAAATGAACGACTGCACATAACAAGTGGTATTTTTTGCAGCATGTGGCATGTTTCTTGTGTGCTTATGTCATGTTCAACAACACTTTCTGTGAGCATTTTGCAGATCGCAATATGTGATGGAGAATCCACGTCAGCATCTCTTGAAAATATGGATAACATTTGGTGATAGGTTTCTGAACGTTGCTCTACTTTTGAAGCATATTTTGCAATATACTTAAGAATTGCATGGCGGGAAAGTACCGGTTGGCAATCGACATTTGCTCTCCATATGGATATCATAGTTTGATCGTGGATGTTCAATCTATCATCATTTCTTGAAGGGAGGTACTTAATTTTCCCATCACTTTCAATGAACAAGGATGAAGTAGGTTGCGTGGCCCAGGGGGCGTTGTACCTGCACTGCAACTGTGATTGATTTTTATGCAAGCATGTCTGCTTTGAACATTTAGTGTGGCATTGAACACGATTAAGCAATTCTTCAAGGTCCACATGTGGGGAGGATGATAGAATTTGTGTTGTATCTAGCAAACAAGGGTCATCTAGGAGTGACATGCGAACAAAATCCAAGTGGTTGCAAGCCGGGAGGGGGTTCCAGGTAGACACAAACTTATTAAAGTATTGTTTTTTCACCTCAATAATGTTGTATCCTCCCAATCCATTACATCAACTTTAGGGGCGTTCTCAAGCCATAATAAAATTTGGACATGTGTGGAGCCTCTATGTTGCCATTCATACGTGTGAGATGAGGGAACATAAATATTAGCTATGTAGTTTGGAACAAATAAAAAAGTAGATTTTATTACCTGTACCAAAAGTCTACTGCTCCAAGTTCCTTCTGCAATATAAACATGTTTGATATTCTTTTTTTTCCTATGGGGTGTATTTCCAATGTTTTTACTACTTTTGGTAGGTCCTTCTGGCCTCTTCTCGGACCATTCAAATCCTTTGACCTTTCATTTGACATTTGATATGGCTGATTGAAGTTCTTTCTTTTTATTGTTCAAGTACCATCACATGCAAAGTCCAGTGATTACCTCCCTCCTCCTTTTAACGTAAATACATCTATCTGCAAAAGAAATTTATTGAACTGATGCTTTTATATTGAACCCTTGTCTCCTTGCACTTGTGCATGGAAACTATTGAGCACTACATGACTAATGCAGATGCAGTAATGATTTTATTTGGTAAATAAAATGATGCTTTTTTGCTTCTTTTTGGTAAATAAAATGATGTTTTTTTATTTTTTTTTAAGATGTAGCTTTGCGAGTAAGATGAGCCCCTGTTTTGGGATTGATACATCCCAAATTAAAGCAAAAATCAAAACTCAATATTGGATGGAGTACATGTTGCTTGGGAATTTACTTGTCAGTTTTGGGCTCAGAATACCTTATTTTAACAATAATCTTAAATGGTAGTATGTTATGTTGACATGGGATTTGAAAGTTTAATATATAGTCGTGAACTCAAGCACACTAAGCTACAATCTTATTGATAAGCCTAATCAGAAAGTGTGAGAGAGGCATGCACCATAATATTGGGCGGTTTCCAATATGATGGCTAATTGGAGCACAATTGTAAATGGGATTTCTTAAGTCTATGAGTAGCTTAGGTTATTATGTTCCTGCTTTTCTTTATAAATATGTAACAGAAAAATCACAAAATATTAACATAGTTTTCCCTCAAACTAACTGTAAAGATGCCTGAAAACACTATATGAACAAATTGGTTGCATTAAGAATGGGGCACCTTTAAGGGTTTGATAGATTCAACATGATGGGTCGTTAACAACAAAGATGATAACTAATCCAAGGTAAGCAGTGAGAATAAAACCACAAGGCAACAAAAGATCTATTCAAAAAATCACGTGACTGGTTTTCCTGTGAGTACACCGATTGGTGCTATCTCCAAACTTTCCCGACTACAGGGCTCCCGATTTGTATCACTAAAAATAGGAAATAAAAACAAAATGCATGTCAAAACCGTCGGCCATCAAATTAAATCACACTTGAAAAAACATCCAAACGACCGTCAAATTTGACACAGTCGCGTGAACGACCGCAAGGCCCTTTCCCATAGGGGGGACGCCTTCGACGTAATTACTCGTGGAAGCCATCAATTTAACATAAAATACATTACTTGGGTTGTAGTTGGGTTAATTCCACATTGGTAATAATTGAGGAGTAATTACTTATGGAAGCCAACAATTTAACATAAAATACATGATTAGGTTGTAATTGGGTTGATTCCATATTGATAATAATTGTGAGGGATAATTTATTAGGCAATATATACTTCAAATACTTGACCCAATAGACAAAAAAGTTAAAGATGAAACCCTGAATTGGGCGAATAATATTTAAGGTGGTTATATACTAAAATAGGTACATTTACCTTGTCATTATTATAAAATAAAAATAAAAAATATGAATACATTATTGAATAGTCGTTATTATAATAAACACACAATAATAAATAATCTAATGTATAGTGTTTTATAAACAAATATCCCATATAAGAGTATTAAAAAAGTCCAACAAAAAAAAACACCAAATGGGATAGAGGAGTGATTCAGTGAATGTTAATAACAAAGTAGTTTAATCAAAGAAAATGTGGACATCACATGACTAAAGTGGACATCAACTCACTAAACTTGAGCGCTTTTTTTATAAGACTAAAGGCATCATTTCTCACGGTAGACATCTTGTTGGAAAATGTAACGGCGAGATTGTTATCATCATCAGAAGAAGAAGTCGAGCCCGATGTGATCACTTCCCCACGCCTGAAGCACAAATATTATGTGGTTTGCTAAGAAACGTGAGAAATGTCACCAGTGAAATTTTTGAAAGAGACTTTTTCAACTGCAAACAGTGGCTTTTCCATATATTTACAGACATAGTTGCAGTAAAATTGAGGAAAATATCCAGAGCATTTGCTCGCAATAGCGCGACTTATCAGATGTTTTATGGAATCAACGATACTTTTCATGGTTTCTCTGAATCGCCGCAAATTTGAAAATTGCAAAATTTCTTCGGAATCGAATCTCATCGGCGAGGGAGGGTTTGGGATGGTGTATAGAGATATGTTTTCTGACATGGAATTGAAATAGTAGCAAACCAAGGCCAAGCATACCATGAACAAAACCGAGCATGCAGGGATCATAAAAACCATTAAAAAATAGCCAACAAATGCGAAAACATCCAGATGGTCATCAAACCGTCAAATTTAAACACAATCACAAAAACATCCACAAGGGCCTTTCCCATAGGGGGAAGCCTTCGGCATAATAAATAAGTAAATCTATTAAATTTGAATATAGAGTTTATTAATATTAATATCATAATCTTTATTCTTAACATAATATTAAAAAAAATAAAAAACAATTAAGTTTGGGTAAAGAGTTTACTAATATTAATATCATAATTACGCTGAAGGTGTTCCCCTAATGGGAAAGGCCCTTGCGGACGTTTCTACGACTGTGTTAAATTTGACGGTTTGACGATCGTCTTGACGTTTTTGTTTTTCCTCCCTATTTTAGCTTTTCTCTACTATTTTTAGTAATTTTATTTTTACTAATTAACAATTTTAGCTTTTGTTTCCCCCTATGGGAAAGGCCCCTGCGGATGTTTCTATGACTATGTTAAATTTTATGGTTTGACGGTCGTCTTGACGTTTTTGTTTTTCCTCCCTATTTTAGCTTTTCTCTACTGATTTTTAATCTAAAAAAATTAATAATTAACAATTTTAGCTTTTGTTTTTAATTAACCATTTTAGATTATAATAATTTTTGTTTTTAATAATTTTAAGCACATACATGATCTAAGAATAAGAAGATAAGTGAAGTTAAGATAGTTGTTTGAGATAAAAATAGAAAATCACTGAGCCGGCCAAGCCCATATATACCTAGGTCAGAATAAATCAGCTATTGCAGATACACTGGAGTCATAGCACAAAAACTGAGGGCATGCAAGTGATGAACAAAACCAAGAAGTCATATTCATGTTTCAGACACTTCTTCTGGATTGGTAAGTTATGCTCCAGCACCTTTACACAGTTCCTTTAAGAATTTGCGGATGATATTGTTAAGGTTTAATATTTGTTGTTTAAAATAATTTGTTTTTTGAAGCACACCAGCATGCTCAAAACCTCAATAGGACTTCCATGCTTGATACAACCACTCCAGAAAAAAAGGGATTTTTTGTTGGCTATAAGAAAACCATTTTATTTTTTAGTGCTTACTAGTTTCAACCATACTATGGCCTCACAGAAAGTCGTAGCCTATAACCAGACCACGAGAACACATGCAAAGTAAGACAAGTGATTACCCACTTCAACCTGAGTAAGCCCCTTTATTTCTCTTTGAACACGGAAGCAACTAGAGGGATGCTTTGTCTCTTTAGCACATGGAAGAAAAATGTTGTCACACATTCCAACCACACTTCATGCTCCTCAAAACCATGGGGACTTTGGGTGTGACACAACATGCATGGTTTCATCATCTACCCAAAAGCAAAGAGCAAAAAAAGTGAAAACTCTAGAAACCCTAAATCTCTCAGAATAAAACTCCAAGAAAATCCCCTTTTTAATTTGGGAGAGGTGGATCTAATATAGTGCATATCTGTGAGATATCAGGAGCAAAAGTGAAGCTGCATGATTCAAAGCATGGTGGTATGGATAGGATTGTTGAAATTTCTGGTACTCCATAATAGAACAAAAAACATAGTTGGAATAAGATTTTTGAAATTTTTGGTACTCCAGAACAGAACAAAAAACATAGTTAGAAGAACTCCAAGCTATTGATAGATCTTATCAACAATGAATATGAATTTCTTACCAAAAACCCCTTTCTATTATGCTTTGATACATGTTTAGTAGGGCACTGGAAACTACATCATCTGACAAAAAACCTCTTTCTATTATGCTTTGATGAACGGTCATACCTTGTTCCAAACCTCTTATTTTGGTACAGGATGGGAGTATGCTGGAAAAAGTGAACTGATCGGTTGGAACACTTGTTCGTCACGTTTTCTGAAACAGTGTCAATGCTTCGTGAGGATACTCATGTCTACTATAAGCTGCAATTATTATGTTCCATGAGAAGAGGTCTCGTTCAGTCCTTTGGACAAACAGATGGTGAGCTGAATATGGTAAAACATCTGTATCATATCAGTATTGAACACAGTCATTTTGAGTCAGTAAAATTTCAAACACTTAGACATCTTTCCACCCAAATTTTCTATGTAAGGAGATGGACCAAAGCATCATTCACAGTATCATCTACACATGGAAATGGCTTTCTTTGTATAATGCAATCTATTTTTATTATTTATGAATACCCAAAGACTCAAAATTTCCAAACCCTCTAACACCTACGACATGCATGAGATATTTTAAAACTATATCTTAGAAGCTACGTAATCTAATATCAATATATGATAATAATTGTTTTATCAATGATCTAACTTGTAAGCTACACAATCTAATATCAATAATAGCTCATGCACAAGTTCAATTCCTACCATATATAATGTCTCTCATATTTATGATACATTTGATGTGGCATTCATGATCATTTATTGGCATCCAAGGCTTCCCATAAGACATTAAATTCTTAGGGAGTTAGTGAACATTTTGAGGCAGTTTGTAATTTAGAAATATGAAGCCTAATTTAATCCATTGTTAGGATTATGTTGGCGACTCTAATTTGAAAATAGCAAGAAAGGGAAGCTTTAAAAAACATACAAGCATGCCTTCGATTCTTGTCACGTCATTTGGATTACTGAAAGACTTTGACAACATAATTTGGTATACTTTTTCATGCTTGTATGTGGTATATGGGATTATAGAAATATATAATTAGGTATGGTGCTACAAGAACTCTTTACAGGGTCTTATTTTGTTTAGGGTCTTATTCATATTAAGTTTGATTATAGATAGAATATACACCTTGTGTTAGATAAGAAGGAACTCTTCCTTATTACCGTTAACCATATCCACCTTCTTCATGGATGGTACATTACATATAGAGAAGGGGTTTTAGCGAACTTAGCTAGACATTCAGTCTTATACAATAATATGAGACTGTTTTTAAAAGTTTAATATATTTTGTACAATAATTTCTAGGATATACTTATTTATTTTCAGAAATTATGTGGTTTTAAATCGTTGTAACTTGTAAGAGCACCTAATTTCAGTTCAATTGTTTATACAATGCGTAATGACTGTTAAGTTTTAGTTTTTGTGTTTCTACCATTATTATCAATCTTGTAATAGTAGGTTTGTAGTTGTATTGTTACAGTAAAAATCTCAAATGCATATCATGTGGTTAATATTATTTTTGTATTTTGCAAGACATTTGTGTAATTTCTTCAACCATAATAAAAATATATAGTTTATTGCCCATACTTCTGATGTACCAAACCTCTACTAATATACAACGTTTTTATAACTCTTTATTCAATATTTTTGGTTTTTTTGTATTATAACTGAGAATGAAATTGAAAATATAGATTAATCTTAATGGAGGATTCCCTCCTTTTGGATTCACAGATACATTTAGTTTTATTAACTTCCTATTTCATTTTTTTGCAGGATATTTGTGATTCACTTTCTTTGGCGGTAAAGAAAAGAGTGTTGTCTTTAGACGAACTTCAGGTGGGTTTCAATACTGATTGAATTATTTATTCAATTGTTATGTTTATTGCATTTTATGGACTAAAAAATTATTGTAGATAGTTTTCATGTTATTTGGTTTGGATTGTTCCATTTATATTTGTAGTTGGCTCCAATCCTTTTTCCAAAGTGACATGTGGGAGCATGTGCCTTTATCAATGAAAAGATTCGTTATGTGCTGAGGGGCTTCATTCCCCAATGAGGCCATTTCAAAGTGTCCCAAGTTGGACATTAGACTGATCACTGACAAGGCTTTTAAAGCTGCCCATCATACCTAAGAACATCTTGGTGGACTAACATACTTATTTTCCCTCTCTAGTTTAATATGATGCAGACTAGAAATAAAATTCCCCTCCCTACAACGAGATTGAAATTAACTACACCTCACTAGTCAAAGGGAGGAATATTTTAAGCGTATTCAATGTGTTTTTAATGTTTTTCATTGTAGGTAATCGAAACCACCTAAAACAATGATAGCCGAAATGATCAGATATCGCCTCCACCTGATGCCAACATCCCCAATTTTTCTCTCCAAAATCCGAAAAATTGGAGATCATTCACGATGCTTCTATTTGATTTATGATTCTAACAAAGATGCAATGAAATATGAACCACCCCAAAATTGAGGATAATGGGAATACCAATCGAGGCATCTGTAAATGGACAAAAATACAAGAAACATGCTAAGAAAATTGCACAAGCAAAAAGCAAGAAATTTGATCTAAAGAAATAGTTTGTAGTGGTTAGTTTATAAGTGTTTGTTTATAAGTGTTTTTGAAACAAACTATAACTTGTACCAAATAATTCCATGTATGCATTGTGGCAATGTATATCAGACATAGAGAATCAAACTTTTTAAACACATGTTCAGATTTTGTAATCCAACAACTATGGATTTAGAATTTATTTATCATTTTATCTCCATATAAATACCTATAGTTTTCTTACTTCAAGTGTACATATTGTTTTTATTGTCTTCCATTCTATTTTCTAAACATAATAATCTATAATTCATTTCAAATAAATGCATGTATATATTGTGGTGGAACATATGGATCACATAATCTAACTTTTCAACATACGTGTTCAATTATTCCTTTATACAATTGCTCGCTTCTCTATGTAAACCAACAACACATTTTTAATGTGTTCTTCATAATATTTGCACACAAATACATATAGTTTTAAAATTTCAAGAAACAACCATGAAAATTTTATTTCTTTTCAACCAAATACTTTGTGTGTTATATCACTTTTTTGCATATTGAATTGTTAAAGGGTTAGACTTCATGTTTGCTGCTTTTTAGCAAATATAAAATAATAAGGAAGCCAACTTTAAAGGTTCTCATTCTTTACAAATGCATGCTTTCCTCAACACATCCTTCATTTCATGATTGACTGTCCTACAATTTTACATTTTCCACCATATATTTGCATAATTCCCACTATCTCGAGCATATTTTAGTTGGCATGGAAATACCTTTGACACACGAAGGAATTTCTCAATTGATTAAGGGCGGTTCCAATGTTGACCCCAGATTTTAGATACTGCACTTGTCCTCCCTAAGGTCCATTCTCAACACTAGTGCCCAACATCGTGTTGACCTTTCAGATGGGATACATTTTCAGACAACACTTCTACCCTTCAAATTTGCAAGTCATGTAACCGAAAAATCAATACAAGAAGGATCCATTGTGTGCTTACACAAATCCCTCGTTAGAATGATCAAAATTGAATTGTAAGCTTCATCTCATGCTCAATTACCAATGTACATAGACTCCCTATATTAATTATAATTTCTTTCTATATTTTTTTCCATCTGTTTGCTCAGTTCTAATTCTATCTCGATTTTCTTATCCATTGTAGGATTGTTCTTATCATTGAAATGGATGTTGTTGTCGAAACACATTTGGTAATCGGTGCTCCAATCTGACTACCAAAAAATTCTCTCGAACATAGTCAGTTGTCGCAAACAGATGCAAGTGCATACCATGTTAACAAATATTTTGCGAGAACACCAACTAAAATAAGTGCTTTGAATACATCTATGTGCATGTGGTCCATAGAGGGTCGTGCCCTAGTAAACACAACCCTTCGTGAATATCACAATGCAAGGGGAGATGGTTTTGTGTTTGGGTTTAATTTTGTAGATCAAGAAAGAGGGAAAATTCACATCACCTGTTTCAATGAGGCCGCTGAATAATTCTATGAGCATATTAAAAATGGGAAGCTATATACAATTTCCAATGGGACGATTGCGAGGATTCCTGATGCAAAGCTACGTTACAACCATTTGAACAATGCTTTGGAGATTTTCCTGCAAGCATCCTCAACCATAACTCCACTCATAGAAAATGAGGATACAATACCTTCCCATCACTTTCATTTCACAAAAATTAAGGACATACCTGCAACTGATGGCTATTCTAAAGTTGATTTGATTGGCATTGTTCTTGCGATGTCACCATGCTCAATGATTCGTAGGCATGAAAAGTCAGAGACTAAGAGGAGAACTCTACAATTAAAGAACATATCGGGATTCAGTGTAAGTGTCACATTGTGGGGACATCACTTAGATGAGATAAGCAAAGAAATTGAAGACATGCTTTCTATACCGCCTCTTCCGGTCCTTGGCTTGAAATGCTTTCACGTCTCCAGTTTCAATGGGAGCTCATTCAACACTGTTTCAAGTACCAAATGCTATGTCAACCCTCAAATTTTAGAAACCAATACACTTCATAGCTGGGTAGATTCTGATGACTACTACCTTCTGGCGCCCTCTATCACAAGCCAATTTATGGGCCCTCCAAAAATCCTGACCTCTGTAACAACGATTTCAGAGGTACTAAATATGGGGAACACTGAGAGAAATGAATGGGCTATGGTTATTGTAGAAATCACAAATATCAGCATGGACAATTTTTTTTACAAGGCATTTCCTCTTCAAAAAGGTAACAAACAATGCAAGAAAAAGGTGAGAGAGAATGGTAATGGTTCATGGTTATGTTTGAGTTGCAACTCACAAGTTCAAAACTATGATTATAGATATGCACTGAGGATCGATCTAAAAGGACCCAATAGGATAACTTCAATCAGTTACCATCTTTTGATGAGAAATAGCTGAGTTAATCATGGGTGTTGCAGCTAGTGACCTCCATATATTGTCTATAGATGAAGATGCGACTAGTGAAATTATAAGTAATGTCATCGGCAATGAATACTATTTCACACTTTCACTGAAAAAGAGACATATTACAGAAACAACAGATTGAAATGTGTCATCCTCAGTTCAAAGAAAGCAGAAAACAGTGCAACTCCTCTGTAACCTTTACGCAAGGATTTCTAACCCACCCTGTCCCTTCAAACATTACACCCTCACCCATCCCATTCTATTCTTTGAACTATCACTGCTATGTTTCTTATTTCATATCTATGTTTCAATTTTTTTTCTGCTTCAAAAGAAAATTGTTGTATTCCCTTATACACTGACATACTATTGTCTCCTACTACTATGTGGATTGTAAGTACTTTTAAGAAAATAAATAAAAAATACATGCACTTTTGTTATGTACGTATTTGCATCCTTGTGTACTATGTGAACGCATTGTATGTTTCTATATATCTAATACTCTTTTCCTTAAGAAAAAATGTAGTTTCTCGATACTCAAATTGTTACCTCTTATGCATATTTCCCATTGGAACTCCGCATGCATTACAATTGTATATAGTTTTATATTTTGACTTATTTATGCATTTGTATGTCATCAAACAATTTATAGTTACTTGCTAACCCGCATGATTGTTTTTCAATAGGTGGTATTCCATAACCCTGTGACTTCACAATCATGTCGACTCCTACAAAACGAGCCCAACGAAGAGAGAACTATGCAAAAATAAAGTACACATAACTGTTGACCAATGACATCGTAAATTAGAGCATAGAACAACAAAAATCTCTAATATCTTTCAACTTACATCGACCAACAACCTATGATTCCCTGACATTACAATCTTGCCATCATATACAACTGCTGATGAATTGCCAACCAACATTTCACATGTAACTTTCATGGAAAAAAAATTCACAAGCATACCAATTCCTTCCGTGTGAACCCATCTTCACTAACAACTGCCACTTTTCCCCAAATATCTAGGATGCCACATGAAACTATCTCAAGTACTAGCCTTTCTTCAGTTCATCACACATATATAACCAATTTCTCCTCTCCTTCCGACTAATTTCCACCTTGCAATCCACAAACGACTAAAACAGAACACCACACCCCTTCTAATACATAGAGATTTCCCATATTCCCACCCTCGTCACTAACTTTAGAAGTCCAACATCGGTTTCACAAAAGAATAAATTTGTTGGCAAACATCCAAACCTGCTCAATCTGTTTGGAAAATTACCCTGGAATTAAAACAATTTCCTTTGAAGGTTTTCCCTCCTATAACAGATGCAAAACTGAAAAAAAAGGCCACCGCTACTCTTCATGGAACAACATGGACCCTGAAAAACAACTTACCATTCTTGCCTCTATAACCCAAATTGAGGAGATGCTTATCGCACGAGTTAATCCATTCCTGCAAGTTGCCTAAGTACGTGGCGTGCAATACAAATACTAAGGGCACACCATAAGCTTCCCATAAAACATTACTTCAATAGCAAAGACCCTACCCCACTGCCTTAGAGATTTGGAAATAGTTCTCATACAAAGGGAAGGATCTAATTTAAAAAATTATGATTTCTATGTCAGTATATCTCGTGTTTGGGCAGCCTTGCAATATAAAATCCAACACGATCCCTATTACAAAGATGTCTTAATCGACGATGACACCCTTTCCTCTCTACCATCTGAGTGGTCAAATATTTCCTCCTCTCTTAACATAGCCACAATGGAACTACCCCAAATGCAAAGTGCCTCTACAACTCATGGTATTGATGTTCCCACTGAATTTTATGAAACATACGAACACTCATCGTCTTTCATGCCAACACCTCACAAAATAGGAACATAAGAAGAGGAAATCAAACAATTTTTGCTCAACCACAATGGTAACACTCCATTTACCATGCCATGGCCAGAGCTTGGGCTCTTGCCAATAAATGAATACAATAAGGAGGGCATGTTCTCAATGGCTTTCCCAACTTTATTTCCAATAGGAAAATAAATGTGGTAACAACCCCACATAAAAGAAGTTCCAATGTATGAATACCCTCTTCATTTGATGCATTACCATGATGGGCGCTTCGGTTCCCACCCAAGTTTTTTTTACTTCCTTCTAAACCTCATAATGCGACACAGAAGCCAGTCCACAACAACATTTTTTATGAAACAGAACCTCGAATCTAGAATCCCTCTTATAATTAGAGATCTGCGAAGATAACTACTAGAATGCCCCTGTTGAGTGTGGAGCTAAATTGCTTCACAAGAAACTTGTTTTTACAATGTTACTATTTTGACAGTAACCGACGTCGATTAAGGTGTAACCGTCATCAGTTAGGTTGGGCAGAATTGGTTGGGGAGTAACCGGCACGGGTCAAGGTGTAACCGTCATCGGTTACTGTTGATGTCGAATCACAACACCCCTGAATGTCTGCAACTCGATGGGTTGAGACTCTTAGTGTGATTGCATAACATGGAGCTTTTCCCAAGTGTGGGACCTTGCGAAATCGGAAAAGCTCTCCGGATGAAGGATGGTTCCTATTCCTCTGTTCAGATGCACACGTAAAAATGCAGAGGATTTACTCAAAAAACCTAATCTAACTTGCCAAGGAGACAAGGTAAGAAGATGCATAAAATAAAACCTAAACTACAAAGGTGATGCACCGAGGAATGAAGAACACCTGTCTTGCCAATAAACACAAACCATAAAAAAACGCAATGCAAGATCATGCACAGATAACCAGATTCGCAGTGAAAGATCAAGAGGATACAACTGAACATAGAGAGGGTTGAGAATCATCCACAGACATGCATTATTTACTCCAAAGATTGATACAATACACCACAAAATGCCAAGAGACAAAGTTGCATTACAGTTTTAAATGGGAGGTTTGAACTCCACAAATTCACCTGCCAAAGACAAGAAGGGAGGGGCAAGAACAAGAATGTCCAACCTTTAGAAAGAAGCCCCTCCTTACAATTTATAGAAGGAAAAAGAGAGGGAGAATATAGGAATTCGAAATCCTACCCCAACCACCTCCAGACTGCACCTAACTCATCTCATTATGGCGGTAGGTGAGAACCCTAACAAACCCAAAAAGTGGTGAATTGTATTTTTCATTTTTAAGAATTTTTTCCCACCCAATTAAAGATATCCAGTTGTAGTTGGACAAAGGACCTTGTAAGCTTTCCAAAAAGTCCAACCTTGCGTGAATCTGAGCTCCCTGTGAAAAGTTATGGTGATCTGAATATTTCCCGCGTCAGGGTCTTCTTCCTGTCGGGTTCAGAGTTCTCCTCTGCATTTGCATCGGGTATGGAGGATGGCTCGACATGTGTTTGATGCTTGTGTTTTCCTGAAACCTGCTTCCACCAGTATTTCCAAGATTTCCTTTGTTTCAGGGTCAGAAAATGGACTTGCATGTGCATCAGGTTTGGAAGGTGGCTCGACATGTTTTCGCCCCATGCTTTCCCGACATGTTTTCCCGACTCCAAGACCCGATTTGCCTAGGAAGTGTTTCGGGTTTGTGGAACTCTCAAGCATAGGGACATCTTTTGCGATCTGCATGCTTCATGTCTCATGTTTCCCGAAACCTGAAATCTGAAATTCCTTTGTGTCGGGTTTCTTGACCTCTCCGACATATTTTCCTTTGTGTCGGGTTTCTTGACCTCTCCAACATATTTTCCTTTGTGTCGGGTTTCTATATTTACTCGAGGGGTAGATATATACAACAATTACCTGTGTAATGACGCTTTTATGTTTGGCTGGAAAAATTAGAATGAATCAATTATTTTAAATTTGATTTATTGTTTGTAAAAGAAAAAAAAGTTACCTATAATAGACACATGTGCATGTATGCATTGTTTGGAGTGTAAGGCAAGAAAATCAAGTTTGAGAGAAGAAGATAGCAGTTAGTTGCTGTATGTTTTCCTTGATGAAAAAGATTGTGTAGCTGTGTGAGGGAACAACATTGAACATCCTGTGAGGTGTTGGAAGACTACAGATCGTCATTGTATTTCCTCTGTAAAGCACTGAGTAATAATATTGGCCATTTCTTGGTGGACGTAGCCCACACTGGGTGAACCACGTTAAATCTGGTGTAATCTTTCTCTTGTTTATTTCATCTTCTTGTTATTTCCACATTGATTGCTTGTATGCTTTATCTGATTATAGATCTGTGCAACATTGTTATATGATTTAACCCCAACAACTAGTATCAGATATTTTGTTTGGAGGTTTTGTGTGTTGACAATATTTACTCACAAAGGGTTTTTGATTGAGTGGGAACAGAGCAATGGCAGAAGATAGTAAATACCGAGTAGAGAAATTTGACGGTCGTAATTATCAACTATGGAAAATGTAGGTGGAGGTTTATTTGTATATGAAAGATCTATACTTATAGTTGGATGAGCAAGGACAACCAAGTTTGATGACAGATGAAGAATGGAAGGTTCTTGACAAAAAGGCTCTGGGATCTATAATATTGAGCCTGGCAGCATCGGTGGCTTCAAATTTTACAGATGCAAAAACCACAGTAGAGTTGATGAAATCTTTAGAATATTTGTATGAAACTCCTAGTGCTTTGAATAAGGTATATTTGATGAATTTTTTTTTTTAATTCTAAGATGCAAGAAGGTGGATCTGTGTCTAATCATTTGAATGATTTCTGGTCTATTGTTAATCAATTAAAATCGGTAGAAATTTCATTTGATGATGAAGTGAAAGCACTTTTATTCTTATGCTCTTTGCCAGATAGTTGGGATAATTTGGTAATGGTTGTTAGTAATACAACAACTGCTTCTAAAGGTTTGAAATTTGATGATGTGGTTAGTGTAATCCTTAATGAGGAAATACGCAGGAAAAGCTCAAGAGAATCATCATCTGGAAACGCTTTAACTGTAGAAAGCAGGGGAAGAACTAATGAGAGAACATCCAAGAGCAAGAAGAATGGGAGATCAAAGTCAAGACAAGGTAGATCTAGATCTAGGTATAAAGATTTACTTTGCTATAATTGTGGAAAGAGAGGACACGTAAAGGAGTGTTGGTCCAAGGAAAACAAAGAGAATGCATTAAACAAATGTAAAGAAAAAGGTAAAGAGGCAAACTGTTGCAAGTGAGGTAAAGCAAGATGCCCTTATTATCTCCTTGGATAATAAATTAGAATCTTGGGTGTTAGATTATGGAGCTTCTTTCCATGCTACCCCTAATAAGGGTTATTTCATAAATTATGTTTAGGGTGATTTTGGACATGTTTATTTAGGTGATGATGAGCCATGCAATATTACTGGTAAAGGTGATGTTTATCTAAAGTTGTAGAATGGAAACCCATGGGTATTGAAAGATGTGAGGCATGTGCCAAGCCTCAAGAGAAATCTAATATCTGCAAGGCAACTTGGTGAATCTGGATGCGTGGTTACATTCACAATGGATTCTTGGAAGGTTACCAGGGGATCTCTTGTTGTGGCAAGAGGAAAGAAGGTAGGAACTTTATATTTGTCTACCTGTATTATTGATTCCTTTTCTGTGCTATCTACTACAGATTCAAATTCAAACATGTGGCATAATCGACTGGGCCATATGAGTGAAAAAGGAATGCAGATCTTAAAGGCAAAGGGTAAGTTATCATATTTGAAACAATTAGATCTTGAATTTTGTGAGCATTGCATTTTTGGAAAGCAGAAGAGAGTGAGATTTCTCAAGGTTGGGTCAACAAAGAAGGAGCAGAAATTGGAGCTTGTACACTCATATGTGTGGGGACCAGCCCAGGTAGCTTCTATTGGAGGATCCCAATATTATGTGACTTTCATTGATGATGCCACAAGGAAGGTATGGATTCTATTTTATTAAGAGTAAATCTGATGTTTTTGAAACTTTTAAAAGATGGAAAGCCCTTGTAGAAAATGAAACAAACTTAAAATTGAAGTGCCTTAGATCTGACAATGGTGGTGAGTACTGCAGTAAGGCTTTTGATGATTATTGTTCAGAGAATGGAATACGAAGAGAAAGAACGGTTCCTAGAACTCCACAGGGGAATGGAGTTGCAGAAAGAATGAATAGAACAATCATGGAACGTGCTAGAAGCATGAGGATACATGTTGGCTTGCCTTTGAAGTTTTGGGCAGAAGCAGTGGATACAACGGTATACTTGATAAACCGTGGGCCTTCAACAACACTGGATGGTGGAATACCAGAAGAATCTTGGTCTAGAAAGGAGGTAAATTATTATTTTCTTAGAGTTTTTGGCTCAGAAGATTTTGTGCATGTTGATAGAGAAAATAGAAATAAGTTGGATGCTAAGTCTAAGAGATGTACTTTCATTGGTTATGGCTCTATGTGATTTCAGATATCGATTTTGGGATTTATAAGATTCTAAGATTGTTAGGAGTCGTGACGTTGATTGGAATGAAAAGAGAATGTATAGGGATCAAGTTTTGGTGCCTAAACATGAACAGGTTGAGGAGATTTTGAAGGAAAATCAACTTTCGGACCTAAAGCAGACTTACATAGACACCCGACGTCGGTCCTACAGAGATCGCCACCAGTCAGGATAACCAGACGTTGGTTAGAAGAACCAGGATCAAAGAAGACAGTGACAGACACCAGTGCTCGGTACTTCCAGAACTGATGTCGGTCAGCAGGCAGAGGAACCGCGGTCGATTATAGGTGACCGGCGTCGGTCACTAACATAAATTGACACGAATGTGCAATAGGCACAAGAATGAGCCTCAGACACCTCATATTTCAGTAAGAAGGTCACAAAGGGTATGTAGACCTCCAGAGAGATTTTCACCTTCACTTTCTTATTTATTAATGACTGATAGTGGTGAACGAAAAAGCTTTGAAGAAGCAATGTAAGAAGATACCCATGAGCAGTGGGAGCGTGGCATGGATGAAAAGTTGGACTCCTTGGAATAAAATCAAACATGGGATTTGGTCAAGTTGCCAGCAAGTAAGAAAACATTGCAAAACAAATGGGCTTAGATGATCAAGGAAGAAGAAGGTGGACTGAAGAGGTATAAGGCAAGGCTTTTGGTAAAGGGATTTGCACAGGAAAGCAAGTATTAACTTTGATGAGATTTTTTTCTCTTGTAGTTAAGATGACTTCTATTCATACTATTCTAAGTTTGGTTACAACAAAAGATTTACATTTAGAATAGATTGATGTTAAGACGACTTTTCTTCATGGTGATTTGGAGGAGAGAAATTTATATGCAGCAGCCACTTAGTTATGAAGTCAAGGGTAAGGGGAAACTTGTCTGCAAATTGAAGAAGAGCCTATATGGGATCAAGTAAGCCCCAAGGAAATGTTATTTGAGATTTGATACATTTATGCATGAGCATGGTTTTATAAGATGTGAATATGACCAGTATGTTTATTTTAAAAAGTCTTGAAAATGGGAGCTATGTTATTTTGTTATTGCATGTGGATGACATGTTGATTGCAGGATCTAGTATATAGGACATTGGTAATCTTAAAGAAAGGTTAGCTCACACATTTGCAATGAAGTATTTGGGAGTTGCAAAGAAAATCCTTGGCATGTAAATTCACAAAGACAGGAAAAATAGGAAGTTGTATTTAGGTGTTGGAAAGGTTTAACATGCTTATATCAATAAGGCGTTGGAAAGGTTTAAGATGCAAAAATCAAAACCTGTTAGTACACCTATCGTTGGAAACTTCAATTTGAGCAAAGATCAATGTCCATTCATCACATGAGGAGGTTGAGTACATGGCACATGTTCCCTATGCTTCAGCAGTAAGAAGTTTTATGTATGTCATGGTTTGTACTAGATCAGAACATTGCATAAGCAATGAGAGTTTGTGAGCAGGTTTATGGCTAATCCAGGTAAAGAACATTGGAAAGTAGTCTAATTGATTCTCAGGTATTCGAGAGGGACATCCAACATGGAGTTATGCTATGGAGGTTCATATACTTCTTTACGTGGCTATGTTGATTCAGACATGGATAGAGATTTGGATGGTAGGAGGATCACTATTGGATATGTTTTCACAGTAGGTGGTATAACCAGTCAGCTGGATTTTGAGATTGCAGAAGGTTATGGCTTTATCTACTACATAGAGGCAGAGTATGTTGTAGCTACATAAGCTAGCAAGGAGATGATATGGATGGGCAGGTTCATGTAAGATTTGGGTAAGAAGAAAGAGGATTGTAAATTATACAGTGATAGTTAAAGCGCGATCCATCTAGCAAAGAACTCAGCATTTCATTCAAGAATGAAACACATTCAGTTAAGGTATCACTTCATATAGCAGGTGTTGGAGGATGGATAACTGAAGTTAGAGAAAATCCATATGGATGAGAACCCTGTAGATATGCTAATGAAGCCATCGGTAAGGGAGAAGTTGGAGCTTCACTCCACTTCTATTGGTCTTTGAGTCTAGATACTTGGAGAGGAAGAAACGAGCCAAGGAAAAGGAACCAAGGATGGTGATGCACAGAACAATGCAACAATTGATCTCCAAGTGGGAGATTGTTGAGTGTGGAGCTAAATTGCTTCACAAGAAACTTGTTTTTACAATGTTACTGTTTTGATAGTAACCGACATCGGTTAAGGTGTAACTGTCATCGGTTAGGCCGGGTAGAATTGGTCAGGAAGTAACTGGCGCCGGTTAAGGTGTAACCGCCGCCGATTACCTGTGTAACAACGCTTTTATTTTTGGCAAGAAAAATTAGAATAAATCAATTGTTTTAAAGTTGATTTATTGTTTGTAAAACCGAAAATAAGTTTCCTAGAATAGACACACGTGCATGTATGAATTGTTTGGAGTGTGAGGCAAGAAAAGCAAGTTTGAGAGAAGAAGATAACAGTTAGTTGTTGTATGTTTTCCTTGGTGAAAAAGATTATGTAGTTGTGTGAGGGAAGAGCATTAAACATCATGTGAGGTGTTGAAAAACTGCAAATCTTCATTGTATTTCCTTTGTAAAGTACTAAATAATAATATTGGCCATTTCTTGGTGGACGTAGCCCACACTAGGTGAACCATGTTAAATCTGGTTTAATCTTTCTCTTGTTTATTTCATCTTCTGGTTATTTCCGCATTGATTGCTTGTATTCTTTATCTAATTATAGATCTTTGCAACACTGTTATATGGTTTAACCCCAACAACCCCAAACATAACCTCCCAGATAGCTTAATGCGCTTTGGATCGAGCCTTCGAGGGACACGTTCATTCTAGGCAAAAAAGTAGAAGTGAGATTTCAGATATGGTGGAACAATTAGGGACACCAACCTTATTATTCACTTTAAGTGCTGAAGACACTAAATTGCCAGATCTCCACAATATTATGTTTGGTGAATGCCCAACTAAAATTCAAGCCACACAGTGTTGGAGAACACTTAAATTGCCTCTAACCCTCATCGAGTATCAGCATACCTGCATCACAAATTCACAATATTTCGCGAAGAAATATTGTAGGAGGAACTTGGAGCAGTAGACTTTTGGTACAGGTAATTAAATCTACTTATTTCAAAGTTTTTTCCAAACTTCATAGCTAATATTTATGTTCCCTCATCTCGCATGTATGAATGGTAACATAGAGGATCCACACATGTCCATGGTTTATTATGGCTCGAGAATGTGCGTAAAGTTGAAAAAATGGACTAGGAGGATACAACAGTTATTGAGGCAACAAAACAATACTTTGATAAGTTTGTGTCTGCCTGGAACCCTCGCTCGGCTTGCAACCACTTGGATTTTGTTCATAGGTCACTCCTAAACAACCATTACTTGCTAGATACAACACAAATTCCATCCTCCTCCCCACATGTAGACCTTGAAGAACTGTTTAATCGTGTTCAACACCACATTAAATGTTCAGAGTGGACATGCCTACATAGAAAGCAATCACAGCTGTAGTGCAGGTACAATGCCCCCTGGGCCACACAACCTACTTCTTCCTTGCACATTAAAAGTGATCGAAAAATTAAGTACCTCCCTTCCAGAAATGATGACAGATTGAACATCCACAATTAAACTATGATATACATATGGAGATAAAATGTTGATTTCCAACTGGTACTTTCCCATCATGTCGTTCTTAAGTATATTGCAAAATATGCTTTGAAATCCGAGCAACGTTAAAAAAAATATCACCAAATGCTATCCAAATTTTCAAGAGATGCTAACGTAGATTCTCCAACACATATTGTGATCCATTAAATACTCACAGAAAGTGTTGTTGAACATGACATAAGCGCACAAGAAACATGCCACGTACTACAAAAAATTCCACTTGTTATGTGTAGTCGTCCATTTATATCATTAAATGTTGGCAAAAAGATTCTGAGACGTGTCGTTGAAAGTGACGTCGATACACAACAAACAACCACTTTCTTAGATACATATAAAGTTCATCCTATAACCATGGAACACCAACCACTTATTCAAGTTGCTCGAGATTAGAGCTACAACAAGAATCGTAAAGGTGATAAATGGAAAAAGTGACCAACACAAGTAATTGTTTGGGTCCACCTGAGATTTATGGATGTCCCAACTCATGATTCAATGTCATATGACTTTTTTTGTTGGTCAAAACTCCTTTTATACAAACCTTTTAGAAATATTACATCCGAATTTGGCTCAACCCCACATGACATCAATGATACTTGGGACATGTTCAAGCATAACTACAGATCGTGCCCTGTTTTACACACTACGATAAACACATGACTTACTACAGATGTTAGTTCTTACTCAAAGGTCGAATGTAGTATTCTACACGAACCAATGCAAGAATGGCAGGTCTTCACACAACTTCATCTGGGAAACAACACAGGTCTTGACAGTCTTGATATGTTGGGGAAATGAAACTTTGACGTACACAATAATTGGAGCATACCTGACGTTCCATAAGATTTGTAAATAACTTGTTCATCATTCATCGAGAGAGAAAAGGTAGACACAATTAAAAATGGCATGCAAGCCACACCACCATCTACAACACTTCCTTTATCTTCAAAACAACAACTAGCTCTTGATACAATACTACATCATTTAACAAACAAAACCCATCTACCTCCACTAAGATTGATAATTCAAGGAATGATAGGCATAGGAAAATCATTTCTGATAAAAAAAATTTGGAATACATTTACAACACCAAGCACATCTCCCTTACCTCTACTTGTGCTCACCCCTACCGGTGTTTCAACATTCAACATCTCTGCATCCACAATCCACACAACCCTGCATATTCCAATGAAAGAACTGAAACCCCTTAAAGGTAGTGCATTATCGTCTTTTCAAGAGTTACTGAAATGTATAGAATATGTTCTTATTGATGAAATGAGTTTCATCGGCCCAAAGTTATAAGAAAAATTTCCAGTAGTCTTCGCGAAGCTTACCCACACTCAAGAACATCTGAATTTAGGAACATATCAATCATCCTCCTCGGTGACCTCAGCCAATTACCACCAGTTTTGGACAGTCCTCTTTATGCAAGTAATTCCTATAGAGCAACCCTTTGGAAGGGATTTCATTCTTCCATTACATTGCAAACAATATTTTGGCAACAAGGAACAACCAATGCACAAGTTTCATTCTGGAATTTACTGCTCCACATACGAGATTCAACCCGTCTAATTGAGAATTGGTAACTCTTAATGTCTCACACAGACACACACCTAAATCAAAAAGAGCTCAACATTTTAAAGGATGCACCACATTTGTTTACAAAAAATGATCTGGTAGACTCCCACAACCTACAAATGTTGAAGGCATTAAACATTCCGATCGCCCAATCCATTGCTGAAAGTAACAGGTGGACTGGACCAGGAAATCTTGATGATGATTAGTTAGAACACAAAGTTCTGTTGTGCAAACAACGAAAAATCATGCTTATTGCAAATCTATGGGTTAATGTAGGCCTCGTGAATGGTGCCACAGGAACAATCACCAACATTGTCTACGACGCATCAATGTAACCACCAACATTACCTTTATTTGTTATTGTCAAATTTGATAGATACAACGGCCCATGTTGGGATCCCTCTAACCCGTTACATATTCCCATACCCCCTATTTTTAGAGGGAATCAAAGACAATTTCCAATTAATGGCCTGGGAATTAACTATCCACAAGTCATAGGGACTTACTTTTCACAAAGCAACCGTCGATATTAGAACCACTGAAAAGCAGGGTCCAACTTTCACAACTTTCTCTAGAGTTCCCTCGCTTGCAAATATGCGCATTTCACCTACTTTTTCATTCAAGAGATACTCAAATATGGTGCACGTACCAACACTTGGAGCAAGAAGAAAGGAGGAAGCAATACTACTATCACTCAACCCATCGTAAAAAATACCCTCTACTTTGAGAGAACCTCCACTACTACTATACTCAACACTTCTTGTATCCAAAGCGATATTGTTGTTTAAGGGGTATAAAATGTAATCATGTTTATTGAAACTAAAATTACCCACTAAAGGCTACCATTCATGATATAAAAATTGTAAATGTATACATGTCTCATTATGTGCACACAGATCTACATTTATTTGATGTTGAGAAATATGATTTACAACTTTAAATGTACAAATTTGTAATAGAATTAAATGTACACATACAACATTTCAATGTAATGTTTCATCTGTATTCCTACACTACCACTATCAATCACACACATTATCAACTGTACAATAAATTTTTTTCCAATAAAACACCAACCAAATAACCAATGCACAACTAACACAATAAACCTAAATTAAATACATACAACATCAACTATAAAATAAATTAACTATCGAAAACGGTATCAAATGTATTCATGTACAAATTTTTAACAAGTTTGAAATGTAGAAACAACCTTAAAATTAAGTGGCCAATCTATATTTCTACACTTACAAAAATAAACACACCCCTTATCAACATCAACTATAAAAATAATAATTATACCTCTAAATCAAATAACATATACCATTTGGCGTTCACATTGCGTGAAACACATGCGATTACTAGTATTTAATGGGATGATGAGGCTCATCAAACTTTCACCCCAAAAAGAATCTAATTAGCTATGTAATTATAAGAACATTTATTTCAAAATGTATTATCTTAGTGATCCTTTTGGAAAATTGTAATATTTACAATGTTATGCAGAATTTTAACACTCGTTATTCCAATGTTGTGGCATGCAACATACAAAATGTGCATGTCTTTTAGTAACTCATGTAATTTAATGGACACCTTTTCCTTTTTTTCGTGTATTCTCTAGATGTAAACGCCCCTTTGTAGGCTTCGTATTTTGGTATGCTCTATTTACTTTATTCATTTTTACATGGTATGGAATTTTCATTTGACCCTTCCATTCAAAGAAATCATGGATAGATAAAGACTCCATATTGTTTCTTAAGTTGTAGAGTACAAATCGTTTTATAATTTACAAGGAAGGGTTTTTACTAATAAAACCATCAAAGTGTATCGTATAATGCCTCAAGATCTGGTGTATTTACTTTGGGTTTAACCATTCGATTTCATGTTGATCCTAAACATGGAATTTGTGAAGAAAATAATTAATAGCCATATATAAATTAAAAGGTTTTGAAATTCAAGCATCTTGGGTCTACACACATTCGTAGGGAGAGATAATAGAAAAATGATGCCATGTTTTTATTGCAAGCAAGACATGTTAGAGCGGTTTTCACAAGGTGGATGAGGCATTGGCAGATGAGGAGAATTAAAATCCTCAACGACCGACACTTGTCCCTTTTTTCTATGATTAGATGTGGGCCATCCAGGTGATTATTTTCCACTGTCCAATCAAAATCTTCAACGAGTGACACCTATCCCTTGTTTATAGTGATTCTTGAATAAAGTTGACATCATAGTTTTTGATGAAGCTAACAATGCATAAAATCACTACCTTGGGATGCTACATCCACTACACATCTTCTTGTCTCTAACATGTCCCATGATACATGCATTTGAATTTCTCTTACTTTTATGTGTATTCTAGCTACCCAATAAATACAAGGGCTGAAACTCCAATAAAAAATTCACTTCACAAATATTTTGTAACCACTCGTTACGTTCACAAATATCTTAATAAATTGTTTCTAGATTTCCCTACACATCACCC
This sequence comes from Taxus chinensis, assembly GCA_019776745.2. Taxonomy (NCBI): domain Eukaryota; kingdom Viridiplantae; phylum Streptophyta; class Pinopsida; order Cupressales; family Taxaceae; genus Taxus; species Taxus chinensis. The sequence continues at coordinate 631,960,553 of CM034148.1, forward strand.
CTTTTCCTCTTCAAATGATTGATGTAAATGTGATGTGTTTGCTGGAGGGTTGAGTTCCCCATTGTTTCCCCATTTCGTTCTTGTCATCTTCGCACTCCTCCACCCTCATACCCCATCATCTTCACCCCTCTTCATCTCTCGTTGTTTCTATTCTTCCATTTTAACTCTTTCAAAAGATCCCCTTCGGTGTTTGCATTGTACATTTCAAGTGTGATTGTTAGTTTTAGGCTAACTGTGGGCTTCAATTCAGAAAGTAAAATTAATCAGATGCTAGAGGCTTTTTTTTTAAGGTACTTATCAGAAAAAACCTAGAAATATTTTTAAGTCAATATGGACTTCAATTTCTAAGAAACTGTAAAATTAATCGGAGCCCAGAGGCTCCACACCTTTGATCAAAGGTATCTCATGCCAACGTTTTAGGTCATATGACAGAAAATATATTTGAAGTGTAATTTTTTTAGAGATGTATTTTGAGTGACTTATAATTTTATTTTCTTAATCAGAATAAATATTAATTTTTTTACAAAATAGTTATAGTAAAAAGGGTAGGTGATTAGAAGTCACACCCACTCTTCACTCTATAAAGAATACATGACTCGATAATTAATAGAAAAGTTATAAGTGATAGCTAGAAAAAACAAGACTACATAAAATATATTACAAGAAATTCAAGCACAAGCATCCACATTATCATGGGCGAGCGCTGAATTGTCCTTGGGAGGGATGAATCCCAAATGAAAAGGTTCCCAAGAAAAATCACCTATCTTGATTTTGAGAGTTATCGTGCACAACCAAAGGCATAGTGCGATTCTCCACCTTTGTGGCAAAGAACTAACCATAGGGACTCCTCCTCGAGCTAGTGAGAGCCGTCAAGAATGTCCAACGGAAAACTTGCCCCATACTAGAGAGCTCTAATTTCCTCGCTAAGAAGGTAGGGTGGAGAAGCAACCACAAATAGGTGACAAGAACATATTGTGCAAGTAACAACTTACTAAGGATATGACAATACACAGCTCAATGTGCAAGGAGGACTCCCCAATGGTTTAACAACTCCTACAAATGTTGAAACTCCATAACAACCTTTTTTAACAACCCGTGATTAAATCTTAACAAACAAAAGTGAACAATAACTTTGTCACTAATAGAAAAGTATTGAAAAATAAAATCATTGCTAAAGGTAACATCATTTCTTGCTTTCAAAAGTTGAATTTCAACAATATCTCTAAAAAAAATCCATTGAAAAGTGATATATGTTGACTAGTGAGAGTGATCCCTACAAAGAGTTGTTTTCCAATCAATAAGGTCCAAGTGGAAGGGTTAGAATAATGAGTGAATCACAGTCCAAACATCTCTAGCATAGGGGCAAGTCTAAAAGAGGTGTTTCAAATACTCAAGTTTGGCACAATATGCTTTAGCCTTTGCCAGAAAGGGAGGTTTGGTAAACAAGACAGAAGAAAATGCATAATTTTGGGCTCCAACATAGAATTCCAAATCAGACCGAGGCAAAAAAGACGCATTATGGGAGAAAAATATAGACTTTACCATGTATTAAGTTCAAAAAAACCAGAATAAAATTGACTTGTGTGTTGATGAAGTGGTTTTTGAATGTGGTGGCAACATTCCATCACCGGTCTCCCCATTAAGCAATTAGGGGTTGAAGCCTAAGTTTTTATAACTTATGGAAAAAGCTTGTGTATCTTCTAAAGAAAAGGTTTAAATTCATAACCTTGAATTTTTAGTTTGAGCTCAAGCTAACATGCTCAGATTCTCAACAAGACTAAATCACATTTAGTAATAATCCCCTTCTAGAAGAATCTAAGCACTTTGATACCAATCATGTCTACTAAAGGTATGTAAATTCCAGTCATTATGGGAGATCAATATATGTTAGGATCACCAAAGGAAAACCCTAATTTGAGTCCTTAATTGACCCATCTTAAATACAATTTCACCATTTTTCGTAAGATTTCCAAAAGTTTTTGGTAATAAAAGAGCCTTCAATTTTCACCTTGTTGAAATAATCAATAGGATATGTAGCCTAATGTTCCTTAGAAAAATTCTACCATAAGGTGCACTAGCTAAGACGTAACCTCTTATAAGAATTTTTGAAGCTTTGTTTCCATTTTTAGATTTAACAACTCATTTAACACAAAGAGTGATACTTTGTCTATAAACATTTATGATTTTACTTTAACTCTAGTTAAAAATGAGGTGGTTTGTCTTTAATTCATGGTGTAACTCAAATTTAATGCACAGTCAAAGTTTTTCAATGAGTGCTTCAACATCCAACTTTGACAATACATGTAAATGCAATAAAGGATGATATTCAATTAGGTCACATGCTAAAATACAATAAATCACACAAGGGTGGATTGACTTAGCTTTTATTGATGTTTCACATAATGTTCTAGATCTGTATTTAAGGTAAATAAATTGGCTTTGCCAAATGTGATTTATCTCAAAATTGAGGCTCTGAAACCCCTTTGGACGCTAGCGCCAAAATGGACATTATTGACTAGTAATATTATCCTTCTTGACACTTTCATTGTTCTTTACATATACTTCTAGTTTTTTGGGTTGCTTTGTCACTATTATAGTTGTTACTTGCACTTTTACTTCCTCCAAAACTTTCATGCATGCACCTAGTGATCAAAACCCTAATTTTTTGCACCACCGCTCAATTATGCAATTACATAACAAAAAAGGGTTTTATGTGTCATTATTTTGGACTATCCTTGGTGGTCAACTCCCTTTGTTGGTTTGGACCAAGTGTTATAGTACATTGCCCAAATGTGGGGCCCAAACTCCATTAAGTTCTTTTAGTGTGTATACAAATCTAAATAGTCATCCCTGTATGTTTTCCCTTGTAACTCAATATAAACAGCAAGCTATTGTCGTGCAAATGTGTTGCATAAAAAATTTAAACTTTCTTGCATGACAACTAAGTCAAAATTTGAAAATTTGCTCCCGAGTCTACCTAAACCCCCTCTCTCGATCAATTTTTCTCCTATGTCATGTCCGAGGCACTAAATCATGCACTTTGGGCATCTATCTAGTCTTGATCACATACTACTATTCATATGATTTCTAAATGAGAAAATTACTAATTAACCCATGTCTTTGGACACCTTTCTTTGCTTTCTATTACCACTTTTGGTCTTACACTCTTACTTGGCCAATTTCCCTATTTATATTTTAGAATTTTTCATCCTAGACACCAACGCCTAGCCAGGACACTAGGGTCAGGTGCCCCCATCCCCTCTAGGCACCCCTGACCTCTTTGTACTTTACTAAAATCTTTTGGGTCCTTTCTAGCCATTCGAGCATTTTTTTTCAGTATTCGGCCTTTTTCAGGTTAATTATGAAATTCAAGCAAGGGAATCATATAAATATAAAGTTATGTGACCATAATAAAGGATGAAGCTCTAAACATTAGCTATCACCACCTAAGGTTGCATCCAAATGTTATTGAAGAGCCTTCGAGCATCCATTTTGGCATCCATTCAAGGGAAAGGGACTGCATACACACTTCATAGGAAGGGAAGTTCATTTTATTTCATGCGCACATCTTTTACATCTAGTTATTGCTCGCTATTAAGTGTGACACACACAAGAGCCACCCAAGGCACAATTCTTCACACAAACACATAGAATTACATTGGGTCTGAAATGTAGTGCAGTGCTTAGTCATAAGATCACTTGTTTGTCAGCCAAGAATAGTCTGATCTCTCATTTGCATTCTTTTCTTTTTGGGATTTGATGCTCTTTTGAGGGTTTTACAGGTGAATTATTTATTGCATGTTGTCAGCGACATCGACAATCATCACGCAACATACTAGCGACAAAGAGTGAAGGGTAAGGAACATCTCGTGACCCTCCAAAGGATGTTTTCTGAGGTTTTGGGAAGATATATGTACCTAGAACTAGTCTGCAATGCCCACGGGTGCTCCTAACCCTTCCCTGGTGCCCCAAACTAGGTAGATTGTGTGGTTACATGATTTTCTAGGCCTTTGTGCGATACTCCTTCCTTTCTATTCATCAGTTTGTCACTGCAACACAATCTAGGATTAATTGCGAAGTGACTAAGTCCTTTTATCTCCTATTTGCAACTAGGGTTTCATTATTTCCTAGCTTAATTTTCTTGGGTCAGATTTATTCATATTGCATACATATTTACTACAACTATTACATACTTAGATTAAGCAATATTTTATTCATAAATAAACATTTTGATTAATCTTTTTGGTGAACTCGACGCTTTCACGCTTAGGATCCTCATTAAATTTTGCATTTTTCTTTGGATCTTCTCATCATGGATATTTCTATTCATGATTTCCTACTCCTCAACCCTGAATTAAGAGCTAAAATTATCACCCTCTTGGCTACCACTCGCATTCCTTATGACCTTCATCCTGATATAGTATATAACACATTCGTAGATGTATTTTCTCCACACATCACTTTTCCATCTAATATTGTTGTCCATCTTTCTATTTTTGACAATGACCGACCTTTATACATCGTGATTCACATTAATAATGTGGGTGTCAAACTATAGTCACAAAATCACGCACTTAATATTACATTTTATACCGTTGGGTATGTTATTTTATATATGGATCTCGCATAATAAAAGTATTCACTAGTGACCTATCCCCTAGTCATGTCATCAGTTAGTCGGTCATCATATTTATGTGTCTGGTACAGTCATCAGTTGTCTATACAGTTTTGGGCATCTTTCAGGGAGTCTTTGGTGTTCGTAATTTTCTTGATTTTCATCTTCAGTCCTACACTAGGGAGCACCACTGGGGCACCCTGGGGTGCCCCAATTCATGATTTTAGGTGCCCTAGTTTTTGTAACTCTTGGTCCTAATTTGTTTCTTCGAGGTCAGTCTTTGTCATTACCTCATTCATTCCTTTAGGTGGTAGTCGAGCGTTTCAGGTCACTAGTGTCAAAATTTGAACAAGAGATCCCTATATAAACATAACATACTCACTACATTATGGGTAGACATCTTACTATTAAGGGCAACTATCTACTAAGGCAAGGGACTGCATTTGGGCATATTCTACATCTGCATCACACAAGCATAGGGGGAAAGGGTTGTATTCATTCCATTCCATCCACCATTTGCATCTTTACATCTAGTTATTGCCCCCTACTTCTGTGTCATTGACGTTAGGGCACCCTAGGCACAAAATTGCACACACAAGCACACAAAACTACATTGGGTCTTGAATGTAGTGCAACACTTAGTTGTAAGTCCACCATTGTGGCAGCTAAGGTTAGTCTAACCCCTTCATTTGCATCTTTATTTTATTTAGGAATTGATGCTTTGTATGGGGTTTTGTAGGTAGATCTTCACATCATATTATTGGTGACATAAACGAAGATACAACGACAACTGTGTGACTAAAGACGAAGATATAAAAAAGACCTAGTGACACTGTTCAGAACCGGATCCTGAGCCTTTTTGTAGACCAGGGTGCCTAGAACACAGACCAGAGTGCCCTCAAGTTCCCCAGTTCTCTCCCAGGTGCCCCAATTCAGTCAAATCTCCAACTCCTGTAGTTTCCAAAACAACATCTTCATACCCAGTCTAGCTGCATATCAACCTGTCCAAGTCTAGCACATAGTAAGGTAAGTTATATTCAGGTTAGTATCTCATCCCTTCTATTACATTTACTTTACTTCATTCATAATCAAATAGAAAATCATCTAGCATTAATATTACAATTCATATCAATTATTCCATTACTGTTTCTATTTAGATTAATTATTAGGCCCATAATAATAAATATTTTTCCTATTTTAGTTAATTACTTTGGTGAACCTGTCTTTTCAAATAGTTTTCCCTAAGATCCACTCAAAACCTAATGGAAAAAAATCCCTCATCTTCTTTGCCCATCATATCTCACTTTAGTGTTGATCCTATTTATGATGAGGCTGCCATAACTGAACTCAAGGCTTTATATAGTGTTCCACTTACTACACCCGCTCACATCCAACAACAAATTTTAGATGGCCAACAACATGTGCCTGATAGTTTTACAGATTCTCCTATAGGAATTAGCATTATTGATGATCCTATTGCATTTACTCATTGTACACCATGCCATACGGTCACTTTTGATCCTCCTTCTGACCTTTCACAAGAAACTTTAGATGATTCCCTTATTGATTACTTGCTAGGTATTAACAATCATTCTTATTCTATTATTCCAACCATTGATATAGATCCTTCTCATGGCCCTACATCTTCTGACATTGCTTCCCCCCTACATTTCATTCTATCTCGCCTTCTCCTTTATATTATGTTGAAGATCCTATTGATAGTATTTTTAGCAACAACCTTGTTCCATATACTGCTAATGAGTCAGATAAGGGTCATAAGTCTCCTTCTTTCCATATTTCCCAGTGTATCTCACCTACCCCTTTGTTGTATTCCCCTGAGATTGCATCTAGTGCTACTCATGAGTCACCACCATCTGTTACTTCCTCTTCACCTATTATTTCATCTCCTCTTAGTACAACTTCTATACAGGTTTCCTCACCAAGTGCTTCACCTATTATGGATGTTTTTGATGCTACTTGACTATTACCACAAATATTCCACTTATATCGCATGGTATACCTTCTTTGACACCTACTATTAGTGTGCCTTTATCATCAGATCCTTCTCCATCACCTTTGGATATCCCTATGATCACTCACAATGGAAAATTACAACCTCTTAACACATTATTTCCATCTTCTACCATCCCTTCACAAGATATCCTTTCTCTCATGCACATTGTAGGACAGTTACAATCACAAGTTCAATCTCTCACTTTAGAAAGTAAGGCCTACTATGCTTCTATTGACAATAATTCATTACATGGAAATCCGGTCCCTAAGAAGATTCATAATTTGACATTCCCTCATGACTTCACCATGCCTACTTTCACATGTTTTGATGATATGGGTGACCCTCATGTACTCATCTATTGTATTTTCATAGGGCTATGGATTCCTATTCCAATGATAGATTACTACTCAAGGCTTTTCGTTATAGTCTTACTGATGAGGCGTTACAATGGTACACTCATCTCCCCTTTGGATCCATTAGTACTTTTTATGACATGGAGGACACCTTCCTCTGTCAGTTTATAATCAACAATGACCCTAAGGTTACTTATGATCGGTTACCTACTTTACATCAAGGCTCCACATAACCTATTAAGGATTATATTCTTAGATTCAATGCTTGTATCCATCAGCTTGTTTTCCAACCCATAGATCTTGAGAAGCAATTTATTTTATATCGTGGCCTCCTATTCCTCCACTCAAACAACAATTACAATATGATACATGTGAGTCATTCATTCTCCTATGCTATAAGGTTATTGACTTAGAACATAGAATCTTCTCTCCACACACATCATAGATCCCCCACACACCTCTATGGCTAGTGCCTCATCTAGTTCTCTGCCAAAGCCTACGGTTGAGCATCCTACACATTCTCCATCTTTTCCTCCTAAGCAAAGTAAACAAAATCAACCCTCTTCACCACAAAAGTATACTCCTTCTCCAGCTCCAGCGACAAGTTACTCCTCCTACCACTCCACCCTAGTCGCGCCATCCTTTGCATTTCTCTCATCACAACTCAACCACATGATGTACAACATGTATTTTTATTACTGAGTAGTTAATTCACCTACCTTCCAACCAACATCATCCACAACATCAGGTTACAACGTTAGCATGACCAACCTTATTGCAACTATCATTGCATATCCATAAATGGTCATAGTTTACAATAATTAGGACAATGATTGATAGAGATGTTTCCCTTAATGAGTCTTCTCCTTATATGGTTACCACATAGTCATCACATTCATTGCATCCACCTCACCCATCACATTCACGCTATCCACCACGTCATGTTTTTACTTTGCATTGGCCACCACAACACTCTACTTTCACACATCCCACCATAACTCCATATGATATTCAGTTTGGCACATATTCACATGTTTCTCCCATTCCACATGCTTCCACCACTTCACGTCATCTAGGTCTTTGGTAGGTGATTTATATCACCTTACCCCCAATGATGCACTTGTGTTCTTAAGGTTCTTACACGATTGTTGAGGGATTTTTTCTAAGAACCTTTGATCATGTGCTTTGTGTCTCATCTAGCACATTCAATCATTTCCCGATGACGCACTCTTGCTTCCATGGCTCATACTCTGACTATTGAGGGGTCTTAACTACATGAGCCTCTTCATTCACACACTAGGGGCCATCATAAATCCTTCCCCTTTCATCATAATAACATATTACAATATCTTCATTTTACCATCATACATTCTCACCTATTCTACTATCATCATTATATCAACTACGCACTACACATTGCATTCAATAAACATTTCATCACTCACATTACATTTTGATATTTATTCTCATTTACCATACACATGTTATCTACCATTACTAACATTATAATGTAAATTTATATTCATCCAACACAAATAATACACATACTAGGATCATATACATCCATTACATCATTAATCGCAAACAAAACATTCCAACATAGATTTATCATATATAAAAAATAGGTGTCCATACATATATCGCTAGTACAATCATCATCACAAAACATTTCTCAAAACTAGGGGGCAAGGCCCCCACATCATATACAATATTCCTAATCAAACCTCATCATCACTATCACTCTCGTGTACTATGAGAGCCCTAGAACTAGATGCCTCTCCATCAACATGACATTCGTTTTCGTGGCCCCAATACCGTCTCAACCTACCTCCGCAATAACGTCATCTTTGTAGACTACTCCACAAACTGACATTACAAACCTACATACCACAAAAACATGTCCTGAGCTAAGGGACCATCACCTACCACTTCTCTGGCTCATCGAGCCTCCTCGTGTGCCTCGTCCCTCTTGCCTAACAATATTGTACATGTCACAACTGCTATGGCTACTGGCTCAAATAGATGGCCATGCTTGCTCGCTATATCATCCACACGCTCTTGTATACCTCCACCCAGTGCATCCATCAACACATTTTGTGTCAATGAGTGGATGGATGTGTCCACAATTAATGACCAATAGGCATCACATATAAACACACACAACATTACGTTAGATCACTATACAACACAACATTAGAAAACCATGACACACATAATGCACATATACACAAATACTTACAATCAACCATGACCGCTACTATAGGATCGAAAGCATGTGCTTCCCCTTCTCCCCCTCTAGGTGGTAACTCCATTGGGCCTGCAAATAATTGGTACAACAATACCCATCGATGAGTTGTGCACCATGCAAAGTACTCCTTGGTGTAACCTGTGTCATCTCCATTAATAGCTATTATCACTGGATCCACCTCATTCAGCCTCGATGGAACTAGCTGCTCTCTTGTGGGCCTTGGCCTAGCACTGGCCCGCCTAGGTACTCTGATAGATCTCAACCATATATATGGCTCTGGGGGTACATCTTGAACCATGCCAAACTATTGTGACACCCTCTCTACCTAAAAAATTCTCACCACACATGGGAAGCGGTCCTCTAGCCACATAGTCCTCTATATACATTGTAACTATGTCACATCCTCTAGCCATCCCCCATAGTCATGATATGGCCTCCATATAACTACCTTGGGCCCTATCCTATCTATAAGTTGCCTGAAGGTATCTGTATCCATATTCTTGCCACATATGTTAACCCATATCCTCGGGAATATCTCTTGCCTAGCCCACTTCCCTCAGGGACCTACAAATGGTCTCAACACAACTATATGCTCATATTCCGACACATGCAGTAGTGTGGTGTCTCTTATCCCTCCACCATGCTCATCTTGCATAAATCGGTATAGATCTCTATAGAGGTGGGCCAACACACTCTATGCCCATGCATATCTAGTACCAACCTCTCAAACTGACTAGGACGCGTTGATCTCACTTGTGCCATTTTCACCCACTTCGTACTCAGTCTCATAATTGCGTACAAAACAAATGAAGTGATTCAACACTTTTTTTTAATGAAAAGGAACTTATATTATATTAATTCAATATGATACAAGATAACTTTCAACAAAAAAGTGGGCGGTATGAGAGAATGCCCCAAAACCACAAACAAAGCTAGGCCGAGCCTAGAGAAATGCGAGTAAAACTAGGTTGAGCCTAGGAGAGTACAAAATATAGGCATAGCCTAAAAGTAGACAAAAAACACAATCAAACAGCAACAACAAACATGCCTGAGGCAGATGGATCATGATCGTTGGCCACCCCAAACTAGGCAAGTCCTTGCCAGCATTTGGAAGTTCCCAATCAGCAACAAATTCTTCCTCTGGGTCTGCTTCCCCACAAGTAGGAATGATGAGGTTGAGGTGGGAGAATTTGTTTGGTGGCGGCGGTTGAGGGTGACGGGTGCCAAGTATCATGATGTATAGTAGAAGCAAGAGGAGAACCCCACCCATGTTGATGAGGTGGTGAACCCTAGCCTTACTGGTAAGTTGATAAAGGCAACGAAGAGCCCTGATCATGATGGTGAACTGGTGAGTAATTGTGCTGATGCAATAGGCCTGGGGAGTGGTGAGTGCGATTGAAAGCACGACGTTGAGACCAGCTGCGCCGGTCACCACGGGCGGAAGGTGAGGGGCACCTAGTAGGAGATGGAGGAACTCAATAAATATTACATGGGGCTTCCCCCTAGTGGTGCAATAGGGTTTGGAGGTGGTCCACCTCCAGCTGTAACCTTGTTGGCCTGAATTTGTATTTGCAGAAGCACATTGGAGATCACTATAGATTTATTATAAACTGAGAAATATTGACAACTACAAAATTAACAAAGAAAAAAGAATTTCTTTCTTTCCATATCCAAAACAAAATCTCCCCTTTGAAAACATGCCAAATTTGGGTGAACATAGGCATAAGCTTGGGATTATCTCCCAAAAGGATATGCTACCAAGTGAAGCAATGAGGCCATAAAGGAAAGAAAAATGAATGTATCCAATTCTAGGCATTTTGAGCTTTGGGGACAAAACCAAAAAACATGCAATATTGTTTCCAGATGACCATATAAAGGACATTTGGGAGCTAGGATCCCAATTTGAACAAGATGAGCTGCGATAGGAAGGCCTTGGTGAAGAATACACCAAAGGAAATGAGCAATCTTGGGCTCCACATATAGAGTCCAAATAGTTTCAAATTACCTAATCTAGGTAGGAATTGTGGAATGAATTCCCTAACGTGTATTAAGTTTATCTACCATGGGTAAATGAGGCGAGAGCCAATGATAGCCTTTGTTGGCTTTGTAATTATAGAATGGGGTATCTGTATACCACTTTCAGTCTGTCCACCATGGGTGAGAGGAATGCACAAGAATCTTATGAAACATGTTGCCAAGAACCAAATTGATCATAGTAGTAAAAGTATCCTAGTCTTGGTTGGAAAGTTGAAATATAGTTTTGAAATCCGATCAAGAGAACCAAGGATTGAGTAGTTTTGCAGAAGAATTCCTCGATGGTATGAATTCCATGTTTGAAGAATTTGAGCGTGGAGATTCTCGAGACCTCTGTTAAACACTTATCTTGAGATTGAAAAATTGGTGACCACTAGAGAGATTACTGGTTGACAGAAAGCCCATTTTGAAAGCCACCCCTCCTCCACAAAAGCTAGGGTATAATACATTCTCAAGCTTTTGAAATGCTCTTAAGCACAAAGGTGCCAACAATTTTGATAGGCAATGGGGGTAATGAGAAAATTGACAAACCCCAATCCTTTCCATGTAGGGTGGCCATAAGGGGAACCTTCATCAATACCATTTCCTATAAGAAATTTCCAAGCTTCTTGGTCAATAATGCTTCTGATAATGTATTTAACACAAAGAGCTTGCCCTTAGCGTTGAATGTGAATAAGGCCGAGACCCCCAGAATTTTGAGGAAAAAAACAAATGTCCTAGGATACCTACAATGAAAACCTTTACCTGTAGAAGCATTAGCCCATAAGAAAACATCAAGTGGTTTTTCCAGCTTCTAGATGGAAGCTTTTCGAAGGAACCCAACACAATGAGTAGTAAACATGTGTAGCTATAAGAAATTTGAAACATATTTGGAATTTGTCAGCCAAAGATAAAGGTCTGGTGATCCAATATTCCAATTTTTTGGCACATGTTGAATGACATATTGCCAAAGCTCGGCCGGGGAGGTTTGAAAAGAAAAATGAATACTTAAGAATTTAAAAATATCACCATGTGTCAGGATTTTCCATTCAAAAATGGAAAGCCAATCAGGTGCGGGAAGGAAAGATTGCTGATAACACTAGGTTTTTCACCATTGAATGGATGAGCCAAAAGCTAAGCAGAAAATATCCAAACATTGCATTACATGTTGAATGTTGGTTTCGTCTTCAATGAGCATAAGAAAGGAGTCATCCACAAAATGCCCATTAAGAAGTTGAGAATTGGGCTCAACAGAAGTGAGATTCCCTACGAAAAAGACCCTGTGCTTTGGCATGAGCTAAAAAATAGCCAAAACCTTCATCCACAAGCACATACAGTGTAGGGGAAAGAGGGTAACCTTGCCGAATACAACGGAAAATCCCAAAAGGTTATGAACTAAGGCCATTGATAGCGATCTGAGTAGAAGCATCTACAAAAAAAATATTGACAAATTGAATAAAAATGGGACCAAAGCCAAGGGCTTGGAGCATGGCGAGTATGAATGGCCATTCAATCCGATCATAAGCCTTCTTAAAATCAATTTTGATAAACATGGTGACCTGATTAGACCTACAAGCCCATTTCATGCCTTCCCACACTACAATGATGTTATCTAGGATGTATCATCCATGTATAAATCTTGTTTGTTTTTGTTGAACAACAACTGACAGAAGATTGCATAACCACAGAGCTAACACTTTGGCAATGATTTTATAGGATACGTTCAATAGTGTAATCAGATGCCAACATGTAATTTTCTCTTGGTCACCTTGTTTAGAGATGAATTCGATGTTTCCCTTATTAATGTATGGACCTAAGGAATTTTTTTGAAACCTTCAAGATAAACTTGAAACAAGTCTTGACCGACCAGAATCCCAAAGGGTTTTATAGAATTTGTAAGGGAACCCATCGCAACCTGATGCTTTATCATTGGCCATTTGCATGGTGGCTTCATGGAGGCCTTCAATGGTGAGAATTCTCTCGCAGATCACCTTTTGAGACTCTAATAATTTGTGTGGCATAACACCCAAACATTGATGATTAAAAAATAATTCACTTCACTACTTATAGCTACTTTTTCATCACTTTACAATAGTCATTATTTCGCATCTATTTCTACAACTAATACACACTACACAGTTTTCGCTATATCTTGAGTGTTTCTACTCTGATTCACACCCTATTTGCGAAATTATTTTTAGAATTATGTCTACCACCATATTAAACATGTTTTTCATAATTTAACTCATTTCTAGATTGTATTCCATTCACTTTATACACATTTTAACGATTTTTACAAATTTATATCTATTTCGTGCTTACTTTCAGCTTACCGTTTGTTCTTTTCATCACTTCCCCTTTTGCTGAAATGGGGGGCATATCATTGGGGTCATCCTATAGTCCCCCTTACATTACACATGATTAGTTAAACCTAGCAAATCGCCATTTTTCAAACATTTACTAATTCATTGCGTGAAAATTCATCGTTAAACCCCCCTAATGACCTAATCTGGGGGCAACAAACATACAATTTTTTCTAATGCGATATTTCATCATCCCCCCTAATGACCTAACTTTGGGCAAAAAATGATTAAAAATATTTTCATGTGACATTTCATCAATTTCTATCAACTTCCCCCTAATGACCTAACATGGGGGCAACTTGTGTAAAATCTCTTCATGAATAACCAATCAAACAATTGATTAATCAACCAATCAATTAACGTGTTCAAAATTTCTAATAAGTCAGCATCATTAAATCATTACAATTGGCCTCCTTAATGACCAAATTTGCGAGTTACTTACATTCTCTCAGATGAGCTAACTCGAGAGATTGCATTCATCACTTTTCCTAGATGACCTAACTTGGGAAGTTATTCTACATTTTGCACTTGCTTCTAGATGACCTAACTTGGAATCCCTCTCACAAATTCACGTTTGATTCCAGATGATGTAACTTGAGATATTAAATTCATTACTTTTCCTAGATGACCTAACTTGGGAAGTTATTCTACATTTTCTTCTTCTTCCAGATGAACTAACTTGGAAGCCATCATTCATTTCACGTTTGCTTCTAGATGACCTAACTTGGAAGCCATCCTATTGCGGCGAAACCCATGGAGTGGGGGAAAGAGTGCCTTCCCTATATCACTCTTATATGGGTCAATTGTTTGATCAAAATCATTTGGATCCAAAAACCACAAAATTTAATCTAAGTTCGTCTGCAACGGCTAGATCTTAAGGATGTGGTTAAATATTGGAGAATAACACACTTTTCTCCCTACACTCTTCCTCTAGCACTAGGACACCCAAATCCTCTGGTTATTCATTCGTATACAAGTGTTTACATTGGGAACTGATCACTCCCTACACACCTATTCACCATTATACCATGTTTGAAATCATCATACATCCTAATCATCACATTCATCTAGTACATTTCATCACGAAATTTACACTTTTTTGTTACGTTACATGGATCAACCTACTGATCCATGGTTCAACATGATTTTTTAGTTCTATCGGCACACTTCTACTAGACATCTGCGTGTTCTTCTACAACACGGGCTTCTCTTACTTTTTTTCTCAGGTACACATCTCTATCTACTTTTTGTTATTGAGTTTTCCACTCACCAACATAAAGTGGGGGCAAATGTAGTCACAAAATCACGCACTTACTATTACATTTATACCATTGGGTATGTTATTTTATATATGGATCTTACATGATAAAACTATTCACTAGTGACCTATCCCCTAGGCATGTCATCAGTTAGTCGGTCATCATTGTTATGTGTTTGGTACAATTGTTAGTTGTCTATAAAGTTTTGGGTGTCTTTCAAGGAGTCTTTGGTGTCATAATTTTCTTGATTGTCGTCTTCAGTCCTACACTGGGTCGCCTAGGGTAGCATGTGGGCACCCAAGTCCATGATTTTAGGCACCTTGGTTTTTGTAACTCTTGGTTCTAATTTGTTTCTTCGAGATCAATCTTTGTCATTACCCCGTTCATTCCCCTAGGTGGTAGTCGACATTTCGGGTCACTAGTGTTGAAATTTAAACAAGAGATCCCTTTATAAACATAGCATACTCACTAACATTAAGGGCAGACATCTTACTATCAAGGGTAGTTATATAGTAAGGCAGTGGACTGCATTTGGGCATCTCCTACATCTGCATCACATAAACATAGGGGAAAGGGTTGTATTCATTCCATTCCATCCACCATCTACATTTTTACAGATAGTTATTGCCCCTAATTTTGCGTCATTGATGCTAGGGCACCCTAGGCACAAAATAACACACACAAGCACACATAACTACATTGGGTATAAAATGTAGTGCAACATTTAGTCGTAAGTCCACCATTGTGGTAGCTAAGGTCAGTCTGACCCCTTCATTTGCATTTTTTTAAGGAATTGATGCTTTGTATGGGGTTTTGCAAGTAGATCTTCACATCATATTATTGGTGATATAAGTGAAGATACAATGAAAACTGTGTGACAAAGAAGAAGATACACTGAAGACCTAACGACATTGTCGGAACCAGATCCTGAACCTTTTTACAGACCAGGGCGCCCAAAACATAGAGTAGAGTGCCCCCATGTGCCCCAACTCTCTCCCAGGTGCCCCAGTTCAGTCAAATCTCCAACTTTTGTAGTTTCCAGAACAACATCTTCATACTCAGTCCAGCCCACATATCAACTTGTCAAAGTCTAGCACACAATAAGGTAAGTTATATTCAGGTCAGTATCTCATCCCTTCTATTTCATTTACTTTACTTCATTCAAAATCAAATAAAAAATCATCTAGCATTATTATTCAATTCATATCAGTTATTCCATTATTGTTTCTATTTAGATACACTACACACTACACATTCTCATACATTGGACACAATCACAACACATCCTTCTCGTCACTTAGCCACATTACACATTTTACACTTGGCACATTTATAACACATATCTCTAGAATTTTTTAGTCACACTACACATTACACACCTCACACAACATGCATTATATATGCAAAAAATCTTCCCTACTAACTTCTACTACACACTTTGCGTCTTATTCACTCTACACATTCACACCATGTCTTTCTTACATCTACTTTTACGTGTTGCGCTCATTACCCAATGATGCACTCTAGTTACACAGTTCATATTTGACTGATGAGGGTCTTAATCTAAAACGAACCTCACCACACAAACTCACTGAATCACTCACACTATGCATTATACACTTCATTGATCACATCTTTCTAGCGCACACCAATTCAGACCATTTCCCGATGACACACTCTTTTTCTACGGTTCA
The DNA here is from genome assembly GCA_019776745.2 of Taxus chinensis. Classification (NCBI taxonomy): domain Eukaryota; kingdom Viridiplantae; phylum Streptophyta; class Pinopsida; order Cupressales; family Taxaceae; genus Taxus; species Taxus chinensis. Next base: position 631,977,112 of record CM034148.1, read on the forward strand.
TTCTTGACTGATGAGGTGACATGTATAAATGAACCTCACTTCATGTATACCCATTCACACTCACTCAGGGGGCATGTGGCTCCTATCATTCACTCTGCATTCCATTTCATCTCATCCACAACATAATGCATATCTTGGTCACATTTACTCTTGTTTTCTTATACTTTTACATGCACACTTTATTACACATGCTAGACATATATCTTGTATGTAATTATTTTTTATCATACACACATGTGCATTTACTTTCCTTTTTAATTTTGATCGTAAACTCTACACAGATCGGTACATAAGGCATGGATGCTTGGAGCCGTACCTTGTACTAGTCCCACAACGTCTCCTAGTGGCATCAAATTTCGTACACTATACGTGTTTTTGTTTCATTTTTCATAGCACATTACTTTATCGGATCAAACACACTTTGACATACTTTTTATCTCTCTAACATGCTAACGGACACTTTGTGTGAAACATTTGCTTTGTAGGTCTATTTGCTTCCATGTTTATATGTTACATTGCTTGAAATTGTTTGCTCTTGTCTTCCATTGTACGACATTGTTTGCGGGATTTTCCCTTTGTATTGTGTGCACATTGTCTGTTTTCGGTCATCTCGACCTTGATTGTCTTGTGACATCATGAGTGTTATCCCTTGTTTGTGACCCACTTTTCATGGTCTACATTATCTTCTTGCATATTATTTTCTTGTGTCTTAGCTTACACATTGCCTACTTAGCATACATTTTGTCTTCTACATGCATGTTTTTGCTTGTACTAACACTTGTCTCCTAGCCACTTTGTTTGTGTGTGCCTTGGTTTCTACCAAGCACATTCCCTCCCCTTGAAGGGCATTAATTTTAGCACAATGATCGGTCCTTCTTTGGGCTGCATACTCCTCAACGACGTCGCATGCACCCCAAAAGAGGGGGCATCATTTGGGTGAATCACTCATCCCATACAACGATCTACAGACACATTTCAACACAAAATAGTACTATTACAACACAGTCATATGTCTCAGACATGGCTTAAAATTAGACTTGGGTCCTTAGTACAACACAAACACTAGTGCCTAGAAAAGGACTATAGTGTCTAGGTGCCCTCGACCATTCCTAGACACCTGCGAACAGGGGACAGTTACATCATTTTTAGTTTAGCACAATTTTTAAGACTTCACAGTGGATTTTATAGGGCACACAGTCCTTAACACTCGGCATGCATGCACTACACAACATTTTTACACTTCTACATTAGATCAGAACTGTTTGAACCAGATCAACATTTTACACACCATTTACAGTGATGTTCTATATTTTGGGAAGCAACTAAAGGTTAGAAGATGAAACCAAATTTTTCTCCCTATACTAATTTTATTGTGGCATGAGATCGCCCCAAAAACTTGCATTTGGCGTGAGATCAGCTGAAAAACTCAGCCTTCTATATCATCTTTAGGATTCTTTCCACACCATTTTCTCATCATAGATCAGGTGCACATGTTCCTTTTCTCACATTTTTACATACTTTCAACACATTTTGATCATATGCACACATATTTGACTACTTGTTCATTCTTCTCTTTTACAGGCCCATTCTTATGGGAAGTGGTAGTCACTTCATCACTTCATCACTTCATCACAACATCAAGCATCATCAACAACACATCAACAAAAATCAACAACAACAATAGGTATAACATGACATCGACACATATGCTCTCACCCTAGGGTCATTATCATCACCTTTTGCACTTCCTCATCCTTAACATCCACGCTTCACATTTTTATGACTCGTCACTTTTTCTTGCCTCTCGAAACACTTTTTTTACCATCAATCTACATGGATATCAGATACACATCTCTTATCTACTTTATGTTATCAAGAATTCACTCAACAACATAAAGTGGGGGGAAATGTAGACACTAAATCACACACTTTGGGCATCTATCTAGTCCTGATCATATACTACTATTCATATGATTCCTAAGTAAGAAAAGAACTAATTAACCCATGTCTTTGGCCACCTTTCTTTTATTTCTATTACCACTTTTGGTCTTACACTCTTACTTTCCCACTCTCCTTTTTATATTCTTGCATTTCTCATCCCAGACACCAGAGCCAGGAGCCCCCGCCCCCTGTGGGTACCCCTAGACCTCTTTGTAATTTGCTCACATCTTTTGGGTCCTTTCTAGCCATTTGGGCATCTTATCTTTTTGGTAGTCAGACTTTTTAGGTTAATTACAAAATTCAAACAAGGGAATCATACAAATATAAATTTATGTGATCACAATAAAGGACCAAGAACCGAGCATTAGCTATCACCACCTAAGGTTGTATCTAAAGGTTTTTCAAGAACATTCAAGCATCCATTATGACATCCATTCAAGGGCAAGGGAATGCATTCTTCTGCATACACACTTCATAGGAAGGGAATTTCATTCTATTGCATGCCCACATCTACTTACATCTTCTACATCTAGATATTGCTCATTATCAAGTGTGATACACACAAGAGCCACCTATGACACAATTATTCTCACACACATAGAACTACATTGGGTCTGAAATTTAGTGCAATGCTTAGTCGTAAGATAACTTATTTGACAGCCAAGGATAGTTTGACCCCTCATTTGCATTTTATTCTTTTTGGAATTTGATGCGCTTTTTAGGGTTTTGCAGGTGAATTCTTGATTGTAGGTTGTTAGTGACATCAACGATCACCATGTGACATTACTAACAACAAAGAGTGAAGGGAAACAAACATCTCACAACCCTCCAAAGGAGTTTTTCTGAGGTTTTAGGCAAACATAGGTGCCTAAAACTAGTCTGTAGTGCCCCCAGGTGCTCCTTACCCATCCTTGGCACCCCAATATAGGAAGATTGTGTTGTTACACGGTTTGTCTAAGCCTCTGTGCAACAATCCTTCCTTTATGTTCATTAGTTTGTCACTGTGGAAAAATCAAAGATTAATTGTGAAACATCTAAGTCCTTTTATCTCCTCTTTTCAACTAGGGTTTCATTAGATTTATTCATATTGTATACATATTTATTACAATTGTTATATACTTAGATTAAACAATATTGTATTCATAAATAAAATTTTTACTTAATCACATGTCCATATTGACCTTGCAAATACTTCTAAGATTATGAACAAGCAATTGCAGGTGTTTGTATTGGTGTGATAACAATTTCATTTAGTGAAGAGTAACTAAAGACTAGCTCTTTGACAGGCTCAAATGGGCTAATTTTGGCCTATTCAAGGAAATTGTGAATCCTTTCGAGAGGGTTTTAAGAGCTCACAATCATCTGAATATGGTATTGGATAGTATATAACATGTTGTAAGTAATTTAGGAAATTTTAAGGAATATTTGGAGGTTTAGGGACAATGTGGGAAACAACGAGTTTTTAAGGTGTAAGGAGTGTATGGCCAAATTTGGAAACTTGGACTTCACCAGATGATTACAGGAGCTCCGTAATGAGTTAGGAGTCAATAAAATATTCATTGGAAACCTATAGGAATTTTATACATGTTGAAAGCTTCACATTTCTCACAAGACATGTTTACTTCTTAGGGAAACTCAATCTGTGCAGACACACCCTGATGTCTTGAAGAAAAAGGGGGAAAATTTTGATGATGAAAGAATAATTAGGTCCTAAAACCCATATAATTATTCTTGGAATGATCTTAGGAGTAAAAATCATATAAAACATCATCAGAAAAGACCTCTTGGATCTCCGATAATTGTTTCGTCAAGTTGTCTCTCTTGCAGGTACACTTCTTGCAGTTAGTCATTTTTTATGTGGGACAAATGTCACCTCTTGGTGAGGGTGAATTTTTATGTCCCACTTATCACCCTTACCAAGGGGATAGAGGGAAAACAAAAATTCTCCCCTCCTCATCCCTTCCTCTAGGTTCTCAACATGACCAAATCAAGTATTTCGAAGAGCTTATCTGACATATCTTACTCCCCCTAGATCCCATCTGTGTTTGACACTTGACATGATCAATTTTAGGTGAATTTTTGTACACCTATTATCCCCATTACTAAGGGAACAAGGGAGAGATAAAAAATTCCAACCTTTTTAGCCCCTTATTTTGGTTCTTCATATGCCCAAGTTGTTGCTCCCATGTCCTTGAAACTAGTCTTTCTCCATCTCCCCCTAATCCAATCTCACTGTGCCACTTGTCATCACTAGAATGAGGCGCATTGTGTCTTCCCTTCTTATTCCAATTCCTAAGGGGACATAAAAATATGCCACTCATCCATGATTCTAAGACTTGGAATATTTTATTGACTCCAAAATCCAAAATCTAAGTGAAAGAAGAAGTCTTAGACAACTTCTCACTTCTTCAATGGCACCTCAGGTAACTAGAATGTAGAAGTTTCTAGGCCTAAGAATGTAAAAAATATTAGGAGATGACTCCATCAGAATACAAGTTTATCCACATCTCATTAGGTTAAACTTTGCATGAGGGTGATTCTCATATGTTCAAGGAATCCTCTTCCCGCCTCCTTGCTCACAAAGAACAATAAGTAAACAATTGAGAAAATGGAGGAACAAGTAAAAACTCTCAATTCTCTCATTTAACCCTTCTTAGATCCTAATTCAACATCTTCTCTTCCCGTAGAAGACATTCCTCTAATCAACAATGTGGGTATGTTAGCATATGGATTTACACGCATGCAAATGACATGCAACAATGTGGGAATGAAGTCCCTCGTCAATGAAGGTGGGGTTGCCTTTATTGAAAACCAAAACTATATTTACATATGTACATTCAAAATTGTATGTCGACACACTTCCCTCTATGCTAAATGAGGGGGGGGTGACCTCTTTATTTTAGGAATTCAAGCTTAACCCTATCTAAGATAGGATGGAAATCTCTTCTGGCCAATCATATTCCATGCCTAAACTCTTACCTTTACATGTAGGCTTATCTAAGATAAGATAAACCTTAATCTCACATGGGTTCCACCCTTTTTAGACTTTTCCACAAATAAAATACACAAAATATTTATGACATCACTCTTTGTCCTTATTACAAATATAATATTTTTAATTCCTAATCATGTAAACCCTACTTCTTTACTTATCCCAACTTTGACATTTTAACATTACCGGACCACTTACAACAAATATTTATACCACAACATTCCTTTTATGGAATTACCGATACATTGGCGGCGTCAACCGGCAGCGTCGTTATCTTCTATTAGACGCTACTACTAATTAACTTAACAAATCCTATTCCTAATACATACATTAATAAAATATAAATTACGGAGGAAAATATTCGACAGCTGATGGAATGAAAATGAAGAATGGAAGGAACATCAAAGTTAGGTAAAAGCAAACTAATATTGCATGGAGAAGAACAGTTAATAACTAACACATAAAGTGGAGTTTGCATCAACTAAATGAGAAATGAGTAAAAGGGAACACATGTGAGCAAGTAGATAATCAGAGCTTGATCACTATGAACAATAACAACAAATTAATAACGCTGACAATAAGATCATAGACAATATTTACATGCAATATTTAAACATCTAACATCTAATAAAACATAAGAACTGTTAGGTTAATTATTTACCTAATATAATTAATTATGCATTATATAATAAATTATTTAATTAATGTTATTAATTAAATAAATGTTGTTATATGGTTATATCTCTTCATAACCATCTAATTGTATTTATGTCTGCATACGGGTGTAGTTATATTGTTTTAACAATATATTTGTAATTATTCATCTGTGCTTCCTGGATGTTATTGGAAGCTAATGTAATTTGGAATGTGGTTGCACCTGTGCAACTTAGTTTCTTGTTTGTATTCAGTTGTACAATACCTATAAGTATTGCAGCTCCTCCCTGTGTAAATGGTTGATTGAGATTAATAAAGCTAATCAGGCTTCTGCCCCTGTTTCTCAACCTACATTTGGTACCAGAGTGAGAATCTGGACCTGTGAAGCAGAGAAGGTGTGGAAAGAGAGAGCAGCTGAGACAGTGGAGTTTTGGAGAAGCGTATGCATCATCTGAGAGCCTGTGCAGCCTCCTGCAACCTCCCAGCCCCCCTGCCTCCTCACAACCCTCCTGTTCGTTCCAGGTGTTTGGAACATAAATTTTTTTTGCACTGGTGCACCCAGCACCAGGAAAAATTTGTTGCAGGTATATAATTAAAAAAAAAAAAATTCCCCCATCAAGGGTTTTGTATTTAAATTATTTAGTCACAGATAATATTATATGTGCTATCAAATTTGGAGGAAGAGTTTATTTTGTGCATAGGGTCAAGCAAGTTGGCATATGAATGGATTTGATTGAGTTCTTTCATGGTGTGGTAAGCTCTTAAGCCAAGCCACTTCCCTCGCACACAAAACCTGTAAAAAAACAATACCTACACAAGAATCAAAAGTGGATTAGGCAAAATAAAAATGGTGAGAAAATACTTAGCACAGACCCCTGCGTCCACTCCTCCAGTGGATCTGCAACACATTTTTTTTTAAATAGCAAAACATTTTTTCAAACAGCAACACCGTCGATTCAACTACCATGTACAATTCATCCTCCATCGAACTTGTTTGACCTGCAACCTGCACCAACATAGAAGCAAAAGGTGGCCAGTAGCATCAACAAAAAAAAAAAAAGATCATATCAAAAGGAGCAGTCCCTTCAACAAAAAAGCGGCGGTAGAAGTAAATGAAAAGTAGGAGATACAAATAAAAACAAGGAAAGGATACATAGGCGTTTGAAGATCCATTTTTCACACAAATAAAATCCCTAAATCACATTTCCATGCATGCAGGCCACGTGGGATTCCAGCCAAGTCATTTTTTAAAAGGTTAGTTCAGAATTCACCTTTATTTAAATATAAAGTACTTCATTTCTATTTCAAGCACTCATAAGAGCCTAGCTGGATAGAAGGAAAGTCTTGGAGTTGGGAGGTGCATGGTTCGAATCCCACCCCCAATTGAAAATTTTGAATTTGGCGAAAAAATTTGGTGGGACCGCTAACTTTAGCAGAAAATTTGAATTTAGTTATAACTAACTAAATTTAGCGAGAAAAACCCTAAATTTAGGGTAATTTTTTTTTCTCCACTAGGCTTGTTTTTTCATTTCGGGATTTTTTTGCAAAAGGAAGACCATCCAAAAACTTCATCTTGGGCATTTTTTGCAACGGTTTTCCGGCATTTTGGGTCATTCTGGGCTCCGGAGGCCACCAGGGCCCACAAAACATTTTTTTTTTGCCTGCCATTCAATTCTTCCAGATTTTTGAATGTAATTGCATGCTTCAACATATTGTACTAATTTGCAGGTTGCCATAGTCAACTGCAAACTTTGTAACTGCTCAGAAACTGACAGAATTGTAATAAAAAATAGTGAAAATTGGTTCTGTAACACTCACGAGATCCTAGATCTCATTCGCAGCGTTCGGTATATACGGTGCCTCTGGGAAGTGCTTACAGGTAAAGCCGTCGTGACTACTACTGCACTTAATGCCTAATATAGTTGCAACAACGTCGTCTGGGCATCGACCCTTTAAATCGACGGGAAGTAATAAGGTCACAGTGCACACACTATGAACCATCCATCCGTCTGTGAACGATTGCACGACATAAATCTGGACTGAGAAATTATCCAAGTATATAGTGAAGTTACGCATGTGTATGAGGATATTTCTTTGAGCCAGTGTCAATAATCACACAGACCCCATCAATATTGTCTTGGTACCACATATTGAATTCTTTCACATACGTTAACGCCTCTTTCACGTACCGCCGGGTATATAGAAAGGGTGAGCTTCTTCCATGTACCGCCGGGTATATCAGAAAGGGCGCGTATATAGAAAGGTTCGGTATATCAGACTGACGGTATATAGATTGGGAGACCTAATACCTAGAGTGATAAGAGCCAAACCCTGTCAGTGATCTCTGCAAAATGGGCACCAATGCCCCCAAATTTTTTCTTTTGGATTCACAACTACTCAGAGGAAACAACTATGCTGCATGGAAGACAAAAATCAAGACACAACTTGAGTTTGAAGAAATCTGGCCTGTTGTGAATGGTACTCTGACCAGATCAACTACTGATACAACACAACAGTGGTAGTTTGATAAAGCAGATCAGAAGGCCAAACTCATCATCTTGTTTGGAGTGTCTGATGATGTGCAACCCCACATTCGAGATGCCAAAACAACCAAAGAAGTGTGGGATAAGTTGAGCACAGTATACGAGGCCAAGAATAAGAATGTTATACTAAATTTACAGAGTCAGTTACACACACTGAAGTTCAAAAAAATGAAAAAATTGAAGCTTTCTTAAGAAGAGTTGCAGAATTGAGGGCTTCACTTCTAGCCCTGGGAGAACCGGTCACAGATGATGCTCTCGTTCCCATTGTTTCTGAGAGCACTCCCCTCTTCTTACCGCATTTTTGTCACAACACTAAACATGTCAGATACGACAGTTGGTTTTGACAAACTGGTAAACCTACTGCAACAAGAGGAAGCAATGCACAATAAGGATGATGAAGAGGAGCAAACACTGTCTTCACATCAAAAATGGAAAGGAAAAGGTAAAGGAAAACCTAATTCCTTTCAAAAATCCCAAAATCAAAATCAGTATCAAGGGGATAGCTAACAGAAGAAGCAATGTCCTATCTGTAAAAGAGGACATAACTTACAAGATTGTTGGTATAATACTTACAAGAAAGGTTCATCACAGGTTCATCAAAAACTCTAGACCTCCACAACAATCTAACAAGGGACATTCTAACTACAATCAAGGGCAGAAAAAGGGGAACTGGAAAAGAAGACCTCACTAGCAAGGTAATATTGCTGAGCAACAAGAACAGTCAGACAATGAAGACTTCTTGTTCACTGCTCGATCAAGTGAACCATCCACGTCATCTAGTGATGTTTGGTATGTTGATTCGGGGGCCACTCGACACATGATCGGCCATAGAGACTGGTTTATTTCAATGAGGGACACGCCATCGAAAAATCATGTTTCATTGGGAGATGATTCCTCATATACAGTTCAGGGGATTGGGAACATTTCTCTACCCCTTGGTTCATGCAAATGCAGACTATCAGATGTCCTATATGTCCCTGGGTTGACAAAGAATCTGCTTTCAGTCAGTCAACTCCTAGATCACAACCTAAAAATTGACTTTGATAGTCAATCTGAAAAGAAAACATGTTTGATTCGAGATAAATCAAGAGGCTCGAAAATAATTGCAAAAGCCTCCAATGTGGGACGCATGTTCCAACTTGATTTTGTTTACAGAGACGATCAAGCACTTGTGGCTAAGAACTCCACCTCAACACAGTTGTGGCATCAGAGATTTGGTCATGTTAGTTTCAAATATCTCGAAACACTTCGTGGTGTAATATGGTACATGGGCTACCATCTCTTCAGAAGGATACAGACAAGTGTCCTCACTGCCTAACAGGAAAACAACATAGAGCTTCGTTCCAGAGGAGTACATTTTGAGCTCATGGTAAACTTGACCTGGTTCATACCGATCTTTGTGGTCTGATGCAGCCAAGTCATTTTGGGTTCCAGTACTTCATGCTTTGTGTTGACGACTATTCGAGAAAAATGTGGATTTTCTGTCTTCGCAAGAAAAGTGAAGCGTTTGAAACCTTCAAAAAGTTCAAAGTAGCAGTTGAGAAAGAAACTGGTTGTCACATCAGAACTCTCCGCTCAGATCGAGGGGGGAATTCACCAGTGATGAGTTCAGAGACTACCTACAAACTCACGGGATTCGTCAACAAATGCCTCCTCCACACACACCGCAAAAAAATGGTGTTGTTGAGAGAAGAAATCGTACTATCATGGAAATGGTGTGATGCATGATCGATGATTCCAGACTTGCAAAGACATTCTGGGTAGAAGTAGCAAAGACAATAGTGTATTTTTTGAATAGAGCGCCCACAACTGACTCTTGATGGAATAACACCACAAGAAGCATGGTCAAAATGGAAACCATCTATTGCACACCTCAGAGTATTCGGGTGCAAAGCAAGCATGCACATACCCAAACAAAACAGAAAGAAATTGGACATGAAGTCACAGAAACTCATCTTCATTGGGTACAGTGAAGAGACTCTTGGGTATAGATTGATGGATCCTAAGACCAGAAAAGTCTACACCAGCAGAGATGTTGAGTTTTTCGAGAAGAAGGAAGCAGAGACTCCTCCTCCGGACTCACAAGATGTAGATTTTTCACCTGTTGTAAAAATTGAAGCTGATGTTCCCTCAGAAGATGAAAGTGATGATGGGGATGATGGTGTTGATCAGATAGAACCACGACCCATGGGAACAGTTCAACGTATGCCTAAATGGTGTACAAGTACATTACGAGATGCAAGAATGGATGCTCCACTGGATACATCCACCCCTGGACCACGGACTCACAGTAAAGCAAGAGAAGAAGTTAACTTTTCTTTGATGAGTAGAGTTATTGAATCAGATGAGCCCTCAACAGTCCAGGAAGCCCTACAGTCAAAAGCTTGGAAAGATGCCATGGATTTTGAATATCAATCAGTGATGAAGAATAACACTTGGCAACTTGTCGATCTTCCACCAGGGAAGAAACCCATTGGATGCAGATGGATATTTAAAACAAAGTACAAAGCAGATGGGATAGTGGACAAGTATAAAGCAAGACTTGTAGCAAAGGGGTATGCACAAAAAGAAGGCATTGACTATGAGGAGACATTTGCTCCCATAGCTAAGATCAAAACAATCAGGATGATCTTTGCTCTAGCTGCTCAGTTTGGATGGAAAGTCCACCAAATGGACGTAAAAAGTGCCTTCCTAAATGGATATTTACAAGAAGAAGTCTACATGACTCAACCTGAGGGATATGTAGTACCTGGTCAAGAAGAAAAGGTATGCAAGACTCAGGAAATCTCTGTATGGTCTCAAATAGGCATCCCAAGCATGGTACATCAAGATTGATGAGCATCTCGTATAACATGGATTTGTTAGAAATCCATACGATCCCAATCTTTACCTCAAAAAGCAAGGGGGGAGATGGTGATTGTTGTTGTTTATGTCGACGATCTAGTCATCACTGGCAGTTCAGTGAGGATGATCGATGCAATGAAGAAAGACCTTAATCGATCATTCGACATGACTGATCTCGGGATGATGCATTACTGTCTTGGATTGGAAGTATGGCAGAAAGAGAATCACATTTTTGTTTCTCAGATGAAATATACCAAGACTACACTCAAGAAGTTTAGGATGATGGATTGCACACCAATTGCTACACCTATGGAGAATAGATTACAATTATCTCATTCAAATCCATCTCCTGAAGGTAAGTCCCACTCTCTATCGGCAGCTGATCGGGAGTCTCATTTACCTGACCTACACTAGACCAGATATCAGCTTTGCAGTGAGCTATCTATCTAGGTTCATGTAGGAACCCAAAGTTTGTCATTGGAAAGCAGCAAGGCACATTTTGAGATATCTTAAAGGATCAGTGGATCTTGGTCTAGAATACAAGAAGAACGACAACTTCTTCTTGACTGGATATTCGGATTCAGATCATGCAGGTAACATTGATGATAGAAAATCCACTTCTGGATTTGTATTCTTTATGGGATCTGGACCAATATCATGGGGAAGTAAGAAACAACACTTCATTTCTCACTCTTCCACAAAATTTGAGTATCATTCTACAGGAGAAGCTGTTCTGTGAAGCGATTTGGCTACGTTGCATACTGGAAGGACTTGGAATACCACAGGACAAACCGACCACCATGTATGTTGACAATGAAGGTGTTCTCAAACTTGTTCGCAATCCAGTGTTTCATGAGATAACAAAGCACATTGAGGTACAGGTTCATTTCATACGCAAGCATGTGTTGAAGCACAACATCCAGCTTCAATTTTGTCCAACAGTTGAACAACGGGTAGATATCTTCACGAAGTCACTTACATGTGACAAGTTCGAGTTGTTCAGAGAGTTCTCTCCACATCCCTTGAGACAATGCACAATTAAGGGGGGAATGTTAGGTTAATTATTTACCTAATATAATTAATTATGCATTATATAATAAATTATTTAATTAATGTTATTAATTAAATAAATGTTGTTATATGGTTATATCTCTTCATAACCATCTAATTATATTTATGTCTACATACAGGTGTGGTTATATTGTTTTAACAATATATTTGTAATTATTCATCTGTGTTTCCTAGATGTTATTGGAAGCTAATGTAATTTAGAATGTGGTTGCACCTGTGCAACTTAGTTTCTTGTTTGTATTCAGTTGTACAATACCTATAAGTATTGCAGCTCCTCCCTGTGTAGATGGTTGATTGAGATTAATAAAGCTAATCAGGCTTCCACCCCTGTTTCTCAATTTACAAGAACATCAAATGTTACAAGAGATAATGAATGGGACACAAAGTTCATATTTCATTAACTCAAAAATGTTTTCACAAAAGAACACAACGTTTCTTTCCTGAAACAAAACTTACATAAAAAGTATTTTCTTCTCCTCTCTCAAAGTCACCCTTTACAAATGAGACCCTAACTTCCTTTTATAACCCAAAAGGTGGTTACAAAGTAGTTAGGGTTTTTCATGAACATTAAATAAGGCACTTAAGTGACTTTGAATTATTCAACCAACCTTATTAAAAGTAACTAAAAAATATAAACCACTTGAGTTATCCACAATTTTTCGAAAGTAAACTCAATATTAAATTCCAATTTTAAAACATATGAAAATAACCATTGCCTTATCCATTGAAATGGGGTTTTCCTATCTCAAACGTATGAGAAATGGGACCCTCTCACTTTGTTAAATACCAAGAAAATATCTCCTTGAACCATTAGTGAAATTAGGATCGGTCGCTTTCACCAATTGAAAGGATTTGAAACTTCCCAATGTTTCAAACATCTTCTCTTCTTTTAGAGGTTCATTTGGTTGAAGAATAGCCTCATAAAATACCAGAAATTCCAAGATTCTACTTGGCATATCATTCAGATTGACCATATTTGATTGAGCATTCTCAAACAAGTTCTTTGATTTGATGTAACGCTCCATTGAAGCTGAAGAGAAATTGATGGCAGGAGTATACATGTCCTTAAACAATTGTGAAAATTTCTCTTCCACATGTTCCAATGAACACCTTTGATTATGCTCATTTACGAGGTTAAAAGGGATCTTAGCTATGAATTCTTGAAATCAAAGCAAGTGAAGTGAAGGCTTCATTGCATACATGCTCTCATAATGGATCATAGAATCCTCGAGAAATGTCTTTCTTGATTTGAGATGAAGACAACAAAGAAAATGTGTCCCTCAATATTCAAATTTGAGAATTCCTTCAATGGCTGAAAATGAGGACTCCATACTCATCATCTCCTATAGATTGGGTAATATCTCATCCAAATTTGATATGTTAGAAACAAAATTTTCCTTGAAAGAAAGAATTGGATCAAGATATGCACTGGCATCTTCATGGAGCTTAACCGCTATTTTGATTGTCTCTTGGCCTAAAACGAGAATCTCTGAAAGCCAAGTTTTAGTGACATGGCACAATGTGTTTATTTCTTTTGATAAATTAAGAGTTTATTCATCAGGGGCAGCCACTGCATCAAGTACTAGGAAAGTGGATGATATGGGATTTATCAGATGTTGAACATGTTCCACCAATTGATTCTTTTCAGCCTTGAGCTGAGAGTTCAGAGACTTATATTTCTCAATTCTCTTTAGCACAATATCAATTGATCTCAGCCAATCGCCATGTCACTTTCCAATGTGGACTTCCTAATTCCAAGTCTAGAAACTTCATAATAAGTAGATGTCATGGCATCACTCTCCTTGTCAACTTGTGGGATTGCAAGATCCGTAAATTTGTTTCCGTCATTACCCACCATTATTCTATAAAGTACTTTAGGATTTTTGGGAATGATGTCATTTGAAAGTTTGAAAAGGGCATCGAAGTCAATGCCAATTGCCTTGACAACCCTCTTCATTTTCTTGATTTTGCAATCAACCCAAAAATGAGTATCATTCATTATTTCAGCATACAGAAGCCTGGAGCCTCGAAGTAACATTCTCATTGTTCTAGACATCATGAGATTTTGCAAGAATCCTTTCCACGACCTTGATTTCAGGAGAAATAACCTCGATATCCACCTCTTGACCATTTAGGAGATTTTGGGAAATCTCTTCGTCAACTATAGGTTCTGAAGTCTTTTATATTTGGACTACCTACACTTGAGTGGACTCTTATGCAAGACATGGCTAAGGATTGTTTGTAATGTGAGTAGAAGAATCTCTACTTGAAGTGGAAAATCCTGATACACACTCTCTTCCTTCGCAAGGGCTAAGACCCTTAGATTATTTACCTCATGACACTTTAGTGAAATGGATTTTGGTAACCACTCCTTTCTTGCTTGTTGCGTATGACTAGATGACACAAAGGTTGATTGAGAAGGAGCTTTGGTTGACTGGAGACCTCCTCGAGTTGGTAATTTTTGTGATCTTGAGGTATGATATTGAATTGATTGTAATTTGGCAAGTTCTCTTTCATACCAGGATATGCTTCTTTCGAGAATCAGTTGATTCTCGCTATCAAGATAGAATTCATCTCTTTTGGTCCAATCAATTCATTGAAACGGTGGTAAAAATAACTGCATCATATGAAGGATCAATAACATCTTCATCATCATCTATAAATGAATTTGGAGTGTTCCTGATGTGAAAGGCCTTGATCTAAGAAAGGGTTAGGTGAGAAAACTCTCATCTTCTTACTTCATGTTCTTTTGAACAGGCAACCCATAAATCTTCCATGGTAGGGTTATGTTGATACTTTGCTCCAAGAATCTTCTACATACATCCATTGATATCAAACTGGGATCTCTTCACATATGGATGAATAGTGATGAGGGAAAACAATTTTTCCATGAGTTGTGCACTGAAGAGATCTGGACATTGGTATTCCCCGATTTGGATTGGGAAATGAATTCCTGGGTGATGTTTGTCACTAAGAAGACAATGAACTTGGAATAATTGTCGCGCAAGCTCCATTAATGCCCACCTGTCACTGAACATACTTAGGAATCTTCCATGGAGTACCCATAAATTCTGCTTACGTGAATGTAGGAAAGGGATGAAAATTGAATAAACCATGTTCCCCATTAGGAAATGACATCCATGGCCTCTTTAGAAAATATTTCCTTTGTATTCCAATTCAGGTTTTGAATCACGCGGAAGGTAAATGCATCGTTAACTCTTCTAAAATGATGAGAGCTATTTTTGAAACTCAGTTGTGGATAATAATGGAAGACATTATTTGATGGAACCATGACTCCTCTTGTTTTGAGTCTCGAAAATAGCTTTCTTCTAGCCACTGCATAAGTCAGATATGATGTCATGTAGAAACATCCAGTCATCTTCACTTCGATCAATTGTTTGTGAAGGGTATCACTGATGATGGTGGCCCAATCCACAAACTCTCTCTCGGCAAGGATGATACAGATAAACTGATACATCCATGGGTGGAAAATCCTGACAGAGGGTAAACCAAAGACTCAACTTAAGAGAGTAATCATGTCCCCGATTTCTTCCACGAACTCAATGCAGTACAAATCTTTAGGAAGCTGGTCAACTCGAGGCCTCTTGGTCACTAACCAGTTGTTATTAACCATTTTTCTCCACCTGAGGGGTTCTTCATCCCAAATTTCTTGTGCTAACTTTTGAGTGATATCCGTATTCTCAGGGAAGTCCAGGTATGCTGAGCAACTCCTCAATGTGCTTTGGTGTGATTAAGAGGAAAGGATCGCATGATTATCTTGAAAAATTCCTCATTCTCTCGGGATCATAATGTTCTCCACAAGTGATAACCAGCTCCGAGACATTAGACTGAGAATTTTACTAGTTGGGGTAGACCACTATGGTAAAGTCTATCCGAGAATATGGTTTTGCCTTCAGCTTTCACCCAATCACAGAATTGTTGCACATTGATGTGACCCAGATTTGTATTGTTGATATTTTCATATGTTGACTTGATGGAAATGGGAGGAATGATTCCTTGGAATTCATACTTGAGGCATGAACTTATTTGATTTCTCCACTGGCTTCCTTGATCTTCCTGCATTTATTATATTTTGGCCATTATGAATTTTAAAGAAAAATGACTTAGGCACGTAAAACAATGCAAATGGGGCCAGGTCTCATTCTCTGAAACCCTCGTCAATGCAAGAAAAATATGACTCGTTTTAATATTATTATTATTATTATTATTTAAATAATAATAATAACCGGTCCCAAGTACAAAATTTTTTTTATAAAAAAATAGTCACTACATCACATCGAGACTAGGCTCAAATTTCGATTCAGGCGACAACACTGATATATATATATATATATATATATATATATATATAATATAAAAATAATTAAAATCTCCTGATTTTAATATTCTACACGGATCAATTTAATTATTTATTTTTTATTATTTACCTGAGAAAGTTTTCCCTTGCATGCGTGAAATTTAATTTCTTTTGATTGGAATTTACCTTCTGGAAATGAACGTGGAAAATGTTGTTTTGTTGTTTATTCTTTCCTTTGGTGCGTGGACAATGTTTCTTTACTTTGGACTGTGGCTCTTATTCAACTTTTTGGAAATTTTTTTTGTTTTGCTTATGCTTGGAAGATTTTTTTTGCTAAATGTGTAGCCTTTTGTCTCCCTTGTCTTTGCTAAACTTGTTCCATTTGAACCAATGCGTGGAAGATTGTCTTATGTTTGTTGGACTGTTCCATTGCTTTCCCAGGCATTCTCCTTGAAAATGTTGTTCTCCCTCTGTTATGTGGCTGTGCATGGCCTCCTTTGTAAATGTGTTGATTTTGCTCATTCTGAAAACAATGTGTTTGAATTCTCCTTGTGGATTCTTCTGTTGTGCATGGAAAACTTTTTTCTCTTCCCATGCGTTGAAATGCTTTCCTGCCTTTTTATTTCAACGTGGTCTTCTTCTTTTACTGTTCGCTGTATCTTAGTCTTGAAAAATGCATATCAACTTAATCCTTCGAATCCTGGAGAGCATAGATTGTTTTATTGTTTATGTTCTTGAAAACTTTGGCTACGTAGCTCTTTGGATCTTTTTAAACTCTTATTGTGGTTAAACTTGCTTTCCCTCCTGGAATGCATGGAAACTTCTTTTGTCTCCTTCTCTTTAGACAATTGTGCTTTAATGCCTTGTTTGTCTTTTTATCCCTTTGGTGAATGTGTGGATTCTTTGGTGAATGCGTGGGATCCCCTTAATGCTAATGTTTTCTGCCAAAACAAATGCGTGGAAATTGTTTAAAACCTCTGCAGAAGATCTTCTTTGGCTTATGCTTGGTCTCTAGCTATTTCCTTGTTCTTCGTATAGCTAATGTAATTTTCTTTTTTAAATTGTGTTTACAGTAAACTAGACATTTGAAAGCTTCAAAGCTTCTTCGCATGAATTTTTCCAAGGAGTTTGATGGAGAAATGGTTAAAGAAGCTTTTGTAACCGTTTCTTATTTCCGTTGGAATAACCAATTCCCTCTTTCCCAGGTAGTGGCATTAATTTCCAAGGGAAAGTGGGAAATAAACAACCATTTGCTAGTGGAAATGGCAAGGCGGGCTGGCAATCCCCATTTTATTTCCCCATGTGGGAAATCAGGAGATTTTTTGCCATTTGCCAATCCATTGAATTGGAAATCAGTGGAAGAAATCCCACAAGGGGGGAAATAAAATGAATTTGTCAGGAAAGGGGAAATCCGGGTATGGGAAGCCAATTTGGCATCCCCAACAATGGGAAGCGGAAGCTTACTTTTCCCCAGGCAATTAAAAAAAATTTTCAATCGAATGAATAATTATTAATTAATATTTATTTAATTAAAAACCCCAAATTTTAATAAAATTGATTTTATCAAACAAAGGGTAATAAATTAATTAATTAATATTTAACGCATTTTATGACCTGGCGGGAGGAGTTCTCACCCGAAATGGATGAAACGAAGACCAGAACGATCACAAAAATGAGACGATCACGATGAGGGCGATAAATCATGCAAAGTAACACTTTTGAAAATTTTCAAAATTTCCATGTTTATTAATTTTGTGAAGTCAAAATTAGCTTGATAACAACTGGCTCTAATTGGGGACAAGGACTTTATGGACGCAACAACAGACCCAGACCAAAATATTAATGAACATGATCCCAAAAATAAAAATGGTGCACAAAAATAGGATGACAAAAGAGAGGAAACCAAAAAATAGGGAAAAGAAACAAACCAAAATCCTAATTACCTATGTACATACAGGGGACAACCCATTTTCAATTTTGATAATGCTTGAGATATTGCCCACTGTAGGGCAGAGGCAAGTGAGTTCCATCAGGATATGCCAAGTAATAGGTGTTATCTCCACAAAAATGTTTGATCTTGAAAGGGCCTAGCCACAACGAATCAAACTTCCCATGCTTTCCTTTCGATTTGCGTCTCTTGTCCCAGAGAAGAACTAAGTCATTGATTTGGAATTGCCTCTCTTTAGTTTTCATGTCAAACAACCTCTTCACTTTGGATTGATGTTCCTCGATCCTGTTTGCCACTTGACTTCTTTGTTCTTCGAGCTTGCTTAGGAACATGATCCTTTTATCTAACGCATTGGCGAAGCATTCATCATCAACTACTTGAGCCAATCGTAATGCTGGTAACTCCAATGTGATGGGAATTTGAGCATCGGTTCCATACAAGAGTTGGAATGGAGACATCCCCGATTTCTCTTTTGGGAGTTATACGGTCAACCCACAATGCATCATATAAATTTTTGTGCCAAGTTCTTTGATTTTCTTGACTAACTTGTGCACGATAGTAATGATGTTTTTGTTACTGGATTTTGCTTGACCGTTTCCCTGTGGGTAGTAATCTGACGAATGAGACAAAGATATCCCATACCCATAACAAAAACCTATCATCTCTGTAGAAGAGAAATTGGTGGCATTGTCCATCACGATCTTTTGTGGAATTCCATAATGAATCAATATATTCTCTTTGATGAAGTCACAGATTACCGCAAGTAGATGTTTGTTTCACCGGTATAGCTTCTACCCACTTCGTAAAGTAGTCAGTTGCAGTGAGCACATGAGTATGACCAGCACTGGAGTTTGGGTTCAAGACCCCGATGAAATCTAAACCCCATTGTTGAAAGGGTTCTTCAATGACAACTGGCTTTAAAGGAAAAGCCACCAATTTAGGTCTTCCAACAAATTGCTGACAAGCTTCACATTTTGCTACCCATTTCTGAGCATTGGAAAACATAGTGGGCCAGTAATAATGTGCTCATAAAATTTTATGAGTTATCACTGGGCCAGAGAAATGACCACCACAAGCATGATTATGAAAGGCTTCAAGCAACCTGGGTTGTTGTTCCTTATCAACACATCTGAGGAACATGCCATCAATTCCTTTCTTGAACAATGTGTTGTCCCAAATAACATACCTGTAGCTCTCAATTTGATAGCTCTCTTTTCCTTGGCTGTCATATTCTCAGGACATTCACCATATGTGAGAAAGTAGGCTATATCTGAATACCATTCATCTATGGTACTGAAAAAACTACAAGTGGTAAACTTTCTTCAACTGGTTCTTCTTCAGAGTCATCTCATGGCTCATTCTCTGTGATGAGTTGGCAGAGTCCTCTTCCTCAAACTAACTTAGTAGGCTTGATATCCAAATCATATTCCTGGATCTTGGAGACCCAGTTACCTCTTTTAGATCCTGGTTCTTGTTGTGTCAACATTGATTTAACTGTGGTGTCTGGTACTAAGACTTTGGTGTGCGAATTCAACACATAGTACCTGAAATATTTCAAGGCTCTCACCACCACGTACACATGCCTCTCAAGGGGAGTGTAATTGAGTTCATGTTTCTTGAATCCAGAACTCATGAATGCAATAGGAGATTCGATTCCCTCTTGATTGTGTTGAGTCAGGATGGCAGAGATTGTGTGCGGTGAAGCATAGCAATAGATTATGAAATCCTTTTTAAAATCGGGACACACCAATGTAGGAGCTTTTGCAATAGCACCCTTGATTTGTTCAAATGCTTCTCTACCTTCCTTTGACCATTTGAAGGATTCTTTTCCTTTCATCATATCACGATTTCTTTGGTCAACTCGGTTACAAAATCTGGCACAAACCTTCTCAAAAAATTTACCTTCCCAAAGAATGAGTGGACTCCAGGCTTACTTATAGGCAAGGAAAGATTCTTGATAGCTTGAACACGCTCAGGATCGATCTTAGTTCCTTCCTTAGAAACAATATGACCTAGGAGTTTCCCTTCCGTAACTCCGAACACAAATTTTTTGGATTCAGAGAAATCTTATGAAGTCTGCACCTTTGCAATATTTTCTCTAAATCTCTTAGGTGATCTTCTCATTTCTTTGAGAACACTGTCAAGTCATCTAGGTATATCATGATGATCTTGTCTTTATAATCTATGAATGCCATATCCATAGCCCTTTGAAAAGTTGCACCAGCATTGATCAAACCAAAAGACATTCTTCTATATGCGAAAGTACCCCATGGGGTGGTGAATGTGGTTTTATGTTGATCTTCTCTAGCCACTTCAATCTGATTATAACCAGAGAAACCATCTAGCATAGATAGCATTTCTGATCCAGTTACTACCTGCAGAATATGGTCCATGACCGACAGTGGATAATTATCCTTCAAGGAAGCTTGATTAAGATTATGGAAATCCACGCAAATCCTAATTTCTCCATTTTTCTTGTGAACCAGTACAATATTAGCTATCCAAGTTGAATGTCAAATAGGAAAAACTATTCGTGCATCTAACATATTTTGAACCTCATGGAATATTGTCCCCACTATCTTGGGATTATATTGTCTTTGCTTCTTCCTGAATGGAGTTGCACCATGTTTCAAGGGTATGGCATGCTCCATTTCCCTAGGTTGGAAAGACTTCAAGTCTTCATATGAGTAAGCCAAGACGTCAGAATATTTGGTAAGGAGGCTTATGAATTTCTTGCGCTCCTCAGGTGAGCAACACTTACCGATGTTGACCAGGTGAGGTTTTTCCTTGGTACCAATGTTAACTTGCTCATAGTCAGTAGAATTCGCAGGTCCTGCTTGCTCTTTCTCTTTGATAAACCTGTCATGTTTATCAAAAAGTTCTTCAAGTGAAACCAATCCTTTTGGAATTTTATTTCCTTTGAGTTGAATGATGCCATCACCAGGATCTTCATTCTCAACTCCTTCTTGAATGGGTGAGGTCATCGATTTGTGAAATGTAGAATCACTTCCTTCAAAGTACAAATTGTTCAAAATTATCTCTCTTTTCCAAGAAGGCAATAATTTGTTGATCATCATTGAATACTTGCCAATTTTCTGCATTGTCAGGAACACTTGGCCTAAAAACCATTTCAATGGTGTATTTGTCTTGATCAAACTCTGAATGAGGAATCATTAATGAAGCTGAGACTGCTAGAGAATCTACTTTTTCATTCTTTTTACAAGGGAATGGATTTTATGGAAAAAGCATCAAAGGTTTCTATGCATCCCACACTTTATTTCTGTAGTGTCTCAAATGATCATTCTTTACTTGAATTGATTTTTTACTTATTTCACGATCAATTCTGCATCTCCAAAGACTTTCAAATTTTTATCCCTTTCTCTTCTGCAACTTGGAGGCCAAGGATTAATGCCTCATATTCTACAGTGTTGTTAGTATTTGAAAATTGGAGTTTGTAAGAAAAAGGAAATATTTTACCATTCAGAGATATGAGCACCACTCCTGTGTCGGAACCTATTGAGCAACAACTTCCATCAAACTCAAGAGTCCATATCTCATTAGGGTCTTGGAAAGTGACCTCAGGTGCATGAACCTCTGTAGTCATCATATAATTACCCATACTTGAGTTTTGAAACAAGACCTGTGCACGGGGATCATCGGTTTTTGTCACCGTGAATTTTTCCTGAGTTTCTGGCATTAGCTTCTTCATTTCTCCACTGATAGGGATCATAGCATGAGACCAGTCCATTTGAATCTCACCACCTAGATCTCTGCAAAATTTCCTGCTCAACAACATACCATATGAAGCAAGAATGTCAGCAACTAGAATAGTTACCTTAACTCGCTTATGAGGAAATTGGGCTAAAACCATATGAGCGTCTTTAATCTTCCCAATCAGAGGAACTTGTCTTGTCTCCATGGAGTAACAAGATCCAAATGTTCTCGTACAAGTCAACCCAAGAGCATGTGCTACTTTTGCACAGGCATCACATTATCTGAGGCTCTAGAATCTATAATGCAATTACTTAATTTGCATCCGTTGATTAGAAAGGACACAAAGAAAGGTTCAATCTTTTCATTCGAAGGTGTAGTGGCCGCCACAATATTTTGAGTCTTCCCATCTTTGGGAGTTTTCAGAATTCCTTTGGAGGAATGAACAGTAGAGTTGCCTTTGATAAACTGGACCAATTTCTTGAGTTGATCCTTATTGGACTTCAAGTACTCCATGCCTGTGACATGGAAATATTTGTTTTATTGATATGATCAATAATATCAAATTTGGGCAAAATGATCGTACTTGATGTCTCAGATACTAGTTCTTTCAAACTTGATGATGGCACACTTTTGACCTTTGCTTTCGGCTTGGTTGATACTGATGTGGAAGAAGAAAATTTCTTCGTAGCTGATTTATCAACTAATTGACTTGACAAAGGCCCTCCTTTCTTTAAGATAGTTTTGACCTTGGAAACCTCAGTCACCTTGGACTCTTTAGGAGTCTCATTTGTCTTGGATTCTTTGGAAGTTTCCTTAGTCTTAGATTCTTTAGGAACTTCCTTGGAGCTCTTTTTATCTTCCACCTTAGTGGTACTCTGCTCCTTTTTCTGAGAGCATGTGAAGACAACGAAGGATTGACTATTCATATCTTCTATAATTTCTTTGTATTCATCTTCTTCTTCTGAACGGTACTCGAAGAAATGATTATTACTTTCTCCTTCAGGATCTTCAACTTCAGGTTCAGATGTTCCAGAGTCTGGCTCTTCTTCGTCAACCTCGATGACCTCAACTTCATCATCACTTTCTTCAATGACATCACACTTTGAGTTAGTTGCAGGAGCCGCTTCAATAGCAAGCCTCGTTGGAGCACCTGCAATTCTAGATTTGTTGGGAACATAGCCTTTCCTTGGGATGTCTTTGTAAGGAGCAGGTTTGCTACTTTGAGCAACTTGCTTTTTCAAAGCTAACACATCATTAGCCAACTTAGTGAGTATAGCTTCTGAAGCATTAGGGGTTTCTTGACTCTTTCCCTTGAGGGAAGTTTTCTTGAATTTTCCTGCAATGATTAAGTCATCCTCAATTTCTATGGCCAAGGATTGAGCAAGTTCCAAAGTAGCCACTCTAGCCCTTCTCAGTTGATAGCACACTTCTGGTTGTTGTGCATTAATAAAGAAACATTTTTGTCCATCAGGGTTTGGGTGAATCCTGACAGGAACTTTGTTCACCATTTTGTTGAATTTAGCCACAAAATTCCTCATGGGTTCTGTTGGCTCTTTCTTCACCTGAGATAGTTGGGAAAGAAGGGCATGTTCATCTTCTTCCATCTTGAATCGGTCTTCAAACTTAGTTTTCATATCATTCCAATTTGTAATGCATCCATTTGGTAGATGATGAAACCAATCTGTGGCAACGTCATGCAATGTTTCAATGAAAAGGTGAATAACAACATCTTCATATTCCACTGACAAAACTACACATGCAACAAAGAAAGGTAGAAATGTGGTCATCTGGTGATGTCTTCCCATCTCCATCGAACTTGGGAAGAATCTTCCTCGATCCTCATGGGAGGTCATGTTGAGCTGGTAAGGCCAATGGGCCTATGGCATTTCCCCATGGTACGTTAACTTCCATCTTGGGAAAGGTGGTATGCGAAGGCAAAACAACATGAGCAAGGACAAGTGCTTGACTTGTAGTGATTCCTTCCTTGCTTGCTCTTTCAGGACTTGATGCAAGGCTTACAGATCTATGAGGTGTGTTCTTCTTTGGAGGAGATAACTTGAAACCAAACTTTCCTTGAAAATAAAAAATGGGATCAGATCAACCTTTAGCTTTTTCTCCTCGCGTAAACCTCTTTCCTACCAGTTTGAAATATTTACTGTGAAGGGATCACTGACATGTTCTGATCAGCTCTAGCCTTTTCTCTTTCACTCTCTTTCTTGAGCTCTTTGTGCCTGAATAACTCTAACAACTCTCATAACTTGATCTTCTTCGTTATCTAGTACTAATGCGGTGAGATGAAAATGATAGTTGTTCGTGCACTTTTCCCAAATAGCTTGCCTCAAATCTTGATGATATGTCTTCTTGAGTATCTGCAAAAAGAATATTTGGTTGCAAGATAGGTGAGTTACATGTAATAGTCATACAGATTATTTCCTTGGTGGAAGAGGGCCGTGTCGGTGAACAATGATCAACACGTGTCCAGGAGGTCTTCTGGCCACAAGTGCGGGTGCTCTTCTTCTAAGGTCTTCAATGTAGATTTCTATGTCAATGGCTCTATCAACAACCACAAATTGCTGCAAGATTTTGTGGTTTTCCCAAGCTACTGTTCAAAGGTTGGCAGCAATGTCTCCTTGAAAATCTTCATCGGGCACAAGGTTTGGTTGAAGAACTGGAGCTTGTGCAGAGGGGATAGTCATAAAGATTTAACCAAGCACTGGTTAACGATTCTTGAATCCCCAGTAGAGTCACCAAAAACTGTTAGCATATGGATTTACACGCATGCAAATGACATGCAACAGTGTGGGAATGAAGTCCCTCCTCAATGAAGGTGAGGCTGCCTTTATTGAAAACCAAAACTGTATTTACACCTGTACATTCAAAATTGTATGTGGGGGGTGTTTTGGAACATCAATGGAAATAAAAGTGAATGAGGGAGATGGAATGGAATGAAGGAAAGGAAAGGAATGAATGGAAGGAACATGCAAGAGTTAGGTAAAAGCAGAGCCTAATATTGCATGGAGAAGAACAATAAATAACTAACACAAATAAAATGGAGTTTGCATCAGCTAAATGAGAATGAGTAAAAGGGAACACATGTGAGCAAGTAGATAATCAGAGCTTGATCACTGTGAACTAGAACAACATATTAATAACATTGACAATAAGATCAAAGACAATATTTGCATGCAAGATTCAAACACTAACATCTAATGAACATAAGAACATCAAATGTTATAAGAGACAATGAATGGGACACAAAGTTCATATTTCATTAACTCCAAAATGTCTTCACAAAAGAACACAAAGTTTCTTTCTTTGAAGTACAAAGCTTGCACACAAAAGTATTTTCTTCTCCTCTCTCAAAGTCACCCTTTACAAATGAGCCCTTGACTTCCTTTTATAACCCAAAATTTGGTTACAAAGTAGTTAGGGTTTTACATGAACATTAAATAAGGCACTTAAGTGACTTTTGACTTTTTCAACCAACTTTATTAAAAGCAACTAAAAATAGAAACCACTTAAGTTATCCACAGTTTTTTGAAAGTAAACTCAATAACAACATCTCCTTTTTTTAAAATTCCACTTTTAAAACATATGACAATAACCAGTGCCTTATCCATTGAAATGGGGTTTGCCTATCTCAAATGTATGAGAAATGGACTCTCCCACTTCGTTAGATACCAAGAAAACTATCTCCTTGAACCATCAGTGAAATTAGGATCCGTTGCTTTCACCAATTGAAAGGATCTGAACCTTCCCAATGTTTCAAACATCTTTTCTTCTTCTGGAGGTTCATTTGGTCAAAGAATAGCCTCACAAAATACCTGCAATTCCAAGATCCTACCTGGCATATCATTCAGATTGACCATCTTTGATTGAGCATTCTCAAACAAGTTCTTTAATTTGATGCAACGCTCCATTGAAGCTGAAGAGAAATTGATGGCGGGAGTATACATGTCCTTAAACAATTGTGAAAATTGCTCTTCCACATGTTCCGATGAACACCTTTGATTATGCTCATTTATGAGGTTGCAAGGGATCTCAACTATGAATTCTTGAATCAAGGCAAGTGAAGTGAAGGATTCATTGCATACACTCTCATAATGGATCATAGAATCCTTAAGAGAAGTATCTTTCTTGATTTGAGATGCAGACACCAAAGAAAACGTGTCCCTCGACATTCAAATTTGAGAATTCCTTCAATGGCTAAAACTAAGGACTCCATACTCATCATCTCCTGTAGACTGGGAAATATCTCATCCAAATTTGATATGTTAGAAACAAAAGTTTCCTTGAAAGAAAGAATTGGATCAAGATATGCACTGACATCTTCATGGAGCTTAACCGTTGTTTTGATCGTCTCTTGGCCTAAAATGAAAATCTCTGAAAGCCAAGTTTTAGTGACATGGCCCAATGTGTTTATTTCTTTTGATAAATTTGAGAGTTTCTTCATCAGGGGCAACCACTGCATCGGGTACTGGGAAAGTGGATGATATGGGATTTATCAGATGTTGAACATATTCCACCAATTGATTCTTTTCAGCCTTGAGCTGAGAGTTTTGAGACTTATATTTCTCAAGTCTCTTCAACATGATATCAATTGAATCTCAAGCCATCACCATGTCACTTTTCAATGTGGACTTCCCAAGTCCAAGTATGGAAACTTCATAATCAACAAATGTCATGGCATCACACTCCTTGTCAACTTGTGGGATGGCAAGATCCGTAAATCTGTTTTTGTCATTATCCACCATTATTCGGGAAAGTAACTTTAGGATTCTTTTGAATGACATCATTTGAAAGTTTGAAAAGGGCATCGAAAGTCAATGTCAATTACCTTGATAACCCTCTTCCTTTTCTTGATTTCGTAATCAACCCAGAAAGGAGTATCATTCACTATTTCGGCATACAAAAGCCTGGAGCCTAAAGCAACATTCTCATTATTCTCGACATCATGAGATTCTGCAAGAATCCTTTCCAGGACCTCGATTTTAGGATAAATAACCTTGATATCCACCTCCTGATCATTTGGGAGATTTTAGGAAATCTCTTCGTGAACTGTAGGTTCCAAAGTGTTTGATATTTGGACTACCTGCACCTGAGTGGACTCTTGTACAATGGCTGAGGATAGTTTGTCATGAGATTTGAACTATTGTAATGTGAGTAGAAGAATCTCTACTTGAAGTAGAAAATCCTGATACACACTCTCTTCCTTTGCAGGGGCTAGGACCCTTAGATTCTTCACCTCGTGACACATTCTTCGGTGAAGTGGATTTTGGCAACCACTCCTTTCTTGCTTGTTGCATATGACTGGATGACACGAAGGTTGATTGAGAAGGGGATTTGGTTGAATGGAGACCTCCTCGAGTTGGAAATTTTTGTGATCCTGAAGTATGATCTTGAATTGATTGTAATTTGGAAAGTTCTCTTTCATACCAGGATATGCTTCTTTCAAGAATCGGTTGATTCTTGCTATCAAGAGAAAATTCATCTCTTTTGGTCCAATCAATTCCATGACAATGGGGTAAAAGCAACTACATCATATGAAGGATCAATAACATATTCATCATCATTTACAAATGAATCTAGAGGGTTCTTGATGATCTAAGAAATATCTCCTTTATTTGAGAAAGGGTTAGTAGTGATAAAAATCTCATCTTCTTACTTCATGTTCGTCTGAATAGGAAGGGAAAAAATTTTCCATGGTAGGGTTATGATTGATACTTTGTCACTCCAAGAATATTCTACATATATCCATTGATATACTTAAACTGGAGGATCTCTTCACATATGGATGAATAATGACGAGGGAAAAATATTTTTCCATGAGTTGTGCATTGAAGATATTTGGACATTGGTATTCCCCGATTTGGATTGGGAAATGAATTCCTGAGTGATGCTTATCACTAAGAAGACAATGAACTTGGAATAATTGTTGTGCAAGCTCCTTTAATGCCCAATGCCCCTGTCACTAACGTACTTAGGAAGCTTCCATGGAGTACCCGCAAATCCACTTACGCGAATGTAGGAAAGGATGAAAATTGAATAAACCATGTTCCCCATTGGGAAATGACATCCATGGCTTCTTTAGAAAATATTTCCTTTATATTCTGATTCAGGTTTCGAATCATGCGGAAGGTGAATGCATCGTTAAATCTTCTGAAATGATGAGAGTTATTTTTGAAACTTAGTTGCGGATAATAATGGAAGACATTATTTGATGGACCCATGACTCCTCTTGTTTTGAGTCCCAAAAATAGCTTTCTTCTAGCCACTGCATAAGTCAGATATGATGTCATGTAGAAACATCCAGTCATCTTCACTTCAATCAATTGTTTGTGAAGGGTATCACTGATGATGGTGGCCCAATCCATAAACTCTCTCTTGGAAAGGATGATACAGATAAAATGATACATCCATGGGTGGAAAATCTTGGCAGAGGGTAAACGAAGACTTGAATCAGGAGAGTAATCATGTCCCCGATTTCTTCCACAAACTCAATGCGGTACAAATCTTTAGGAAGCCGGTCAATTCGAGGCCTCTTGGTCACTAACCAATTGTTATTAACCATCTTTCTCCACCTGAGGGGTTCTTCATCCCAAAATTCTTGTGTTGACTTTCGAGTGATATCCACATTCTCAGGGAAGTTAGGTATGCTGAGCAACTCCTCAATGTGCTCTGGTGTGATTAAGAGGAAAGGCTTGCGATTATCTTTAAAAATTCCTCGTCTCTCGAGATCATAATGCTCTGTGCAAAAGTGATAACCAACTCCGAACATTGCACTGAGATCGGAAATGCTACTGCTTGGGGTAGACCACTATGGTAAAGCCTATATGAGAATATGGTTTTTCCTTCAGCTTTCACCTGATCGCAGAATTGTTGCACATTGATGTGACCCAGATTTGTATCAGTGATATTGTCGTATATGACTTGATGGAATTGGGAGGAATGATTCCTTGGAATTCTGTACTTGAGCACAGACTTATTCGATTTCTCCACTGGCTTCCTCAATCTTCCTACAAATTTATTAGACTTTTCAGCCATTATGAATTTTACAGAAAAATGACTTAGGCACAAAAAACAATGCAAATGAGGTTGGGTCTCAGTCTCTGAAACCCCCGTCAATGCAAGAAAAATATGACTCGTTTTAATATTATTATTATTTTTAAAAAATAATAATAATAACCAGTCCCGGTTATAATTTTTTTTAAATGTCAATAAATCACACTGAGACTAGGCTCAAAATTTAGATTCTGGCGACAATGATATATATATATATATATATAATAAATAAAAAATCTCCTGATTTTAATATTCCTCACGGATCAATTTAGTTTAATTTATTTTTATATTATTTTCCAGAGCAATTTTCCCTTGCATGTGTGAACCCGCTTTGATTGGAAGTTTACCTTCTTGGCTTGTGTGGAGAATGTTGTTTTGTTTTTATTCTTTATGGTGCATGGGACAATTTTTCGACAACTACTTTGGACTGTTCTTTATAGCAACTGTGTTGGAAGATTGTTTTTGCTTGCCTTGGAAAATGCTTGGAATATTACTTTTTCTGAATGTGTAGCATTTATCTCCCTTGTCTCTTACTAAACTTGTTCCATTTGAACCAATGTGTGGAAGATTTGCCTTATGCTTTTGGATTGTTCTATTCTTTCCTAGGCGTTGTAAATTGTTCTCCTTGGCATGTGGAACATTGGCTTTTCCTTTGGACTACTTTTTCCTATGTTGAAACTCAATGCTTTCTCTCCTCGCTTTAAACTGAACGCATACTTCTTTTCAAAACCTGTGTGGGAAATGTCCTCTTGCAAAACTTATGTGTTTTGGACTTCTCTCTTGTGGACCTTACTTTGAAACTTCCTACTCCTTCCTTCCCTGATACGTTGGAAAATTGTTGTTCCTTTGTCCTGGATTTGTACTATTTTCTCTCATGCATGCATGGAAACTTGTCTGAATGAATGTGTGGAATTTCTTTTGGCCTTCCTTTGGACTGTTATGCTTTAATCCTTGTTTGTCTTTTTATCCTTTGGTGCCATGTGTGGCCTCCTTTCCCTGAATGCGTGGGATCTTAATTGCTATTATCTTTTGCCTTTGCCAAAACAAATGCAGGGAACTTGTTTAGAACCTCTGTAGAATATATTTTGTTGGCTTATGCTTGGTCTCTGACAATTTCCTTGTTCTCCGTATAGCTAATGTAATGTTTTTTCAATTGCGTTTACAATAATTCTAGGCATTTGAAAACTTTAAAGCTTACTCTCATGAATTTTTACAAGGAGTTTGATAGAGAAATGGTTAAAGAAGCTTCCCTGTAACCGTTTCTTATTTCTGTTGAAATAACCAATTCCCTCTTTCCCTGGGTAGTGGCATTAATTGCTAGGGGAAAGTGGGAAATAAACAACCATTTGCCAATGAAAATGGCAAGGCGGGTTGGTAATCCCCATTTTATTTCCCCATGTGGGAAATCAGGAGATTTTTTTCCCGTTTGCCAATCGGTTGAATTGGAAATCAGTGGAAGAAATCCCACAAGCGGGGAATTAAAATAAATTTTCCAGGAAAGGGGAAATACGGGTACGGGAAGCCAATTTGGCATCCCTGGCAATGGGAAGCGGAAGCTTACTTCCCCCCGACAATTAAAATAAAAATTTTCGATCGACTTTTAGTAATTTTATATTAATATTTATTTAATTAAAAACCCAAAAGTTAATAAAATTGAATTTTATCAAATAAAGGATAATAAATTAATTAAATATTAATTAATTAATATTAATGCAGTTTATAACTTGGTGGGAGGAGTTCTCGCCCGAAATGGACGAAACGAAGACTGTAACGATCACAAAAATGAGACAATCGTGACGAGGGCGTTAAATCATGCAAAATAACACTTTTGAAAATTTTCAAAATTCCCATGTTTATTTATTTTGTGAAGTCAAAATTAGTTGATAACAGGGTCGTATGGTGATTAAGAAAGCACAAGGTTAAATGATGCAGGGGAATACTAACGAGAAGTGGATTGAGAAGATCATTGAGAAAGGCAAGACATTATTTCCATAGCTCATCTCTCTAATCAAGTACATTCTTGCCATTTTTTCTGAAGAAAAGATAGAGAGGGAGGAAATTGGAAAATAAATGATTCACTTAAATGAGGTGCTCCCACTTCTATCTAAGATGAGGTCCCTCGACTTTCACACACTCGTGAGTAAGAATGTTTTTACATCAAATGTCAAGAACTTGTCTCTGGCTTGGGTCTACATCATGGGTGCAAGATATGGAATGTTCAAATATGTCATCTCCAAACTTGAATCTTGTGGACAACATGTTTTTGAGATTCTGAATGATTTTTACAACTTTGTTCAGAAACTTGAGTTCCCTCCACTCACTGAGAATTCATCATTAGAAGAACTCATTGTTTCCTTATAGAAGTTGGCTGAAAAAGAATTAGGTGACTCTCTCCTTTAATGAAGATGCCTCAGAGTTTTTGACCAACATCAAAGGATGTATTTTTAGAATTCCAAGAAATCTCCAAGGGTGGTCTGATCAATGCAAGAAGATCAATGATGTTCCCAGGGCATAGATCAAGGTATTGAGTTGTGTTTCCATTCCAGAGGTGGACAAGGTGGCACCTGTGGTAGCTCAGTTCAACAAATAATTCAAAGGAAAGGATCCCATTCTAGAAACTCTTCCACAAAGATCACGAATCAACAAGTTATTCATCCTACGTAGTTCCTTCATCAGATCAATCATCTTCTTCCCACTTCTCTCTTTCTCC
This sequence comes from Taxus chinensis, assembly GCA_019776745.2. Lineage (NCBI taxonomy): Eukaryota > Viridiplantae > Streptophyta > Pinopsida > Cupressales > Taxaceae > Taxus > Taxus chinensis. The sequence goes on from CM034148.1 coordinate 632,008,909, forward strand.
CTCTTTCTTTTCTCCCTATTCTAATTCTTTTTTGTACACAATCATAGTATTTTGTCTCATTCACTTAAGTGACTTTATAAATTTTAATTGTAAAAGTCCCTTTGATTTATAAAAAGGGAACTTATTTTCCTCACTTCCTAGAAAGATGTAAATTCGTAAGTTGAATGAGAACGTGAAGAGTCATGTGGGGGTAGATAAAGAGCCAATCTGCAATGCTATAAATTAGAATGGCTTCTCCATTCCAAAGGAGAATGGATTTTTAAAGTTTTCTTTGATGTAGCAATTTTGGATTGATGTATGGTTGTTGAGATTTGTATCACCATTATACAAGAAGTAAAAGCTACTTTCTTCCATTTTCCTTTACTCATGTGTTCCTCTCTCCTCTCTCTATTTTGTAACTTTGAAAGCATAGTGATCTTGAATAACCAAGAAGAAACTTGGTGTCCTTGATTGACGAATCTAAAGAACTATGTGTCTATGATTTATTAGTCTTGCTAATTTCCTACATTGTTGCTTTCCTCTAATTGAATTTTGAACTACTTTGGTTATTGTGTGTGAACTATGTTATTTCCTACTCACAACAATAACTCCCTCTTTCCTAATTTCACTCCTTTATCACTCATCGCTGCAATTTTCTCCCTTGTAATCCATACAAGAACTTTAAAATGGGTTCAATGAAATGTTCATGTGTGATACCCAACCTTTTTGGCCACCCCACAACATTTAGATAGAATTAGGATAGTTTACATTCAATAATGGGATCCTCCCCATACACAAAAGAAGGGGCATAACCCTGTGAGCGTTGGTGGAAACATATAACTTGCAATATGAAAAATTATTTTGCCAACAATTTTTAGCGACTCTTATGGGGAGAAATATGACCATGTACACACATGAAGATCTCTACAAAATAAAAAAAGTATATATTAAAAAAAACAACTTTAAAAGCAAAATCACATTTTGAAGGCGGCTCCATCAAGAAACTAATATGTGTCACGTTCATTTCCCGTACACAATGATAAAGTCTCAAGATTGGTGTTCAACATCAATGAGTGATAACAACCATGAAGAAGAAGATGATGACCTTGATATGCAAAATTTTTATCAGCCATCATTGTGGGAATTTTTATACAAAAGAAAATATTCTGCCACAACGAGGATATCTCTTGATTCAAACAAAAATTTGTAATCAACTAAGGGAAAGAATGCCAGTAACTTTTCTACAGAAGCCATGGAAATATTTTCAAAAATGGATAAAATTATTGCTTGTGAAGATCCCTTCATTAAGTCCTGGCGGCTCCAATTCGTGTGGACTGCAACTAAAGGAATGAAATTGGGGATCACACTTGCTGATGATCAAGAATCCAATAAATGGATGAGGAATATTCATAAGAGATATGAAATATTCTATGAAGGGCATGAGGGTGAAGAATATACTAAAGGTAATATTTTCAACTTAATGCAACTGGCCAAAAAACTCATAATAATAACATTGTGTTTCATCCATCTTCCTCTAGATATTTTCCTTACATATTGAGATGAAGAAATGGAAGTGTTGATTGAAAAATCTTCTGAGTGTGGAAGAAATAAATTTTGTTCCCAATGCCTACCATGAAGTTTGGAATTATGCATTGGCCTTAAAAAAAGGTATGAGCATATTAAAGCACTTCGTAATGATGAAGAAGAAGAAAGTCATCTTTTAAAAGAAGATCACGATGATTGTCTATACTATGAGTTGTTTATCCCTGGAAGATAATTCTGATGAATGTCATATCCTTGAACCTTCTGATGATAATTAAATCAGCACCTTGGATGATGATGGAGAAGACACGAATAATTGAACCTCCATTCGTCAATTCATTTTGGCTCAAGGCAGAACCCATCGTAGAAATAATGTATTCAAGAGAGGAAGATTATTTTTTATGAAAAATTATATAGTGCTTTCCAAGGACCCCACCAACCACAAATAAGTATGAGAAATTCATCCTTCATACCAGACTCAAGATGATGAATTTGACATAATCATAGATAATCTCATTTCCAATTTGGACTCTTCAACTAATGTACAAATGTTGAATGATGATATGGAGATAATTGAAGAATCAAATTCCTTTCTCGATACAATCAAGAATGAACAAATGGAAGAGTCCAATTTCCTTATCGAAACCAAATTGGATGAGTGAATTGAACATGATCTCTCAAAGGAGATAATTCCACCATCCTCACCAAATGAGCGTAATGTTGATCATCACGGTAAGCATGGAGTTTTTCCTCTTCCCTGTAAAGAAGAAGACTCTATTGGAGATGTTCAAGATGGAGTAGATGATTATCCTCGCTTGGAAAACCCCAAAATAGTTTTTTCCATCATATTATGAGGATTATCTAATGTATTTTGAGCTCAAAGGTGTGCCCTTCCCATGTAGCATGCATTTCTTCTCCTTATCTGAAAATAATGAAAACCAAGTATGCCCATCCTTGCAAGAAGGTGAGCCTCAGATGACAAGAAGTGTAGATAAGGAGAAAAAGGATGTTTTAAATGAATTCTACCCAGGTGTGGATCATATTTTCAATCATCTCCTTGAGGCCCAATGCAAAGAATCTTCTAATAAATATGATAATGAGTATATAGCAGATTGAAAAGAGCAATTAGTATAAGACATTTTGAGTACTGCGGAAGAAATTGAAGACCCTCAACTCAGTCTTGAGATCCTAACTCAAGCCATGGGAATTCAAGATATGTATGAGTCAAGTTGTGTTTCTCCTTTCCATGCACATATGTTTGATAATGAGATGGAGCAAATAAATTAGCTCAATGTTATATTCAAAGTATTGGCATATGAGTATGAATGTGAATGTAAGCTTTCACCTTTCTCATTTTGTCAAGAAGAGTGCATTCACGATAAACCAAAGAGGAAGGAAAACCTGGAATATCCTATGAATATTCTCAATCTTGAAGAGAACACCTACACATTTGGAAATGATTCCAAGATAACCACTGAGTTGTGTTCTCTTGAAGATGATGAATACCTTTGCACCAATGATATGGCCTCCATTTTTTAAAGCAATTATTCACAACAAAAAGTGAGGGGTTCGAAGAAGATGTTGAATGTGAAGAGAATTAGTTTGTTCTCACTTCCTCTAAGTGCCTCACTAATTCAAGGAATGATTTCATGTTGCAATATCCATTAAAGGATGATAAATGTTCCCATGAAAAAATCAATGATTCCATTTTTTAGAACATGGAGGAATGACTTCTCATAAAGCATAAAACTTAGGCTATAAGAAGAAAATATTCTAAATAGATAACAAAGTTTTCATGGAATACAAGAGTGTTTTTAGTGCAGTATAAATATGAATATGGAATCTTGGTCTGTGACACCTTGGACAAACTGTTATATTTCTCTTTGCATTATAAGCATTGGCATGTGATTTTTTGTAATGAGTTGTGTTTCCTTGATTACTACATCTACTTAATTGGGGTTATAATCTAACCTAAGCTTCTTATTCTATTTTTTTGGAGTGGTGTCCTAACCTAAGCTCTTGTGCTAAATGAATAGGGGGGGGGGGGGCGATTACTATAGTAATACTAGACTATATTAACCTAATGCCTAATACTAATGGTTGCGAATTTAATCTAACCTAAGGTGGAAACTACCTATGGCAATGTTTTAAGACCCAAGGTGATTTATTATTAGACTAACCTAATTCTTGGGAAATCTAGCATAAACTATTTAAAAGGAACCTAAGGGTCACATGGCACTAAGGCGATGGTTCCAATGGAATTTAAGTGATTTGATTGGGTTTAATGCATGAGGTACTACTAGTTTTGGCAAAGGCTAGTTAACTCTAGTGGAGGCATACATGGAGGCTTCACTAAATATAGAAATGCATGTTAACTTGGAAATGGAAATCGCCAGTTTTGGGAGGCGGTGGAAAGGAGAGATAAGTGAGAAATTTGGGAGTTATGACATTAATGGATCTCAGTTTTTGTGTACAAACTATCTTAGAAACAAGGGAGACAGATTGGTGAGAGGTTGTTTGGTTTTGCATGTCTCGCGAATTTTACTCTGCATGGAGCTATCTGGTTCTTTGAACCAATAGTTCGACTTCTTCTTCTTGGCTATTTTTGGTTTCTCTGGTCTATTTTCGATCAAGGGAATGTATATGAGGCATTGGAAGAAAATTTGTTTGGTTGTTGATCTGTCGTGGAGAAGAGAAAAATTTGGAAGCTTGGCTGGAAGTCTCCTTCGAATTGGCAGAGGCACTATCAGGCATGATAGGCTCTACCCATTAAGATTTCTTGCTTTCTTCTAAATGAATCGTTAAAAATACTCTGCTCTCATGAGATAATTGTTTGTTTGATTTATCTGGTTATTTACTTTCATGTTTTTATGAATCTCTCTGGTTTTTGGAATCAAAATCCCTTGCTGGTAATGATAGTTTTTGGGAAACTTTCTCTGTGCTAGTTTAATGGTGACATGCATGTGAAACTTGTATTGGGAGCTTTGTATTTCATTCTGAAACTAGTATTCGGGTTTGGCATTGACTGAATGGGCATTTGTTGCCTTATGTTTCATTCTGAACTATTAGTTAGAGCCCGTGTTTCATTTTTACTTGTATTAGAGCATTCGTGCTTGTTCTGAGCTTGTAGTGGAGCTTCTTGGTTGTTCTGAACTAACATTTGTTACTTGTGCGGTCTTGAACCTTTATTGTAGTCTTGTGTTTCGTTGAGCTATTAGTGGAGCTTTGTGGTTATTCTGAGCTTTTATTGTAGTCTTGTGTTTCATTTGAGTTGGTACTAGAGCTTGTATTGTTTTGAACTTCTATTTGAAGCTTCATGTTCGACATTGTACTAGTATTCCATACTTGCGTGTTCTGAACTTGTGTTGGAATCGATGTGTTTGATTTTGTACTGGTATTCTAAGATGGAGATTTACTCGTATTAAGGATTTGAAAATCTTTAAACTCATTTATGGATTGACTGCTCAAAAGGTTCTTGAGAGATTTGTTTTGGTTTGAAGTAGACTGGGTAATCTCTTTTTGAGATCTCCTCTGTGTAGCTTCTTGAGTGGGAATGGTTGTAATACTTCTATCTTTTAGACTATACCACATTCTTGAACTGGTAAGGGCATATGAGTTTGGGGGATATTCTTCCCTTCTCTGCTATGAGCAATTCCATGTCTTGTTGAAAGCGTGACTATTTTGTTGAAGAAATATTAGACTGTAACTGTACCTTGTTGTGGGTTTGGTTTGATTTAGAGTTCTTTGGAATGGTCGTTAATAGTTTAAGAGGTTTATGGAAATATAGTATGCATTTTCCTTCTTGTGAACAATGTTGAAATGAATACCTTCCTGTCGTAAGATTTTTATATGGAACTCGAGAGTCTTGTGGTGATTCTATTTTAGTTGAGTTGGAAGTAAGATTGGAATATCTCTTGACTTAAACGTCGTTGGGGTTTCTTACTCTCTTCAGATCTTCTTAATTGATTTCTTGGGTTTTATTTGAAAGTTAAATTTAAAACCTAGTATACTAAATTTTGTATGGAAGGATACATTATCTCTATTCAGAATGCTTTGTATTATTGTTCTTATTTGGGATCGTGAACTATTTACTCTGTTGCATTAAGTTGTTGAAGCCTTGTAATGGCTATTTCAATCTTTGGAGTTCGTGAGTTGTATTGAACCTTGTATATCTTACACTGTTTGTGGATTTCTATTCCTTGTTGGATTCATTGAATGAATCTCCATGCTTTTAAAAGAGAAATGAATATGTTCTCTTGGGGACAGTATATTGTTTTAGGGACTGTACTGTGTACTTCATTCTGAGAATTGAATTTGAACTTGTTCTTGATAAATGGAAATAGGTAAACCAATTTGTTAGATTTGTAATGGAAAATTAGAAGTGTGCTTTCTTTAACTGTTCGTCTCGGTTTTGTGTTCTCTTTTGGGAACTAGTTAAAGAATCTCTAAGTTGAAATAGAAATAGGAATTCATTTCATAGTATAAATGAAATGAATTATGGATTGGAACTTTTCCAATGGAGATCCCTTCTTACTATTGTTTGGACAAGTTCATTTTATTGAACTTTTCTATTTTCAATCCTCTTCTGAGATGGAAAATTTATTGTGGAACGTTTGGTTTCAGATCTTTGAATTATATATTCTAACATATGGGAGTTAGTTTATACTTGCGGGGCGGGGGGGGGGAAACTCTTCCTTAAAGGGGGGCGTGCGGGGGGGGGCTGTTTTGACTCTCTACCCTACTTGGATTGATTTGGGATTCATCCTAGAAGATTTATCCATAATGTCTGATTGATCCTTGGCATTTTGTTATCTTTAGAACTGAAGTAAGATAATCGTGTGAGATATACTTGTATTATCATTCCATCTAAAGTAGTTCTTTTCCTATGAGGTATAATAGTGTAGTGATTCTTCTTAGGTTAGATAGAATTAATTATATGGAAAGGTTAAGCATCCTAATATGAACTAGTGTTGTACATTAAGATCTATAATCAGCTTAGTAAACATACAATTTGCATTTCTATTTTTGTGGAACTATGAACCAATTAGATGAAAATAAGCAAGTTGAAAGATTACACCAGTAATTTATACGATCAATTCACCCAGTGTGGGCTACATCCACCAAGAAATGTTGCCAATATTATTATTTAGTGCTTTTCTTAGAGGAAATACAATGAAGATCTACTGCCTATCCAACTTCCTCTCTGGATGTTATTACTTAAGATTCTTCCCTGTATGATATATTAATTTTTTCATTAAAGCAAAGTTGTTTTACATGGAACCTAATTAGTGGAATCTACTTCTACTTTAATGCTTAGTGCTTATCATGCTCAGTTCCTTGACACTGACCAACTATGCATACATGCACGTTTTTCTATATTTGGACAACTTAAATTATTTTTTTTACAAAGAAGAAACTCATATTTATGAAACAATTGATTTATTGTATTTTTTAGATCAAAAATAAAGAGTGTCGAATAATTCATGAGGTGACCAACGGCGGTTACAACCTGACCAACGCCATGTTACTCCTTAACCGATGTCTTAATGTCTGATTGACCATGTAACAATGTATGAAAAGCAAAGTTCTTAGTGAAGAAGTTTATCTCCACACTTAACAATCTCCCACATGGAGATCAATTGCTGCATTGTGCTATGGCATCACTATCCTTGTGATGTCCTTTTCCTTTGCTCACTTGTCTGACGAACTTCATAGTCTTAAACTTGGCGAAGTATTATTTAGATAGTGGAGTGATAGCTCCAAATTGCTCCCTAATCAGATAATGAGTTAGATTAAGGAGATAGTCTACAGGGTTCTCATCTAATATAATGAACTTTTTCAAACTTACAAAAGGTGTCCATCCTCTAACTACCTTCCACTATGAAGTGATACCTCAACTGAAATGTGCTTTCGTTCTTGACGATGAAATGCTGAGTATAGTGAATGATAAAATGGATCATGCTAAACCTGACTATCTAACCATGTAGAGGAAGACTGCAATCCTCTTGCTCCTGGACCCAAATCTTTCATGAACCTACTCATCCATATCTATAGACATTAAAATTAGGTCACACTCCCCTTTTGTCCCTTGACGTATAAGCCCCCTTTATTACATTTACCCAGCCATGACCCCCTTCACCCCACTAATATTAATTTAATTAAATTAATGCATTATCTTTATTTAAATATCTTATTTAAATAATATCTATAGATATAGTTCACTTAGACACCTCACCAAGCTAACTCAACCTAAGACCTATTCTTAGCAAGTTCCCATAACTAACTAAGACTTACCCAAACCCTAAAAATCAATGCCTACATTCCCTCTAACCACATTCCCGCATGCTCACAAGAGGCTCCGAGTCTAATCCGTGGGATAATGACATAAGATCCGAGGAAATCAGGAGGATCTCCCTAGTTTAGTAAACCTAGGAAATCCCACCTTGACCGATGTTGGTTACCCCTAACCATCACCGGTTAAGCCAGACCACCGTCGGTTACCCCTTTTAACCCAAAACAACCTTATTCTCAAGGTTGGAACTTAGAACTTGGAAGTTGGAAAACATTGGGAGAAATTTGACGAGCAAGAACACATCTCAGAGAGATAACGCATCTTTAGAGAGCCAATTCCAGTGAAAACTCACATCCAAGGAAGGAGATTGAACATCTTCTCCTGCACAACCATCCCAACCACGATCTGATCGATCCAAGCAAAGAGGAGTGTGCATGCAGCCCATGCAGAAGATTTGTTCCAGTTGGTGATCACTTGCAGCCTTCAAACCCATCATCAGCACCTCCATCCTTCATACACAGACCTTCAGGAATGAAATCCAAGTAAGTATAACATCATACTTTCCTGGTTATTTCATTTCATAATTATTTTATCATCCATTGTTTATCTTGCTCCCTATTGACCTTCTCCAACATTTTCACCTCCATAGACCCATCAAAACCTTGCAAAAGCCTACTCCAGTCACCCATTACCTCATCCTGACCAACCAAAATCCTTTGTGCAATCATAAAGGAGACCAAAACCCTGTTTTGTGACATTTCCAGATCTCACAGTAACCGGTGCCTGGTTATACCTAACCGCGGTCGGTCACCCCTGAGCGACGCCGGTCTTGTGTTTTCCCACATAGCCTTAAACAGAGACCTACCCACCTAATTTTACCTCACCCTTCACTCACCTGTGACCTACCTGAGACCTTTATCAGACCTGCAGAGACCCAGAACCTATCACTTGACCTTGGATTCTATTCTAGCTTATCCTGTTAGATTAGATCTATTTCTTATTGTGTTTTTAAGTGAGATACCTAAATCATTTTAAAATAACAATAGGATTTACTTTGTTTACTGCATTAATTTTTTTAAAACAGTGGACTGACAGCCATCTAGGAAGTATCATACTTCCGGATCTAGCTTATGCTAGGTAGTTCACTGCCCATATTGTTTAATTCTTTCTGGTGGTCTTGTTTTCATTACAGGTAGTTCCTCCTAGCCAAAAGGAATCTATCATGGTCAGCTGTGGATTCAAAAGTCATACGCACGTAACAACCCATCAACCAACATTTGAACAGGTATTCCTCCTATGCCCGTTACCCTATCTATTTCGTCAATGATTCAAAGAAACAATCTAAGAAAAAGGTGAAACATTTTGGCATGCCCGGTGGGACCCATCCAGGGTTCCTTGCATTTCATTCATTCCTAGGAAAAAATTGTGTGTTTTTTCCCTTCTAAGAGTGTACACACTAATTTTCTTCCTTGGTAATCCACATCTCCTTTCTATTTTGTTCTAAAGGAAAGTTTTCTTTTGGTGTAATTAAAAGGAATCATTTCTTCATGTTTTCTACATTCCAGTGAAAGAGCATCCCTATTCCTATTCATCTTATTATGTCATCCAATTTCACATTTTTCGATTTGGGTTTTAAAAAGATTACATTTCATTCTAATTTTCTACATTAGCTCACATTAATTGAGGGCAACCTATATGCTGGAAGCCATTACCAACTAATGGTTGATAAACGAATCGTAGAAAAGCAATTCTATCCTTTCCTCTTTCTTTGAGTCTTACCAAACCACACAAAAATTCAAAATACATACATTCTTAAACAACATCTTACCTGGAAGAAGTTATAGGTGATCACATGATCATGACACAGTGGGAACCTAGCTCGTTGCTCTGTCGAGTCATACTTCAAAGTGAAGCCCGCCCCCACCATAACATACTTGAAACCTCACCTTTTAAATCTCCTTCTTCATAGGAAGCCATCCTCACCAAAAAATCTATCTCACAATTCATGTGTCAGTCCCTAAATAGCATAAGCTAAACAAACATAATAGAAAGGGCACTCCTAGGATCACATTTTCTTAGTGTTTTTGCTTGGCTTGCATTTTGAAGTGAAAGATCACGTTCATCACTCTTTTTTGTTCATCCTTGCACACTCTTCATCATAGCTAGTGTGTTCCGGCTTCACCTGAGTGCGTCTGGGCCATATCATCATCATTCCCATAATTCTGGGTCTGATTCCACATCAAATTTTAATTCACAATCACTTTCTCTCATTACTATTTCAATCTCATAGTAACCATCATTGGTTACCTCTAACCGCCATCGGTTATACCAAACCGACGTTGGTTCCAGGTCCTTTTGCTAACCTACTCAAAAGGATAGTTTTCACTTCACTTTTTTCCACTTTCCACAGTCTTTGTCACTGTCATTTTTCCCATTGACATTTTACACATCCCTAGATTTGGCATACTTGTCAGATTTTTCCTTCTTTCTTGTTGTTTATTCACTGTCCATTTTCTACAGTGACCGGCAACGGTTACCCTTGACTGACGTCAATTTTCCCTAACCGGCATTGAGTTAGCCTATTTTACCTCACCCACCGTTTGCTATTTCATCCATTTTTTATCATCAGATTCACCTATTCCTGTTGTTCTCTATGTCATTTACAGAGAAAAAATCCCTACATGATCAATACTGATTCACATGGTGCTGACTCGAAGACAAGCAAGTGCCCTCATGTTCCATGTCAGTTGCCAACCACTCCCACCTAGTCTGTCACCACCTTCTATTTTATCACCAACCATGGATCCCATCTAGCCTACTACTATCGCTACCAGAGATGAGGAGTTTGCATGACTCCTTGACCAGAACCCTACCGCCTTGTAGTTTTACCTCTCCCACTCATCCACTCAATATGCCTCGGGTTAGTTGATATACGACATGCTCATATCTATCCCCCGACTCTTGCACACCCACTTCTGTATCGGCCCCATCTAGCTCCATACTTCCCGCATCCACATTACCCCCAGTCATTTCGCAGTTAGGTTCTATACTTGCCATGACTGTTGTGTCTGTTGTCTTTATGGCACCCATTACATCTACCATACCATCAACGACTACCCTAAACACAACCTCATCCACCCCTCATGTCTCACACATACTTGTAGCTACATTCCCACCTCTAATATCGGTGACTCCTACCCCATTTCAAAATGTGGTTCTTTCCATTCCACAATCATTAACCCCTATTGCCACTAGGGTTACCACAACCCTTCTACCCCCATATACATACTACCAACAAACTACCTATTTCATCTATTGTTCATTCTGGGTACGTACCCCCTATTTCATTGCCTTCTTCTTCACCACCTTACATGGTAGCCCTATACACTAGAATGCCACCCGCCATCACATATGCCCAAAACCAACCTCCTCACACTATAGGGGGCATCCAATCATCACAACCCACCAATGACCTAATTAAATTGATGTTGGACAAGATGCAAACATTGGAGGCATCGGTTTCTGGCTCTCGCAACACTCTCACCTATGATAAGATTTGCAACGAGCCTATTCACCCATCCATTCCTATCCATTCATACCTTGTGCATTGGGAAATGCCTAAATTCAACTACTTCACTAGTAAGGAAGACCCACAACAATATTTGCAATCGTTCAAACACGGGTGTTATCTGATTGCTCATGATGATGCCTTACTTTTGAGAACCTTTCCCATGTCTCTCACTGAACCTGCATTAGACTAGTATATTGGGTTACCTAAGCACTCTATATTTTCATTCAATCAGGTAGCCCAAGCTTTCTTAGATCATTTCTCTATCAATATCGCTGAAGAAGGTTACCATGACTGATCTATATTCCACATGTCAGTACAAGGATGAATCTATCACAGATTTTTTCACTTGCTTGCGCAACCTGATCAATCAACTTACCTTCCAACTACCACAAACTGAACTCATTGAGCTCTTCACATGAGCTTGTGCCAGACATATCTCCCCGACCTTGCAAGTCCAAACTTTCCGAACATTCGATGAGGCATTCAATATGGCACAAAAGTTAGAGATTCACACCATCGAAGAAAAGAAAATCCAATTACGAAATAAGAATTTGGCATTCAAGTCGAATGAAACCTCTTCTTCTTCCAAACCACAAACCAATTATTCAAAGGCTAAGGGTACCACTAATGCAGTGGTACTCAAGGCCAGCCTAGCACATCCATCCAATCAGGCTACACCCTCATCTAATCTATCACCTGTCCAAGCTTTTCGATTCAGACAAGAGCAGCAAAAATATACCCCAATTGGGGAACCTTACTCTTTTGTCTTAGAAAAGCTTATCAAAACTGGAGATCATCACCCTTCCACCTATAAAACCACACACTGGTTTTGAACCTTGCTCGCCCCATGCCCGCATGGTATAAAGAGCATGATTTCTGTAACTATCACTGAGTGAAAGGTCATAGTGACGGAAACTGCATCACTTTCAAGAATATTGTCCAAGAAATGCTCGAGAAAGGTGAGTTAACTATGGATAATCCCAACGCCACCCCCAACCAAAATCTACAAATCTTCAAAAAACCATTCCCCAACCATGCCCCTTCATCCAATCAAACCGGTGAGACATCCACTCATGATACCCATACCCGTGAGGTTCACGCAATCTTTAACGAGGTACCTGTCACCTCTCAATTACCTCACATCCCTTCCATAGAGGAAATCCTAGCCCAAAATCCTCCTTCCACATTTGAACCAACCTCCATTGTTCCTTCACCAATAGAGGAGCACCTTTCATCTCCTTCATCACCAATGGAGGAGTCTTCCACTAACATCGAGCCCCTCTTACCCCTAGCTTCTCCACTTAGAGAGCCATTACCTACCGTACCTCTTCCACCCATAGAGGAGCACCCATTACCTCATCCACCCACAAAGGAGCACCTATTATCTTCTCCTCTCATAGAGGAGCTCCCATCATCTCTTCCACCCATCATAGGCCCAGTGGAGATACCCTTGCCTCTTGGCGAGCATTCTCCATCAGCTACCTAACATCCAACAGACCTACTTTCAACTCTCTTACCCACGGAAGCTGAAGCTAGCCAATTCCCTGTCTCTAAGATGCATTTTATGAGAATTCCCATTAGGTATTCACCAACTCCACCCACAAATGTGCCATTCTCACGTTTGGCCAATCACTTGGATTATGTGGATAGGGCTTTATTATGGGGGCACCTATTACTCCCTGTCTCAACACAGATGCAACAATCCCTCGATGACACCTCCACTATCTACCCAAACACATTTCCACCCATCAAACCAACTATAACCATTGCTATCGCAACCCCTTCCATGATACCTGTTAGCACTCACACCACACCCTTACCCATAACCGGACCTATGCCTAAACCTAAACCCATACCCACAACATTTACCTCCACTAAACCTATTACAACTTTAGGGGTCACCTCGACCACCAGACTCACTCATCCACCTATTAAACTAGATTTATATACATCCTCCAACATCAAAACCACACATAATCCGACACCCAAACCAAAGAAACAAATTCATCAACCTCATACCCCGACTGCACCAATCACACCCTCACTTGTCCCATCTGTCTTAAGACCTCAGTTGCCCAACATGATCAATCACCCTTCACCCATCCATAAACCAATAACATAACAACCCATTCCTTCCTAACATACCTCTAACTGACCTAGGCACACAACATGACTCATACCCACACCTGCAATCTCTTTACCACCAATACCTCCAATCCCTTCAGCTATTACTTCACTACCCACTACACTTTAGTCATTGTCCCTCACACCCCAAGTACAACCCGCGTCATCTACCTTCATAGCACCCTCGTTATCCCTGTGGGTAACTCGCCCTCTTCCTCCATCTTCTTTCCCTTCTAGACCTCGTACATCCACATCACCTTTACCGAAGAAGGTGCAACCCAAAAACAAGACCCCACTACCCCACGACAAGGTAGTCTCAACAACCCCACACCCTCCTACCCGTCCATCTACTGTATCCCTACCCAAATGAACCCGACTGATACCTCAAACCACACCGACACCTAAACCCATCGCTCGACCCATTCCTACTCTTCCAAAAACAATTCCCAGACAACCAATCACACCTACACCCAAACCCAGATTCACTTCCCATTGTGATCCACTAGCAGCATCTTATGCCAAAATTTTAACCAACCTCCTTGAGACTTCTGTTATCACATTACCGCCACTCTGACCTTACGACCCCCTCAAACCCAAGCCAAAAGGGTTTGATGATACTAAAATTTGCACATATCATCGTGTGTCAGGGCACAATGTGGAGAGCTGCAAGGCCTTGAAAACCATCCTCATCTAATCGTGTCCACCAGAAACCAACTTTGATGATGACGACCTTCTCGATGAGGATCCTGCTTCACCAACACCTATTCCCACACTGCCTACTCAACAACCACAACCTCTACCCTCACAACTCCTAGAACCACACACAAAATTTGAAATTAACATGGTTCGCATTAGAGAACTTGCCATGCCACCACCCAAATGTCGTTGTGCCCAACTAACCTCATAGTATTTTCTCCTCCAGTAGGTTTTTTCCCTTCATGTCGTTATACCACTTACCCTACACCTTCTCCATTTGACAACTTCCCTCAAATAAACATGGTACAAGTCACTACACGTGCACAAAAGGGTAAAGAAAAGGCAGTTGACCCACAAACCAATCCTATACCCAACATACCATCTGCACCCATACCTAAAATCACTATCCGTGGCCCCACATACTCCATTTCTAATGGTATCACACATCGCACCATGCTCAAATAATTACACCAATCTCCCCTCAAAATTTCCTTATATGACCTCATCCAAACCTTGGAATCCCATCATCAAGCCCTCATGGAGGTTCTTTAATCTATTGAGGTTTTACCCAATGACCCTACACTCGTAGCCTCCATCATCACATCTCATCATGTAGCCTCTCTCACCAAATTACCACCTTCATCCTCACCTCACCTTGTTCACCAAGTGGCCTCCCTTAGCTTCTTAGAGGAAGAGATCGCACCATACCAAAATGATGACCTGAACCCAGCCATCTTCATCTTTGTCCACGTTGATGACATACGAGTACGCCGTGTGATGATTGATGGAGGCACTAGCATTAACATCATTTCATCCCATGCATTTTCTCAAATGTGCATACCTGACAATTACATGCATAAACATCCAGTCATGTTGCGTTCATTCAATGATATGTGTTGGAGGGGGAATTCCAATATAACTTGTTGCTTAGTAGACCCTAGATCTATGTCATGGGTTGTGTTCCTTCCACTTTGCATCATTGTGTGAAGTTTGAACATGAAGGACACACTTATACCATTCCAGCTGACCCATCACCTTTCAAAACATGAAACATGCTTTACCGACCCAATGATGTGCTCATACCTGTCAAGCCATCTACCTCTGTAACCACTACCACTTCACCTACACCTCTACCTACCAGTACAACTGCTGCTTTCACCACACATACCTCCTCTATTCCTACCGCTGCTATAACCTCCACGACTAACCCATGAGCTTCCCAATCCATTAACACCACCTCCACATCGACCTCCGACACATCGTCCATACCAGCTACTCACATACGAACCACTGATCCCTTGGAAGTTGTTTTTCAATGCCTCACTATGGGGGAGTACTGCCTATATAGTGTCAACACATTCCTTACTCTACACGAGTATGAAAACCTTCACCAACACCCTCGCTATGATCACCATATGGGAGAATGCCTCCTTTATAGTCCTCCTCATCTTCGTACTAGTCTCACATATGAGGGACTTGATACTACCATTTACACACCTGAACCACCATCACAACCCCACCCATTTTCTGCTGACTTCCAATCACTTACCAATCACCATTTTTTCCATACCTTCCTGCACCACTATGCGTGGAAGGGTTTTGGTTTTGGATTTTACAAGCAAGGCCGTCATACTGTTATTCCATGTACCACCCACAAATATAATGACCGTAGTGGTATCGGCTTCCCCAACCCTTCTACCAAACAGGCCCGCATTGAACTCATTGAGGACCCTAGCCCTTCTCCACCTTCATCACCACCCTCACCGACGGAGTTGATGGATCTTGAATCTATCCCTTCTAACTTTTTTTTTTCATAAACACCATTTTCTTAGGGCCTTTGACTTATCAACGCAAAGGCAAGGCCCCTTCCACTCTCCCATTCCTGTATCCTAAGATGATCGACGACGACACACCTATAATTAATGTCATTCAATGTCAGGATGATGAATCCATACTCACCTACCTTGGTACAAAAGACTCATATATTCATCGGTCGTTACCCTCTGAGACACAAACCATGTTGAATGAATCAACTATTGAGATCAACATTCATAATCACGATGACCTGCACATCCTAAAGATCAGACAATCTTTAGATGCTGTTGAATAGGAAGCCATCACTTATTTTCTCCAAAATCATAACCATGCTTTCACTTGGTATTACGCAGACATGCCCGGTATTGACCCCACCATAATGGTCCACAATATCATAACCATTCTCGATGCCAAACCTATCAAACAAAAGCTAAGGAAAATGCATCCTCGCATTGCTCTTCTCATCAAAGAAGAACTTCAACACCTTATTTATGTTTCCTTCATCTTACCCATTGATTATCCTCACTGGATTTCTAACATTGTCCATGTTACTAAAGCAATAGGGGGACTCCACATTTACATAGACTTCCGTGACCTCAACCTAGCCTACCCGAAAGACGACTTTCCCTTTCCCGGTATCGATCAACTGGTTGACCTCACCGCTGGTCACAAGATGCTCTCAGTCTTGGATGGCTTCTCTGGTTATAACTAAATTTTTCTTTCCCCAAAAGATCAACACAAGACCACATTCATTACCCCGTGGGGAACCTTTTGCTATCAAGTTATGCCTTTTGGCCTTAAAAACGTTGGTGCTACATATCAACGTGCTTTGACTTCCATCTTCCATGATATCATGCATTGCATATTGGAAGATTATGTGGATGATCTCTTGGCCAAATCTAAACATCGCGTTGAAAACCTCGTTGTCTTCAGAACCATTTTTGACCGCCTCATTAAGTATTGTTTCCGCCTTCAACCTAAAAAGTGCGTCTTCGCGGTTCTCTTAGGAAAGCCCCTGGGATTTATTGTTTCCCTCTGTGGTATAAAAGTTGACCCAGCTAAAGTCAAGGCCATTCTGGAAATGCCTCCGCCCACTAACCTTAAACAACTCCGTAGCTTGTAAGGTAAATTGCAGTCCATTCACCATTTCATTTCACAACTATCTGATCGGTGTCAACCATTTCATCATCTGCTTAGGAAAGATGTCTCCTTTAAATGGGATGATGAATGTCACAAAGCTTTTGAGGCCCTAAAACAATACCTTCTCCAACCACCCATACTCATTCCACCTAAAGACGATCAACCTTTTTACCTATACATTTTAGCTACTGATCATTCCTTGGGAGCCATGCTCGCTTATCGTGATGAACAACATAGGGAGTAGGCAGTTTATTACATAAGCCATACTCTTTTGGACTATGAAACTCGATACAATCATCCAAAAAAGCTTTGCTTAGCCTTATTTTTTGTTGCCACCAAACTCTGCCATTACCTACTCAACCACAAAACCTATGTTATGACCAACACTGATCCTTTACACTTCATGTACACCAAACCTTATCAAAATCAGCGTGCCGCACGATGGCTTATGCTTCTAGCTATTCTTGACCTCAAATTCATTCACTAAAAGTCCATCAAGGGCCAGGCTATCACCAACCAACTAGCTGATGCACCTATTACCGGGGACCAACCCTCTAATTTTGACTTTCCTGATGAATCCATTGCTACCCTTTCCCTAGACGAACCCCCTTACCAAATGACACTGTTCTTCGATAGTTCCAAGTGTCAGCATGGGGCTGGGGCTGGTGTTATCCTCATTCCTCTGGATGGCAAACCCATGACCTTGTCTTTCAAACTAGACTTTGAATGCACCAACAACATTACCGAGTACGAAGCGCTCGTACTAGGTCTCCAGGCCGCCTATGCCCTAGACATCAAATCCATTCACATCTTTGGTGATTCACAATTGGTCATAAACCAAGTCAATGGTATGTACTAATTTTGTAACGAGATACTTCAAAAGTACAAATATCATGTAGACATACTTTTGACCACTTTTGATCATTACACCCTTCAAACCATCCCATGTTCAACCAAAAAATTTGTAAATACCATGACCTACTTAGCATCCCAAATACCCGCTTCCCCTACCGATTCCAAAATATTTGTCACTGTAGAACACCTCCATTCACCTTCTTATTTACCTCATGATGTTTACTCAATCGAAAATGACACCCCTGACCTGAGTGACCTTTGGCATAAACAATACTCCGACTACCTTTCCCTCTCCATCTTACCTCCTAATCTCACCTGTAACGGACAACGTGCCTTCCTTTAAAAGGTCTCCCATTTCATTATCTTGGGGGGACTCCTCTATAAGCACGACTTTGATGGTATTCTCTTATGATGCTTCACAAGTTCTGAAATTCCTTATACCATTAAGGATGTTCATGATGGCATATGTGGAGGTCACTTTAGTGGCCTTGCTGTTGCTAAGTGTATTCTTCTCCTAGGCTACTACTGGTCGACCCTGAACCATGATTGTTGCGACTATGTCAAACGCTATGTGAAATGTTAACAACATTCTAACCTTCATCATATACCCAGTCATGCCTTACAGGTCGCTCGTGACCTTTGGCCCTTCTCTCAATGGGGTTTAGATCTTGTCAGAGAAATCAATCCTCATTCTTCCCAACGTCATCAATGGATCATAACCGCTACCGAATACTACACAAAATGGGTTTAAGACATACCAATCATCTCCACAAAAGCTAATAAAATATGTGAGTTCATTAACCATCACATCATTTGTCACTTTGGTGTCCCTCATCACCTCATCACTGATAATGGAAAACAATTCAAAAACAAAACACTGCAAAAAATTTGTGACACCTTCATCATTCAACTTAGTTTCTCCTCACCTTATTACCCACAAACCAACAGCCAAGCCGAATCCACTAATAAAACCCTCAATAAAATTCTCATGAAAGTGGTTGACGATACTGGGAAGGATTGGCATATGCACATTCCTTTTGCTCTATGGGCATACCGCACTAGTATTCACACTTCCACAGTGGCTACACCCTTTTCACTAGTCTATAGTACCGAGGCTGTTCTACCTCTCGAAGTCCAGATCCCCTCACTCCGCATTTCTCTCCATGACATGCTTACTAATGATGAATTTCGTTAGGACCACTTAACACAACTAGAGTTATTAGACGAACATCGTCTTAACGCTTTGGATCACCTTCAAGTTTACCAACAATGTATCAAACGTGCTTATGACAAACGTGTTCATGAACGAACCTTCCAATTTGGTGACCTTGTTTTGAAAGAAAATCAACACGTAACCAAAGGAAAAAAAAGTAAACGGGGAAAATTCACTCCATATTGGCTTGGACCATACATCGTAACTCATACCTATGGATCAGGTGCCTATCGTTTGTCCTCACTTGAGGGTAAACCTGAACCTGAGCCCCTTAATGCATTACATCTTCGACCATTCTATTTTTGACTCATTGTCCTACCTCACCCTTTGTCTCTTTACAGGCTCGTCCCTTGAGCGCTATCCACTTCATACACCTCCCTAATGATTAAACAAGAATCATGTGAGTACCCGTCACTTGTTATCCTCTCTTGAATATGTGTACCACGACACTACACATAGCATGATTCTCATGGATACTTTTTGTTTACCTTTAGATGAGTTCCCATGGGCGTTCCACCCTGCCTTTTGCACAAGAGTCCTATCCTTCACCTTGGTCTTGTCTATGATTTCAAAGACCTGCAATGGGACCAAACTCCTTGAGTCAAACTTCTAATAATATAAGATGAATCCCTTAAAAGGACATCTTCCTCTCGACCAAATTGATACTATAAATAGACTACCCCCTCGAAGGACAACTATGTGAAACTTTAAAAAAAAAACAAAAAAACAAAAAACGAGAGGAAACGAAGCTTCCCGCATCGATCAGCTTCAGGAAGACCTCAAGGAGTACCATATTATTTATTCCATATAGACTTCTCGCATCGATTAGTCTATCAAAAGAAAAAAACAACAAACACTTTTTATTCATGGACTTGCCCATCGTGACCTCAGACCTCTTGCCCAAAAGTCCTGTCACTCCAAACATATACAGTTAACTACCTTTCACCCACCTTACCATTTCCACTCTCATTTCCTAAATTGCCTTAAGGGACATCTTGGAATTTCGACATTTGGTGATCCTGTGACTACTTTCACCGTAGAACAGTTAATCATGCAATGCCTTTCAGATCTTGTATTCATCACCCCTTTTCAAGGTATGATCTACTCAGTATGATTCTACCCAATCAGGTGGCTTTATTTCCCCCCTCTTATCTTTTAACCATCTTTGTTCACATTTTTATTACCTTATACAGGACTTGGTCCTCGATGCTTAGCTTTGGGGGTCATCCTCCCCTTTCACCATAATCGACCTCACCTGCAACATTTTAACTATCATATACTCACACCTATTAAACCTAAACCCACTACATGCCCACAAACCTACCAACTCATTTTCATCTTCTTCCCTAGCTCATGGGAGAACTACATTGGTCTGAGGTCCCTTTTCGCTGGGACTATGTAGGCAGCACTTCCAGGGCATGGATCCCTAGAAGGTTAGCTCAACTACTCTTTACCCTAACCATTTGTAATGAACCGTTACACCAAAACCTCGAGGCATTAGTGAAATCCACACATGAGGATCATAACATCCCACCACGCTTCCGTAGAGCCCGACTCGGGCTGGGTTTGTGCCCACACTCCCATACGTACGAGCCCCGCTTCACTGACGTTTAGGCACCCCACAGGCCCCGGCTACACGACGTAACCAACCGAGTGAGATTCGAACACGGGTGGTTGCTCTGATACCAAATGTAACAAACCATTACACCAAAACCTCGAGGCATTAGTGAAATCCACACATGAGGATCATAACATCACTTGTAAGGATATTACTTGTATAAATCACAAAATATACATCAGAATAATATGAGGGAACACCAAAATATAGATAAATGATGAAAATATGCTCATATAATAGCTTTTCCACTTCGAGGGGGCAACCTCCAATACCACTTCGAGGGGGTAACCTCGAAACCACACAATAACACTCCAATACTCAATACGATGATTAACTACAACCTTCTAACCCCTATATATACCATTCTAACCTATGCCCAATACTGAGGCCAACCTCCTAAGCATAATAAATCATAAATGAATGATATAATAAGATAAGGGGATGTGTGCTACATGTCGGCATTTCCATCAATACATATACATCATAATATTATATCCCAAGGTACATAGCATTGCCTCCCTCTTTGACATGTTTCATCCCCGAAACATAAGAAGAAGCCATATAATGAGTGTGCTTTAAATTATTGCACACCTTTCGCCAAGCTCGATCATCCAACCACCCATATGAAATCCTATCCTGTGTAGCAGCTTCATCATCAACATCTTCATCATCTTCTTCTTCTTCTGATATTGCTTCTGCTTCTGATTCTTCTTCTTCTACTTCTTATTATTTTTCTTTTTCTTCTTCTTCTTCTGCTTCACCTTCTTCTTCTTTTGTTGCCCATCTGTCCATGAAAACTTGTTCCAGTTCCTGTAAAGACCAATTAGACTTTTCCTTTTCTAACTCAAAAAAGCAAATTTGTGCAAGGCCACTAATCCACAACTTGAATAACCAAATATCTTATGGTTTAGAGAATTTATCCCTAAATTTGTTCCACCATTCTCTAGCATCAATCCTGCCATCTCCAAAAAAAGCTACCATCCCCAATGATCCACAAAACTAGGGTTTTAGGAATAGACCCTTTTGATCAAAAAATTTTCTAACCCTTTCGGCTAAAAGTCGGCCAAAAATCAGAAATCACAGAACATAAACCCCAATTTGATTTTTGAGAGGTTTCCGAAAATGTAAGAAATTTAGGTAAATTCCTCAAATTGCGGCATATGGAGAAAAATAGTGAAAAACAATACAAATGAAATAACTCTGACAAAATAGATCCACATTTTTTGAAATTTCAGTGGTATCACCTTTGAATATCATACAATCAACCCAAAAAAATTTATTTCCCCTAATTCATCATTATTAAGAAGATATAGATGAAACCATAAAATTAAGGTTTCAACCCTAAAATGGACACAACTTTTGGAAAAAAGCTCCAAAAACTCTAAAATTTGGAGGGAAGATCACTTGAACTATGTATCAACTCCGCAAAAAAAAAATCTGAAACATTCCAAGTCAATCTTCAGATATAGACGAATCACAAAAATTAGGGTTTCATCCCACAAATTTCCCGGATCATTGCTCTGATACCACTTGGAAGGATATTACTTGTATAAATCAGAACATATACAACAGAATAACATGAGATAACACCAAAATATATATAAATGATGACAATATGCTCATATAATAGCTTTGCCACTTCGAGGGGGTAACCTCCAAAGCTATTATATGAGCATATTGTCATAATTTATCTATATTTTTGTGTTCTCTCATGTTATTCTGTTGTATATGTTCTGATTTATACAATTAATATCTTTACAAGTGGTATCAGAGCAGCGATTTTGGCCAAAATTAGGGCAAAAACCCTAATTTTTTGTTTCAAATATATTTTGAAGAGGGTATCGAATTTTTTCCCAATTTTTTCGTCATAATTTTGAAACACTCTAAATAAGAATATCTGAAAATTTCAGCTCCATTGGATCTGTTTTGCGGATGTTATTGGTGTTTTAGGTTTTTTCATAAATTCACTTTTTAGACAGCAAATTGTTGTATTTTTTAGCAAAATTTATATTTTCAGAAAGCTCTTGAAATTTCAGTTAGGGTTTGTTCTTTGTGTTTTTATCCATCTACGGAAATATTTTCAGAATTCCTAAACCATAATCATGATCACGGGGATAACAATTTTTTATGGAAATGGTGAGATGGATGCTAAAGAATGGTGGATAAAATTTAAGAATATAAAATTTAAGAATGGTGGGCACATCATATTTCCAACCAATATCGATATATAGGTAATTGGAGGAATAATCACTTTATTTATACAGGGGATCAATGGAGCAACAATTATGAAGCATGGAATCCTTATTATGGTTATGCATTGAATCCTTATGTTGGTTATGCATGGAAACCAAGGATGATAAACTATGGTCACAAATGGAATCAGAGTAGTGAAACGAAATATGGATATTAGTTCAGATATGTATCATCTACCAGGATCACATGTGGTTGGATGATCAAGCTTGGCGACAAGTGTGCAATAATTTAAAGCACACGCATTATATGGCTTCTTCTTATGTTTCAGGGACGAAACATGTCAAAGAGGGAGGCAATGCTATGTACCTTGGGATATAATATTATAATGTATATGGGTTGATGGAGATGCCGACATGTGGCACACATCCCCTTATCTTATTATATCATTCATTTATGATTTATTATTCTTAGGAGGTCGGCCTCAGTATTGGCCATAGGTTAGAATGGTATATATAGGGGTTAGAAGGTTGTATTTAATCATCATATTGAGTATTGAAGTGTTATTGTATGGTTTGGAGGTTACCCCCTCGAAGTGGTATTGGAGGTTGCCCCCTCAAAGTGAAAAAGCTATTATATGAGCATATTGTCATCATTTATCTATATTTTGGTGTTCTCTCATGTTATTCTGTTGTATATGTTCTGATTTATACAAGTAATATCTTTACACCATTTTTCCCACCTTTACTTAATTTCCTGTTAATATAAAAACCCAAAAATCTATCCCATATCCACATCATTCGACCTACATACACTCCTCATGTTTCACATACTCTTTTACCATTACCATTATTTCCCATATTCATCTATAACCCATATTTAAACATTGAACACCGTTACATTCATTTGTATTAACATGTATTACCAAAATACCGAAATACACATCCATGCCTAAACCAGCCTGACTTATTCCATGCCTAAACCAGCCTAACTCGATCCATGCCTAAACTGACCTGACTCGATCCATGCCTAAACTGACCTGACTCGATCCATACATAAACTGACCTGACTCAATCCATGCCTAAAACTAACCTGATTTGATCCATGCCTAAAACTAACCTGATTTGATCCATGCCTAAACTGACATGACTCGATCCATGCCTAAACCAACCTGACTCCATCATGCCTAACTCACCTAATCCATTCATATCATAACGAAAGTAAAATAAAATACACATTACAACACATAATCATCTGAACCTCATACATCTCATCATATAAATACCTGTGTATCACAATAATGTACACTTAGCTAAAAAAACATGTGTCTCTCATACATCGCCGGCTCGCAGGCCGCTATCCAATACAAAAATATCTCTGGCTCACAGGCTAGTATCATGTACAAAAAAATCATAATAAATATAAAATATCTTCGGCACATAGGCCGATCTCATATATAATCCATACAAAAATGACTTGGCACGCAAGTCGGTCCATAGCAAGTCAATCATCTCCCCATCTGATGTCGGGGAATGCTCCCTGTGACTCTATCTCTCCGGACCCCTCTACTGCACCTGTTTGGTGCTCGGTACCTGCCTCACCTCCTGCTGATGGCCCATCACCTGGGGCTAGCCTCTGCACACTAGTGGCCTCACCACGACCCTGTCTTTGGGCTTTCCATCCCCTTGTACTCTCCACACTATGAGTGTGAGATCTAGTCCTCTCACTCGAGGCTTGTTGTGCTTTGTACTTAGCATAGGAGGGCACATCTAGCCTGACAACTAACAAATGATCATGATAATATCGTGCCTCTGCTAGGGCATCCTTGAATCTGACCATGGTCACTGTCTATGGGGGAGCCATGGGTCTCCCTGCCTATGTGGATGCATGTACCACGGGACCCTGTCCCAAAATTTTCCCTGTGCTCTGTGTCGGTACCATGGCCTAACTCGGCCCTGGGATCTGTGCCTGCACCTGAATCTGGGCCTGCAACATAGTAATCTATGCCTGTGTTGCTGACAGCTAGCTCTGTAGACCCGTAACCTCTCCCTGCACTGTGGCCAACTGGCCTTGTAAGTCCTGTACATGCACCTATAGGGTGGCTATCTACTCTCCCCCTCCACCTACCTCCTCTCCATCTCCATCTCCCCCTAGCTCCGCCTATGTAGGTACCTTTCCCTGCCTTTCCTGAGCCTGAAACGTCGCTATCTAGGCCTTTTATGTGGTAACCTATGCCTCTGTACTTGTTAGCTGCCCCTGCATAATCCTGAGCTGCGTCACCAAGGTAGCCACCTACCCCTGTAGGGCGTCCCTCTACACTGTGATGGTGGCTAAGTCCAGCTGCCCTGTCCTCGATGGTACGGCTCTCAGCTGTGCTGCCCACCACTGCCTGCATCCGTTTTCCACTTCAGCATCATCAATCTGTGAATCCACCAGCTCCTCCTCCTGTCTAGTCGGCATGGTGGGTCACGGTGGAGACATAGGTCTCTCCACATCATCTCTCCTATATTGCGGGAACAGAGGTGGTACATCCTGGACTAACCTGAAATGGCACCTAACCCACTCTACATGTATCCACTCATGCTCTCCCACTCTCCTCCCCTCTATCCACAGATATAGTTATAGCCCATCTAGCTATGTGGCCATTTGTCTATATGTGGGGAAGCCCACATACAGCCTCCAAATGATGTCCACCTAGACAACCCCTCTAACAACCTCCTGTAGTAAGCTACATCATGAGTAGCTTTGACACCTCGAGCCTCTCCAATGGCCGGTACCCATTGCTTGTACCCAACTCTCAAAACTCTTTGTGGGAATGCATTTGCTTGGGGCACCCCCACTGGTCAAACACAAGCAATGTGCTCGTAAGCCCAATAATGCAGTAGTACGGTGCAACAGATGTTGAACCTCCGCAGTCACCCATAGGCCCATAACTCTCTATATACCTGTGTCAGCAATGTAGGTGCCCATGTGAACCGTGTTCGCTGTATCACCATGTCATGAAGGGCTCCTATCAGTGACCTTGGGAATCTCCCACCCTCTACATCTAGAAGTGTGAAGCAGTACATTACCACCATCAAAAGTACCACTAACCTCATATCCTTTGGATGAGCTCTATACATCACTCCATAACTCATGCTAGCACTATGGAACATTAGGTTTGCTACACCCTCACCAAAAATGGGTGCTAGTAGCTCCTCAGATGCCTCTGAGGAGATAGAATTAACATGGGCCCCCAATATGGGCAACCGCAAGATCCTGTAGACGTCCTATAGGGTGATCGTCATCTCACCTATCGGCATATGGAAGGTGTTGGTCATTGAGTCCCATCTATCGATGAGGGCAACCATCATACTCACCTCCCGGACTACATGCCGATAACACCTCACCCCTATCAACCCCACCTCTACAAAATGCTGCCACTCCTCCCACGTTGTGCTCGTCCGTACTGTTAATAATAAGGGCGGCACCCGGGCCCTCATCCACAGCTCATCTTGGGCCTACATCCCACAAGAGCAATGTATTAGTACACCTTCCCAACTTACCCTATTTCACCCCACATCCCGACCTAATCTCTTTCCCCATCCCATCCTGTTGGCCTTGTCGCTAATCTAACCTACCCAAACCCATATTCCCTACCTATCTACCCTAACCCTCATCCAAACCTACCCAAACCCATCCACCCGAAACTATCTACCCTAGCCCTTACCCAAGCCACCCTAAACCCTTCCTGTCTCCCTTAACCCTTTTCCCTCTCACCTAATCCTTTCCCACCTACCCTACTTTCCCACCCTGCCCTTACTCTATTCCCTTTTTTGTCCCAACTTAACCTCTGGTTGACCGACCCTGGTTATCCCTTGACTGAACACGGTCTCCCCTTGATTGGCATCAGTGATTGTTCTTGTGACCGATACCGGTCACTACCCACCGACGTCGGCCACAAGCCGACCGACGTCGGTCATTATCGGGCCACCTGCCATGATTTCCCAACCCCCTTTTGCCCCCTAATCCTCCTACCCACCGAAATTCCACTTTACACCCCTAATTATTCCTATAATCCTCCCCTTCACCTACCCCCTACCCTTCCCTATTGCCATTTCCCCCTATTTTTCATGTTTTGCAATTCTTCCCCTCCCAAATCCCCATTTTTCATATTTTGCTATATGTTTAATCAAATTAACTAAAAAATCCATAACAAAGGTTCCAAACCTACCTGATCCCGATGTTGCCGTAGTGGTGGAACCACCAGCCTCCGTGCTACTCCTCCTGATCCCTCTTTGGCCTTCGCCATCCAAGAATGACCACCGAATCTCCACACCAATCACCTTGCTCAATTCGATCTTGTGACCCCACCTCTCACTCAACCAACCCCACCTAGGTGGCTTGCTAACCAAACTCTCGGATGTCCTTTTTTGTCCTTTTCCTCTTTTCTCTCTTCTTGTCCTTTTCTTCTCTTCACAAATACCAAATGAATTTTCAAAATGCGGGTTTTTCACCCTTTATCACCTACCCAACTCAACCGACATCAGTTCACACTTTACTAATGCTGGTCTGATGCCCTAGCCAACCACCATCGGTTCCTCTCCACCATCATTGGTTCATACTGACCACTGTCAGTTACCCTAGATGCTCATTTCCCTCACATTGACCTCATTTTCCTTACCTCATCTTTCTTTTGCCTCCCCTACACCTACCTGGACCACTTTACCTTCCCCTCTGGCCCTCCACCTTCTTCAACCTCACCTCATCCGCTGTTGAATCCTCATTATTTTACCCCTACCTTGGCCTTACCCATGTTGTGACCTATCTACCTGGACCTAAAAAATTGTTTGTGACCTTTGAATCAATGTGCTCACTATACCTTGCGACATTGTTACCCGTGTTGTTTGACCTCGTGCCCTTACCTTGCCTATTGCCGTGTTGTCTATCCTAACCCTACCTTTGGTGTACCGGAACATACCTAAACATTCCTGCACCTAACCTACGTTGTGTTTCCTGACCTTATCCTATACCTTGGATACCAGATTCACTTCAACCTTGTTTGGATAAACCTATCGACCTTAGATGATGTAGAGTTTGCTTGCTCTTCAACCTAGTAGTGTGCTGTAGTTTATACGTGTGCGTGTGTTTGACTGTTGCTACCTTTGACCCTGACCCATTACCTAGATTTCCCAAGTATACCTTTCACCCCTTTTCCCCTGTACCCATTTGCCTTTTCTTCATATTTACCTTTTATCACACCACTCATCGCTTCAACCTGCTGCCTCGTCAGTTCCTGGTTTGAGGGGGATCACCTTCACCCTCACATGGGGCAACAACATCTTATTTTTGTTAGCATCGCTTACAAATACAAGCTACACAAGAAAAAGGGGAAAAATGTAGACACTAAAATTACATCACACTCCCCTTTTGTTCCTCAATGTATAAGCCCCCTTCATTACATTTACCCAGCCATGACCCCCTTCACCCCACTAATATTAATTAAATTAAATTAATGCATTATCCTCACTATATTTATTATTTAAATATCTTATTTAAATAATATCTACACATATAGTTCACTCAGACACCTCACCAAGCTAACTCAACCTAAGACCTATTCTTAGCAAGTTCCCATAACTAACTAAGACTTACCCAAACCCTAAAAATCAATGCCTACATTCCCTCTAACCACATTCCCGCATGCTCACAAGAGGCTCCGAGTTTAATCCACAGGATAACAACATGAGATATGAGGAAATCAAGAGGATCTGCCTAGTTTAGTAAACCTAGGAAATCCTACCTTGACCAACATCGGTTACCCCTAACTATCGTTGATTAAGATGGATCGCCATCGGTTACCCCTTTTAACCTAAAACAACCTTATTCTCAAGGTTGGAACTTAGAACTTGGAACTTGGAACTTGGAAGTTGTTAAACATTGGGAGAAAGTTGACGAGAAAGAACACATCTTAGAGAGATAACACATCTTCAGAGAGCCAATTCTAGCGAAAACTCACATCCAAGGAAGGAGATTGAACATCTTCTCCTACACAACCATCCCAACCATGATTTGATCAATCCAAACAAAGAGGAGTGTGCATGTAGCCCATACAGAAGCTTTGCTCTAGTTGGTGATCACTTACAGCCTTCAAACCCATCATCAACACCTCCATATTTTATACGCAGACCTTCAGGAATGAAATCCAAGTAAGTATAACATCATACTTTCCTGGTTATTTCATTTCATAATTATTTTATCATCCATTGTTTATCTTGATCCCTATTGACCTTCTCCAACGTTTTCACCTCCATAGACCCATCAAAAACTCACAAAATCCTACTCCAGTCACCCATTACCTCGTCCCGACCAACCAAAATCCTTTGTGTAATCACAAAGGAGACCAAAACCCTGTTCTATGACATTTCTAGATCTCACAGTAGCCGGTGCTAGTTATACCTAACCGCGGTCGGTCACCCCTGACCGACGCCGGTCTCTGTGTTTGCCCACACAGCCTTAAACAGAGACCTACCCACCTAATTTTACCTCACCCTCACTCACCTGTGACCTACATGAGACATTTATCAGACCTGCAGAGACCAAGAACCTATCACTTGACCTTGGATTCTATTCTAGCTTAGCCAATTAGATTAGATCTATTTCTTATTGTGTTTTTAAGTGAGATACCTAAATCATTTTAAAATAACAATAGGATTTACTTTGTTTACTGCATTATTATTTTTAAAATAGTGGACTGACAACCATCTAGGAAGTATCATACTTCTCAAATATAGCTTACGCTTGGCAGTTCACTGCCCATATTGTTTAATTCTTTTTGGTGGTCTTGTTTTCATTACAGGTAGTTCCTCCTAGCCAAATGGAAGCTCTCACGGTTGTGGATTTAGAATTCATATGCACATAACAACCCATCAACCGAAATTTGAACATGTATTCCTCCTACGCCTGTTACCCTATCTGTTTCATCTACAATTCAAAGAAACAATCTAAGAAAAAGGTGAAACAATTATGATCTTTAATATTTATACTAAGTTTATAAAGTAAACACTAGCTGAATCTAGGTGGATGACACACTTGATTTGGACACCTAGGTTACATTAAGAATTAAATATTTGATGTTTTCTATCCTATTTTTGGGATAACTACTTGTTATGCTGTGGAAACAAATAACAATGCAAACATGAATCAATGAAGTTCTCCATATCAATCAGCCTAATGTTGGATAAAGAACTTAAGGAATGTTGAAATTAGGGTTAGGCATGGTTGCTATAATCTGAATCTTAATCCAATTTAATTATGATTAATGACCACTAAGGGTGTATGTACATCTTGATGAATCAGTTCTAATAGATGTTAGCACACGCCAACTGTAGGATTGTACCCTCGAGAAGTCCATGGACTTCTCAAAGATACGGTGTTGCAGTTGACATGTGGCAACACCCTTCCATATTTATTCATCTAGATCCATGCACATCTGGACTTGGAACTTAGTTTCTCTCTAAGTCAAGTTCGAAGCATGTTTAGGATAGGTAGTAGCTTTCAATGACTCATGGTACCTTGGCACATCTGGTTGACTTAAGTCAACCGAGTTATGCCCATATACCCTAAGTCATCATGAGCGTCTTCCTATAATAAATTATGTTGCTAACCTGGGCTAGGGTCAAACCTTGGGCAAGTGGACTAATGATAGTCAGTAAGACCATTCTAGATAACATAAGAGTGAGGTGAAGGACGTATTCTGGAATGAGGAGTATGCCGTCTAAGAATAGTAACATGAACAATATGTTGAAAATATTTGGCCAAAGTATCACAAGCTTCTGGTTGCATTTTCCTATGTCACCTAGTTTAAAGCAACATGATGTCAGATGAATATTGGTAACAAATATTTAGATATGTTCTTTCAACAGATCACTTAGTACCCAGAATAGGGTATGAGACCAATTATACGTAGTATACATAAAGTATTTTATACTTTAAGTTAACATGAGAGATCGGTAGTATACCGAGTCATTACAGCTGCATATGGTTATTTATTATGAGATTGATTGACATGGAATGTGTGTTATAAATGATGTTTTATTTATAACAAAGAAAATTATGTTTCAATTTTTTTCCCTTGTTTCTAAAGTCTTAAATGGGAATGTTACATGGTCTCTCTCCTTCTGATCAAACCAGGTAAATCCATCACAAGAGCATGACATGACCATATATGATCTTTGAGCTTCATATATCTGAGTTCAGTCTGTTGTTATGTGATGGTACATTATTCTCCCAACCCCATTGTAAGGTGTGTGTACATTCATTCACCACCTCTATAAATATCCCTCCCTTTTTAATATATATTACATTTTTTTGGTGTGTTTTTTCCACTTTTGGTGTGTTTCCCTTTCGTGTGTGTTTGTTTGCGTGTGTTTATTAGGAAGAAATGACTCCATAAGCCCAATGGAAAAGACACTAGTCTACGAAGTGTCTTGAGATTCTGGGGTTCCTGCTCATTATGTCCTCAATACACTTCATCTAGAATAAGTCCCTAAGCTAGATGGAGATGTTGTCATTTAAATGTGTTGCATAAAAAATTCAAACTTTCAAACATGACAACCAAGCCCAAATTTTAAAATTTTACTCCCGCGTCTTCTGAACCCCCTCTCCCGGCTAGTTTGTATCCTATGTCATATCAATATTGACCTTGCAGGTACTTCTAAGATGATGGAAAAGTAAGTGCAGGTGTTTGGATTGGTGTGACGAGGTTAGCAATTTCATTAAGTGAAGAGTAACTAAAGACTAGCTCTCTGGTAGGCTCAGAAGCGCTAATTTTGGCCTTTTAAGGAAATTATAAATCCTCTGAGAGGGATTCAATAGCTCATAATTATCCAAAGTTGGTATTAGAGAGTCTGTAACATGTTATAAGTTATTTAGGAAAGTTTAGGGACAATGTGTGTAAGAACGGGTTTCTAAGGTGCAAGGAGTGTATAGCTAAATTTGAAACTTGGACTTCACCAGATGATTCTGAGATGGGATCTCTGTAAGGAGTTATGAGTCAATCAAATATTCATTGGAAATATAGAGGAATTTTATACATGTTAGAAGCTTGGGCATTTCTCACAAGACATGTTTACTTCTTAGGGCATCTCAATCTGTGCAAACACAACTAGTTGTCCTAAAGAAATAGGGGAAAATTTTTAATGATGAAAGAATAATTAGGTCTTTAAAAACCAATATTTTTATTCTTGGAATTATATTTGGAGTCAAAATCATATAAAACATCATCAGAAAAGACCTCCTAGGTCTTCGGTAATTGTTTCATCAAATTTTCTCTCTTGCATGTACACTTCTCGCAGTTAGTCATTTTTTTATGTGGGACACGTATCACCTCCTAATGAGGGAAAAATTTTGTGTCTATTTTCCCCCTTCCTAGTGCTATAGAGGGGGGAAAAAAAAAAATCCCCTCCGTATCCCTTCTTCCAGGTTGTCCACATGACTAAGTCAAACACTCCGGAGGGTGTATCTAACATATCTCACTCCCCCTAAATTGCACTTGTGCTTGACACTTGACACGATCAATTTTAGGTGAATTTTGGTGAACCCTCTTATCCAAATTACTAAGGGAATAGAGGGGGAGATAAAAATGTTCCCCTTTTTAGCCCCTTAGTTTGGTTCTTCATACACCCAAGTTGTTTTTTCAAGGTGCTTGAAACTAGTCTTTCTCCATCTTCCCCCATCCAATCTCACTGCGCCACTTGTCATCACCAGAATGAGGAAAATTTTTATTCCCCTCTTGTAATAATTCCCAAGTGGACATAGGTAACAAAAAAATGTTCCCCCATACTTCCAAAACTAAGATTATTGGCCCTGACTGCTGCTACTTCACCGTGATAAAAATTGACTACCGGGTAAACTACAAAACATAAAATAACTAATAAGTGTTTTTGTCACTAAGTATGACAAAGAATCCATTTTTGAAGATTTTAAACTGTTGATGGCGAATCACAGCACCCCTGGGACTCTGTAACTCGATGGGTTACAGATTCTCAATGTGATTGCATAACATGGAGCTTTTCCCAAGTGTGGGACCTTGCGAAATTGAAAAAAGCTCTCCGGATGAAGGGCCGGTTCCTATTCCTCTATTCAGATGCACCCGTAAAAATGCAGAGGGGTCTACTCAAAACCTAATCTAATTTTCCAAGGAGACAGGGAGAAAAAAAAATGCATAAAAATAAACCTAATCTAAGGAGGTGATGCACCGAGGAATGAAGAACACCTGTCTTGCCAATAAACACAGACCATAAAAATGTAATGCAAGATTATGCACAGATAACCAGATTTATAGTGAAAGATCAAGAAAATGCAAATAAACACTGAGAGGGTTGATAATCATCCACAGACATGCATTAATTTTCTCCAAATATTGATACAACGCACTACAAAATGCCAAGAGACAAGGTTGCATTACAGTTTTAGATAGGAGGTTTGAACTCCACAGATTCACCTGCCAAAGAGAAGAAGGGAGGGGAAAAAAAAGAATGTCCAACCTTTTAGAAAGAAGCCCCTCCTTACAATTTATAGGAAGAATGAGAGAGAGAAGAGAGAGAAAGTCCAAATCTACCCCAACCACCTCAGGTTGTATTTAATTCATCTCATTATGGTGGTAGGTGAGGACCATATCGAACCCCAAAAGTGGCAAACTGTATTTTGCATTTTTAAGAACTTGTTCCCACCCAATTAAATATATCCAGTCGTAGTTAGGTAGAGGACGCTGTAGGCTTTCCGAAAAGTCCAACCTTGTGTGAATCGGAGCTCCCAGTCAAAAGTTATGGCCATCTGAATATCTGCGCCAGGGTCTGCTTCCTGTCAGCGCTCAGAATGTTGCGCCTCCTAAAGGTGCGCCTTGGCGCATCCATATGCATGTTGACAATCCTTTTCATGCGCCAAAGGTGTAAATATGTTTGTGTCGACAACCCTTTTTGTGCGCCAAGGGCGCATTCATTTGCATGTCAACACTCTTTTCTGTGCGCCAAAGGCGCAAATATGTTTGTGTCGACACATGTTTACGTGCGCCACTTTACCTGCACCAAGGGCACAACTATGTTTGTGTCGACACATGTTTACGTGCACCACTTTACCTGCACCAAGGGTGCAACTATGTTTGTGTCGACACATGTTTACGTGCGCCACTTTACCTGCTTTAAGGGCGTAAATTTTTCCGTGTCAACATTCCTTTCTGTGCGCCAAGGGCGCATTCTTTCTTATGTCGACACTCATTGTCGTGCGCCCCTTTTGTGCACCATGGGCGCATTCATTTGCATGTCAAAACTCTTTTCTGTGTGCCAAGGGTGCATTTACATTTGTGTCGACATCCTCTTATGTGCGCCAAGGCGCAACTTTTTCCCTGTTGACACTCATTGTTATGCGCCATTTCCGTGCGCCTTGGTCATGTCAGGCATTTGAGCTTCTTTGATTTCTCCATTCTCCTGCTTGTCTATATCTACCCGAGGGGAAGATATATACAACATAAACCTCCAAATAATTTCAAACATATAAACCATGCTATCAAAATAATTCCAGGGCATTCATGACTATAAAAATAGTTATCTATTCATGGCTTGTGAACCTTAAAACTGCCTCTACTGATATTTTCACAACATATCTTCATATCAGGTCCCCTGAAGCTCAAAGAATCCATTAATGGCTGCCATAACAGCTTCAGACCTGAAACCTATGCCATAGAAATTTAATTTTTTGATTTCCAAGAATTCTAGAGGGAAAAAGACGATGAAAATTGGAATACAAAATTGTAGCACAAAGTCGAATTCAACGATGATGTTTCTAATGCAAACTGATACCATTTTTATTAGTTACTTAAAATATAAAGTTTTCACTACTTTCGCATGATAAAAATAGTAATTCCCTCAAATTTTAATCTTTGATCACTCAACACATCCATAAACAGTGCAAAATAGCTGACAAGACAAAATTGACAATTTTCGCAAAATAACAGGTTCGGAAAAAGCAACCTGCTAAAAATAGAAATTTTCTGTAAAGGGTAAAGTATCATCAATGAAAGTGAACTAAGTGTGCTAGATGAATCAGAAGATAAAAATTGAGTAAAAAGGAAAAATATCTCAAAATAGTAGTTCTTGGTCACACCTGCCAAAAATAGATAGTCTCATTTTTGGATGTAAAAAGTTGCAATTGCCTCCATTTTCACTCGTCTTGATGCTTTTTGACATCCTCATAGGGTTGTAAGGATGTTTTATATCTAAAATAAGGAAATTAACCCTTCACATAGATCCTGAAGCATCACTCTGGTCACAATTGTGTCCACCATCAAGATAGAACATCTCGAGGCACAATACGTGAAAGCCAAAGACATTGTGCAGTTAGAAAGGATTCGAAAGAAGTCAAGAGATCCATTGAAATTAAGCTAAGGGGGTCATCATAAATAATTGGTCAAGTTTGATCCATCATCATCTCTTAGAGGTGATCTAATTTAAGTGAGATAAGCGAGATAAGTGAGCCAAGGAGAGATGGTTGAGGTGAGCCAAATGAGTTGGGTTAGCTAGAGGAACCGGTTGGAGTGAGCTCAGCAAGCTAAGTGAGATATGCAATCTGATTTAACCAATAAAATCATCTTATAATTCAAGCCATGTTACGTGAAGCACCCTTTCCTATACAAGTCTTCTTAAACACTCAACCAAGGATTATGTAGTATGATCAATTCTCCAAAGGTGAAGCATTGCAAGTAAGAGCTATTAAGAACATGTTTTCAAATGGGAAGATAATGAACAAAGAGAACAAAGTGATTTAATATTATAAGAGAGTTTATAAGAAGATGGAGCTCATTATAGATCCCACATAAATTCTCGATTCAAGCAAGAGTGATCCATTACAACATCCTTCTCTGCAATAACATTCACACATTTCTTCCCCAATGATGGAGCTTTTCCATAATGAACAAGAAGTTATCTTGCATCAAGTTCCTTAAAGTTCTTTGGAAAGCAAATTTTTTTCAAATATTGAAGAGCCATTCCCATGGATTCAAGAAATGCTCAAAAGTGAGCTAAGAACAACAAAACAATATATCATTCATGACCTCGAAGAAATATTAAGAACCTTGAATTCTAAGAAAATGAAGAAGGCTCAGATAACTTATCACTTCTTCAGTGGTACCTCAGGTAACCAGTATGTAGAAGTTACTAGGACTAAGAATGTAAAACATATTGAGGAGGTGAATCCATTAGACTATGAGTTGATCCACATCTCATTAGGTTAAGCTTCACAAAAGGGTGATTATCATTTTTTCAAGGAATCCTCTTCCCACCTCCTTGATCAGAATGAAGATTACAAAAAAATACTTGGGTAATTAGAGGAACAAGTAAAAACTCTCAGTGCTCACATATAACCCTTCTTGGATCCCAATTCAACATCTTCTCTTCCTTTAGAATACATTCCTCCAATCAGTAGTTTGGATCTTGAGGTGATCAATAAAGCACAAGGTTATATGATGAAGGGGAAGGCTAACAAGAAGTGGAATGAGAAGATCATTGAGAAAGGAAAGACATCATTTCCAGAGCTTATGTCTCTAATCAAGTACATTATTGTCATTTTTTTAGAATTGAAGAAAGAAAGTGAGGATATTGAAAAAGAAATGATTCACTTGGATGAGGTGCTCCCACTTGTGTCCAAGATGATATCCCTCGAATTTTGCACACTCATGAGTAAGAATGTATTTGCATCAGATGCCAAGAACTTGTCTTTGGTTTGGGTCCACATTATGGATGCAAGATATGGAATGTTCAAATATGCCATCTTCAAAATAGAATCTTTTATACAACATTGTTTTGAGATTCTAAATGAAGTATAAAACTATGTTTAAAACCGTGACTTCCCTCCACTCAATGAGAACTCATCATTATAAGAACTCATTGTTTCTATCCAAGATTTGGTCAAGAAAGAAGTAGGTGACTCTCTCTCCTTCAATGAAGACAAATTATAGTCCCTAGCCAACATCAGAGGATGTATTTATGACATTCCAAGAAATCTCAAAGGGTGGTATGGTCAGTGTAAGAAGATCAATGATGTTCCTAGGGAATGGATAAAGCTATTGAGTTGTGTTTACATTCCAGAGGTAGAAAAGGTGGCACTTGCGGTAGCTCACTTCAACAAAGAATTCAAAGGACAAGAGCCCATTCCAAAAAATCTTCCTCAAAGATCATGAATAAAAAATTTATTCATCATAAGGAGTTCCTTCATCAGATCAGTCAATTTCTTCCCTCTTTTCTCTTTCTCCCTCTTTCTCCTCTCTCTATTCTAATTCTTCGTTATACACAATCATAGTATTTTTTCTTATTCACCTAAGTGAATTTCTAAAGTTGAATTATAAAAGTCCATTTGATTTATAAAAAGGGAACTTATTTTCTCACTTCCTAGCAAGATGTAAAGTCACAAGTTGAATGAGAATATGAAGATTCATGTGGGGGTAGATGAAGAGGCAATCCACAATGTTATAAATTGGAAAGGCTTCTCCATTTCAAAGGAGGCTAGATTTTGAAAAATTTCTCTTGTGTAACAATTGTGGTTTTTTTTATGGTTATTGAGCTTTGCATCACCATTACACAAGAATTTAAAGCTACTTTCTTTCATTTCCTTTTCTCGTGTGTTCGTCTCTTTTCTCTCTATTTTGTAAATTTGAAAGCATGGTGATCTTGAATGACCAAGAAGGAACTTGGTGTCCTTGATTGATGAATCTAAAGAACTATGTGTCTATAATTTAGTAGTCTTTTTAATTACTTACAATGTCACTTTCCTCTAATTGAATGTTGAACTACTCTGGTTATTGTGTGTGAACTATGATATTGCCTACTCACAATAATAACTCCCTCTTTCCTAATTTATTTCCTTTATCCCTCATCACTATAATTTACTCCCTTGTACCCTATAAAAACACTTTTCCATAGGTTCAATGAAGTGTTCATGTGTGATCCCCCACCTATTTGGCCACCATGCACCATTTATATAGAATTTAGATGATTTACATTTAATAAAGGAATCCTACCCATACACAAGAAGGAGGGGTGTAGCCCCTTGATCATTGGTGGAAACACATAATTTTCAATACGATAAATTATTTCACCAACACAAGATAACTAAGTAGATAAATTGTACCCTTCATAAGTGTTTAATAAAGTGTTACAATCAAGTTTGAAAGTGAATGCTCGTAGATAAACATTAGAGAAAACACCCCTCAAAGTGCCCCTTTATTAGGTAAATAATCGAAACTGCTTGATTTGAATTTGAGATGCTCTTGAATTGGTTTGTATACTTTTAACATGATTTATTGTGCTTCAAACTTATATAGAGGCATCTCCTAATGTCTTATCTTGATTTAGGAATGTTTAGGGCAACTTTGTATAAGACTTTATAGATATTTGTTAGATGAGCTTCTGACGATGGCACGTGAGTAAATGAGAGTGTTAGACTTGTTTTTATACCATTCCAAGGGATGTTATTTCATATTAAGGTAAACTTGAGAAGGGGAAATAACATAAACATAAGAAATTACTCTTTCAGCTTCACAAACACTACCGACGAATATTGGACATAAATGTGTGACACTTCTATCTAAAGATAGATGGTGTCTAGGAGAGCTAAACATTATAAGTGAAGGTGTAGAAGTGCCTAACAAAAGGTTGTACTTGATTTAATGAAATTTAAATGTAAGTAAGAACATAACTGATTAGATAAATATGACAATTTTAAAGAAAGATCTATCTAAATAAATTCAAGCAAAAGTGAAATATAGGAGATAAAGATGACCTAGGTTGTAACTATAGGTCTGAATTGATTCTGGACTGATAAATAGTTTGGAAAGGAAAATTTTGGACTATATAAACTACATGTTTGATTCCAAAATGTAATGATCTCAAGGATAAGAGCACTTGGAATGAGATATGGTTGCCTGGGTGCTACCGCCTACTTTGGGTGCTGGTATACGCTAGATTGTTGCGATCATGATTCTTTCTATATCACTTCTTGTCACCTCTTGTTCATTGTAGGTCACATCAAGCTCACTACAAGTTTTCTCGGGTCACACATGTACCTAAAAAAAACCCTAACTACTTGTGTAATACTCAAGTGTACATTAGATGAATAAAAATATGCATGTCCTTGAGTCAGACTAACCTCGACAGTCACCCTATTACGATTATCACTGAGTGGTGCACTACATTTTAGAATCAATGTTGTTCTAATGAGTGTGTGTGATTAAAATAATGTCCTTTGAAATAGGATTCCCTAGTGACAGCTACACAAAGGATAGTGGGATACAACTACTTTGTCCCAATGAAAAATGTGTGGTATGGAATTTATAATAAACCCTCCTTTGCAGTGAAATATGCAGTCCCAAAATGTAATCCTTGATGTAGTAGATAGAAAATATTATCTCCTTGTAATAATATGTGCCTCTTGAATGCTTACCCCCTAATGAGGTTAAATAAGACATGTGTATATATGATTCCTTTTGTTTAATTTTATTTATTAAAAAGTTAAAGGACAACCCAGGGTAGTAAAAAATGACATGAAAGAAGTAATATCTGAAAAATTAGTAAAAGAGAGAAAGTGGACAAAAGATCCCAAAGGGGATAGTAACACTCAAGTGCTCCCATCCCTAATGGGAGGTCCTATACAAAGTGTCAAAAAGATAAAACAATGAAATCAAAGATGAATAGGATATCGACTAGTATGTAAAACTGTAAAGTGTAAATCCAGAAAAGACAAGTAGCAAACATAAGAAGGATAAAAACAATATCGTTCCAAAATAAGTGTTGTTAATGACTAATTCTCTTGATTAGGAATCATGTATATAAATGATGTATTTAGAGGGTAGATGTACATTTTAAGTACATGCTTAGTGACTACATTTTCCCCTACTTTATGCTGGTGAATAAGGATTTATAGCATAACGTATAAAAGAAAATTGCACCTTAGGGAGTCAAAAGAAGATTATGCATAGTAGCATTGCGAATGAGTATTGTAGCATATCAAATGGAAGAGTGTGGAATGTGTACCATGGAATTGTAAAGGATGGGAAGGATAAGGATCATAAGGGTGACCTTTGCATGTGTGTAGTGATAATGATGTGTGTATGTAGTTCCTTGGAGTATCATCTTTTTCGGAGCATGCTTAAGATTTGCTTCATGGTTGCTTGTGTGCTTTGTCTTCGTTGGGATAGGATAGGAACTATAAAAGAAAACAAGTGTAGTCAATGCTCTAGGTAAATGCAATTGAAATTTATCTTGAATAATATGTAAAATTTGAAATGCATATTGGAAAAAACTAAACCAAGGGGTTAAAGTACGCCTAAAATTTTGAAAGAGAAGGAGGTAGAAATTTGTTATTTCTTATAGAATTTTTTCTTCGGAACTAGTTGGAATAATATGAAGGTTTTGGGAAACCTGTCACCAAACTAGGGATTTGAGCTTCTTGACACTAATATTTGGATTAGGCATCATGTCACCACTAAGGGAAAGTGTATTGGGAATTATTATAGGTTGTCTTTAAAACCGTTAATGATTCCCCATAGATAAGTGTCGTTGTAGATGATCACAAACCTTATTTGTAACTTGCCTCAAGTGACACATTATTCTAGGCATATAATTGTCCTACATATGCCTTAGGTGCCGATTTCTTATGTGTTCCTATTTTAGTTCGTACC
The DNA here is from genome assembly GCA_019776745.2 of Taxus chinensis. NCBI lineage: Eukaryota > Viridiplantae > Streptophyta > Pinopsida > Cupressales > Taxaceae > Taxus > Taxus chinensis. The sequence goes on from CM034148.1 coordinate 632,049,651, forward strand.
TTTGTTCCTGCTTTGGTTCCTAAGTAAGTATTTTGTTCCTCTTAATAACTTAATGTAATATGTAACTAAGTGTGCAACTGCTAAAACTAGAGAAAATTGTAATTTTTACAACCGCTAAAAACTACACTATAACTATTTTTTCCCTATACGACAAGAGTGCCCAGGTGGGACACTAATGCCCATCACTCTTATTTGTACTAGGCAGTTCTTTCTAAGCTAGGTTTTTTGTAACTAAGTTTTTTTATGGCCTTGTTCTCTAGTTGATTTCTTTTCTAATCATGTTAAATGTGATTCTATAACTGTTGTATGTAACTATTGGCAGGGTGAAAAGGTTCACCCAATGTTTTCCCCCACTCATTTCAGGTTCGTGAGATGAACAAAAGTGAACGGATCCCAAACGAGGAAGGATGAAATTGATATGCATATCTAATATAGTCTGATTCATGTATGGGGAATACGGATTACACATAGTAGTGACCATGATGTAAGTAAAACAATTGGAAAATGCTAGCATACAAGTGTTAGTGATAAACAAGAAATTCACATGGAAATAACAACTAGTAAAAGCATGTAGGAAAATAGTAAACAAGGGAAAAATGAGGAGTTGGTTGCATACATGGGACACCACATAGGATGTCATAAGACAATTGAAGCCATCAAGGATTTTGTAAATAAAGAAACAAGCAAACATGAGGCATAACCCATAAATAATAGTAAAAAATATATAATCAAATCAGACAACCGTTATTGGAAGGAGTCCTACAAGGAAAATGCCACACATGAAGCACCTATTGGCATGTTGGGAAAGGTAAATAGTATTCCACAATGTAATTTCTTAATGTAGGAATGAAAACATGAAATATTACAATGATAAAATTTGATAGTATGTGGGGAAAGGTAGATTACCCTATGAGCCTCATTGGGATTGGTAATGGATATGGTTGTTTCACCTGATTCTTAGATCGTTTCTTGGAATGTGACAAAACAGATAAGGGTAAAGGGGCTAAGAGGAATACCTGTTAAAGCTGGTTGAAGGTTGTTGCGCGGGTATGACTTCTTGATCCACAGCTGATCGTGAGAGCTTCCTTTTGGCTAGGAGGAACTACCTGAAATGAAAAACAAGACCACCAAAAGAGATTAAATAGCATATGACAGTGGACTGCCTAGTGTATGCTAGTTCTGGGAAGTATGATACTCCCTAGAAGGTTGTCAATCCACTGTTTAAAACAATTCAATCTTAACAATAAATGAAATCCTACTGTAGTTAAAATGATTTAGGTATCTCATTTGACTACAATAAGAAAATTCATTCACAACAGGCTAAGCTATGATTGAATCTGAAGGGAAAGGTCTCTGTCAGAGTACTGGTACTGGTCAAGGTCTAGTTTTGGGATGTTTTGGGTATTTGGTGGAGAATTTAGGCTCTGTTCTTGGTCTGAGGGTAAAACACAGAGACCGACGTCGGTCTTGTGTAACCAATGACAGTTCAGGATGGACCGATGATGGTCATGGGTAACCGACATTGGTACAGTCGGGTGTCAGAAACTTATTAAAATCTTGGTGTAAGGACAGATCTGAGGCTAAATGGACAATGAAGAGGGAAATGAAAAGGTTTATGGAAATCTTAGGTATACTCAGAGGTCTTTAACAGTTGGATATGGGAAATTTAATGGTGTGGGTGAAGGAATGATCAAGTTTGCATGAAGGTAAATGATGGGAGAATGGGAATGCAAGTAGAAAATGATAATAGAGGTAATCATAGCCTACTAAAATGAAAGTAGATGAATGTTGGTTAACAAAATACTTACTGTTGTATGAGCTTGATGGTTGGATGGCAATGACAGTTGATCAGATGGATGGAATTTGGTGTGGTGATGGTGCTTCCCAGGATGCTCCTGTGAATGTAAAATGGCTCCGTGGTCACTTCTACTGCTAGCTGTGGATGTTTGAATGCGTGTGTGAATGCTGGTTCTACTTGCATGCAACTCTGGTCTCGTTTCTTGCTCTTTGAATGCAAGTAGAAACTGATAATAGAGGTAACAGAGCCTACTAAAATGAAAGTAGATGAATGTTGATTAATAAAATACTTACTGGTTATATGATCTTGATGGCTAGATGACAATGAAAAATTGATCAGATGGATGGAATTTGGTGTGGTGATGGTGCTTCCCCGGATGCTCCCGTGAATGTAAAATGGCTCTGTGGTCGCTTCTACTACTGGCTGTGGATGTTTGAATGCATGTGTGAATGCTAGTTCTGCTTACATGCAGCTATGGTCTCGTTTCTTGCTCTCTCAATGTGCCAACCTCAAAATAAGGTTGTTTTGGGGAATAAATGGTAACCGATGATGGTTCCAGGTTGATTGATGGGTGGTTTAGGGTGACCGACATCAGTTAGGGTGAGTTTTTTTAGGTTTACTAAAATGGGCAGATCTTGCTTGATTTCTTGGATCTTGTTCATTTTTTTTACAGATTAGAACGGAAGCTCCTTTTGTAACGGGTGGGAATGTGGTTAGAGGGAATGTAGGCTTTGATTTTTAGGGTTTAGGTAGGTCTTAGTTAGTTATGGGAACATACTAAGAATAGGTCTAGGGTGAGGTGGCTAGGTGAGGTGGTGGTGTGATTAATTAAATAATAAATATTGTGAGGACATGGATTAATTTAACTAATTTAATTAAATTAATATTAGAGTGGGGTAAAAGGGGCCATGGTTAGGTGAGTGTGTTCAAGGTGATTATTTGACGAGGGACCAAGGGGAGTGTGACCCAATTTTGGTGTCTACATTTTACCCCTTTTTGTTGCGTAGCTTGTATTGGTAAGCGACGTTGACAAAAATAAGATGTGGTTGCCCCATGTGTGGGTGAAGGTGATCCCCCTCAAACCAGGAACTGATGAGGTAGAAGGTAGAATCAGTGAGTGGTTTGATAAAAGGTGAATGTGATGAAGAGAAAGGTGGGCAACGAGGGTAAAGGGGTAAAGGTCCAATCAGGTAATCCAGGTAATGGGTCAAGGTCAAAGGTAGTAACAGTCAAATGCACGCACACGTATAAACTGCAACACAGTACCAGGTTGAAGAGCATGCAAACTCTACATTGTCTAAGGTTGATAGGTTTATCCAAACAAGGTTGAGGTGATTCCAGTATCCAAGGTATAGGATATGGTCAGGAAACACATCGCAGGTTAGGTGCAGGAATGTTTAGGTATGTTCCGGTACACCAAAGGTTGGGTCAGGATAAACGATCATGACAAGAGGCAAGGTAAGGTCATTAGGTCAAACAACATGGGTAACAATGTCATAAGGTATAGCAAGCACATGAGGTCACATGTCACTAGCAATGGTCCAGGTCCAAGTAGCTAGGTCACGGCATGGGTAGGGGGCCGAGGTATGGGTAAAATAATGAGTCCCCAAATGATGAAGAGGGTAGGTGGTAAATGATGAGGTCGGGAGGGTAAAGGGAAATGTCCAAGTCAAGTGTGGGTGAGGTAAAAAGGATTCAGATCAGAAAATTAGGGGTAATGGGTAGTAATAAGACTAAGTAGGATAACCGACAATAGTCAGAATTAACTGATGCTCGGTTGCCATGAACTGACCACAGTAGGCTAGGGCACAGGACCGATGTCGGTCAAGGTAAAACCATCGCCGGTCAAGTCGGGAAGGCTATAAAAAGAAAAAGTTTCCGCATTTTTGAAAATCATTTGTCCTTTACCAAATTGGAGAAAATGACAAGAGAGAAATAATAAGGTATAAAGTGACTAAACGACATGGAGAGTTGAGTTGGCGAGCCACAGAGCGAGTGCTTGTTGGTTGATAGGTGGGTCTATGAGCATGGTGATTGGATTGGGTGATTATTTTGATTTGATTGAGCCAATGGATGATTGGTGATGGCAGAGGCAGAGAGGGATCAGGTGGACCTGTGTAGTGGCCCGAGGTGCCACCACGCAGACAACAATGTGATGAGGTAAGATCCCTTCTTATTGTTGTTTGTTGTGAGTAGGTGGAGGGTAGGAATTGGGTAGGAGGGAAAATGGGGTTTGGGGGGTCAAATATTTAAAATTTGAATGGAGGGAATGTAATGAGAAAAGGGGAACAAGGGAGGGTAGGTTTAGGTAGGTGAGGTGTGGGAATAGGTATTGGATAGGTATTGGTAGGGGAAATGCTTAGAAAGGAGGAGTGGGGGAGAAAAAGGGTAGGGCATCGTGGGTTTTGTCACTGCGACAGTGACTGATGTCAGTTTGCTCTTAGCTAGTGTCGGTGGGTAAGGACTGGTATCGGTCATAGATGTGATGACCGATGCCGGTTATTGTTGGACCATGGTCGGTCGAGGATGACATGATGCCAGTCGACAAGCTAGAGAGGCAAGGCCCATGAAGAGCTAAAATAGACAGGTTGTGGATAGATAGGTAGGGGTAGGGAGAGTTGGATAGGGGGGAAGAGTTATAAGTATGGGTAGGTGGGTGGATAAGGAAGATCGGTGAGAGGGGAAAAATGAAAATAGGTGAGGGTTCGAGACATGGGTAGTTAGGTAAAATAAAAATAGGTGATGGTTCTGAGGCATGGGTAGATAGGTGGTGTGCATTTAGGGCATAGAAATAGGTGAAAGGTTAATTTAGTTAGGGTAAGCGGTATAGTAGGGGTGGACAAGGTTTCCTGTAGGTGTGCTCAAGGTTTAATAAAATGATTGGTTGTATGCAGGCCAGGGACCAGCTACGGATGAGGGATAGGGTACCTCCCTTGCTCATGGAGATACGTGGGAGTATGACATGTGAGGAGTGGATCCATGTTCACAGATGTGGGTTTGATTGGGGTCAGTCGCTATCAACACGTAGTTTGGGAGGTGAGTTTGATGGTTTCCCTCATCGATAGATGGGATTCGGCAACCAATACATTCCATTTTCCGATGGGTGAGATCACAATCACCCTAGAGGATGTTTACGGGATCCTGTGACTACCTATAACAGGTACACAGGTGTACTCGATCTCCTCAGAGGCATATGAGGAGTTACTGTTACCAGTGTTTAGAGAGGGGCTGGCATTGTTAGGGTTCCACAGTGCCAGTATGAGCTATGGGGTGATGTATCAAGCCTACCCTGAGGAGATGAGGCTGGTAGTGCTTCTGATGGAGGTAGTCTGTGTTTTACACTGCTAGATGTAGAGGGTGGGAGATTCCCACGGTCACTGATGGGGGTCCTACATGACATGGGAGAGTAGGACTTGGTTTGTATGGGTGCCTGCATTCTTGGTACAACTATACAGGGAGTTGTGGGCTTATGGGTGACTACACGTGATTTAGCTTGTGTTGCACATTCTTGTTACATTGTTGGGCCTATGAGCACATTGTGTGTGTGTGCCCAGTTGGTATGCCCCGAGGCCGATGCATTCGAGCCAGGTTTTGTTCGAGTGGGCTACAGGTGATGGGTGTCGGTTATGGGAGAGCGCTGAGTGGTGAGAGTGACACATGATGTAGCCTATTACAGGTGATTACTGGAGGGGTTTTCCGGCGTGGACATCATTTGGAGGCCATATGTAGGCTATCCTTCATACAGGCAGATGGCGGACAGAGCTGGATGGGTTACAAATTTACAGGTGGATAGAGGGGTGGCGGGATGGGGAGCATGAGATGATACCCATAGACTGGGTTAGACAGCAGTTTGGGTTGCCACAGGATATACCTCCACCCTTCCCTCAATATAGGAGAGATGATGTGGAGAGGCCTATGTCTCCACCATGACCTACAGTGCTGACCAGGTAGGAGGAGCATCTGGTCGATCGATAGATAGATGATGCCGGGGTGACAGACAGGTACAGACAGTGGTGGGCTACATAGCTACGAGTAGTACCGCTGAGGCTGGGGCAGTCCAGATTTGGCTACTATCATAGTTTAGAGAGATGCCCTACAGGGGCAGGTGGCTACCCTAGTGACCCAGTTGGGCATAGTACAAGGACATCTGACAGGGGTTGAGGCACAGGTTGCGACTCTACAGGCACAGGTGGCCACTTTTCAGGCACAGGGAGTACAGGGACCAACACCCGCACCGAGAGGGAGAGGGAGAGGGTGGAGATGGAGATGGGGTGCAGGTAGCCTCCCTATAGGCACAGGTGATAGGTTTACAGGGCTAGTTGGCCATGGCGCAGGGACAAATTCATAGGTTTGCAGGGCCAGTTGGCCATTGCACAGGCACAGATAGTGGCCCTTCAGGCCTAGGTACAGGTGCAGGCTCTGGGGCCGATGACACCACCACAGGGGTAGGGATAGGGTCTTGTTATTCAAGTAGGAGTAGGGCAGGGTCAGAGGCCGATGACACCATCGCAGAAATAGTACCTGTTGCTAGGTTGAGAGATGCCATGGGCAAGGTGAGATACTACCAGGATCATTTGATGGCAGCGGGGATATATGTCTTATCATATGCCGAGCACAGAGCACAACAGGCCTCAAGTGAGAGGAGCAGATCCCGCACACAGTGTGGAGAGTACAGGGGGCCAATGAACCTAGGGGCCAGGTCAGGGTGAGGCCACTAGTGCACAAAGGCCAGCTCCAGAGGCAGACCATCAAGAGGCCAGACTAGGGCGAGGTGGAGGGAGGTCAGCCAGACACTCAGGCTAGAGGAGCGGAGGAGGAGACATATGAGACAGGTTTGGATATCAGATGGGGAGATGATTGAGCTCCATTGCATGATTAGTTTATTTTTGACATCATATTTTTGACATATATACCGGCCTACGTGCCGAAGATAGTGAGGATGTACATGAGAGTTTTTGAGATTTTGTTATATACACTGGCCTGCGTGCTGAAGATATTTGAGAGTCATGTATATGGATACACATGTTTAGATGATTTATTTATAGAGATGATGGTGATTATGGCATGATGTATATATGGTTGTGTGTAACTTGCTATTTTGATTTGTATATGTGATGGAAACCAAGTAGTGTAGGCATGATAGAGCCAGGTCATAGGCATGGATCGAGTTAGGTTTTTGGTGTAGGCATGGATGAAGTCAAGTCTTAGGTATGGATTGAGTTAGGTCATATGCATGGATTGAGTTAGGTCATAGGCATGGATTGAATCAGGTTTGTGGTTTAGGCAGGTCATAGGTATGGATTGAAGTCAGGTTGACTTAGGTATGATGAAGTTTAGGTTAGTTTAGGTATGGATTGAGTCATGTTTTTGGTTTAGGCATGGATCGAGTTAGGTTGACTTAGGTATGAAGTTGAGTTGGGGTAGATATGGTTGAGTTTGTAATTCATTAATTTGTGTAATTAATGATGATATGGGTCACGTTAAGATGTTTTATAGTAAAATACATGATAATGGTAAAGAAATGGTAGACATAATGAATGCATGAGTGATGATGGTAAAGATGTGAAGCAATTGTTGTTTGTTTGGTTTAATTTCCAATTATTGATATAAAAAGGAAACTAACTAGGGTAGAATGTGACTAGGAAAGGGGGAGAGGGAATTGGTTAGGGTAGAGAGTGGCTGAGCTAACCTCTAAGGGCCCCATGCCCTCAGAGTGCTGCCTACATAGTCCTGTGCAAATAAGGACCTCAGGCCGATGTAGTTCTCCCATAAGCTAGGGAAAATGTGAGGAGGTTTGAGAATGGGTTGGTAGGTTATAGGCATGGTTGAGTCGATGTCTTTTAGGGATGGTTGAATTATGGGAAAATAGGTATGGGTGATATTAAGTTGATTGTGGTGAAAGAGGAAAATTTCAGAGAGATAAGCGTCGAGGGTCTAGTCCTGTATAGGATGATCAATATGTAATGAAGAAGGTGAAAGATAAGAGGAGGCAAGAGAGCCACCTGATTGGTGAGGATCATAATGGTTGGATCATACCTTAGATAGGCTAGTAAATGTAAGACCCTAAAGACATTGCATGATTGATTATTCTAAAGGTGAAGAATAGTCACATGATCACCAAATGTCACAATTCCAACAGGTCCCTTGAGGCGGTAGGAAATGAAGGTGTGAATGGTGAGAAGGTGAAAAATGGTTAGGTTATATGGTATTAGGTAGCATGCCTTTTGGCAAGAGATCCAAGATCACAATGAGCAAGTCCATGATGAAATTTTTTTTTATGTTTGACTTGTATTTGAGATAGATTGATCGATGTGGGAAGTCTATATGGGATGAGGAAATTAACTCCTTGAGGTCTTCGCGAAGCTGATCGATGCAGGAAGCTTCGGTTTTTTTTTTGAAGCAGGCTTTACATAGCTATCCTTCGAGGGAGCAGTCTATTTATAGCAGTGATGTAGAGAGAAAGATGTCCTTTTTGAGGGAGTCATATTTTTATTGGAAGTTTGACTTAAGGAGTTGGATCCCATGTGAGGGATTTGAAGGTGAATCATGGACAAGAATAAGGTGAAATGACCATGGGATCTCATCTGAAAGCAGATGAAAAGTACCCATGAGAATCATGCCATGTGCAGAGCCCTGGTACACATATTTAAGAGAGGGTAGAAGAGTGACAGGTACACACATGATTCTTGTTTAATCGTTGGGGATGGAATAGTGAAATGAGGGGAGTGAATGGTTCTCAAGGGATGAGAATGAAAAGAGGTAGAAAGTGAGGTAGGACTGAAAGTCAATAGTCGAATGGTCAAATATGCAAGTGTTAGGAAATAATAGAATCTAATGCGGAATCAAGTTCATGAATTACCATAATGAGTGAAGATAAATAGAAATTACAGAAAGCACTTGATCCATAAGCATGAGTCACGATATTTACGTGGTCCAAGCCCAATGTAGGAGAAAGAATTTCCCTATTTACTTTTTTCTGCTTTGGTTACATGCCAACAATTTTCACAATTCAATAACGAGGTCACCGACTTGGAAGGTTCGCTTCATGAACACCATCTTGAATTCACAGGCATGAATTCACATACACTATTCACCTTCACAAAAACACTCATGTCAATGGTCATTAGATGTCCATTAAGATGAAGTTCGTCTAATAGGTAGCTCGAAGGGGCGGTTGTGCTAAACAATGGGTACCTGAAAAGCCAAGCCCAAAATCATCCCATTAACGGTTACCCATTACCCATGGGTTAATATTACCACCCATGGAATATGGACTTCGAGAGGTAGAACAACCTTTGCCCCCATAGGGGGGGGGCTTCACCCAGAGAAACCCCCTTGGTCCGCTCACCGGCAGAGCGGGAAGTGTAAATATCTAGTACGTGTATACCCATAGGGTGAAAGGAATGTGCGTATGCCAGTCTCTTCACAGTATCGTTATACAGCTTTTATGAGAATTTTTTTTAGGGTTTTATTAGTGGATTCAGCTTGGCTCATTGGTTTGTGGTTTAATATCGAGTGACGAGAAACTTAATAAGCACCTGATCCATGAAGCATGAGTCACGATTATGGTCCAAGCCAATAGGAGAAAATTTTCCCAAGGTTTTACTTTTTTCTGCTTTGGTTATCATGTTGATTTTCCTTCAGGATGAGATCACCGACTTAGAAGGTTCGTTCATGAACATGTTTGTCATAGGCACATATTTGATATGTTTTTGGTAAACTTGGAGATGGTCAAGAGTGTTAAGACGACATTTGGTCTAATAACTCAAGTTATGCTAAATGGTCCTAATGTGGAAAGTCATCATCATTGAGTATGTCATGGAGATAAATATTGAAGTGATGGAATCATGGGAGACTTCGAGAGGCAGAATGGCCTCTATACTGTAGACTAGAGAAAAAGGTGTGGCCACAGTGGAAGTGTGAATACTAGTAAGGGTACACCCACAATAGCGAAAGGAATGGGCATATGCTTAATCCTTCCCAGTATCATTAACCACTTTCATGAGAATTTTGGTTCAGGGTTTTATTAGTGGATTCGGCTTGGCCATTGGTTTGTGGGTAATATGGTGATAAGAAACTTAATTGAATACCGTAAGGCATCACAAAGTTTCTAAGCAAGGTTTTTATTTTAACAATTGTTTTCCATTATTAGTGATGAGGCAATGTGGAATGCCAAAGTGATCAGATAATGTGATGATTGATGAACTCACATATTTTCTTGACTTTCATGCAGAAATGAGAGGTATGGCTTCAACCCATTTGGTGTAATATTTGGTAGTGGTGATGATCCATTGATGTCACTAGGAAGAATGGGGATTGTTTTCTTCTGATGAGGTCCAAACCCCATTGAGAGAAGGGCCAAAGGTCACGGGAGACCTCTAAGGCATGACTGAGCATATGATGAAGATTAACCCCCATGTTGTTGGAATTTTACACAACCCTTAACGTAGTCACAACAATCATGGTTAAGGGTCGGCTAAGTAATAGCCTAGGTGAAGAATACACTTAGCAACAACAAGGCCATTGAAGTGACCTCCACATATACAATGATGCACTTCCTTAATGGTATAAGGAATCTCAGAACTCATATGGCACCATAAGAGAATACCATCAAATCCACATTTATAGAGGAGGCCACCCATGATGATCCGTAACGAGAGACCCTTTTAAGAAAGGTGCATTGTCCATTACGAGTGAGGTTGAGGAGGCCAAAGATGGAGAGGGAAAGATAGTCTGAGTATTGTTTATAAAAAAGGTCACTCGGGTTAGGAGTTACACAATGTTCTGATAGAGTAAAATTCATGAGGTAAATAAGAGGGTGATTGGAGTCTTTATATGGTGAAAAATATTTTAGAGTATGGTGGGTGAAGTGGGTATCTGAGAAGCCATCAGCAAGCCATGGTATCTGCAAATTTGTTGGTAGAACGTGGGATGGTTTGAAGGGCGTAACGGTCGAAGGTGGTAAAAAGTATGTCCACATGATGCTTATACTTTTGAATTATCTCATTATGACACTGGTATATACCATTAAATTGGTTTATGACCAATTGAGAATCACCAAAGATGTTGATTGATTTAACATCTAAGGCGTAAGCAACCTAGAGACCCAATACGAGTGCTTCATATTCAAAAATATTATTTGTACAATCAAAATTGAGTTTGAAAGATAAAGGCATGGGTTCACTGTCGAGCGGAATGAGGATAACACTAGCCCTACCCCCACGCTGACACTTGGAATCATCGAAGAAGAGTGTCATTTGGTAAGTGGGTTCATCTAGGGAAAGGGTAGTAATTGACTCATCTTGAAAGTCAAAGTGTAGAGGGTTGATCCCCGGAAACAGGTGCGTCGACCAATTGGTCGGTGATAACTTGGCCCTTGATGGAATTTTGATGGATGAATTTGAGGTCAAGGTCAGCCAGCAGCATAAGCCAGTGTACAGCCCATTGATTTTGGTAAGGTTTGGCATACATGAAGTGTAAGGGGTCAGTGTTGGTCACAACATAGGTTTTATGGTTAAGTAGGTAATGGTCGAGTTTTGTGGAAATGAAAAACTAAGGCTAAGAATTTTTTTTTGGCATGGGTGTATCAAGTTTCATATTCTGGAAGAGTATGACTTATGTAATAAACCACTTGCTCCCTATGTTGTTCATCACGATGAGTGAGCATGGCCCCTAAGGAGTGATCTGTAGAAGAGATGTATAGATAGAAGGGTTGATCGTCTTTAGGTGGAATGAGTACGGAAGGTTGGAGAAGGTATTGTTTCAAGGCCTCAAAAGCTTTATGGCAGTCATCATCCCATTTAAAGGAGACATCATTTTTGAGAAGATGATGAAATGGCTGACATCGATCGAAAAGTTGCGAAATGAAATGGTGAATAGACTGGAACTTACCTTTTAGGCTACATAGTTTCTGCAGGTTAGTGGATGGAGGAATTTCGAGAATGGAATTGAATTTAGCAGGGTCAACCTCTATACCATGTAAGGAAATGATAAATCCCAAGAGCTTTCCCAAGAGAACCGTGAAGACACACTTCTTGGGTTGAAGGTGAACACAATACTTAATGAGGTAGTCAAAGATGGTTTTTAGGATGGCGAGGTGCTCAGAGTGGAATTTTGATTTGGCAAGGAGGTCATCTATGTAATCTTCCAATATACGGTGCATGATGTCATGGAAGATGTAAGTCATAGCCCACTGATATGTGGCACCATCATTTTTTTAGGCCAAAAGGCATGACTCGATAGCAAAAGGTCACCCAAGGGGTGATGAATGCGGTTTTGTGTTGATCCTTTGGGGCAAGCAAGATTTGGTTATAACCCGAGAAACCATCCATGAGTGATAGCATCTCGTGACTAGCAGTAAGGTCAACTAGCTGGTCAATACCGAGTAGAGGAAAGTCATCTTTTGGGAAAGCTAAGTTGAGGTCACAAAAATATGTGCAAATGCAAAGTCTCCCTATCACCTTAGTGATGGGGAAAATGTTAGAAATCCATTGGGGATAATCAATGGGTAAGATGAAGGAAACAAAAAGTAGGCGCTGAAGTTCTTCTTTAACCAGAAGAGCTATGCGAGGGTGCATCTTCCTTAGCTTTTATTTTACGGGTTTGGCATCGGGAATGGTTACGATATTATGGACCACTATGGTGGGGTCAATACCAGGCATGTCAGCGTAAGACCAAGCAAAAGCATGGTTATGATTTTTGAGAAAAGAAGTGATGACTTCCTGTTTAGTAGCATCTAAAGATTGGCTGATCTTTAGAATGTGCGGGTCATCCTGAGTATGGATGTTGATCTCGATAGTCGATTCATTCAACATGGTTTGCATCTTAGATGGTAACAGACCGATGAATATATGATTCTTCTGCACCAAGGTAGGTGAGTATAGATTCATCATCCTGACATTGAATGACATTAATAGAAGGTGTATCATCATCGATCATTTCAGGATATAGGAAGGGAAGAGAAGAGGGAGCCTTGGTCTCACATTGATAAGTTAGAGGCCCTAAGGAAATGGTGTTTATGAAATTTTTTTTTAGGAGGGATGGATTCTGGATCCATCAACTCTGTCGATGAAGGTGGTGAAGAAGGTGGAGCAGGTGAAGAAGGTGATGAAGGGTTGATATCTTCAACGAGTTCAATGTGAGCCTTCTTGGTAGGTAGTTCAGAAAATTTGATACCACTACGGTCATTATGTTTGCAGGTAGTACATGGAATAACAGTGTGACGATCTTGATCATAAAATCCAAAACCAAAACCCTTTCCACGCACATCGGTACAGGAAGGTGTGGGTGAAATGGCGATTGGTGAGTGACTGGACGTCAGTAGAAAATGGGTGGGTTTGTGATGGTGGTTTAGGTGTATAAGTGGAAACATCAAGTCCCCTATAGGTGAGATTGGTGTGAAGGTGGGGAGGACCATAAAGGATATGCTCTCCTATGCGGTGATCATAGTGAGGGTGTTGGTGAAGACTTCCATACTCTTGTGGAGTAAGGAATGTGTTGACATTATATAGGTGATACTCCCCTAGAGTGAGGCATTAAAAAACACCTTCTAAGGGATCAGTGGTCGATATGTGAGTAGTTGGGATAGATGATGTGTTAGAGATTGGATCAGAAGTAGAGTTAGCTGATTGGGAGGCTGACAGGTCAGTTGTGGAGGTCATGGCAGTGGTAGGAATGGAGGATTTAGATGCAGTTGAGGTAGTAGCGGCACTGGTGAGTGGAGGTGTAGGTGAAGAGGAAGTGGCCATGGACGTAGATGCCTTAATGGGTATAAAGCACGTCATTGGGTTGGTAAAGCATGTTGTAGGTTTTGAAAGGTGATGGGTTAGCCTGAATGGTATAGGTGTGACCCTCATGCTCAAACTTCACACAACGATGCAAAGTGGAAGGAACGCAACCCATAACACGAATCCAGGGTCTACCAAGCAACAAGTTATATTGAAATTCCCCCTCCAAGATGTAAAATAACTTTGGAACAGTACGAGGGCCCACACGAACATGGAGGATGACGGTGCCAAGTGTAGAGGTGATAGCGTCATTAAATGAACGCAACATGACAAGATGTTTATGCATGTAATTTTTGTGTATGCGCATTTGGTCAAATGCATGAGAGGAGATGATGTTAATGCTAGCACCCCCATCAATCATAACATGCTCATACACGTATATTATCAATATGGAAAGAGATGAAAAGGGTTGGATTAGGGTCATCAGTTTGGTGTGGTGCGATCTCTTCATCTGAGAAGCTGAGGGTGGCCACTTGGTAAGTAGGTGAAAGTGTAGAAGAAGGTGGTAATTTGATGAGAGAGGCTACATGATGGGGTGTGATAATGGAGGCTACGGGTTTGGGGTCATTGGGTAAAACCTCAATAGATTGAAGAACCTATATGAGAGCTTGATGATGGGATTCAGAGGTTTGGATGATGTCATATAGGGACATTTTGAGGGAGGATTGGTGTAATTGTTTGAGCATCATGTGATGTGTAACCCCATTAGAAATAGGATATGTGGGGCCACAGATAGTGACTTTAGGTGTGGGTGTAGATGGTATGTTGGGTATGGGGTTGGTTGGTGGGTTGATTGCCCTTTTCCTTGCCTTTGTCCTTCTGAGCGCAGGTAGCAATCTGGATCATGTTGATTTGAGGCAGGGAGGTGGATGAAGAAGGTGAGTCATGAAAGGTGTAACGGTAAGAAGGGAAGAAGCTAAGTGATGGGAAGGAACCTTGTGAAATGAGTTGGGTACACCAACATTTGGGTGGAGGTTCGGTGAATTCTCTGATGCGCACCGTGTTAATTTAAAATCTCGGAGGTGGCTCTAAGAGTTGTGGGGGTGGAGGTTTTGGTCATTGAGTAGGAAATGAGGGAAGAATTGTGGAAACTGGTGCTGGAAAAATGGGTCCCTCATCGAGAAGGTCATCATCGTCAAAGTTTTCTTCAGGAGGACACAACTGGACAAGAGCAACTTTCAAAACTTTACAGTCCTCTACATCATGTCCTGGCACATGATGGTAGGCACAAATTTTTGTTTCGTCAAACCCTTTTTGTTTAGGTTTGAGTGGGTCATAAGGTCTAAGAGGTGGTAATGTGATGATGAATGTTTCAAGGAGATTGGTTAAGATTTTGGCATAGGATACCACTAGTGGATCACAGTGGGAGGTGAATGTGGGTTTGGGTGCAGGTGCAGCTGATTGTATAGGAAGAGTCTTTACAAGAGGGGGAGTGGGTTGGGATACTAACTTGGTGTGTGGTGTGGTCGTAGGTGTTGGTTGTGTCTATTTGGGTAGGGGCATGGTAGATGAACTGGCAATAGAGTGTGTGGTTGGTTTAACTACCTTATTAGAGGGTAGAGGATTTTTTCCTTTAGGTTGCACCTTCTTGGGTAAAGGTGATATGGGCATACAAGATGTAGAGGGAAAAGTAGATGGTGGAAGAGGGCAGATTACCCATGAGGGTAACTGAGGTGCTATGGAGGCAGATGATGTAGGTCAGGCAGATGGTGTAAGGGAAAGGGAAGAAAGTGTTGTGGGTAGTGAAGAAGTTATTGACACTATTGGAGGTATGGGTGGTAAAAAGGTTACAGGTGTGGACAAAGGTTGTGTGGGGTGCTTGGGCATATTAGAGGTCTGTGAGGGAGAAATGGGTTGCTGCATTCTTGGTTTACCAGAGGGTGAAGGTTTCTTAGCCAGGGTCGAGGGGTGAGGTCCTAAGATTGATGGAAGGGGTGAAGGTGATGAGGGTGTGATTGGAGAGGTTGGGGAATAAGATCTAGGAGATTAGTTGTTTTATTTAGAGGCTAGGTTAAGTTTGGTGTTAGTTTTGGAGGACGTAGCTAAATCTAATTTGATGGGTGGATGGGTAAGGCTAGCCATTGGGATGGCCCCTAAAGTAGTAATAGGTTTAGGAAAGGAAGATGATGTAGGTGTGAGTTTGGATGTAGATGCATGCTGGGTTGTGGGTAGAGGTGTGAGTTGAGCCATGAGTGGTATTATGGGGGAATTTGTGATAGTTGCAGTTGTATTTTGTACCATCATTCGAAATGCTTTTGGATAGATAGTGAAGGTGTCAGTGAGTGACATCTACATTTATGTTGAGACAAGAAGTAGAAGACGTCCCCAAAGTAAGGCTCTATCAACATAATTCAGGTGATCAACTAAGTGCGAGAATGACACTGCTGTGGGTGAGGTTGATGTGGGTCCAATGGCGATTCCCATAAAATGTGTTTTAGAAACATGGAATTTGCTAGCTTCAGCCTCTGTGGGTAAGACAGCCGAAAGTAAGTCAACAGGATCTCAGGTGGCTGATGGAGAATGGTAACCTAGAAGCAACAAAATTTCTACTGGATCTTTAATGACTGGAGGAGATGATGGGCGCTCCTCTGTGGGTGGAGGAGATAAATAAGTGTCTCCCATGGGTTGGATAGGTACTGTTGGTGATGGTTCTCTAGGTGGAGAAGCCAAAGGTGAAGTGGTCTTGATGTTAACAGAAGGCTCCTTCACAGGTGAGGGAGGAGACGAAGGGTGTTCCTTTGTGGGTGGGGGAATAGGTGAAGTGGGTTCATGTGTAGGTGGAAGACATTGGGCTAGGATTTCCTCTATGGAAGGAATATGAGGTAATTGGGAAGTAACTGATGCATCACTGAAAATAGCATGAACCTCGTGGGTATGACTATCATTAGTTGAGGTCTCTCTAGTTTGATAAGAAGAAGGGGCGTGATTAGGAAATGGTTTCTTGAAGATGTGCAGGTTTTGGTTGGTAGGTTCGTTCGGATTATCCAAGACTAACTCGCCATTCTCGAGCATTTCCTAGACAATGTTCTTGAAAGTGATGTAATTACCGTCATTATGACCTTTTACCCAAGCATAGTTATAGAATTCGCGCTCTTTGTACCATGCAGGTGTGGGGCGAGCAGGATAAAAACCAATGTGTGGTTTTATAGGAGGAAGGGTGATGGTCCCAGCTTTAATGAGCTTTTCTAAAATAGAAGAATAAGGCTCCACAATTGGGGTGTATTTCTGTTGTTCTCGTCTGAATTGAAAAGTATAGATAGGAGAAATATTAGATGAGGGCTTAGCCTAATTTGATGGATGAGGTGGGCCAACCTTGAGTACCACTACATTAGCGGTTCCCTTGTATTTTGAATGATTATTTCGTGGTTTCAAAGAAGAAGAGGTATCATTTGGCTTAAATGCCGCATTCTTATTTCGTAGTTGGATTTTCTTTTCTTTAATGGCCCGAATCTCTATTTTTTGTGCCATGGTGAATGCTTCATTGAAGGTTTGGAACGTCTGCACTTGCAGAGTAGGTGAAATATGTCTCGCACAATCCTGAGTGAAAAGCTCTATGAGTTTGGTTTATGGTAATTGGAATGTGAGTTAATTGATCAAGCTACGCCAACGAGCGACAAAATCTGTGATAAACTCATCGTCATATTGACGCGTAGAGTAGAGGTCAGTCATGGTAACCTTCTTAACAATGTTGATGGAGAAGTGATCCAAGAAGGCTTGGGCTACCTGATTAAATGAGTAGATAGAATGCCTAGGTAACCCACTATACCAGTCTAACATGAGCTCGGTAAGAGACATGAGAAAGTCCTCAGAAGTAAAGCGTCATCATGGGTAATCAGATAACACCCATGTTTGAAAGACCACAAATGATGTTGCGGGTCCTCTTTGTTGTTGAAGCTGTTAAATTTAGGCATCTCCCAATGTACATGATATGGATGAATAGGAATGGATGGGTTTATGGGATCATTGCAAATTTCATTATAGGTGAGAGAATTGCATGAGATGGAAACCGATGCCTCCAGTGTTTGCATCTTGTCCATCATTAATTTGATGAGGTCATTGGTAGGTGGTGATGGATGGGTACCTCCTGTAGCGGAAGAGGGTTGATGTTGGACATATGAGGTGGCATTACAGTGTATGGAGATTCCACATAGGTAGGTTGAGAATGAGGGAGTGAGATAGCGGGTACATACCCAAAATGAATGATAGATGAAATGGGAGGCTGTTGATAGTACGTATATGAAGGTGGAAGGGTCAAGGTAACTCTAGTAGCGATGGTGGCTAAGGACTGTGGAATAGAAAGGAAAATGTTTTGAAATGGGGTAGGGGTCATCGTCACTAGGGGTGGTTGTGTTGCTATGGGTATGTGTGAGACAATAGGTGTGGATGAGGTTATGTTTTGGGTTTTCACAGAAGGTATAGTGGATGCTACAGGTGCAATAGATGGGAAAGATGTGATGGTCATAGCAGGTATAGGGCCTAACTACGAAATGATTGAGGGAAAGGTAGGTGTGGGTAGCACGGAGCTAGAAGGGACTGATGTAGAAGTAGGAACAAGAGTCGGGGGGATAGATACGGGCTTGATGTATATCAACTAACCCGAGGCATCTCGAGTAGATGAGTGGGAAAGATAAAACTATAAGGCGACAGGGTTCTGTTCAAGGAGTCGTGTGAACTCCTCGTCACCTGTGGTGATAGTGATAGGTTGGGTAGGATCCATGAGTGATAGAATGGAAGGTGTTGAAGGAATAGGTGGGAGTGGTTGATAACTAGCATGGACTATGAGGGCGTTTACTTGGCTACGAGTCAACACCATGTGAATGAGTACTGATTTGGTGGGACTACTTTCTTTAAATGACATAGAAATATAGTATAAAATAGGAAAAACAAGCAGTGGTAGGTGGATTAGGTAAAAATGTCAGCTGGAAAATTGAACAGGCTAACTGATGCCGGTTAGGGTAAACCGACGTTAGTCATAGGTAACTGCAGTCGGCCACTATGGAAAAAGAACAATTTACCAAAATAAGGAAAAAGGCTAATAATTTACCATCTAGATAAGCAGTAAATGGATTTTATTAGGATAGAGAAGATGATTAGAGTTACAGAGACTTTGAACAACAAAGAATATGAAACAAGTGTCCTTTAGGGTAGGTTAACCAAAAGAATAGTAAACTGACTCTGGTTGGGTAAAACTGGTGGCGGTCAAAGGGTAACCGACGACGGTCGCTGGACCGACACCGGTTACTGAAATTAAATCAAAGATGAAGAAAAGGTGGTTGTGATTTAAAATCAAACATGAGATCAAACCCAAAATTCTGAGAATGATGAAAATGAGTTCCAGGCACACTCAGATGGAGTTGGAATACACCAACTATGATGAGGAGTGTGTAAGGAAAAATAAAAGGATGAAGAACATGTCCTCTCACCTCAAAACATAAGCAAAGCAGAAACACTAAGAAAAATACGATCCTAAGAGTGCTCTTTCCGTTATGTTTGTTTAACTTACACTATTAAGGACTAATTGTGTGTATTTAGAACAAATTTTTTTGGATTGGGAAGGCATCCTACGAAGAAGGATATCTAAAAGGTGAGGTTTCAGGTATGTTATGGTGGGGGCAGGCCATCTCCTGAGATAATGACTCGACAGGAGGAACGAGATGGGGAGTACCTACCAATCGGATCGTGTGATCACTGACAGATGTTTCCAGGTAAGATGTTGTTTAAGAAAGATGTGTTAATTTGAATTTGTGTAGTTTGGTAAGATTCAAAGAGAAAGAGAACGTGCTTTCTAGGATTCTTTTGTCAACCATCAGCTGGGCATGACTTCCAGCATATAGGTTGCCCTCATTTAATGTAAGCTAATGCAGTAAAGTAGAATGAAATGTAGTTGATTTTAAGCCCAAATCGAAATATTGAATTCGATGATACAAAAATATGAACTTGAGAAAGTATGATCTTTCACTAATGAAGTACAAATGAAAGAGAAGAAGAATTTTTTTTATAACACCAAAACACAATTACTTTGAGACAATAGAAAGAAGAAAAGATTCTAGGGGAGAATTTTAATGTGAGAACCTTTCAGAAAGGAAAAAAACATACAACTTTTCACCTAGAAATGAAGAAATGCAAGGAACCTCGAATGGGTCCTACCGAGTGTGCCAAAATGTTTCACCTGATTCTTAGATCATTTCTTGGAATGTGATGAAATAGATAAGGGTAAAGGGGCTAGGAGGAATACCTATTAAAGTTGGTTGAAGGTTGTTGCATGGGTATGAATTCTTGATCTACAACTGATCATGAGAGCTTCCTTTTATCAACGAGGAACTACCTGAAATGAACAACAAGAGCACCAAAAGAGATTAGATAGCATATGACAGTGGACTACCTAGTTTATGCTAGTTCTGGGAAGTGTTATACTCCATAGAAGGCTGTCAATCCACTGTTTAAAACAATTCAATGTTAACAATAAATGAAATCCTACTGTAGTTAAAATGATCTAGGTATCTCATTTGACTACAATAAGCAAATTTGTTCACAACAAGCTAAGCTATTATTGAATCTGAAGGGTGAGGTCTTTGTCAGAGTACTGGTGCTAGTTAGGGTATAGTTTTGGGATATTTTGGGTATTTGGTGGGTAATTTAGACTCTATTCTTAGTTTGAGGATAACACACAGAGACCAACATCGGTCTTGTGTAATCTGATGACGGTTCAGGATGGACCAATGACAGTCATGGATAACCGGTGTTGGTACAATTGGGTGACATAAACTTATTAAAATCTTGGTGTAAGGACAAATATGAGGCTAGATGGAAATGAAGAGGGAAATGAAAAGGTTTATGGAAATCTTAGGTATACTTAGAGGTCTTTAACAATTCGGATATGGGAAATTTAATGGTTTGGGTGAAGGAATGATCAAGTTTGCATGAAGGTAAATGATGGGAGAATGGGAATGCAAGTAGGAACTGATAATAGAGGTAACATAGCCTACTAAAACGAAAGTAGATGAATGTTGATTAACAAAATACTTACTGTTATATGAGCTTGATGGTTAGGTGATAATGGCAGTTGATCAGATGGATGAAAATTGGTGCGATGATGGCACTTCCCCCGGATGCTCCCATGAATGCAAAATGACTCTGTGGTTGCTTCTGTTGTTGGTTGTGGATGTTTCGAATGCATGTGTGCAAATGTTGGTTCTTCTTGCATGCAGCTTTGGTCTCGTTTCTTGCTCTCTTAATGTGCCAACCTTGAAATAAGGTTGTTTTGGGGAATAAATGGTAACCAATGACAGTTCCGGGTTGACCTGCGGTGGTTTAGGGTGATTGGCATGTCAGTTAGGGCGGGATTTTCTAGGTTTACTAAAATAGGCAGATCTTGCTTGATTTCTTGGATCTTGTTCATTTTTTTGTAGATTATGCCCACTAGTCCATATCTTGGTACTATCCCACCTTACATGCATATGTATTCAAAAAACCCCTAGATGGACCCATATACAATTCCTTCTCCCTACATGCCATATCAAGGGACCCCATACATTCCCGTCAATGCTTATAATGCAAGTTATCCAAATCCTCTCCCCTCCACCTCCTCATCAAGGATCTTCAATGGTGGAATCTTACGTAATGGGTATACATAACGCTGAGTACTTAAAGAATCCTCTTTGACTTCACCATATATGGTGTCATGATTCCACACCCATTGCCAGATCTTCCAAAATTTAAGGGAGAAGGAGACCTAAACACTCATATCAAGGCCTACACTAATGCTATTAGGGAATCGCTTCCTTGGGATGTTGTAGTGGCTAAGATATTTCCAAATAATCTCGAAGGAATCCAACTAGATTGGTATTACCATATTCCAGAAGCTTCTATACATTCCTTTAAATAGTTTGGTTTTCGAGTTCATCAAAGCATTTGACATGAACAAGTTGTTGCGTATAGGGATTAGGGAATTCCTACATATTAGACTGGAGAGCAAAATGAATCTGCCACCCATTTCATCTAGAGATGGCTGCCAAGTTCTCTATTACTTTCCAAGTGTGCCCAACATGGACTGGATGGAACTCTGTGATCTTTTCCTTCACTCACTCAATCGAGAAAATAGGGAGGAAGTCCAGAAGTTTCCTTTCCGTAGTTACGAGGAAGTATTAGAAGGTGTGCTTTAGATTGACCAAGCCATTATAGATATTGGGCATAAGATCTATGGTCCTAATGGGAAATTGGTATCCCCAAATCAAAATAATACAAATTATCAAAACAATGGTGCCAAAAACCAAGGATATAAGGGTGTGAATCAAAAATCATGGTGCTACCCACGAATAGTGCTAACTGATCAAGCCAAGAATGTTGGTTTTCCAAACAATGGTAACACTAACAATAACAATAACATTGGAAATCAAAGATCCCCTAACACTATCTCCTTGGTTAACACAGTTGATGTAAACTGTCCCTCTCAAAAATAAAAATCAAACACAAGGCCCAAAACTAGTATCAAAACTCTGGCCAAGGGGCAACAAATCATGGTTATAACAACTAATTTCAAAACTATAACTAAGGTTATAATCAACAACAACAAGACGCTTATCAAAAGCCAAGAGATTATGGCCCTAACCTATATTGTGGTTTCTATAAGGTTTGAGGTCATAACGATAGGACTTACCGTGATTGCAACAAGTTTCTGCATCGACTTCCCAAAAACCAAAGGCAACTCTTTGTAGATATGTTCCTAGAAAATACTGAAACAAATCCACTGCCGTAGTCATACTGGACCTATCACACCTCAAATTGTGAACCCTAAACGTCTTGGGGATTCCTAAGCGAATCCTCAAAAATATAAACAAGGGCATTCCTATAGGAAACAATGACCATGAAGCCTCAACTTTTGACAACTCTCAGGTTACTCCCAACCTTGGTTCAAATGATAATACAAAAATCTTGGGGTTAGTTGAGTTAGAAGTGTTGGTACCCAAATTTGTTCTCCCTCTTTCAGTATAAGCAGTATCAAAGATATGACATGAAGCTTTGAAGACAGATAATATCATGGTGTGTGTCATTTTGTAGCCAGGGATATGATCTAACTGGCACTTAGATTTGTGGAGAGATGGATAACACTTAAATAGGACTTGATCTTGTCCTAACTGTTTTAGGTTGTGCCTTTCAACCAAGGTAAGATGACCTATTTTGTAACCCTCAAATGGTGCAGGAGATGAATATATCCCTTAATTTGTACAAATAGTATGAAAAAGGGCCTTGGGAAAATATGATCAACACACTCCAAATCTGACTTTCACAAGTTGTCACTTCCAGATTCATGGAGATACTTTCAATGCAAGATAAGGCTTACTGAAGACATTTTGAAATCCTGATCTGTTCTGCATACTTTAGCAAATGGATTTTGATCTTCTGTGGGTATACAGGTCAAAAAAAGGGTAAAACAGGGTAGGATTAGTTGTTTTGAATGATTTTTTGGGTGGGAGTTTAGATAAGACAAACCAAGGTCCACCAGACTCTTTCAGGATTTTAACAAAATATGGAGAAAATTAACATACAAAAAGGATAAAAATGGTTAATCATCCATTCAACCAAGATATGTACATCAAATGGAGGCCCAGATTTGCATTTTTCCCACACAATCTTTGATCATCTATCACAAAATCTTGAGTTAGAATGAACCAATGAAGCATTTATCAATCACTATTTAGTCATGACCTAAGGTGCACCCAAAGGTTTACAAACAATCTCTGAAGTCAAGGAAGGTAAAGTGATTTTAAATGTGTTTATCTCTTTATTAGGTGAAAGCTCTTCTGAATGTGAGATTGCAAATGCCACTAAACTATCATAAAAAATGAGACCATGTATGATGAAGAGAGATTTTAAACGACTACAACAGGAAACAAGAAACACAAATTTGAAATGCATTCTGAAATGTAAGCATTCACAATTTTTTCCCAAAGATAACACAAAATAACTAAAAAATGATCAGATTTATCAACAAGAGAATGTTTTGAAAAACAATCTCAAAGCTGTGTTAATGGCTATATATGTGAAACCAACTTAACATGATTTAAAATCTGATACAGAGAGTGTTACATGAGTTTCTCAAGTGGTCACTCAGAAGAATTGGCTTCTTCCCAGTTTTTCCCGTGAAATTTTTAGTTTTCCAGGCTTTTTTCAACTCTTCCAACCCTTTGCATGAAAAATTCACACAATATATAGCTTTCAATCTCCTTTGAGCCTTCTTTCCCCAAGAAAAGAATATGCCAAAGAATCAAATTTGTTACAAAAATTTCTCATGATTCGCAGATAGGGACGTTTGATACATAACATGTCCCACATAGTTGCCAGTTGTCTCAAAAAGAGATTAATCATTGCAAAATTCACATCATTATCCATTGTGGAGGCACAATTTTCATCTTCAAAGCATGCAGACCCCCTTCCTTTCATTATTTCATTCTTATCCCTCCAAAATTTGACTCTGCAACTTTTGGATCTGATATTTCACGTTTTTGGATGAGTTAGGGTGAAAATTCATTTCAAAAACATCTCTAATCTTCAAATTGATCCTCAAAACCGATTGCATTGGTCCTTGCAGGCACAAATGACACAAATTTTTCAAAAATTTGATGAAAATTGATGCAAAAAACACATCTCCAAACTTCTTGGAGCCAAAATGGTAGTAAAAATGACAAAATGTACAGTTGTCATCAATTTTCCTTTCTCCCTTCAATATGAGCCCTCCACGTGGCACAAATAAGCCAAAACGGGCCCAGGGGTGCCTTTCTACCTTTTTCCAACCTTTTTGAAAATTTTGCAAAATTTCTCGATTTCCTCCGTCGCTCCGTCATTGAGATTTGGGCCTGACACGTGGCGCAATATGACTGGATATGGAGTTGCGGCTCAATTTTAAACATTTTTCCTCTTTTTGGAAAAAGGAAAATTTTCCGTTTTTCCTCCGTGGCTCTACCCTCCTGCAAGACACAAGTCCTCACCTGATTGGTTGCGGGGCAACGCTCTTATTTATATTTTAACAACATTTTCCACAAAAGAATTTTTTCACCATTTCCTCCACACTCTCACACCTCTGCCTTTCCCTGCCATGTGTCACCTTCTGATTGGCCGAGGGCATGTGCTCTCATTTCATACTTTAACTCCTTTTCACCAAAGGAAATTTTTCCACTGTGCCTCCGCAACTCCGCCCCTCCACTATTTTGACTTTTCTAACTACCACGTGTCACCCTTTGATTGGGTGAGGGCCTGCGGTCTCATTTCATACTTTAACTCCTTTTGACCAAAGGAAAATTTTCCACCATGCCTCTGTAGCTCCGCCCCTCCACTGTTTTGACTTTTCTAACTGCCACATGTCACCCTCTGATTGGTTGAGGGCCGACGAACTTGTGGGGAAAAATTAGAACTTTTGCCAAAAACACAAAAAATGCTAAGTTGCTTGAGCAGACCCATTGAATCTTTTCCAATCACAAACGACCACATAGGAGAAGATTTTTGAGCTAAAATTTGATAGGCAAAGGACGCCAGTATGACCGTAAAAAAATGCAGAAATTGCCAGTGACGCCCAAAATCATTTTTTCCTTCATGGGTGAAGAAATTTTTGATCAAAGGACAAATGGAAAGTGATTCAAATTAATTTATGACCATGGCAAGGGATTTTTGAGGGAATATAAGTATAAATCAAACAATTTTGAGCTCCAAAGGCCGGCAAAAATGGAAAAAACGGAAAAGGTGTTTGAATGGGAAAAATTAGGGCAAAACGTAGGGTAAAATTAGAGATTCCTCAAAATGGTGCAAGAATGGAGAAAAAATGAACAAATCAAAGCATTTAAGCATAGACATGAGTTTTTTTTCATCAAATTCAAAGGATGGGAAGATCCAAAGCCGTTTTTTCTTAGAAATAGGGAAAAACACATTTATCCTTAGCAAAGCATGGCATGTGCAACATTGGGCACCAACAAAAGGTCGAGCCAGAAATTAATGCAACAAATCAGACGAAGGAGTACATTTCACAACCCTTACCCACTCTTTCCTTCCCACATGATGATGTTCCTACAATCGTAAAACCAGTAGGAGACTATGATTTAATATTAGATTTGAACAAGACCTTTTCTCACATTTCGTTTCTAGATTTGCTGAAGAATTCAACTGTGCATCGTTATGCATTTCTCAATGCACTAATTCTTGGTCATCTCATCCATGTTACGCTACCTCCTAACACTCAAATAAGTCATATTGACTTTGCCATGCATCCTTCAGGACATAATGATAGGGATACTGGGTTTGTTTTTGATATAGACAAGATACCATCTGACATTGAAATTTCCCAAAGAGGTGATCCTGCCTTATTTTTACAAGTCTAGGTTTATAAAAATTACATTAAGAGAGACATGATTGATGATAAGGATGCTATAAATGTGGTTCCCTTATCTTTCTTACAGATGTTGGGATATAGAGAGACAAATTGTTCCTCTACAAGAAACACGTTACAGGGGTATGACAATCTTAAAGAAACCTCGATTGAAACCATAGTTATTCGAGTCACGTTTGGTCCAAAAACCATCTTGATGGATTTTTACATTATCAACAAGGAAACAAGGTATAACATGATCCTTGAGATACCATGGATTCATTCGATGAAGGCCATCCCTTCTACCTTATTCCAGGAGGTTAGATTCCTCCATTTGGGATAATTCTTCATTTCTCAAGGGGATCCTAAGCCCTTTGATATACACTTCGAAAACCTCAAGAAGAAGAAATGGGTTCATACAGAGTATGAAATTCCTATGAATCAATTGATAAAACCACCTCTATCAAAAGAGTTAGTCCCGACCACCCCAGACATTCTGAAGGCTAAGGTCATTGACGAAAAAACATTTGAGGTGGAAAAAATAGATAAGGGTAAATCAACATATGTGGAAATAGTGTCCATTAAGACCACACAAGATATCATGAAAACATTAGAGAGTGATAATCCAGTTTTCCTCTTGCTTGAACCACAAGGGATGTGTAGTATTCTCAGTTTTGCATCTCTTCCTACTGACGACCCAAGTCTAGGTGTAAAGATGATAAAATTAGCAAAGGAAGAGGAACATTTTGAGATTGAAACAATGCCTATCAAAACCATTTCTAAGGGTTGTTCTATTCTAAACCCCAATTTTAACCCATGTGTGTCTGAAAATAAGCTTGTCATATCCATGGGGCAAGGCCTCATCATTGAAAAAGTATCACAAGTAAACACAACTCTCTAAACAAGAGTCAAGGGTCGAGAAACATAGTCATGCTTACCCACACAACATGTCTCGAGAATGTGACACAAGAGGTGCATGAAAAACTCTTTCAGAAAAATAGAGTTTAATGATTTGACATATGCACTTCCAAGAAGGGGTTGTAAGTTTAAACCCAAAATGGTAGACCCTTGTCAAGAGTATGGAAACTTCAAAGATCAGTGTGCTTCTCCACTATGTAATTTTAGAGGTGAATAATTCAACATCCTTGTAAAACTTTCTTCACCTTAGAAGTTCTATGTCATTTAGTTTCCACCTGCATTTCCACGTGTACTTTCCTACATCCGCATTTTCATTCCCATATGTTAACTCATTTCAGTAAAATTTGTAATCAAGGAACTTATCTCTTCATAGTAACTTCCTTAGTAACTTATAAAAATATTAGAAAAACATTCAAATCACACTCTCTTCAAATATTTGTAATATTATCATCAAACATTTCTGAATCATCTCATCACTGTTCAACAAGAAAATACATAAGCTTTGATAATTATCCATATTAAAGCTTGCATATTTAGTTCTGCTCGTGTTTTACTTTCAGCTCATGTGTATTTTACCCATAAGTCTATTCTAGAAGCTTATTGGTGTCACATCTTTCACAAAAACACCTCATTGGTTACAAAAACATTCTAAACATTTTTCTTGGATTTCTTGTTCGCCTATCTCAACCTTCGGTGTTGAGCCCTCGCATCTTACTAGTTGCGTTGGTATGAGGCTAGGGGAACAGTTCTCCCTCCCAGAAGCATGACTTAAATTCAAAACAAAATAAAAAACTATATATGTCAAGTAAAAATAAAATACAAAATTTTCATTTTACGCACTTCCTTACCCTACTAATCTTTAGTGATGATCCCACGCTCTCTTATTGGTGGAGTGTAGGGTTGGGAAGGGGAGAGAATTTCCATTACTTGCCTGTGCCTTGTCCTTTGTGATGAGCCCATACTTCTTACTAGTAGCACAGGGTAAGATGTAGGGGGTCTCTTTGAAAACATATCAATAAATTAGAAAGCAATTCAATCAATAAAAAGTGCTTGTAAAATCATAAATCCCAACAAAATGAACTAGATGTCCTAAAGTCCAAAGAGAGTTTGTAAGCCTTAAAACCAAAATTTTTTCAATCAAGTGGTCATGTACAGATATAACTCTAGATAAACTTGGAAAGTAATTCACATTCTAGGTTGTGTAGTAAACTTATATACAAATTTAATTTATAGGTTCCTAATTTAGTTTATTTCAAATCCTATTGTCTTTCTCTCACCTCTTCTATCTTAATCAACACATTATCTATACACTTGTGCCCCTCCTAGATCTTAGGTGTTGAGCTCTCGCATTTTACTGGATGCGTGGAATTAGGAGTTGAGTGAAAGTTCATTAGCATATCATCATCACTATTATTCATCACGCATTTCCAACATGAAATATGAAGTGCCAAAAGTTTACTTAGAAAAATCTAAGGTTTAAACATTACAATGTGATTACTATATAACCATATCAAAACATCATTATCAAACACAAAAAAAAAGAGAAATCATTCTTTTAGCATTCATATCCATTGCATACATTCTAAAAATCATATAAAACTGGAATTCTAAACATCTAGAGTACACATGTGAAGCAAGCCAAGAGGAAGTCAACTCACGATACAATGAATTACCGAACCAAAAAGAAGAGTATCTATATATATATATCATAATAAATCAAGTTTGTATACAATGCCATCATGCACTAGGCATGGTAAAAATGCTCACAATGAGTCCAAAACATATAGAAAAATAATATATCTTGAAAAAATTGCAAAAACATCATTGGCCTATAATCCCTATGATCCCTCAGATGGTGCATGGTCGCAAAATGGACTAACTAATGAGAATAAAGGGTGGGAACTCTGGTCCTATCTGCCTATGATCTTGAATCCCCTCATAAAATTATGACCATATGCGGTCTAGTACGAAAATACATAAATTTCTTAGCAAACACATCAGTTCTTCTCAAAAGCATTCAAACAGGGGATCAAAGTGTCCATGCCTTTGAATAAGCCTAACACAAAATACAAAGAAGAAACATTCCTAAATCCATTCCAATTAACCCTAAAAAAATCCCAAAAATGCATACTCAAACAAAATGGTTACCTCATGGGCCCAGAGCATTTAATAAAAATCATAATGAGAATAACATTTTGTGAACAAAATGAATAGAAAACCTTAAGTTGTTTTGCATGATCATGATCTCGCAATGAATGTTTTGACTATTATCTCAATGAAAATGACCACCGTGGGCCCAACGATCAAAATCACCAAGTCGATATGCGTAAATTAATTTGAAAATATATATATGTTTTGTTTTAAACCTTCATTTTGAGTGATATGTGTCCACAGGGTTGGGGCAGTTGGCATAGGTATATTCTATATCCCCACACAAATGGTAAGTCCTCTTGTCATTTTGATTTAGTGTTTATTTTTCGATATTGTATCTATCTGCACTTGAGTTCTTCTTTTCATTTTTGCAGGTAGTGGGATTTTGGATGTGACATTTCGACACATGGGCATGTCAGGTATAGCTTCTAACTCCCCATTTTGGGAATGCCATACTCAGACTCTATGTTTTAAGCCTTTTCATGGCTAAGATGTTTCTCTGAGGGGGCAATATGTACACACCCAAAATTACATGTGCTACATTGTCAGAAAATGGTTACAAAAGTCCCCAATGATGATTCATGTCCTTTCAGAAGGTGTTCGAGTTCCTAATCTCATTCGCATAGTGTATATTTGTAGCCTAGACATCCTTACTTAGCTTTTTCACGCTTCCTTCCAGCTTTCGCTTCTATCTCCCTATGTATTTTTTGGCCTTGTGTACAAGAACCACTGCCCTGCGTGGACGGTAGGTTTGTAACTGCCACCCAAGCAGGGGACAGTTTTGTGACCGTTGCCAAGATAGGGTAGCGGTTCCGTCGATCAACCACCCTCTGTAGGGTGGCGTTCATGAGCGTGATTTTTATAGAACCTTCATGTCATAATTTTCACACGTGACACTTCACTTAACTTAAAAACTTCCAAGGTACGTTTGTGATTCCAAATTGCCTAAAAATAGTCTTGTTGCATGGTATTTCCTTCCCTCTTCTATTTTTAAATAGATTTAATTAGTTTGAACAACCTCTTCACCCAATGATTTGGCACTCCAAGGCTTGCCTTTTGCATGAAGGCACATCCAGCCAATTCCTATATATTCCATGTTTGTATTCAAGCAAATGGCCTAAGAATTTTTTGTATCTTGCATAGTATTGCTACCACAATCTTGTTAGAAATTGCATAGCCAAGCTCTGTTCACTTGTGGTATCTCTCTTCCACCTTACATTGCAACCAGACTACCTTCAAGCTGCCATTGTCTCAAGGCGCCTTCTCATGTTGTTGCCTTTGCATTCCCAATTTCTTGGACTCATATGAGACACACATAGAAAGAAAGGATAAACTAAGGGGATAAATTACTACATAACTGGATTTACCTCTGTTCTGTGAATTCCAGGTTGGATTTGTTGTTTGATTTCCTTCATTTCTGACAATTTATCATTGTTACATCATATCAAATAGAGTAGAAATCAATTTCTTTCATTTGCAAGTAATTAGTTAATTTCCAAGAGGGTTTGAATCTTTCATAGCAACCCCCAGTGACAGATCTTCTTCTTCCCATCCCTCTGGATTTGAAGGAGAGAATATATGTAGGAGGTTGTCTACATATCATAGATCTTTTGGAAGAGTTTTTGTTTTAAGTTAGTTTAATTTCAATACACTCAACATAGGTGAATAACCACACCGGGTTATTTTGTTTGTTTAGTTTTAGTGTAGAAATATTTTAATTATTTAGAATAGAAATAAATTGTTGTTTGTGATTGTAATATTTCAGTTTTGTGATTTGTTTAGATTAGTTTCCGTTTTAGTAGTATCATAGATTGTTAGTTTCATCTTAGTTAATTTGGACACTTCAAACTAGTTCAACACTTAGATCTAACTTAGGCAAACAAACCATAGGGAATTTATGTTACCCATTCATAGCCTCTAAATATCCCCTTTGCCAACTCAACTACTAGGAGATCACACTACCATATCTTAATCACTGATCCTCCTATAGTTAACCACACACATTCAACATCAGATACTGCTCCATGACATGACCTCAGGGGGTTGAGTGCGGTTAAAGGTTGCATGTCAATTTTCATCCGTACAAATTGGTGAACCCGACGTGAAGGATTAATTCCTTCTTGTATCCTTTTCTTTCATTGCTAGTACCTCACCTCTCCATTTCTTCCCCTATTTTGGTAGGTATTTTATACTTTCTAAAATATGTTTGGAAGAGAGTTTGGTGGGCCATTTAGCTCTGATAGATATTACACCAATGTTTAACTACAATAATCCCCTTCTCTTTCGAGATGGGGCAGATAATTACACAAGCAACGTCCAAACCTCCCCTAGTTACACTTCAAACCCCATTAGCTATGTAAGGATGGAGGAGGTTGATCAACCGTTAAACATATCAATATGGTCAACCCAATGCAAACCACGTTGTTATCACAAACGGAACGGGTTCTTACCATAGAGTCTTGTCAAGACCTCACATTTCCATGCAATCAATAGAAGATGATATCATTTCCATGAATATTCTAATCCTCTTCATCAGATACATGAGTATTTGGATATAATGAAGGATATAACCTCTAATATTTCAACAATAATTCCTATCCTAAAATTCTTACTTCTGAGGAAGAAAATAATTACAACACTGAACAATTCATGACATAGGGTATCATGAGCCTGCTCAATCAAACCCTACGCCACAGGCACCCAAACAAGCAAACTCAATCCTCTCCTAAATGATCTCATTTCTACTTTAGTAGGGAGGATTAGAGAACTAGAAAGTGCCTAGACTTCACAACCAACACATGTAGTAGGGAAGAACATGGGTATCCAGTTGATAGCAAAGGATACATCCCTTCTAATGAGACAACCAATGCAATATCCTGTATGACAAGGTTATCTGGTTCATTCAAATGAATCCAGGTGATCTTCTCACATGGGATTAGACACACTAGGGATGGGTCCTCATCCTTCTCAAGCTTATCCTATGCAAGGGTTAGCCGGAAGTGCATTCTCGAATGTCACCACAACAGACAATGTGGTGTTCCCTGGTTTTACAACTCGCTAGTCCATATCCTGGTATCTATCCCACCTTACATGCATATGTATTCAAAAAATCCCCCCAGATGGACCCATATACCATTCCTTCTCCCTACATGCCATATCAAGGGACCCCATACATTCCCGTCAATGCTTATAATGCAGCTTATCCAACTCCTCCTCCTCCACCTCCTCATCAAGGATCTTCAATGGTGGAATCTTACATAATGGGTACATACCTTGAGTACATTGGACACTCAAAATATCAGAAAAATAGGTAAAGAGGACATTGGTGCCTAGAGGAGACAGTAGTGCCCGAGTGCTCCTGTCCCTAATGGGAAGTATTGTATAAGATACTCAAAAGGTTAGATAGTAAAATAAGAGCTGAGTAGGATTTCATCTGGTATTTAAAACTATTACTTGTCTATCAAAAATAAAAAACAATAAACATGAAAAGGATAAAAGCAATGTCAAAGCAAAGTAAAAGGGTGGTACTAAGTAATTCTCTTTCTTATGAATCATGCATATAAATGAAATATTTAGAGTTTATATGTACATAGAAAGTGTGTGATTTAGTGACTACATTTCCCCCAACTTTAAGTCGGTGAATAAGTACTTGGTAACATAAAGTAGAAATAAAAGTGTACCTTGGAGAGTCAAATGAAGATTATACCTGATAGCATGTCAAATGAGTGTTGTAGTGTGTCGAATAGAATGATACAAGATGTTTACTATGAAATTATAATGAGAGGGAAGGATAAGGATCCTAAGGGAGACCTTTGTGTGCATGGAGTGATAGTGATGTGTGCATGTAGTTCCCTTTGTCGGAGTGTGCTTGAGATTCACTTCATGGTTGCTTGTGTGCTTCACCTTTTTTGGGATAGGGTAAAACCTATAAAAAAACACTTGTAGTCAATGATCTAGGTAAATGCAATTGAAATTTAACTTATAAAATTTGTAAAAATAGAAATGTGTAGTGGAAAAGCTAAACCAAGGGGTTAGAGTACACTTGAAGTGTTGAAAGAGAAAGGGGTAGAAATTTGTTCTTTCTTGTAGACTCAATGCTTAGGAGCTGGTTATAACATAATGAAGGATTTTAGTGTCTTATCCCCAAAGTATCCCATTTGATCATCTCGATGCTAAAATTTGGATTTAGCATCCTATCACCACTAAGGTAAAGTGTATTGGGAGAGTGGTTTGTTTTTCCTTCCAACCGTTAACACTTCCCTACAGATAAGTGGCATTGCAGATGATCACAAACCTGATTTATAACTTTCCTCATGTGACACAAAGGCTCTAATGATATCATAATCACGCATATGTTCTAGGTGTCATTCCCTTATTTAGTTATTGCTTTAGTTCATACTTTGGTTCCTAAGTTAGTAGTTAGTTCCTGTTAGTAGCTAATTGCAATCTGAAATTGGTTACGCATTTGTTGAAATTGGAGATGAAAGCACCCTGAACTTTACAAAGAAAATTACATGAATAACTAAGGAAGGATAACACCATTGCCACCTCTAGTCAAGGCTCTAAGTCTAGGAATGCAACACTAAAGATAGAATCTTAATGGAATGCTTAACTAACATGAATACAATTCAACATCTAAATAATAATGCCTACTAATATGCTTAGTTACCTTGCATAATCCTAAAAAACCTAAGATGGAAGTCAAATTGGTTATGGTTGCTACTCCAAACAAGGTGAAATGGCCACTCAAAATGACTACATGAAGTCATTTTGAAAATCCATCTACTAACCTCATTGAAGGTTTTAGGGAAGGATTGAACTTGGCTATAAATCATATTTATTATATGAGAATGCAAATCAAAGCATGGTGTAAAGTATTTAGTGTGAACGACGTAATCCTATTTTATAATTTTCACATTTGGGTAAAACTTGCATTTTGGTGCATGTGGGATTAAAATCCCCAAATTATATTAGAATTGCTAATCATGATTAAGCTTTGTCTAATCACAATTAGTGAATAAACAAGTGATTAAGATGTGAGGAGACTTAATCAACCTCTTAGGGTATACTAGGAGGCTAGGATAAGATTTTGAAGCTTACTGAGATGTTATGGAGGAAAATAGGGTGACTTTAAGTGGTTGGAAGAGGGGTTTGAGTCAATACTAGGGTATATTGACCAAAACAAGGGCAAAATAGCGCTTAATTATCTCATAATCGCTAATTGTTTGTTTTGAAGAGGGTTTTGACTTACAATTTGTCGTAAAGTGGCATCCTAAATGCGAAAGAGGTTAGGAAATCAACAATGTGGTCTTAATTGGCCAAAGTGGTAAGAAATGTTAGTTGATATAGCAAAAATAACTAATAATAATGAACATAATTGGAAAGAATGAGAGTGATCTGTGTGCATTTGGCAATAAAATTGCAAAAGCATGGAATTTGGGTGTTTACATTTGCCCTTGTTTAAGGTGAAGTAAGTGACTTCTCTTCAAATATAGTAGACAAGCATAAACAGGTAAATTTTTGAAGGAAACATTAGTAGGATGAAGGATGCCCCCTTGAGTGTAGATGGGGTGATAGAAAAATTCAATCAATGATCAAAAATATGATTTAAATGGATAGAAGAAATAGGATAGAACAGGTGATGAAACATGGTTGGTTATTTCCCCATGAAGAAATAAGGATAGGGATAAAAATGGTAACATGGAGAAGAAATGATAATGGAGAATATAGGACAAGCCCAATATTTGCATCCTAACCTTTCAATAAGCAACTTGTGTTATATCATTTTCCTCCCTAGATCTACATCATTCGGCCTTTATTGAAATAAACAAAAGTGTAAGATAACATGAAAAGCTAAATTATTAAAAAAAATTCATTTCTGCGCAACTCCATGCAACATAGACAATGCAATACAATACGAGAAAGTAAAACGATGACTTAACTCAATGTAACATACATAATGTAATGCAATACAAGAAAGTAAACCAATATAACCTAACAAATAAACCAATACAATCACACATAATAAAACAAACAACATTCAAGACAGTTGCACCAATGTTTTTGTTATCAAGATATAGTTCCCAAATGTTCGTGTTGTAACAAAAAGGGTTAAAAATGGTGCCCCAAACAAGGATACATGCAAGGGGAATAATGATGGAGGACACAAGTAGTCCCATGGAAAAGCAATCATGCACTATGACACAATCTTTGAAAAACTCATTGTTGCATGGGAGTAACCGACATAGTACATGCAGGCTCAAGATTTTGTTAATAGACGGTAGATCATGATGATCTACAAGTCGTTTGAGACTAGAACCAGCAAGAACCTTAGAAAGATGTTTTTATAGGTCAAATTTCGATGTTCGAGAATAATGCAATTGAGACAGGCTTCAACTACGTGCATGTTGTTTACCAATTTTTGCAAAATTTTAAATTTTTACAATTTTTTTGGAATTTTTTTTCATTTTACCAATTTTTTTGAATTTTTTTGGGTTTTTCAAAAATTTTAATTTTTATAGAAGAAACTATTATAGAAATAATAAATAAATCGTGTGACAACACTAAAAGTCACTGTAAGGCAAATATATGCCCTAAATAGTAGAAAAGGCCAGCATGAAGAAAAAATATGGCCTAACATAGCGAGAAATGGGTGCCAAAAATAATTATTCATTAAAAATAATTATCGTGGACAAGTGTTAGAAGAATTTTAGAAGAAATATGGTCGGTCCTTAGGGCACTTCGGGAGCGATAAACACGTCACGGAAGGTAAAAATGGGTATATAAGCCATCGCAAGAAAGTTTCTATACCTCATTCACTTACCATTTTACTACTAATTTGAGCTCTTGACCCTACGAAAGGAGATGGCACGAGGGTGTCTAAACTAGAAGACACCGTGCCAGACCACATGAGGGACTACACGAGGCTCCCAACGGATGGACCACAATGTACACAAAGATGCACTTTTTACCCTCGTTTCTTAAAGCATTTAATTATTTTTATTAAAAATGCAATTTTTTAGAGTAAAAATAGGGCAAAAATGGGGGGGAGGGGGTACACCTATGCTAGCACATGCATGGGCGCATAACTGAGTGGTGTAAAAATGCATTTGTTTGAATTTAATTTTTCATTATTGTATTTTTGGGTTTTGCAGGGGCGCCTATATGCTACTCGGCACAGAGGTGTATGCCTATGCACCATTTTCCAGGGCACACATAAGCGCATATGCATCTATGCACTGATAGAAGTGCGTCTATGCAAAAGTACTATTTTTGAAGAAGGAAGAAAATGTGCCTATGAACTGCTGAGTGTGTCTATGCGCTAAAGTGTATGCTGGCACGCTGAGTGTGCCTATGCACTAGGGGGAGCACTAGTATGCACTCAAGCGGTCCGTCAGAGCCTAATATCCATTTTTCATAGAATGTTTTTATAAGAAAACGTAGGTGTTAGAAAACCCTATGTGAGTAGAAATAGATGAATTATAGAATAATTTAATGATAGAATAGAAGAATAATATAGAATAGAATAATTAGATGAGGGACTAAGAATAAATAGTAGAATAAAAGATTAAGATCATAATAAATGATCCGATTGGTTCTGCATGTGGACTTAGGGATGTGCTAGTGACATGAGAGATGACAGGGATTGACTTGGGCCTACGAGGCGATGTTTAGCCGACACAACCATAGATTTTCTTGGAGATCACCCTAGAGGTGACTGTTTATCTTACGTGGCTCACATGCCACAGATTACCTTAGATCATGACTTTCTCACAACCTTAGTTGAGAGATGGCGGAGCGAGAGTTAGACCTTCTGATCTTCCTACTAGTGAGATGAGAATTACATTGGAGGATGTATGGCGGATCTGTAACGAGTTCGTATCCAGGGTCATTTGATCACCTATGATGGTCATCCAGGACCGTATTCAGTGATGGATAGCACATGAGTTATTTGGAGTGGTAGATATACCACACTGGGGTATGACAATATTTATTAGGAGGTGCATGGTTGATCCATGGCTAGGATGGGTCCTTGTATTTTATTAGCTCTTATCAGCGACCATATTGTTTCTTAAAAAGACTGGTGCACGATTCCCTCTAGGCCTCGTTGGAGTGATTCATGACCTTCTTCAAGGAGAGGTGTACTACTGGGGTCA
Organism: Taxus chinensis; assembly: GCA_019776745.2. NCBI lineage: Eukaryota > Viridiplantae > Streptophyta > Pinopsida > Cupressales > Taxaceae > Taxus > Taxus chinensis. Next base: position 632,086,812 of record CM034148.1, read on the forward strand.
GTGTATATTGGCTCATTTATACTCTGATTTACACTTGATAGCTTATCATGGATAGAGGTCAGTGGGTCCTGCCACACTGTTATATATATGGGCTTGGGATCATATTGCGATAGGCCACCCTATAAGAGCTTTGAGGGATCTCAGATTTCTTGGAGAGCCTTCCATCATGGGTTGGGTTCCGGATGGAGACAATATTCGTGGCCATAGGGGAGACACGGATTATTACAGGCAAGAGTTGGATGAGGTATATGCTCACATGATCACATGGTTTCCCTAAAAGTTGTATCAATGGCCTCAAGATGTAGTTGAGTTGAGTACCATGAAATTGGATCAATTCATCCTTAGGAGTAGGATTCTATATCCTGGAGTGGTATAGAGTGGACAGGGTCCAGCGGCAGTTTGGTCTCATCTAGGGAATTCCTGGTGATGAGATGTGGTATACATGTAGATTCAGAGAGACCTTCCATATGGATCCTCATATTAGGTTAGGATGGCCCCGTACACAATAACTTCTTACAAGGTGTTCCACATCCTTGGGTATAGCTATCACAGATAGTGGATCTAGGGATGACCCTAGATTATGCAGGATGGTATGTCAACTGTGTTTCCACAGAGATTGACTATACCACATGAGGTATTGGATGTAGTGGCACAGGGTTTACAGGATCTAGATCTCCTAGGGCACATGTACAAGTGCACATAGATCTATAGGGAGGACCGCAAATAAGGGTACCATCACAGCAGTGTAGTAGGTTTTCTTGCAGTGGGTTCTAGTGCAGTAGTAGGTAGTGGTGCAGCCATTGGTAGTGGCACCACAAATTCCCCTTCGTGTTCCATTACGGGCACCTTTGTAGGAACCTCTATTACCCCCTTATGTGAGTCCACCACACATCCCACCAGGAGATGGAGGAGATGGAAAGGGTAGAGAGGTTTTGGAGTAGGATATTGATATAGGTTGGCGGGTAGGTGGTTGCCTTGTACTACCATAGCTACATCTAGGTAGTAGCCCTACAGGGACTTCAGGATATAGCTGAGAGGGACCAAGTGACCACAGAGAGGGATCGGCTCATTATAGAGTGAGATTAGGCCAGGACATAGAGGATTACAGACCATGATATAATGAGATCAAGTGACCTCAGAGAGCTCTAGAGCTGCATGCGGAGAGAGACCAGGCTATAGTAGACAGAGCCCAACTATGGATAGAGCTAGCTAGTATGAGGGCGGCATGTGAGATGCTCCAATAGGCAGGTACTACTTCATAGGTACAAATTTTGATTGGGCAGAGTGCCTCTTTATCATTCGAGGCTACATACTACAGGATGCACTTTCATGTGGTCGTCCTAGCTGAGCAGAGAGCTCCTGAGTATAGCTAGATAGTAGGCAGTATGTCACAATCTAGAGGACAAAATCCCATGTGGTTAGCATGATCTATACAAGGTCCTTTTGGATAGTAGACTTCAGAGTAGCATGGGTTAGTACAGCATGGTCCAACACCTTCTACACATCCCTCACCTCAAATTCCCCCACCTAGCAGCAGACCCAGAGACCAGGTAATCCCAGAGAGGGTGAGAGTCATGGTTAACTCTCTTATTGATGCACTAGATGTATGTTTTTGGTGTATCACCTCAATATGAAGGCATACTTTTGTATGGATGTATATGTATTATTTTTTATCATGCCTCGTGATGAAGGAACATTTTGTTATAGATGTATGTTATGCATTGTTTTTTTATGATGCCTCATGATGAAGGCACATTTTTGTATAGATTCCCATGATGGCTCATTGTATCGAATTTACTTTTGAGACACATTGTTTTTTACAAGGACATTTATATTATGATGATGTATGATGATATGATGGATTACCGATGTATCACATTTTTTTATGAGATATCATTTTTAATCTTATATGTTTATGTTTATATCACATGTTGTTAGATGTATGAGATAGCCTTATTGATGTCATATTGCATGTTGATGAGATATTTTTAAGTAAAACATGTTTTTATTTGTGATATTGGTGTGGGGGGGATAGATTTGTGATCATGTGCAACCCCTCTTGCCCCATTGATGATACGGTATTTGATGATTAGCTTTTAGCATACATGTGTGATGTAAACTTAACATTTATTGATATATGATGTATAGATGTGATGGTTTATTTGATATGATGATGAAATGGTAACAAAATGTATAAGTAAAAATAACAAGTACAAGATAAACAAATCTAATCAAAGCAACACATTTATCTACAAGTATGCAAGATAAAAATGAACTCAATGCAATGCACCACAGATGAAAGTAACATTCAATTAAGTAAGCAAGTGAATTCAATTTAAAGTACACAATACGAAAAAGCAATGCAACTAAAAACCATACAAACCAACAACTAAAAGTAAGCAAACTACTACTTTATTTTTGTGGGATAGTTTTGGGATGTTTTTCGTTGTTTTTGGGATTATCTCTAAGACAATTTTCTATTGTTGTGGGTTTTCTATGAAATGTATTTGAATGTTTTGATTTTTTCAAGGAACATATCTATATGTTTTGGGGTTTTTATACAAATGTTTTTGATGTTTTCTAATAAATTTTCCAAAGCAAACGTGTAAGTAATTGAAGAAACGTGGATGCCACCAGTGTTAGATGGGATGTACAAGGGCAGAATGCCACATGTTATGTGCTAAAAGTGACAATGTGAAGTTTCCCCCAGCATGTTAGCTGGGAATATTCAAATTCAAATTCTCCACATTCAAAGGTTAGGATTATCCGGATCAAGGAAAAGAGGGATAGGCTCACAACGAACTCAGATGAAGGAAAATACCAACTTAGGAACAAATTTATCACACTCCTGAAATGGTGTCAGAAACCATTTTTCACCAAAGAGGACTTGTCCAAAGTGCCACCATTGTGTGATTTTCACTATTAGACACACTTGTTTATTTCTCTTTTTCTTTTTTTTTTTAATACTTTTTTACTTTTCTTAATATTCTGGGGACCCCACACCTAAGCATAGAAATGCTTAAGATGCATTGTGTTCATAGGTTCCTGAAGCTCTTGGCATAGGCTTATAGACACCTGAAACAAAATTTGGATAACCACAACATATAGTCCTAACCAATTAGGCTCAAATTTTCCCTTTATTTTCACAGATCCTTATTGGTGTTCTTTTGATTTTCTTTTAACACTAAGTCCCCTACCTCAAATGGATGAGGTATTACTATTTTATTGTAGCTTCACCACACTCGATCCTGATACACTTTAAGATGATTGAGGACATGAAGTCTTTTCTCATCTAATAGCTCCAACTCTGTCAGTAAAGATACTTTGTAGTCCTCTTCATTCAAATAATCCCTCAGCTGGGTATGCAAAAAGGAGATCTCAATCTCTAAAGGTAGCACGACCTCTGTGATGAATACTAAAGAGTATGGAGTGGAACCTGTAGGGGTGTAGATAGATGTTCTAAATTCCCAGAGAGTGGGGTGAATCTATAAATTCTAGTTACAGCCTATGGTATTCACCATATTCTCCATAATATGAATGAGGGTTTTATTGGATGCTTCATCCTACCCGTCACCTTGAGGGTAATAGGGAGTGGAGAACTTGGGGGAGATTTGAAAGCATTTGCAGAGTGATTTCATAGTTTTATTCTTAAATGGCTTACCATTATCAATGATAATAGCATAGGGGATACCATAGCAATAGATGATATGGTTCATTTTAAATTTAGAGATATGGGCACCTTCAACATAGGTAACAGGAATTGTTTCTACCCATTTTGTAAATTATTCAGTTGCAGTAATGATGAACTTGTGGCCATCTGAGGAGACAGGGTTAAGTTTTCCTATTAGATCAAGACCCCACTTTGAGAACGACTAAGGTGTTGTGATGGGTTGTAAGGATTGTTTTAACGCATGTATCAAGTTGTCATACTTCTGACAATCCATGCATTTCTTCACATGGTTACAGTAGTCATGCTCCATGGTAGGCCAATAGTAGCCTACTTTGAGTATTTTCTTTGTAAGGATGATCCCATTAGTATGAGCTCCACATATGCCTTCATGCACCTCTTTGATTTCTTGGATAGATTCATATGAATTTAAACAACGCAACATATTCCGTCATAGGCCTCAGTGGAAGAGGGTGCCCCCAAGTAGGGTATAGTGGGCTATATGCTGGATAAGGGTTCATTTTTCGGAAATGTTAGTGGGAAAGGTTCCATTGTGGAGGTAAGTTAAATATTTCAGCAGTACCATGGGGAAAAGGGGACCAAAAATCACACACCAAACAAGAATCTGGTATGTCATATGTCATCATGTTCTTAGATGTTCCAAAAAGAATGGCATATCATTGTTCCCTAGGTAGAATTTTCAACATGGATCCTACTGTAGCCATAGCATTTGACTGCTCTGTTCTAGGCTCTTGGTATTTTCTCAAATGTTATATGCTTGAAGAACTCCTTCAAAGAATCAACCATCTCTTTTATATGGAATAAGTTTCTCATCTTTTACCTTGTATTCATTTGTGACATGTTTTATAATGAGCATTGAATCACCAATGCAATTGACTCATGTTTGATATCCCACTTGATGGATCTAACTTCATCCCTGTGATGAGAGCCTCATAATTTGTTATATTATTTGTGCATGGAAACCCAAGCGAAATGCATGAGGAATCAAGTCTCCTGTAGGAGTGATTAACACAACTCTAGCACCTAAACCATGAAAGGTAAAAGAGCCATCAAAGTATAGTTTCAAATGGTATATTCCTCAAGGTACATGATGGATGCATCTAGTAGTTCCAGACTCAAAGTTTTGATACCTAGTAGCGGAGCTTCTGCTATTTGATCTACTAATACATGTCCTTTACTGACTTTTAATATACATACTCAATGTCTAACTCGTTTAATAAGATGATCCAATTAGTCATCTTTCCAGTTAGGGTAGGTTTTGATAATAAGTATTTTAAAGGATCAACCTTTGAAATAAGCTTGACTTTATTGTTGAGAAAATAGTGGCATAGCTTTCTGAAATGTAAATAACTATGGCTAGGAAATATTTTTTTGATATGCGGATAGTTGATCTCATATGCTATCAATGTTCTGATCAAGTAGTACACAGCTTTTTCCTTCTACTCTTTATCATACTGGGCCAACAGTGCCCTAATTGCAAAATGTGTAGCAGAAATGTAAAGCAACAAGGGTTCTCTTGTCATGGGTGGCATGAGAATGAGGGGTTTAGCCAATTATTCTTTTAGCAAAGAAAATGCTTGTTATTGTTCTAGCCCCCAGGTGAAATTAACATCTTTCTTAAGAAGATGTGTGAATGTATGACACTTTTCTTCTAGCTGTGAAATAAACCTTTTGATGGCCTGAATTTTCCTTGTAAGCTACACAGTTGTCTAATATTTTTAGGGGAGGCATTTCTATGATAGCAGTGACCTTTTCAGGGTCTACTTCTATTCCTCTCCTGCAACATGATGAATCCTAGTAATTTTCCAGATAACACACCGAAGACACATTTCTTCGGGTTAAGGTCAGACCTTGTAGTCCCTTAACCATTGAAAAATATGTCGTAAAATCTCTGGGTGCTCCTCCTAAGTTCTAGAATTTTCCAATATGTCATCTACATAATCCTCCATGATATCACTTAATCATGTCATGAAAGATTACCAGTTATCACCCATTGATATGTAGTGCCTGCATTCTTGAGGCCGAAGGGCATGACTTGGTAACAGAATGTCCCCCATGGGGTTGTGAAAGTGTCTTGTGTTGATATTCCTTAGCAATCTTTATCTGATTATAACCTGAGAAGCCATCCATGAGTGATACATCTCATAACCAGCAGTATAATTGACGATCATGTCAATGTTAGGAAGAGGAAAGTCATCCTTGGGACAAGCTTTGTTAATATCTCTAAAATCGGTACACACTCTGATACCGACTAGATTTTTCTGAACTAGTACCACATTTAGAAATCCACTCTGAGTAGTCGATAGGCCTGATGAAGCCTACTTCTAATAACCTTTCTAGCTCTTCCTTTACCAACAAGGCGACGTGAGGATGCATCTTGCAAAGCTTTTATTTTATGGGCTTGGCATCTAGGTGCACAACAAGATTGTGTACCACTAATGCAAGATCAAGTCCTGACATGTCTGCATAAGACCTAAGTGAAGATGTCTACATATTCTCTCAAAAGTCCTGTAAAAAATTGATGCTCTTAAGCTGAGAGTGAAGATCCCAACTTAACCATTATAGGCAGCTCCTTCATGTCGATGTTAACATCTATTGTATCCTCCACTAGTAGCTTGGATTCTTCTTCCATGCACGTAGGATTGGGAGGGAGATTGAGATCCTCTTCTACCAAAGGTGGTTCAAGGAGATCCTCATCTTTAGGTGGGTACACTATCTTATCCATAAGTTGTTTCTGCTTGTTTTTCCACAAGCGCCTCAAAGAGGTTTTCACTATAGGACTTGGACTTTTTCTTTCCGCAAGGATTTTCTATAGGACTCTTTCCCTTGCTCACTTTTTTACTTAAGTTGTCACACAACTCTACCTCCTCTCCAAAGTATGAACATGCATTGAGCTGAATGGAGAATCCTTTCTTGTGATCATTTCTTGGAATGTTATCTTTGATGCCCAGGAACTCACCAATAGCCTCATCGTTCTGAAACACGTCAATAGGTACGTGTTTTTGTTGATCCAAATTCACGAGTGATGGGTATATGAGGTTTAATGTTCTGAGTTATAGGGGATATGATGGGTGTAACAAGGGTTATGGTAAGGATAACCATGTTAGAGAATAGGTTCATAGAGGTGAGGTCTTTGTAAAGACTACAGAGGGAATTTGTTTCACTTTCATTTTCAGACAAACTATCCTCACTCTCAGAAGAAGCATAATCAGTTATTTGAAGGGTGAGACTCATACAAATGGATGCCAATACCTGATTTACCCATTATACGATGAGGTATTGAAAGATATTCTAATGGACCTTATTCTTGGCAGACGCAACCACGTCCTTGATATCTCATAGTAAGCATGATTTTGTTAGGAATAACATACCTAGATAACTTGTAACATAAAGCCATTTCATCATCTTGAGGATGAAATACAATATTGTTGAGAATTATTTCATCTTTTAGCAAGCCACCTAAAGTGAAATTATTGAAAGGGAAGTTAGCCCTTGATCTTTGGAATTTATAGCATGGTCTACCAAGTGCTTGAGTTGATAACGAAATGTTTTAAACCATAAGGGCCTACTGAAGATTATACTCTCCACAACCGTTGCCTATGAACTTTCATCTCCCACGTAGCAAAAGGAGATTTTGATGTAGACACACTATTATTACATTGGAGTTAGGGTGTCCAGATCCACTCGTGAAGTGAGGGCCTGGGAATGAACATGAACAAAAATCTCTATAGAGGAACACTCATAGATGGTGGGAAAATAACCCAACAATGCTTTGCAATGAGAAAATGGTTGGGGATCCCCGTGTATAGTAAGTGTTTTTCCTTCATGTTGCAACTTTAAACACTAATGATACATTGATGGCACGACCTGCATGGCATGAATCCATGGGAGACTGAGCAAGATGTTGTAAGGGAGCTCTAGGTCCAAGACATGGAACTTTGTATCATGGGTTATGGGACTAAATTTCCAATGAGAAATTGATCATTCCAACTGATTCTATTTATTCATTTTCATACGCTTTTATGGTGATGACCTTTGTCTCCAAATCAACCTCTGTGCAGCCTAGTTAATGAACTAGTTTAAGAGTACAAATGTTGAGACCCGATCCGCCATCCACAAGCACTCTCTTGACCTTCTTACATTTGATTATTACCTCAATATGCAAGGGCAGGTTATGGGAGGCATTTTTCAGTTAAGGATTCTGTCAAACTGAAGGTTATTTGTTTTACAGGAGAGATTTGTGCTACCATGGCCTATAAATGCATTGGGTCAATATCAATAGATACTCTTGATCCATGTAAGGTTTTACAAAGTATGTCCTTATGGACGTTAGAAAACTTGAGAAGGTCCAAGATTGAAATATTGGCTGTGGTTTTCTCCAATTGATCTAACACATCATAGTGACTCTCTTGAGGAGGAGGGGGAGTAGGTTCTAAGATAACAAGGTGAGCTCATCATGTTGCCATGACATACTCTCTTGTTTTAATTCTAATCATATTGATTTGCTCAATGAGTGGATCAACACAACCTATCAAGGCATCAAAATGGTCTTTGTTTGACACATAATTAGTATTCTTATTCTGAGATGACTGTCCCTGATTTGGATTTTTCTTTCCTTCATGATTGGGAAAAGGATCTTTGAAGATCCCTAAGTTTGTGTTTGGAGACTTGGCAGCAATAGCAATGGAGTCTACTTCTATATCACCATTGTCGACTAGGTCTTGAATGTAGTGTTTTAATCTTAAACACTTGTCACTTTTGTGACCCTTTACATGGTGAAATCCACAAAATTCATTATCCCTAAACCATGATGGTTTAGGTGTGTCATCCCCATAGGGTTGTGTTTCAGGGTACTTAACCATGTTTATGGCCTCTAAATTCTTTAGTATGGATGATATTGATTCAGATAGAGGTGTGAAAGTACAACATTTATAATCCATAGGAGGAGTTCCTTTTGCAAGCTTTAAAGGTGCATGGTTTTGAACTTGTACTGCTTATTTGGAGTCTACTATCCATCACCAAAGACTTTTTTGTTCTTATTATGAACAAAATTTGGTTTGTCATTAGATTTGGAATCGTTATGATCATGGAAGAGAAAGGTTTTAGAGTCCCCCTAGCTAACAAAAATTTTTCAATTTGACTCCCTTTTTCAATTACTCTCTTCGAAATGTGTTGCCACAATGCATTTGCAAGGGGAACATAATGTCTGGGTGGAGGTTGGGAACAAATATACTTATCAAACTATTTTTTAGGTATGGAACAAGGGAAACGGACTAGCTAACCCTCTCCATCTTTGTAGGAAAGTAGCAAAGTTTTTTGTTGTTTCATTTTTGGCATTACAGAGATCTAACATGGTAGCATCACTCTCTATATTAAAAGAAAAGTGACATACAAAATGTTCAACTAATTCCGAGCCATGTAGATAGAGATCCCTTGGGGATGTACAAAAACCACTCTAACGAATGTCCTCCTAAACTCCATGGGAAGAGGCATATAATATAATTATCGCTATATGCAACCTCTTGACATGTAATATAAAAATATTTGATATGGTCACGAGGGTCACCTTTTACCTTATACTTGTCAAATTTTGGGAAATCAAAGTGTCATGGGAAAGGTACTGTAGCATGGCCCTATCAAATGGATAAGGGCACAACTCATCAAACTGGTATTTCTTACTGTTACCAGTTTTGCCTTCTTACAATGCTAGAAGGGCATTCTTCATAGTGGACCACTCTTGATTGAAGAGTGGATCTTGCGTGAGTGTCATAGGTCTATACGCATAGGATTAAATCTAGGTATATTCCCACCCCTATTCTCTATGAGAACTTATTCATAACTGTCTCTTTGCGTCTTCTATCGAGGAGTGTTTATAGGGAACTTGTGAAATGAAGCTTTAGGTTTTACCTTTGGTATAGTTTGTTTCAAAAAATTTGGTTGTTCCTTTTGTATATGTGAAGCCAAACTTGCCAATTGGCGAGTGAGGGCTTGGACCTATTGTTCTAATGTCACCTCTCGAATAGGAACTTTCATTACAATCTTCGTTAGGGGAGGTTGTGCATGATGAACATGTTCCTTGTTGTCTTCATAATGTATTCTAACAATAGGTACTCGATAATATCCTTCATTTTCAAAAGGTATTTCTTCATTATTCTGTCGTGCAGAAGTAGAGGCATGACCTGGGTTTAATATTTCATTAACAATACAATAAGGCCGGTCTACCTCTTCTTCTCCTCGAACCATTCCGAAAATGAGAGAAGGGTCTATTGTAGATGGTAATTTGGCCCCACTAATTCCATAACACGCATAAGAACCTCATGTTTATTTTTAAAAATGATTGTAAAAATTTGCGGGATGAGCAAGATACATCCATACGAGGAGAATCCTCCACTCCACCACTATGGTCAACCATGAGATTATACTATAAAAAGAGGGTTACCTCTGTTTCTAACTATTTGGGACATTCTTGTAGTAGGCATACCTCGAAATAAGGTACAACGTAGGTTTCCACTAAGTTTTACTATAAATGGACCCAAAGTTTTTTAGTAACACTAAGTTGTCCACAAAAAAATGGTGAACTAGAAAAATAGTCACAAATCCAATAGGTCAATGTCTCAAATAATAAAGAATAACCTACCCTAATAAGGTAATAGACACAAGTTCCTAAGAAACACAATACTCAAAATTTAGTCACAACAAAGAGTTTACTCCCAATACTTCTAGATAGGTTTGAAACCAAATAGACTACACAATACCACAAATTAGGTCAAGTTTGAAAGAAACAAGACCTAAATGCTAAGATAATGTTGACGCAATCCTTCTAACAAGGTATAATCAAAACCAATTTCTAAACACTAACAAAGTCTAAGTCTTGTAAAATGGACGATACAAATGTGAGTAGCGTAACAATGCTATTTGAACACGTAATCATACTTTGCAAGAAAGTAAGATTTTAGTATCAAAATGGCGTTATAGCAATGATAACAAAGTAACATAAAAACTCACAAAACTCAAAATAAAGCTAGGATGTAAAAAAAACTATGTCTAAGTATATGAAGGAATTATTAAGCGTGCGAGTAATATAGAGATTTAGGCCAAATTTCACAATGAAAACAAGATGTAAATATCACAATTGTATGGCTATAATGCAGTAAACGTAACAACTCTAAAGAAGACAATGATAATATCACCTCACTACAAATGATAGTAAGTCTCAAGTATGGGTTTTTGAGACAATGAGGGCTTACTAGATCATGAGTACATACCATGCACACTTTAAACACTTGCACTTTCGCATTGCAACCTAGTCACACAAGTAGAATACAAAAGTGGTGGACACGTAATATGATTAAGCCGCATATGTTGTTATTATTTTGTCCCAAAATGGGAAACAAGAAAAAAAAAGGTGTAGACCAAGTGGTAGTGAAAAATACTTGGTGTAACTTTGGCAGAGTTTCGCCTTGTCTTAGGACAAGTGAAAAACTAGGATCAAAGTAACACTAAATAGATTTCATGATGAAATATTCATGCAAATTCAACTTCAAGAGATTCTTTCCCTTGTTTGAAAAACAAGAGTTTAAATCTAAAAAAGTTGTCATTTTGTGAGAGCTCTATAGAATACGATGTCAAAAAATAGATGGTTCCATGCCAAAAAGCTTCCTAGGTGGTTCTCTCTCTATGTGTCACAAGTTTATTTCTACAAACTCGGTTTGCCAAGAAAGTCACACTTCCCAATCTTAGAATATCCCAGCTTTACTTTACCCCCTTCTAATATAATGAGAAACTAGTGTGTTTAGTTGTATCATCACCGGGGTCGCAATGGAAATAGATTTTACTCTAATCTCACCAAGGCATACTAATCAAGTGGGTAGTTGGAGCACTTTCCTATTATCGTTCACAAGGTTCCCTCTTGCGTGAACTACTTTAGGGTTCCTAGGACCACCCCCATTGTTGTAGCTTAAGGATTATACCAAAGGGGTCATGTATCCTAGTTTAAAGCGGATGAGCCATATCTCTTAACTAAAACCTGCAATACGATGTTTTGAATTTGTGTGTTGGTGTGTTTTTTATCTTTTGGATCAAGTAATTGGGTTTAGACCATCGTTGTAAACCTACAACACACATGAATGTTAGAGTTTGGTTTGAAGAGATTCCTTATTTCTGTTGACAAGCATTTTAGGTCCTTCGCAACAAATGGTTAGTAGTTCAAAAATATTCACAACATCATAGAAAGATAACAATGAAAAGGCTTGTAAATCAACTAACTATCCTTAAAAATTTGCAAAAACAATGTTTATTCCCAATTAATCCAAGTGATTCTTAATGAAAGACTAAAATTGGTTTTAATTCCCAAGATCACACCAAGATGCAAGGGAAGAGCATACACAAATTTTAGCCTTGATTATTTGTCAACCGAAAAAGCTCTTAAACTAAAAGATCAAGCATATGTCGAAATGATGAAAGTTTATTTCCTTAAGCACAAAAAATGAATGATGATTGTTCCTACTTACTACTAAATAAGCAAAAAGTGGTTAAGAGGTGATTTTGATTCTCAAGATCACACAAAGTGCAACCAGAAAAGAATACACAACCCTATTCCAAACTCAAACAATGTATGAAAACATAATCACTCATCAAACTCTAAGCCAATTTGATCAAAAATCCCTTATCAAACCCTAAGGGAATTTTGTTAAGCGATATTGCTCTAAAATCATAAACTTGATAAAAACAACAAATAAAGACCTTTAAAAAATGATTGGAAACCCTAAAAATCAGAAGTTGAAATTTTGAAGTTTGAAGCAATTTTACTTGAGTGCACAGGCACACTTCTATAGTAGCATAGGTGCACTCTATAGAGCATCGGTGAAAACGTTGAAGTGCATAGGTGCACATACATTCAGTGCACATGTGTACCTCTATCAATTTTACATAGTCAGTTATGCACAAGCGCGTCCAGTGAGGCATAGGAACACCCTTTGATGCAGAGGCATAGTGTTACACACAGAGAGCCAAAATATAGTGATGCACAGGCACACACTAGTGATGCACAGTTGCACTCAGGTTGGACACAGATGCACCTTGTAGGACACAGGTGCAGGTCGTGATGCACAAGCACACCCTTTGATCCACATGCACAATTTTTCCTATAGGTGACTCAAAATCCAACTTTTGAAGAGGATTTCTTGAAAAAGATCAAAACTTTGGCATTTCTGAGGAATTTTTTTGATAGGGCTTCACCTCCTGATATCCTGCAAAGAACATGAAAACACAACTTCTACTACTAATCTAGTTGAAATAACTATCTAGTTTGCAAATTGATCTATAAAACTTTGAAAATTACTCTAAAACTTTGGAATTAATCTAAAAAGCTATGAGAAACTAATCTTAAAAGCTAGAAAGTACTCTAGAAAGCTTGAAATTAAACTAGAAAACTTGAAATTAATCTAAGAAACTTAAAAATAATCTAGAAAACTTGAAATAAAAAACTTTGAAACTAAGTTAAAAAGCTTTAAAAATTGAAAGCAATGGGGTATCTCTCCCTACCTAGGTGCGCCAAATGAAAGCACCCTAAACTCTACAAAGTAAATAACATGACTAATTCAGGAAAGGCTAACACCATTTCCATCTATAGCCAAAGCTTTAAGTCTAGGAATGTATTCACTCAAAGAAAAAAGCTTAAAAGCATGCTAAAAATGTTAACTAACATGGAATATAATTCACTAATCTAGATAATCATGCCTTACTAATATATTGAATTGCTAAACTAACAAAGACCTAAATATATCTAAGAGGGAAATCAAATTGGTATGGTTGCTACTCCAAACAAGGTGAAATGGTCCTCTCCAAATGACTACATGGTAATTTTGGATATCCATCTACTAACCCCATTGAAGACTTTAGGCAAGGATTGAGCTTGGCCATAAATCATATTTCTTATATGAGATGCAAATCAAAACATGGTGTAAAGTATTAAGGTATGAGGTGAGTCCTTTTTATAGTTTTTCATTTGGGGAAAACTTGTATTTTGGTGCATGTGGGACTAAAAGAAAAAATTAGATTAGAATTTATAATCCTAATTAAGCTTTACTAATCACAATTAGTGAATTAATAAGTGATTAAGATGTGAGGAACCCGTAATCAACCACTTAGGGTCAACTAGGTGGCTAGGATAAGCTTTTGAAGCTTGCTGAGACGTTGTGGAGGAAAGTGGGGTGATATTGAGTGGTTGAAAGAGGGTTTTGAGTCAATAGTAGGGTATATTGACCAAAATAAGGGCAAAATAGGCTTATTTAGCTAATAATCGCTATTTGTTTGTTTTGAAGAGGATTTTAACTTACGATTCATCATAGAGTGGCATCCTAAATGTGAAAGGGGTTAGGTAATCATTTGAGTGTTGTTAATTAACCAAAGTGGTAAGAAACATGAGTTAATTAGTGGAAATCACTAATTATAATGGAATTGGCAAGAGTGAGAGTGATTTCTGTGCGTTTGGCAATAAGATTGCAAAAGTGAAATTTAGGTGTCTACAAGAGATAATTATGATTGTGTAACTGCTGAAACTGGAGAAAACATTTCCTGTACAACTATTGAAACTGTTATATAATTGTTTTTTCCCCTAGGACAAGAGTGACCACATGGGACACTAGTGCCTATACATTCCTTCCTATTATAGGTGTTTTTCTCCATATTGATATTTGTGGCCAATTCTATTTTTAGTCCTATTATGTAACTATTTTTTGTTTTATTCCTACTTTCTGTGATTATTGGGAGGGTGAAAAGGTTCAACCAATGTTTTTCCCCACTCATTTGGGGTGCGAGAGATGAACAAATGCAAATGAACCCCAAATGACGAAGGTTTGAAACTAATGTGTACATGTGACATAGGAATGATGTATGGGGAATAGGGATTATGCATTATAGGTACAACGACATAAGAAATACAAAATGAAAATGATAGCATACAAGTGTTAGTGATAAACAAGCAATGCACACCTAAATAACAACTAGTAAAGTCATATGGGAAAACAACAATCAAAGACTTAATGAGTAGATTTTTGCATACATGGGACACCACTCAGGATGTCACAAGACAATCGGATCCATCAAGGCTTGTGAAAATAAGGTAACAAGTAAACAAAGGGCATAACCCGTAAACAGTGACAAATAAAGTATAAGCTGATAAAAAAACCATGATTGGAAGAATTCCTAGAAGGTAAATGCTACACATGAATCACTCATTAAAATGTTAGGAAAGATAAGCAATATGTGATAATGCAATATATGAATAGAGGAATGAAAATGTGCAATATTGTAATGATATACCTTGATAGTGAGTGAGAAAAGGTAGATACCCCCAGGAGCCTCAGTGGGACTGATAATGGATAGGACCAAAAATCATACATCATGGAACAACCTATAAGTGGCATGTATTCACCTCAAGATACCATGTGAACGCACATGTGTGTATGAAAAGTGATATAACATACTATGACCCGTAGTAACATGATAAATAAAGGTGTAATATAGAGTAGTATAAGAAAGGAAGATTGTGTCTAATCGAGATCTAAGCTAATGCTTTTGGATTTTTTATTGAAAATATATAAAATAAAATCAACTATAAGGAAGGAATAAGGATGCCCCTAGGTGTGTGTGTGTGTGTGTGTGTGTGTGTGTGTGTGTGTGTGTGTGTGTGTGAATGTGGGGTCCATATGAATAAACCCTCAATAATCAAGTATGAACTAGGAGAAAGAGTGAGTCATCAGTTGGTGTAGGGAAATTAGGATTGTTAGGATGAGAATATGGCTAAGTACAAGCCATACATGGAGGTTAAATAATGTTTTCCCATAAGAGGAGCGTGCGTGGACCATTAAGAAGTGTAAAAGATCCAGGAAGATATGCGCGAGGATAAGAAAAATATTCAAGTAGAAGTCATCCCATGAAGGTGCACACGGGAGATGGAAAGACATCAGGGCATGAAAGTCCATATATTTTGATAAAATCAACGTTGAAGCACATGTAGGATGGACAAGGACTATGTATGGATAGATCTAATTATAGGACGTGTGCATAAATAAGGCCAAGCTATTTATAGCACAGAGTGGAGATTAAAGCAGAAGTTTAGGGGCATACATTCTATAATTATCGAGTCTATTGTTAGAAATAAATCATGTAGGAGGTGAAGGAAAAGTTCCTACTTTATGGGTGTATCACATTCCTTTGCATGAGAGAGATAGAATTAAGAGAGAATATATGAGAGAGGATAGGATCATGTTGATAGTGCCTAAGGATATAAGTTAGTAAGTAGTCTATGTATAAGTGCACAATGCCCATACTATGTGATGACTCATGTGTTTGTAACAGATAACTTTGTATGGATTGTCAAGGCTAGAAGGGATGCACATGATGTAATTGGAATCTAGATCTTATGTTAATTGTTTATGTAATGAATGAATAATAAAAGATCTTATTGTTAACATTTTTTGTTGTGATTTTTTTTATGTTCTATTTTATGATGTGCATTAGTTCATATTAATTACACATCTTGCATGATCAACCTAAGAGGGAGTTGGTAGGTTGCATGTGCTTCAGGTGAGCTCTTGGACATTAGTCTAAGTGATGTTCCAGTGCACTAGATTAAACAAAGTTGGTAAATAAAATACTATGTTTTGGTTCCATTTTCATGACCTTTTCTAAATGTGATCATCAAAGATGTGACATGCACATTGATTTTCATTTGTCTTTGGAGAATATTGAGCGTTGGGTACACAACAAATATGATGAATTTTCTTAGAGGTATACCATTTGTAGCAGTTTTAATCTACTAAAATGGGTAGAAAACAATTTATATGATCCTTTATATGAGAATTCTTTAGTTTGTTCCTGGTAGAGTTACAAAAATGGGTAGCAACTTATGCAAAAAATAGAGGAATTCAGTTGGGAAAGAAGCAAGTGTGGAGCTAGGATAATTACTAAGCACTCTCTGATTTAGATGAACCATGGAATTAAATTATAGATCATTGGTGGGAAGGAGTTTTACACATTTATACTTTAGAATATGTAATTTCAACGTACTTGTGTCCAAAGGCAGTAGAGTTTCAATTCTTGTGCAAACCAAGAGGATTGTATTTACTCATGTTACACTTATCCATGAAAATATTGATAATTGAGTTAGGAATGGAAAATCTACCTATGACTAGTTAAGCTCTTGCCATGTGCAGGGGTAAGGAACATGTTTGAGAGAGAGATAGAGAGAGAGAGGAATAAGGCCATGTGGAAGTGATGCGAACCTTCTAAAAGGTGAGAGACCACATGATCATGTCCCTCAGATATTGGGAAAGTGCAGTAGAAGGACCACCTCGGTATCTAATGAAAGTGAGTCTGATGAAATATTAAGAACCATTGGCACGTATCTTACCCACTCAGATCCTACGCCCTTATGCATAATGTTTGAAATCTGGAAGTTGTTATAGAAGATAACCATAGTCATAGGGAGTAAGAGGGTAGTTAAGGATCACCATGTTGGGCTGGACATATCGATAGGCACATATTAGTATGATCACAAGATGTACAAAAGATAAAGACAACACAATAGGATCACGTATTTCAGTAAAATTTGTTTGGAAACAATCTAATAGACATGATGTCTAGATAAAGAAGTGACACACTACCCATTAGAGGTACTCCCATAGGTGAAATATTGGGGAAAATTATTGGAGTATAATTTAACACTACTATAGGGGACATAAGGTAGCACTTCTATAGGTCCATAAGTAACATCTGGAGGATTGAGAGGCTCTGGTCCTCCCCCAAGTGGAGGCAACTGTAGTGGATATCTGGGGTTAGGATCTATCCTACTATCACAATAACCACCAAGCCATATGGGGAAATGGAGTAACCTATCACCGCAACACCCTCCACAAATTTTCTTAGAGATTTCACTTTATTTACTAGAGTACCAATGTGTGGAATATGTAGCAGAGCATGCACACAAGTGAAATTATGGAGAGATAAGGGGATAACCACTTCAGATAGGAAGAAAATTCAGTTCATAACCACTTTTCAGGGTCATACACATAGTTGGTTTAGAAAGTATGAGCCCCACTAGACAAGGGTGGACTATGATGCATTGTGCACCACCTTCTTGGCAGAGTTTCCCATCTTAGAGTTTGAGTAGCAGAGCATTAGTGCACTCAAGGTTATAAATCAAGGCTTATTTGAAAGTTATAGAGAATGTGATGTGAGATTTAAGAATTTAACGTCTAAAATATCTTATGACATCATTCAGATCCAACATGTGCAATGGTTTGTGGGAGGTTCATTAACACTATTATAGAGAACGCTCTCATACAAGACATTCACCAACCCACACGAATCATTAGAAGTCACTTTATGTGTTGAATCAGTAACAAACATGGATAGTGGTGTAAGTCCATTCTTTGATGCCCAAATTGCAGCAATGGCTACTCAGTTGGAGAAGTTATCTGCTAATTCAACACATGAGACATGTATTGCACTCCAATGTATAACATGCAATGTAGAGGGGCATATAAATGCTATTTGTCTACGTAGGAATATGCATGTGCTAATGAAAGCTTGTGATATTTTCCACAAAAATCATGATGTCTACAACTGCCCACTTTTACAATGTGTTACGTAGAAAAATATCTCCTTGTATTGTAATATTTGTGATACACACACACATGCCACGGTGAATTTTCATTTGATTAATCAAATTCATGAGGCATGTTAGATAGGGGTGTGGCATAATAACACAAAAAGTAGCTCACATGTGCACAAGGGACAAAATAATGATGGGAATAATAATGAAAATGGAGGCTTCAGAGGTGGATACCATGGAAGAGGTTGTGGTGGTCATAGAGGTCAGTTCATTCAGAGATCATGCTATATATGTGGGTCACTAGACCATTATCTGTGTGAATGTCCCAAAAATCACTCCTATGCATATTATGGAAAGGCACACAAGGTTGAGAATTATCTGGATTTATACACTCACATGTGCAAAAATAAGAAGAATAAAGGTGCAGCCATGATTCAAGTTGAATATGCTAAACAAGGAAAATTTACACCAAAGACATTGAATGAATCAAAGCCACATCCAGTATTGGTTACTACATATGTAGAAGTAGCATGTTCGTGCAAGTAGGGAAAATGCAAACCACTCATCAGGAGAGAAGAGTTTATGTATCCAACAAGGTCCCTATATGTAGGCCAATAAAAGGAGGTATTTCAAGAGATAATTGGCATCATTAGAGAGATTTAATGAGAGGTACAACATATTAAGGAATATGTGCATGAGAGAGAATACATAAGGTATGATGAGATACCTTAGAAGGATGTTAATGACCTCAGAGAAGTATGTAAGATGCTCAGACAAGGAAATATCATTCATCTATTGGGAAAATGGCTATGGGAGAGTGTACTATGCATAGAAGTAAAGAAGGAATGCTAGATCCTCCATGTCAACTTATCATCGTAGGATCATGAGTATGATAAGGAAATCAAATTGGATGTTATGATTGATAGTTGTCTAATAAACAATATTTTGATTGATACATGCAAAGAAGTCGATGTACTTACACTTGATGCCTAAAACCGAATGAGAAGGTAACCATTGCAGCCATCTTCAAGTGTGTTGTATATGGAAAATAAGAAAAGGGCCGTGCCCATTGGGGTATTTAAAAATTTTACTATCACCATACAGGGAGAAAAATTCAAAGCTGACTTTGAGGTTTTGGAGTTGGCTGAAACAAACAACTTCCCTGCGCTACTAGGTCATCTTTGGTGTTATGCTAATAACATAGAATTGCTCTTCAACAAGTGATATGTAATTTTTGAGAACAACAAAGAGCATGTTATGATCCCAATGGACGACGTGAAGACTGTGCCATACACATATCTAATAAGTGAAGAATACCTTAATCGGATCTACGCGCATACAGTGTGTGACCCAAGAAATTTCGAGCCATTAAAGTAGGGTGTATTTTAGTGGGGAGACATGCAGTCCATCAAAGACACTATAAGTGTTACTTGTGATAACTGGGCTCATGACACTTATGAGATGGTTGGTTGTGAATTTTGAGGAAGAGTTATAAGAATAGTTCGGTCACGACCATTAAGATAGATGGGAAATACCAAATTTTTGAGGTATACCAAGGAAGAAAGGCCTGATTCATTCTTACACATGATAAAAGTTCATGTATGAAATGAATGGGATAGAAGCAATATGTTAGTTTACTCTCTAAGAGGTACAATACCACATTGGTGGTTCATGTATAGAGACAACTTGTTAGGTAAGTAAACAATAAGATTTTTCTTCTTAACAAGGTTTGTCGGGAATATTATTTCTTAACAAATATCAAACTATGATGGGAAGACCTCTCCCACGACACACATTCACAACTGTGAAAAGAATTGGATGACAAGATAAGATGTACTACCTCCATTTTTATGCGTGCACAAGTTCTATTGTATACTACGTAGATACGCGTGTGTTATGGTATATACACGTAGAGTTAAGGAAAGAGACTGTGAGTTGGTGTGACTTAACTTTGGGTATCGTGCACACTTTTGATTATTTTTCTACTAAGACACCTATCAATGAAGCTCTATAGATAATGATGAGCATAACTCTAGGAAATAACATGAAGGTAGAAGATCTTGTAACTCAGTTATAAGGTGAGACTCCTCTACCTAAGCATGTGAATGCTAGTGACTAGATGACTTCTGATGAACAAATCATACGGCGAGCTTGAAAGGAAAAGAAAAAGCTCGTATATCTTATTGATGATGAAGAGGTCAAGGACATGACTATAGAACATGAAAAAGGCAAGTGTGAGATTTTGATACTACATATGAATATGCACATGCATACCATGTACCAATGAAGACCAATAAGGTAAACATTGGGAGTGAAGATGTGCCAAAGGAGATGATAATTGGTGACTATTGGTCTGAACCTGAGGTCACAAAAATAATCAAGATTTTGTGTGATTTTCAAGATCTATTCCCAAGGGGATATCATGAGTTGAAGGGTGTTCATCCAAATTTGTGTGAGATGAATATCAAGCTTAAGGATAATGTGATCGGTTTGTAAGAGGCTTTACTGGATGAATCCTAATCTATGTACATCAAGGTAAAATATTAAATTGATAAAATTTTGAAGGTAGACAGTTATTGATCCCATTGAAGAATCACAATGGATCAACCCAATGGTGATTAACATCAAGAAGGATGGGAGGATAAGGATTTTTGTTGACTATAGAGTCTTAAATGCTTTGTGTGTCATTGATCCTTTCCCCACACCATTCACTGAAGAAATCCTAGAGGGTGTTGCAGGGTGTGAGATATATTCTTTCATTGATGGATTCTCAGGATACCATCAGGTTAGAATCACGTGTGAAAATCAGGAGAAAAACATTTGCAATTGAATGGGGATGTTTTTCCTACACAATTATGCCCTTCTGGATTAAAGAATTTACCAGTTGTGTTCTTGTGCATCGTTGTGCAAGTATTTCAAGACTTTATCCATAAATTCCTTCAAGTTTATTTGGATAATTGGAATGGTATATGACCTGGTGAACAACCATTGTGATTTTCTGTGACTAATGTTTGAAATATGTATGCAACTTAGCATATCCTTAAACATTAAGAAGTGTATATTTCGCTACACCATTTGGTACTTTCTGGGACACATCATCTGCAAAGAAGGCTTGTTGGTAGATCTATCCAAAATTGTAGTTATTTTGGTTTAGTAGGAGCCAACCAATCAAAGTGAAGTGTACATAATTCCTTAGACATACTATATATTATATGAAATTCATTAAGGAGTATGTTAAGATTGTTATACCACTTGAAGAGATATTGAAAGAAAGAAGAGAGTTTTATTATAAGGATGCACAATAAAAACCATTTGAAACTTTGAATAGAATACTAACAACCACACCCATTTTATGATTCCCTTCTTGGAATCTATCATTTCATGTCCATGTGGATACCTCTGGAACAACCATTGGAGTAGTGTTGGCTCAAGCAAGGGAAGGTAATGTAGATCACCCTATCTATTTCGTGAGTAGGAAGTTGACACCAGTTGAATAAAATTACACAACCACAAAGTGTAAAGCATTTATCAATGGTGTACATTTAGCATTGGTTCAGACAATATTTACTGGTAACACCATTTATATTCTACACTGATCATATGGTACTTAAGTATCTTGGTTAATAAGCTAGTTTTATAAGGGAACATTTATCGTTGGATACTTTTATTCTAGGAGTTTGAGTTTTCCATCATTTTCAAGCTGGGAAATAACAATTTGGGACCATACCATTTGTCATGGATAAAATTTGGTGAGGACATGCAAAGCATAAAAACACTATGTCAGATGCTCAGTTTCTTTTCATATTATAGCACGTGCTAGCTAATTTAGAGGACATTGCAATATTCTTGTGCATAAGAGTTAGACCTGAGGGAATGAAAACAAAAAGAAACTCACCATTTGTACAACACCCTACCAGTTAGTCAGAGGAGACCTATACAAGATGGGTAGAGACAAAGTTTTATGCATGTGTGTTTTGGAACATGAGCATGAAGCCATCATGGAGGAAGTGCACATGGTGAGGATAACATGTTGACATTATGCAGGTGAAGCTACAATGCATATGATATTACTTGCAATATTATGGTGGGAGACACTTTACAAGGATACCAAGGCCTTTGTCAAAGTCTGTGATCATTGTTCAAAGAATAGGGAAACTAGGACATCATGATGAAATTCCACTGCGACCTATAGTAAGCGCATGACCTTTTGAGAAATGAGAAATATAATTTTTCAGTCCAATTGCACCAGTTACACACAGGAAAGGTGCACGCTACACCATCACATGCACATATTATTTGACAATATGGGAAGAAGACAATACCCTCAAAGGATTGCATTGTAGCTATAACAACAATATTTTTATGGGAGAACATCATTAGTCAGTATGGTTATCCATTGAGTCTTACCAATGATAGGGGCACTCATTTCTTGAATGGAAAAATTCAAATATTGCTAGTAAAAGTTTATGGTATCTCATCATAAGACTACCCCTATCACCCACAAGAAAATGGTACTACAAAGGCCTTCAATAAGATCTTGGGACATACATTGACAAAAATCTGTGATGTAAGTAGAAATGATTGAGATGAAAAAGTATCGGTTGTACTATGGGCCTATAGAACTACTTATAAAAGGTTGAATAATGCTAGACTCTTTCAATTAGTGTTTTATGTAAAGGCAATTTTAGTTGTGGAATTCATGTTACCTTCCCTGTGTATTGTGCATACAAGAGGACTTTCTGATGAAAAGGTAGTAAATGGGTGCTTCAATAAGCTAATGCAATTGGATGAATGATGAGAAATTGCGTGTTGGAGTCAGAAGATAGAAAAATCAAGACAAAAGGCTTGACATGACAAGCATTTTAAGAACAAGTACTTTTGAGGTTAGATGTGATGATGCTTTTATATGATTCTAAGTTTACGTGCCACCCAGGAAAGATAAAAGTTCATTGGTTGGGACCATTTAAAGTAACAAAGATATTGGAATTAGGTGCATGTCAGTTACAAGTGTTGGATGACACCATGTTGCCCAGTTACTTTAATGGGGGTAGGCTAAATCCCTACTATAAATAAGCTTCAATTTTATGTTGCAATAAGGCATTCTTGCTAGTTAGATTAGTTTCCATTTACTTTTTACTTTTTTTGTTATAATAAGTGTGCTTGTGCACAGGAGTTGATCATTCTATCTTAGAATGATGGGTAGAGGACAACACATGCTTTTTCTCATGGGGTAGGCAAGTAAGGTGTGTAGTGGAAAAAGGTGAAAGGCATGCAATGGGGAAAAATGTAAAATCATGCAAAGGAAGTGTTATTGTGGTTGAGAGGGTAAGGTGTGTGTTCTTAGATTGATGGAATTGCTCACATAGACTTGATGAATGAAACAACACATTGTGTAATGCGAGAGAGGTAACACAGAGGAAAAATACTTGGTAAAGTGGCACAAATGAAGAATAAGTGTGACATAGGAAGGTACATGCATATGGGTTTGCATCTTGAGAAGTTTTCACAATTCAGAAGGTTATGACTTTGAGCACTGGAGAAGTTTGTGGAAAGAGGTGGAAAAAATCAAAAAAGAGTGGGAAAACACAAAAAACAATTTAAATCTAAAAAGTAGTGGTAGGTGATTGTATTTAATGTGGTATAAATTTTAAAATCTATAAAAGGGAGAAGAAGTGTGATAATTCCTACCTTACTATTGAGAATTTTTGCATGAAAGAGCTCTTGATAACTTGAAAATGTGTGTGATTACAAACTAAGAGAGAATAAGAGAAAACCAGAGTATGATTGAGAGCATAAAACCCTTAGAATTAAACCATAGCTCCTTATGATAATTCGTAACTATGAAGTGGTGGAAGGGAGAGTTGTGAGATGGAATTTCAGAGTTAGAGATAGAGTGATTGAAGGGTTGAGTAGCAAAACCCTGATTTTTCAACACCTAGGGTTAAGAAACAAAATTCACAGGTTTCCATAAGTTAAGATAACTACAAAAGGATAAAGTGAATAATGACACCCAAAGAAGATGCCCAATGACCAATAATCCCAGTAGAAGAATGCCCTGATGAATGGTTTTCTGAGATGTAATATCCAGAAGAGGTGATTATGGGAAAACCATGAGTATCGCAACTTTAGAAATACAAGATTAGTGAGTACAACCACCACACATAAGGACATGAGACAAACATCAGGAATGATGTAATGAAGGAAATGATCCAAAGGATAATGGAAGGGAAAATAATTTTTGATGACAAGGTGTGTAAGACACTTGGAAGGGGTTGACGTACTATAACTATATGAATTACACTACTTTGGTAAGCCCACACACATGTACTAGTGGTTGATGTTTCGTCCATAAAGATTACTTCTACTTCACATGATAGGAGTGATGTGCTTGGATGCTAAATTAATTGGAAGAGTAACTGGGTTGCGTGAAACTAGGAGAATATATAAAATTTGATCTACATGACTAGGAATCGATAGAGGCAACAACCAAAAATTTGTCATTATTAAAGGAAAACTCACGCTTTCAACATTGAGAAGACTGCTGATCACAAGAAACTAGAGTGGTTGCACACCTGGTAAGTTGCAAGTTGGGTACCTGTGAGAGATGGGAAGAGGTAAACAAAAATTTTTTACATATCGTGCACAAGATGGTGTACAAGACCCAATATAACAGTGCCTTGGTTATAGCTGAAGGCATTATAGATGAAGCAAGTACACAGAGAGAGGAGATAAATTACTTGGGGTTATATCCTATTTTTAATTATGCTTTGGGAGATAGGAGTGTTAAATGTCCAGAGGATAAACATTTGGGAGCACTCCTATTGAGAAGAAGTCTCTGATATAGTTATTTGGAAAGTATACTTATGATGGGGCCATCATCCAATCCATACAAGATGTAACTTGAAAGATGGTATAAAAGAATGCGTGAGGCCTTTGAAAATGAGTGGTGTGTGTCGAGGGAAGTTTCCATCAGTATTAACTAGGACAGGCAAAGTTTACAGTAATGCAACACTTCATCCTTGGAAGAATTTTTGTTGAGCAATGGGGAGATGGGACCATGGTGTAAAATATGCCTTACATTCAATGCAAAGTATTTTAAAAGTGTGGTGAACAGGATCAAAGATAAAAAATAGTTAAAATTCAATGCATAAATGGTAGCCTCAGACCACCATACATTGTGCAAGACATATGGTTATGAGTCAAAGGTGCCATATGTGAAACAATGGAGACATATAGCATATAAACTCAATCTTACATTGGTAGTTGGACACAAAGGCTTGCATGGTTTACATCTACCTACAACCAAAGCTTAAGGATGGAAAAGTGATTGATGTGCATGACCTTAAGCTTTCACAGCCTCCCCAAAAGGTGACTCGGTGAATATTCCTAAGCATAGGTGCGAGAAAACTCCTCCACACGAAGGAAGAAGAAGAAGAAGAAGAAGAGACAAAGTTTGTGCTTGATCATAGAAGAAGGAAGAAAACGTAGAAAAAACACCATGAAGTGACCACTTCACACACCCATCAGTTATCCCCACATGAACATGCATGCATAACTGATCCAACTAGAGGAAGATCAACCTCATGTTATACATGATCTAGACCAAGAAGAGGAGGACTTGGAACAACTTGTGCATGAAGAGGAACATCAAGAATACATGGAGAAAGAACATAAAAGAGCAAAATGAAGAGAAATAACATAAAGAACATATGTGATGAGGAAAAAACCTAGGGGCAAAGAAGTGGAGAGGGCCAATGCATCAGTGAAGGGAAATAGGCACACACAATTTTACAAATTGCTCAAGAGATACCACAAATATCATGCACAAGTGGAAGAAGGCCAAGACATTCCCCATAGGCACTCACAAATTTATATATAAATGATCCTTCAAATTTTGAGGGAAAGGTTTCAAAGGTTTGGTACCCATAGAAGATATTTTTTAGTGGGGTGTTTGATAAGGTTAAATCCCATCCACATGAGGAAGATGCTCTCTTGCAGTTTTGTAGAACTCGTATGGAGGAGACAAAGATTTCAGAGGTGTAAAAAGTGTCAATTTTGGATTTAAGGTAAAATAAATAGTTGGGAGCCTTCCCAATAATTGAATCTACCCAACTCTCATATGAGCAAGTGAGAAATGCTCTGAATAAGATGGCCTTTGAGATAGGAATGTGAAATATTGATAAAGGGATGACAATAAAGAGAATGCAAAAGAACATAGAGAGGAAGGATATAAATAATGAGAGACTGGAAGAGGAATTGAGTGACAGAAAGAAAGAGGTGGCCAGTTTTGTATAAAAAATTGTCAACCTAATAAATAATATTATGTACACGTGCCCAGATGTGGTAGCACATGTCAAACTAGATCATAATACAGAAATGGAATACTTACAGGAGTTGGTACATCTACTACTGGTTAAAGTAAATAATGGGCTAGGGATTTTAGCTGAAGAGATGGCCAATATAAATAAGGCCAAGGTGGAGAAACAAATAGAAGAATATATTGCAATATGAGCGGAACTGAAGAAATTTGTGTGATAGACCGAGAAGATTTTTTCTAACTTCCAAGGTATATCAATGGTCCTAGATGTTCACACAGTAGAGGAAAAGGCAGAAGTGAATAAACTTTAGTGATGCAAAGCATACAACAAATTTACTCACTCAAATAGGTTAGAATGATTAGATACCCCAAAATTGCCTCAAACTTGCAAAAATATCACTTTTGCCAATGGAATAAAGTCTTCAAACCTATACTTTTAGCCTCAAAATTCTCAAGGTGGAAGATGTAAAGGTTTTCACATATTCTATAATCTCTAATCATGTCAAATCCATCCTCAAACTAATTAAAAACACAAGATTTAGTCAACTTGACCTTATTTTATTCAAATTGCCCTTAAGTTACTCAAGAACAAGGTGTCTGGTGGGTTTGAGTTTAGAACAATCTACAAGGCCCCAGGAAAAGTTATAAATTGATCTGGATACCCTTTTTACTACTTAAGGTGTGGGGAAAGGGTTATTTTTTATTTCTAGTGTATATGCTCCTTTTCTCTCTACTTTACCTCGAAGACCTATTCCTCCTTACTAGCCCTATTAAAGGACAAAACCAAGCATATATTTTGATGCAAAGTCTCAAATTACAAACACATCACTATTTTGGGTATCCATTTGGGTTTTCTTCATGTAGGAAAAATTTCACATTTACTTTCTTCGTAAAGTATGCCTCAACGTCACTATCTTAAACCTCTAATTAGGCCTCAATCATGCATGTATATGACTGTAGGATGAATGATAGGGTTTTCTATCATCTAATAACTTGTCAAGGAAATTTATTCTTTATTATTGTTGGGAAACCTATGAAGATGATCACTATTAAATTTTAGCTTTTGAAAATGAGTTAAAGATGCTCAAATCCTATTTTCTCACTAAACCCAAAGAGGGTTTTGTACTGAGCCCGAGAATAATATTTTCCTTACCAAATCGAATTTGTTTTACCTCAAAGTGCCAAATGACCTTGGTCAGGCCTATGTAAACATTTGGAAACTAAATGGCTTACTAGTAAGGTTCTTAATACCACTTACACACACAAATGACAAGATTGGTTATTGTCTTGCCTCCAAAACAAAGTTTATTAGCTTTGGAATGCACTAAACAAATGATATTAATTTCTTCCCTTCTTCAAGGTCCTGAGGGGTATGTGTATTCATTATGTATCTATCACAACTCAAACTTCAACGGTGTTCTCATTCCTCTCACTCAAAGCTATTATTCAAGGTCTGAAACTTGTTTAAATTGTTTTGAGTCATAGTAATGCTACAATATACAAGCACTAATATTAATCAAGACAGTGAGTTCATCCAATACCAATATTACAAGAGATATCAATGCTTACCAACATACATCAATTATCAACAACAAGATTATTAGCCCTAAAATCATGCTTTTCAGTCTATCAAATGATCAAACTCAACCAAACCAATCGTTATAAATTTGTTTGCAAACAAAAATCCCAGAATTCTTCTTAGAGCTCCCAAATTTATTCTCATTCGATTGATCAATAAGGGAAAATGGTTATAAGATGCATTTTATATTGTCTTGGCTCCATAACTGACCTCAAGGGTCATATAATCAAGACACGTGGAGATTACCTATCAAGAAGGAGCTCAAACAAGATTATGAGTTACAAACCCCAAAATAACACCCTAATGAGACTTCAAGACCTCATATTATTTATAAAATCATCTATAGAACCTAGTAGGACCCCATAATATCACTTACACTAAACCCCCAAGCCAAAATTATCCCCAATAAAGTGTGAATTTTCAAATGTGCAAAATGGATGGAAACTCCACAGTTTGAATTTTTGAATTGTTGGTCACCCTAAGACACATGAAAATGACTCCAAGGACCTCTAAAGACCTTATCAAGCCAAAACTGGACTAGATACACCTAACCTATCTTAGAGAGTGATGCTCTTGCATCATAATCCCAAGGAAAATGAGAAGTCTTCCCATGTTTATTTGATTGCAAGCTTGTTTTCTCTTTCTTCCTTTGCTTCTAGTTAAACATGATCTCCTGAGAGTACTTCTTGACTGAGTTTGTTGCTTCAAGTGTCCACAATGATTGTACCATGCTTCTTGCAAGTATTTTCATCCTTGAATCAATTATCTTCATGATAAAATGACTATATTCAGATTGTATAATGTCCTTTCCACCTTTTGATTGAATTTACACACCTAATCCATGCTTATATGTGATATTTCTTCTTGTTATTTGACTATTAAACTAGCCTTTACATCCTTATTTTGATCTTCATTGTTCATTTCACCTTCAAGACTAAAAAATTATGGCTTTTTATTGAGGTATTCACCTTCATATGATTATTCTTTCACCTTTCCTAGTAACAAACTTGTATACACAACATCCAAAGAAACATTAGATGGAAAATTCTAAGATTTCTCTTCATTCTTAACCACCATGTTCTCTTTATGCTTGCTCTCCTCGTGTTCTTGCATTATTTGGTCTTATTGGACTATTTTGTCACACTTTAAAAGATCGTTTTCATCCTTCATTATGTTTGATTGCTTCTTGTATTCTCTATGTTCTGAGTTAGATCCATTTTTGACTACCTCTACTAGCTAATCATTGTCCTTACTCTTAGTATGATCTGTTGGTCCTCCTTATTTACCCTTCTCACTCATTCTTATTTGCATATTCCTTTGATATTCTTATTCTCCATTCAATCATTTCCACATCTTGTTGATTGTGCCCATTTTTATTTCTTCCACATCATCCTCTTCTTCCTGTTGAGATAATTTTTTCAACCCCATGAACATCACTCTATGATGCTTGGCATGCCATACTTTCCTATCCGTCAATGGATTCAAGGTATTCCTAATCCCATTCTTCACAAAAGTGTATGTGTTTTTCCATCCATCATGGATGGCCTTCCTATCAAATTGTCATGGTCTACCCAATGGATGATGACATGCATCTATGGGAAATATATCATATAAAACCTGATCATGATATCTACCAACTAAACACTATTTATTTACCAACACTTGATGATCTCTTTGAACCTAATAGACTTTCTATGGATTAGGATGCCTCATTCTCTTCAAATTTAACTTCTTAACCATCTCAGAAGAAACTAAGTTATCAGTACTACTATTATTAATAATAAGTTTGTAAAATTAACTTTTACTTTGTGTATGGTCCTAAATAATGTCCTCCTTTGTGTTCGTTCTTCACTCCTTCTACTTGCATTCATCAAGGTTCTTCTCATCATCAATGTTTCACCTAATTTTGGTTCCACTAGTAGTGATGGTGATGCCACACTCTCTTCTTCATCTGCATGAGCAATTTGATTCCTAGCTTCATTAACTTTATTGGTGCTTTCTTATGGATGTGCAGGACATTTAAATGGCCTATGTCCAATAAATTTATTACACTTATGCACCTACTAGTGAATTCACCTCTTCCTCTTCCAAATCCACATCTACCTCTATATGAATATCCACCTCTAGATGTGTTATGATTTTGTGAGCTATTTAATTCTTCCTCATTATATTGTTGTTGTTGTTGTCCTCTACTTTACTGTTGACCTCTTCCTCTCACTCCTCTTCATCTACCTCTTAAATAGTGTGTTTGTTATCTTAACAATTTCTCCTTTTCCTTCAAGGTTGATTGGTATGCCTCCTCCACTGTTCTTAGATTAAACAAACTTATTTCATCATGTATGTTTAGCCTCAAACCATTCACATATCTAGCCACCTTTTTATCATTATCCTCTATGTGACAATATCTCAAAGCCAATTTGTAAAAATATTCATTATAGTCAGCTACATTTAGTTCTCTTTGCCTCAAATTTTACATTTTTTGAATAAACTAATCTTGTAATCTGAGGGGATAAAATTTCCTTTTAACGTTTCCGCCATCTTGTCCCATTTCGTAATCTTATCTTTTCCTTTGTTTATCTTTTACTCTTGCACAAAATCCCACCAAATAGAAACATGTCTTGTTAGTTTTATACATGCAAATTTCACCTTTTTATCCTCTACAATGTTCTCAAAATCAAAGTACTTATCCATTTTTTCTATCTAGTTTATCAACTCTTCTAGATGAAAGATTCCACCATACACTGGTACCTTCACCATTGGCTTAGTACTTGCTCCCATGACTACCTTTAGTATTCTTACTTCTAGTCCTTATTCCTCTAATTCTCTCTCTGTTGCCACTTCTCTTTCTTTCTCTTTTTCCTTGTCACTATCTTCATCCAATGCTCTCAATCTATCATGTATGTTTCTCAATATCAAAACCAACTCATTATCCCTTGGTTGCTCTCTATTTCCTCATATGACCACTCTTCTTAGTGGCATCTTGACAATCTTCTTCTTTTCTCTTCCCTTCACCACTTCTTTTTATTTTTTTATTCTTCTTTGTCACTTTATTTTTATTCTCTGCTATGATACCAAATTATGTAGAACATACAACAGATTTACTCACTGAAATAGGTTAAAATGATTAGATAACCCAAAACCGCCTCAAACTTGCAAAAAAGCTCACTTTTTGTCAATGGAAAAAAGTATTCAAACCTGTAATTTTGGCCTTAAGATGCTCAAGGTGCAACATATAAATGTTTTCATCTATTTTACAATCTTTAATCATGTAAAATCCATCCTCAAACTGATTAAAAACACAAGATTTAGTTAGTTTGACCTTATTTTGCTCAAAGTGTCCTTAAGCTATTCAAGAACAATGTGTCTAGTGGGACAAAACCAAGCATATATTTTGATGAAGTGCCTCAAATTACAAACACGTCAATTTTTTTGGTACCCATTTGGGTTTTCTTCTTGTAAGAAAAATTTTGCATTTACTTTCTTTGTAAAGTATGCCTCAACCTCACTGTCTCAAACCTCTACTTAGGTCTCAATCATACATGTACATGACTGTAGGACGACTGTTAGGTTTTTCAATCATACGAGAAATTTTCAAGGTAATTTTCTTCTTGATTATTGTTGGGAAACCTATGAAGATGATTACTATAAAATTTTAGCTCTTGAAAATGAGTTAAAGACCCTCAAATCCTATTTTCTCACTAAACCTTAAGAGGGTTTTATATTAAGCCCAAGAACAATGTTTTTCTTACAAAATCAAATTTTCTTAACCTCAAAGTTCCAAATAACCTTAGTCATGCATGTACAAACACTTGGAAACTAAATGGCTTACCAGTAAGGTTCTTGATACCACCAATCCACACAAACGATAATATTGGCTATTGTCTTGCCTCCAAAACAAAGTTTATTAGCTTTGGAATGTACTAGAAAAGTAAGTTTAATTTCTTCCCTTCTTTAAGGTTCTAAAGGGTCTATGAATTTGTTATTTCTCTCCCATAACTCAAAATTCACAGGTGTTCTCATTCTTCTTACTCAAAGCTATTATTCAAGGTCTAAAACTTGCTTAAATTGTTCCGAGTCATAGAAATGCTACAATATACAAGCACCAGTCTTAATCAATACAATGAGTTCATCCAAAATACCAATAATACAAGGGATATCAATGCTTACCAACATACATCAATTATCAATAACAAGATTCTTATCCCTAAACTCATGCATGGCAGTCTATCAAATGATCAAACTCAACAAAACCAATTGTTATAAATTTGTTTACAAACAAAAATCCCATAATTCTTCTTGGAGATCCCAAATTTATTCTCATTCGATTGATCAATAATGGAAAATAGTTACAAGATGCATTTTATACTCTCTTGGTTCAAATTACCTCCATATCTGACATCAAGGGTCATAAGACTAAGACACATGTGGAGGTTACCTATCAAGAAGGTGGTCAAACAAGATTATGAGTTACAAACCCCAAAATAACACCGTACTAAGACTTCAAGACCTCATATTGTTTATAAAATCATTTATATAACCTAGTAGGACCCTTAGAACACATACCAAACCCCTAAACCAAAATTAGCCCCAACAAATTTCAAATTTTCAAATGTGTAAAATGGATGAAAACTCCACACTTTGAATTTTTGAATTGTTATTTGCCCCAAAACGCCTTAAAATGACTCCTAAGATCATCAAGAGTGATGCTCTTGCATCATCCTGACCTCATTTTTGATGAACAGAGCTGAGCATGATAGGATTTTACAATAATTTAATAAGAATAAGCATGCAACAAAGGAAAAGTGTGACATAATTGAGAAAATACTTGGAAAGATCCAGATTATGGTGATGCACAAGGTGGATGGTATAGAGGGTGTCACAACATATTGGGATGTCATATTGGAGTTATAGGAGAAGGTTGAGGGCTTAACTTTAGAAAACATTTTGGAAATTGTTGAGGTAGCCTCAAACAAAGTGTCAAGTGAGTTGGAAAAGTGGAAGAAGTTAGAGAATGGGATCAACTTATAGTTTCCATAACTTCTACCATCACCATATCCAAACCTTGTACACATGCATGGAAGCAATTCTTTGTTATTTTAGTTAGGGTAATATTACCTGCCATTTTTTAGACATTCTTACGTTCTCTTGGACTAATATTTTATTCTTTATATTGTCAAGGATGGACAATAATCCTAGAGTGCGGTAATGTTAGGCTAAACATATGGCTAAGTACAAGCCATATACAAAGGTTAAAGATTATGTGTAGAGGGACGCATGTGGACTATAGAAAAGTGTCAAATAGACAAGAAGATATCAGCAAGAGTAGGCGCTAGGATAGGGAAAATATGTAAATATAAACCTGTGTGTGAAGGTGCACATGGGAGATGAAAAGACATCGAGGTGCGAAGGTCCGCACATAGAGAGATAGATTCAGGAGTTAGCCAAATTCAAAATGGGCTAGAAATAGGAAAAGCATAGATGGCATGATAAGCAAGCAAAAGCTATATTTGGACAAAATCAACGTTAAATCACATGCAAGATGGATAAGGACTATGCATGGACATATCTAATTATAGGATGAAAGCATGGATAAGGAAAAGATATTTATAACATAGAGTGGAGATTAAAGCAAAATTTTAGGAGCATGTAGTCTATAATTAGGGAGTCTATTGTTAGAACTAAAGCATGTAAGAGGTGAAGGAAAAATTCCCACCTTATATATATATGTTGCATTCCCTTGTATGAGAGATATATACTTTGGAGAGGATATAGGAGAGAGGTTATGAGCACCATTTTCATGTTGATAGTTCCTAAGGATCTGCGTCAATGAGTAGTCTATGTATGAGTGTACGATGTGCATAGTGTATGATATCTTATGTGTTTATAAAGGATAACTTTGTATGGATTAATAAGGATAGAATGGATGTACATGATGTAATTGAAGTCTAGATCCCATGTTAACTATTTATGTAATGAATGAATGATAAAAGATCTTATTGTTAACATATGTGTTGTGTTATTCTTAGTTTATCTTCTATCTTATGATGCATAGTGGTTTATACTAATTTTGCATGATCAACCAAAGAGGGACCTTGTAGGTTGCACGCACTTCAGGAGAGATCTTGGACATTAGTCTGAGGGATCTGCCAATGTCCCTGACTAAGTAGGGTTGGTAAATAAAATACTAAAAGGATTCCCCCAAGTGTGAATGTCAAAAGTGTTGGTGCTTAATTTGATCTTTCCCCATTTTTCCTTAAAATTATTCAGTTTGTGAGCTCTGTCATATTTTCTATCTCCCCGTGTTGATGTGTGAAAGCTCTATCCTTCATTTGTTTGTCATGATCAATCCCTTCCTTTGGTCGAGGATCATTTTAAATCCAAAATTTGTTTTCCATTCCTCTGTCCATGTGAAAGAATTTATAACTTGGGCATAAACTCAGGTTTTTTCCCTTCCTTCCATTTTTCCACAGTCATGTTTTGTTTTCCCTGTCAATTTTTATCCCAATACATGTGGAAAAGTGGTTCTTCTGATTTGATGTGGCTCGGTGGATCACATTTGGGCCTTATAACATTTCCAAATTCTTTGTCCTTAAAGAAAGATTCATTTTCGGGTGTAAATGGTGATTTCCCTACATTTTACAGTTTGACAAGTGTGTTTTCCCTATCAAATTTATATCTCAGCATATGTGGAAACAATTTAAAATCATTTTACTTTAATTTGTTGATAAATATTGTTTGTAAGCCTTTGAGTGTATCTTAGGCATGAGGAACTAGGGGTCTTTGATGGTTAATTGAGTCTTTGGCTTGATCCTTCATGTTAAATTCTTGGAGATTGTGTGAAAACGTGCAAATCTGGGCCTCCATTGATGCACACCTTCTGGTTGAAGGAATATTTTAGCTATTTCGAAGCATTATGTCATTTATTTTTCCAAATGTTGTGAAGGTTCTCAAATATCTGACATAATCAATTTTATCATGCTTAATCTCCCACCAAAATTATTCAAAACAATGAATCCTACCTGAACTACCCCTGTTTTCCTTGTATTTCCACAAATGTATAAATTCTACTGCCAAAATATGTAGAAGCAATCAGGATCCCATAATGTCTTTAGTAACCTTTAGCCTTGTTTAGAAAATATCACCATTATTTATAAGTGATAACTTGTGAGAGTTAAATTCTGGTGCATTGATCATATTTTCTCAGGATCCCCTTTCAAATTTATGCAAAGAAGGATATCTTCATTCACCTTCACCGATGGAGGTTACAAAATGGGTCCTCTCACCCTGGTCAAAAGGCACGGCCTAAAGTAGTGAGGATAGATCAAATCCTTAATGGAGGTGTTATCCATTTCTCCAACACTCGAGTGACAAAGAGTCAGAAAAATCCCCTCCCTGGCTACAAAATGACTCATAATATGATCTATCTCTCTCAGTGTCCTGCTAAATCTTTGATGTTTCTCAGTTTCTAAGGGAGAATCAATTTGGATACCAACACCAGAATGGCACCATTTCCATGGACATGAAGTTATGTGCGAAGTTTGAACACCATCAGAAACACATATAGACCCTAGTAAATGCTTCTTACAATTTTTAAAGTGTAAATATGTTGTTGAAATGTCATCCTGTGTCCAGATTTGTAAGAATCAAGCAAAGTTACAAGTTTTGCATGCAATATTTCTAGTTTCTGTGGTTTTTTGCACTAAGTTTACATCATCAAAGTTAAATATGGGTAAAGGAGGGTCAGTGTTAGGTTGTGGAGCCTGTTTTCATGTGTGAAAGTGTTGAAGACTATACACTAAGAGTACTGTACACTTTTCATGTATCCTCGCCGGGGTTCGGGGGCGCAGCCCCCGAATTTTTTTTTTTAGGCGTAAAATTTTTTGGCCTCGAAAAATGCACCCGACATATTGGGAAATGTGCTTTTCTCATATGGGTGAGTTTTTTGGCCCATAGGTTTATGGGACAGGTTTTGCCCATGGTTTTGATACCCACGGTTTTGTAAAACTACTTAAGCAGTTGTCTATTTATATGGTCTTATGCATATGATAGATGTACAAGAAAATGTATTGCAAATGTGTTTTGAATTCGGCTGTGAATTCTGTAGAGTTTGTTGAGCATAGCTCCAAATGGATCTGGGTATTGTATTGAGAGAGCGGTGGCTTGTAATAAAATCTGAGCAAGTGATTCTTGGTGGACGTAGCCCAAATTGGGTGAACCACATTAAATACTGTCTCTTAGTGTTGTGTTATTTTATTCTGTAATTTTATTTGAGATCTGTAATAATTTCTGCATATTAGTTTCTACTGTTACGATTATGTGAGGGATTTTTTCACATATTTTATCCCTTATTTCCTAACAGTCAGATCTATGAAGCTTTGCATGAATTTAGTGTTGATAGACATTTGACAGATCAATTTTAGTGCATTTACACAACTAAGGTGAAAATCCTTAGTGGCAACTCCGTATTGAATGAATTTTTTATAAATTTCAGTGTCTTAACCTCTGTCAATTGCAATTTATCACTAATATTTGTAAATATGGAAGGAATAAGATCTTTCTTCACTAGAGACCCTACCAGAAAGTTGTTTCCAGAGCTAGGAAAGATGAATTCAGAAGGAAGAAGAATCTAGAAAGTTATTGGAGATCAAAAATCAAGAAAAGAGTTATCAATTGTGGAAACTGATCATCCTGTCATTGAAGATTGCCATACTTCCTCAAGTGCTTCTGAATCAGGAAGTCTCTTTGTAAATCCGAATTCTCCAACTGAAGAGGCTCCTTCTTTTGTATTTGAAAAATTTTCATCTCATTATGTCCTTGTGTTCTCTAAAGCTGATAGTATCTTCCAAGAAATAGATTTTTTAGAGAACATTCATTCTGAGAATTGTATTCCTGTGCCCCACAGACCCCTCACTCCTCATCATTTTGTTTCTTCTATAAGATAACCTCCCCAAAACAATATGGCCCAACCCCCATCCAAACCTCCATTTGTTGTGAACACTTTTGGTCCTATATATTTCAGAGGCATGGTTGGATATCCAAATGTTTTACCCCAAGATGTTATAAATAGACTGCCTAAATTTCAAGGAAATAATGCCATGACTGGGGATCAACACTTAAATATTTTTGTCAATATGATGGAAGACTTTGAGATCAAATTTGAGGATGTGTACATAAAATTGTTTATTCATACTCTAGAAGAGGATGCATGGGACTGGTATAAATATTTTATAGACAACTCCATTGATTCATGGACATAAATGAAGAATTATTTTAGATTGTAGTATGGAGATAAAAAAGACCCTAGGTTTCTTTTATCATAATTTGAAAAGATAAAAAAGAATCCTAATGATTTTTTCCATGACTTCAATACAAGGTTCAATAATGTTAGGTTTTGGAGCCTGTGTTCATGTGTGAAAGTGTTGAAGACTGTACACTAAGAGTACTGTAAACTTTTCATGTATCCTCGCCGGGGTTCGGGGGCACAGCCCCCGAAAAAAAAAAAATTAGGCGTAAATTTTTTTGGCCTCGAAAAATTGCACCCAAAATATCGGGAAACATGCTTTTCTCATATGGGCGAGTTTTTTTGACCCATAGGTTTATGGGACGGGTTTTTCCCATGGTTTTGATACCCACGGTTTTGTAAAACTGCTTAAGCAGTTGTCTATTTATATAGTCTTATGCATATGATATATGTACAAGCAAATGTATTACAGATGTGTTTTGAATTCGGGTGTGAATTCTGTAGAGTTTGTTGAGCATAGCTCCAAACGGATCTGGGTATTTTATTGAGAGAGCAGTGGCTTGTAATAAAATCCGAGCAAGTGATTCTTGGTGGACGTAGCCCAAATTGGGTGAACCACGTTAAATATTGTCTCTTTGTGTTGTGTTATTTTATTCTGTAATTTTATTTGAGATCTGTAATAATTTCTGCATATTAGTTTCTACTGTTGCGATTCTGTGAGGGATTATTCCGCATATTTTATCCCTTATTTCCTAACAATTGGTATCAGAGCCTGGTTTGGTTTGCTGAAGTGTTGAATCGCAGGGAAAGTTTTTAGCTTGAGTGGGAGCTATGGTAGATGAAGGAAGATCTAGGGTTGATAAATTCAATGGGCAGAATTTCAGTCTTTGGAAGATGCAGATGGAAGATTACCTTTATCAAAAGGATCTTTATACTCCGTTGTCTGAGAAGGTGAACAAACCCTCAAGTATGACAGATGCGGAAAGGGATTTTCTGGATAGGAAGGCACTTGGGACAATCCGGCTGTGTCTTACATCTTCGGTATTATTTAATGTTTCAAAGGAAAAGACTAGAAAAGATCTAATGGATGCATTAGGGAAGTTGTATGAAAAACCCTCTGCCTCTAACAAGATATTTTTAATGAAAAAGTTGTTTAATATGAATATGTCTGAGAATAGTTTAGTAGTAGATCATTTAAATGATTTCAATACGGTTGTGAATATGTTAGCTTTGGTTACAATAGAATTTGATGAAGAAGTTAGGGCTTTATTAATTCTGTGCCCTTTACCTGAGAGTTGGAATAGCTTAGTAATGGCGGTAAGTAACTCAGTTCCAGCTAACTCGAAGTTGAAGTTTGAGGATGTTGTAGGGGTGATTCTAAGCGAGGAAATGCGAAGAAAAATCTCTGGGGAATCTTCTACTTCAGGGAATGCTTTGACAGTGGAAACTAGAGGGAGACAGAAGAATAGAGGAAACCATGGAAAATCAAAAGATCGGGCAAGGTCAAAATCCAAGAACAAGATTGTATGCTGGAATTGTGGAAAGCCTAGGCATGCAAAGAAGGACTGTTGGGAGCTTCGGGATAAGAAGAAACAACAGGAAGAAAACAAGGAGGCAAATGTGGCATCAGGTAATGTATGCCAGGATGCTTTGATTCTTTCTTTGCATAATATTACTAAATCTTGGGTTTTAGATTCAGGGGCTTCTTTTCATGCTACTCCACATAGGCATTATTTTGTTGATTATGTTCAAGGGGATTTTGGGCATGTTTTTCTTGGTGATGATGAGCCTTGCAGTATAGTTGGAAAAGGTTCTGTTCAGGTTAAGATGTAGAATGGGAATACATGGCTATTGAAGGATGCCAAACATGTGCCTACATTAAGGAGAAATTTGATATCGACGGGGCAATTGGGAAGTGATGGTTGTACTATGATATTTATAGCTAACTCTTGGAAGGTTACTAAGGGTTCTCTTGTGGTGGCAAGAGGTAAGAAGGTTGGAACCTTGTATTTAACCACTGATAGTACTAATGATTGTAATCTTGTAGCTTTAGATGCAGATACAACATTATGGCACTATAGGCTCGGTCATATGAGCCATAAGGGCATGGACATCATAAAGAAGAATTTTCCTGGATATACATAAACAGGTTTAGATTTATGTGAGCACTGCATAAATGGGAAACATAAGCGAGTAAGGTTTCTCAAGGTTGGACCTACAAAGAAAGAGAGTAAGTTAGAGCTGGTACATTCTGATGTGTGGGGGCCGGCTTAGGTATCATCTCTTGGGGGTTCAAGTTATTATGTCACTTTTATTGATGATGCAACAAGGAAAGTTTGGGTTTATTGTATTAGAAACAAATCTGATGTATTTGACACTTTTGTTAAATGGAAAGATTTGGTAGAGAATGAAACAAGTCTTAAGCTAAAATGTCTCAGGTTAGATAATGGAGGGGAGTATTGCAGCAATGAATTTGATGATTATTGTTCTAAGAATGGAATCCATAGGCAAAAGATGGTTCCAGGAACTCCACAGCAGAATGGGGTATCAGAAAGGATGAACAGAACAATAATGGAACGTGCTAGGAGCATGAGGTTACATGCAGGACTGCCTCTTTCTTTTTGGGCAGAAGCGGTGAGCACAGCTATGTACTTGATAAACAGAGGACCCTCAAGTGCCTTGGATGGAGGCATACCTGAGGAGGCTTGGTATGGTAAGAAAGTTGATTATTCATTTCTTAGAGTCTTTGGATGTGAGGTGTTTGTTCATATAGACAAGGATGATAGGACCAAGCTAGAGGCTAAATCAGAAAAATGTATTTTCATTGGTTATGGTGGTGATGACTTTGCATATAAATGTTGGAGTATTAAGGACAATAAAATCATTCAATCTAGGGATGTGGTCTTTAATGAGAAAGTCATGTATAAGTAGCAGTTGCAGGAAAATAGGGAAGAATCCAAGAAAG
Organism: Taxus chinensis; assembly: GCA_019776745.2. Taxonomy (NCBI): domain Eukaryota; kingdom Viridiplantae; phylum Streptophyta; class Pinopsida; order Cupressales; family Taxaceae; genus Taxus; species Taxus chinensis. The sequence goes on from CM034148.1 coordinate 632,127,219, forward strand.
AATATGCAGCGGTAGAGGATCTTCCGGATGGGAAAGTGACACATGAATCAGTTCAGGAACCCCCTCAACAGGAACCCCAAACTCCTATATTGAGGAGGTCTTCTAGGGTAAGAAGAGAACCTGAACTTTTTTCTCCTTTTCTTTATTATTTATTACTCACTGATAGTGGAGAACCAGAGAGCTTTGATGAAGCAATGCAGGTAGATGCCAGGAAGAAGTGGGAGCAAGCCATGGATGAGGAGCATCAGGCTCTCATGGAGAACCAGACATGGGATTTGGTAAAGCTACCCGAAGGAAAAAGATCATTACAGAACAAGTGGGTGTTTAGAGTCAAAGAGGAAGAAGGAGGTAAGAAAAAATACAAGGCTCGGTTGGTGGTCAAGGGGTTTACACAGAAAAAAGGTATAGATTTTGATGAGATTTTTTCTCCTGTAGTAAAAATGACTTCTATTAGAACTGTTCTAGGAATAGTTTCAGCAGAAGACTTGCACTTAGAACAACTTGATGTAAAGACTGCATTTCTCCATGGTGATTTGGAGGAGGAACTATATATGCAACAACCAGAGGGCTATGAGGTCAAAGGTAAAGAGGAGATGGTGTGCAAACTGAAGAAGAGCTTGTATGGCCTGAAACAAGCTCCACGTCAATGGTATAAGAAGTTTGATAGCTTCATGATGGAGCAAGGTTATATCAGATGTCATTCTGACCATTGTGTGTATACAAAGAAATTTGAGGATGGAAGCTATATTATCCTGTGTTTGTATGTTGATGACATGCAGGTTGCAGGTAAAAACATGCAGGAAATAAAAGTACTCAAGAAGCAGCTAAGTGAATCATTTGCTATGAAGGATTTGGGTGCAGCCAAAAAAATCCTTGGTATGAGGATATCTCGGGATAGGAAGGAATGGAAGATGAATTTATCTCAGGAAGAGTACATTAAGAAGGTCTTGGATAGGTTTAATATGCAGGATGCTAAACCGATTGAGACTCCTTTGGCAGGCCATTTCAAGTTATCAAAGGAGCAATGTCCCAAGACAGAGCAGGAGAGGAACCAAATGTTCAAGGTACCTTACTCATCAGTAGTTGGTAGTTTGATGTATGCTATGGTGTGCACTAGGCCTGATATTGCCCATGCAGTGGGAGCTGTGAGTAGATTTATGAGTGATCCAGGTAAAGAGCATTGGCAAGCAGTAAAGTGGATCCTTCGGTATTTGAGAGGGACCATGGGGATAGTTTTGTGCTACAGTGGATCAAACACCACTTTACGTGGTTATGTAGATTCAGATATGGCTGGAGATGTAGACAACAGGAGGAGCACGACAGGTTATATTTACATTGTAGGTGGGACAGCAGTGAGTTGGATTTCACGACTACATAAGCTGGTGGCTTTGTCAACCACAGAGGCTGAGTATGTTGCTGCCACAGAGGCAAGCAAAGAGATGATTTGGTTACAAAAATTGCTTGAGGAGTTGGGGCATAAGCATGAGGAATGTAAGCTACATATGATAGTCAGAGTGCTATACACCTAGCTAAGAACTCTGCTTTCCACTCTAGGACAAAGCATATACAGTTAAGGTACCATTTCATCAGGACAGCTTTGGAGGAAGAGAAGTTGAAGTTGGAGAAGATTCATACCAGTCAGAATCCTATAGACATGATGACCAAGGTGGTCACAAGGTAAAAACTGAAGTTGTGTTCAGCTTTGGTTGGTCTTCATAGAAACTAGTGAAGGGTTGAGAAGCTTGTTCAGAGGAAAACTAGTCTCCAAGTGGGAGATTATTAGGTTGTGGAGCCTATTTTCATGTGTGAAAGTGTTGAAGACTATACACTAAGAGTATTGTACACTTTTCATGTATCCTCGCCCGGGTTCGGGGTTGGACCGGGCCCCGAGCGGGGGTGGCAGCCCCCGAAAAAAAAAAATTTAGGCGTAAATTTTTTTGGCCTCGAAAAATTGCACCCGAAATATCGGGAAACATGCTTTTCTCATATGGGTGATTTTTTTGACCCATAGGTTTATGGGACGGGTTTTTCCCATGGTTTTGATACTCACGGTTTTGTAAAACTGCTTAAGCAGTTGTCTATTTATATGGTCTTATGCATATAATAGATGTACAAGCAAATGTATTGCAGATGTGTTTTGAATTCAGGTGTGAATTCTATAGAGTTTGTTGAGCATAGCTCCAAACGGATATGGGTATTGTATTGAGAGAGCAGTGTCTTGTAATAAAATCTGAGCAAGTGATTCTTGGTGGACGTAGCCCAAATTGGGTGAACCACGTTAAATACTATCTCTTTGTGTTGTGTTATTTTATTCTGCAATTTTATTTGAGATCTGTAATAATTTTTGCATATTAGTTTCTACTGTTGCGATTCTGTGAGGGATTATTCCACATATTTTATCCCTTATTTCCCAACAAATAAGACCCTAAATAGGCTGCCTGTGATCCTAAGGCAGAAATGAATAATGCAAGTGATGTTTCTTGTTTGATAAAATACTCTGATGCTTTTGATAAGAAGGTTGCCTATTATTTGAGGGATAAGAATCCAACAACATTACAATAGGCCTTCGCCATGGATTTGCATATTGAAAATAATATCAAAGTGGTTGGTAAGCCTCCTAAGAGGGAAGGTATCAAGATGATCAATCCAAAGAAGCCTCAGTCAAGTAAGTCCATGGATCTAGAAGAGGTTGTGAAAAATTTGGCCAGAGTTGTCAAGGAGATATCCTATAAACTGGCTAGAGTAGAGAAGGGGATTGGAAAAAGTTCCCAAGGTCATCATAAAGCAAAAGGTCAAGAAATATTTTCAAATCATCCTAGGGGTGATCAAAGATTTGATGACAGAGGCAAAGGACTCGTGGGATCAGGAAATAGACAGCCCCAAGCCCGTGAGAATAGAATTTTTCCTGATCCTTTGACTGCCACAGTTACTACTGTGGAAGAAACCAATGAAATTGAGTGGTGTGATAGATGTTTCTTGCCACATGCCCCATGTGATGAAGAAAAATAAGTTAAGGAAGCTAATGATGACACTAATGATGATGTGTGCATGGTGGGGTGCTCTACAAGCTCACAACAAGGAGCAACTTTGAATGAATTAATCAATGCTAGAACTGCTATAGATTTTTGGGATTGCATCCACTAAGTATTACCCCTTCCTCCCTCTCATAATTTTGAAATAGATATGGTACAAGCTTTTGAATTGCCTAGTAATGATTTTGAATACTTAAGGGCATTAATGATTAAAAAGTATGATGGAGGAATCCCTTCTAAGGAGGATAGGTAGTTATTAATGAATGTTGTAGTTGGACATGAAAAGGAATATAACACTAGGAGTAAAGTTTTCAAAGGGGCAGGGAATCAAGCCAAACCAAAAACTCTAGTTCTCACCAATATCTCAAAAGAAACTCCTAAGAAAGATACATCTAACAAAATCCTTGTTTCCCCAAGCAAAATTGGTATCCCTGGCCATGCTCAGACCATGAAAAATCCTTTGATGTCAGATGAGTTTCTCAGTCTTCCTCCAAATTTTTGCCTTGCCCAAATACATTCCTTATGAAATTTCCCAAGTCTTGAGTCAGATCAAGATTTATGTTCCAATTGTTGAGTTGCTCAGGATTCATGAGCACAAGAAAAGGGCCTTTGAGTATTTGGGATTGAAAGAAGAAAATATTACCCAAGGCAGAAATGTAAACAATGTTGAGACTCCTCCTACCATTGCAGAGTTAGAAAAACCCCAAGTGCTGGAAGAACTAGGTGAGCCACCTGAAGTATATTTGGGAACATCCTTGGTTGAGTCCCAACTGAATGTGGATCCATTTTTCACTACTTTGATTATTAGGGACAGGCTGTTACACAACTATATGTTTGATTCTGGAGCATCATGCAATGTTATGCCTCTTGAGGTCATGAATGAATTAGATATCAAAGTGACACCAGCTTATGAGAAGTGCACTGCCATGGATTCCAGAGAGGTGCCAATGGTTGGATGTGTCAAGGGTCTGATAGTGCAACTTACAGCTTACCTAGGAAAGAACTTAAAACTAGATGTTGTTATTGTTGATTTCCCTACCAAATGGGGAATTTTGTTATCAAGAAAGTGGGTTGCTAGTGTGGGTGGTAGTGTGTAAATGGATATGTCTTTTTCCACTATACCTATTGAGGGAAACCTTGTAAAGTTGTATGGTGAAAAGAAGATGCTACATCTCATTGAGGATCCCAATAATGCTTCCTATGAAGTGTTATACACTGACATTGATGCAGATAACTTTGTTGGATTTGCTAATGGTAAAGAGCAGTAAAATTGATCAATGCAAGTTTCTTAATCAAGTAGGTTCTCCTTGGACTTTTTTGTTTGATGGGGCTTGCTCTAAATTTGGAAATGGTGTTGGTATTGTTCTGATATCTCCAGGCCAGGAAGATTTTGTTTTCTCTTTTAAACTCAACTTTGAGTGCACTAACAATATTGCTGAGTATGAAGAATTGCTCTTGGGTCTAAGGATTGCATGGAAATATGATATTAGAGACATCATTGTTAAATGAGATTCAGAGCTAATTGTCAAGCAGGTTAGAAAATTGTATGCAACAAAAAATTAGAGAATGAAGCAGTATAAGCATGCAGTCTAGGATTTCATTGAGATGTTTGACTCCTTCAACATAATACATCACGATAGGAAGTACAATACTCTAACAGACAAATTGGTTGTATTGGGGTCCAGATTTGAAAATTGTATTGTATCCCCCTATTATGAGTATAATATTGAGGTATTGAGTAGGCCATCTTTTCCTAACAATGTTAAACACTGGCAAGTGTTCGAAGATGATGCCCAGGTGCAAAGGTTTTTATCAGAACCAAGGAGAATTTATTGATCAACATATAGATTGGGAGCCAATGGTTTGTGCGGTTGATGGAAAGGAGACTTTATTTGGTAAAAGACATCATTCAGTTGAAGACTAATACTATTCCCAGAGGTTTGGTAGCACTTGAATCAAACTTTGATAATGTTGATTGCATTTGTCAACAGACACATGTTAGCCTCAAGGGATGTTGAAGAGCACGGCCTGGGAACGAAGGATAAACCACATAAGATATGGCTAGGTAGCAATCTGAGCAAGGAAGAAAATCAAGTCATATGTTTAATTGTTGAAGAAATACCTGGACTGCTTAGCATGGTCTTATTCTGAACTAAAATCATACAGAGAGGATCTTTTTCAACATGAAATTCCCTTGGAAGCTTCTATCAAGCCATTTAGGTAGAAACAGAGGCCAATCAATCCACTCCTTTCCCTGAAGATGCAAGAAGAATTGAAAAAGTTGAGGGATGGAGGAATCATACAGCCCATAAGGTACTCATCATGGGTTACAAACTTGGTACATGTAGAAAGAAGAACAAAGATATAAGGTTGTGTGTGGACTTTAGAAACTTGAATAGAGCATCAATGAAGGATAACTACCCTCTGCCAAATATGGACAATATGTTACAATTGGTTATTGGATTTCAGAATTGTTATCCACCTTGGATGGTTTTTCTGGATATAACCAGGTAGTTGTGAAGGAATCAGAGATGAATCAAGACTGCCTTTACCACTCCTTGGGGACATATGTATATGTCAGAATGCCTTTTGGTCTAATGAATGTTGGAGCCACTTTCCAAAGAGCAATGGATGTAGCTTTCTCGTGGCTATATTAATGATTTCATTGTTGTATATCAAGATGATGTGACTATTTTCTCCAGAAAAAGGAGTGACCACCTACAACACTTAGAAAAAATGTTGTTAAGATGCAGGGAGTATGGTATTTCACTAAATCCCAAGAAGTGCCATTTTGGAGTTCAGAAAGTAAAGTTGCTTGGACACATTGTGTCAAAGGAAGGGGTCATGATTGATCCTGAAAGGGTAGAAGCCATCAAAAAAGTCCCTATTCCAAGAACCAAGAAGGGAATTCAATCCTTTTTTGGCAGATTAATTTTATTAGGAGATTTATCTCCAACTTTGTCTGAACTAACTATCCCAATCACTAGCATGCTAAAGAAAGATCAAAGTATCAAATGGGAAGAAGAAGTTATTCAAGATTTTTCTAGGATCAAAGAAGCATTAAATAATGTCCCCTGTTTTAACAGCTCCAGATTATAAGAAGGATTTCCAAATGTTTTCTTTTACTTCAGAAATTACTATTGCATTTGTTGTTGTTGCAAAAGGATGATGAGGGAGCTGAAAGACCAATTTCCTTTTTTAGTAAGGCATTACAAGGAGCTGAGATAAAATATACTATCATGGAGAAGCAGGCATTTTCTTTGGTAAAAGCAACAAAGGTCTTCAGGCCATATATTCTGAGTTCCAAAATCATTTCTTATGTTCCCCACACCATGGTGAAAGATATCCTATCAGAAATGGAGGTTTCAAGCAAGAGATGTCAATGGGTAAACAAATTGCAAGAGTATGATATGGATATCAAACAACAAAATTGGTCAAAGGTTTGGGCCTGGACAAAACTTATGGCAGAGAGCAATCTGCAGACAATTGAGGTAAATGAAGTTGAAGAAGAAAGGCTGAATTTCCTTGAAAAACTGATAAATTCTGAATGGTACAAGGAAATCATTTTTTTATCTCAAACATCTGACAGTGCCCTGAACATTTGAGAAAGAATAAGAAAATAGCACTTAAGTTAGCTTCCCAAAAATATGTCATTACTAATTTTGGGTTAGCTTGGAAGAACCCTGAGGGAGTTCTCTTAAGATGCATTGCTGAAGATGAAGCCCCTAAGATAATTGTTTGATCTCCATGGAGGAGTTTGTGGGGGCATTTTGCTAGAAGAGTCATAGCTCATAAGATCTTAAGGGTTGGTTATTGGTGGCCAACTCTTTTCAAGGATAAAACTCTATTGGTAAGAAAATGTGAAAGTTGCCAATGCTTTTTTGGAAGACTGAAAGCTTCAGGCTCCCTTCCTTTGCAGCTTATATCAATTGAAGCCCATTTAGGAAATGGGGAATGGATTTCATTGGTGAAATTTATGATCCTTCAAGTGCTAAGCCATAAGTGGATACTAGTAGCCAAATATTACTTCACCAAGTGGGTGGAGGCAATCCCCACCAAGAAGAAACTCACCAAATTGTCATCTGGATTTCATTCTGAATCATATCATTTGTAGGATTTGGGGTACTCTGAACATGCTAAATAGTTGTTGATAATGCCATGATCATTTCAGCTAAACCTTTGGTGGCCATGTGCCATGAATATGGGATCAATTTGACATATGCTTCTAATTATAATCCCCAAGGAAATGGACAAGTAGAGTCCAGTCAATAAAAATTTGTTGAAGATAATTAGAAGAACTTTGGAGTTGAACAAAAGGAAGTGGGGTGAGCAGTTGAAGTTTTTTGTTTGGGCTGATCAAATCACTGTTAAACGAGCTACTAGGAAAAATCCCATTTGAGTTGGTATATGGAACTCAAGCTCTGCTTCCCTTGCATATGTAATTGTCTTCTTTTCAATTTCTTCAACAACTGGAAGGTCAAGAGGTTAGTCCCTATGATGCTCGCATAAATCAGATTGTTGAGTTAGATGAAGAAAGAAGGGCATCCCATTAGAAGGCATGTAAAATTTAGAGAGAAATTGAAGAATTTGTTTGATAAGAAGGTGACTCCAAGAGCTTTCAGTGTGGGAGATCTTGTGCTATTGTGGGATAGCAGGCATGAGGATAAGGGAAAACATGGAAATTTTTGATGCATTGTGGATGGGCCCTTATTCAATTGACATTCAAATTGGTGAACATACCTTCTTCTTAAAATACCTAGATGGGGAATTGCTTGAGTTTCATGTTAATGGTAGGCATTTGAAACATTTCCTTGATTGATTTCTTAGAATCAAGGTATACACCATTGTATAGTGTATAGTCTTTTGGTTTCTTTCTTCTTTCATGTTTTTCTGTTTTGTTTCATCTTGGTCCTTGGCGGTTGTTTTTGTTGGTTTCTTGAGTTTTCATCCTTGGGGGAGTTGGTTATTATTGTTCTACTCTGTAAGCTTATTCTTTGACTTCATTGCCCAATGGTTTACTTTTGGCACTTAGTATACTATTTTGTTCTTGTGGCACTCGCAGGGAGTGCCCATCCCCAAGTCAGAGCCGATGTTGGTGCTCAATTTGATCTTACCCCGTTTGTCCTTGAAATTCTTCAGTTTGCAGGCTCTGTCATATTTTCTATCTCCCCGTGTTGATGCGTGAAAGATTTTTCCTTCATTTGGTTATTCTATGATCAGTCCTTCTCCTTTGGTCGAGGATCATTTTAAATCTAAAATTTAATTTCTTGTTCCTCTGTCTTATGTGAAAGAATTTGTAACTTGGGTGTAAAAGGTTTTTTTCCCTTCCTTCTATTTTTCCACAGTCACGTTTTGTTTTCCTTGTCAATTTATGTCTCGATATCTATGGAAATGTGGTCCTAGCCCTCTGCATTGGATGCAGCTTGGTGGATCACATTTGGGCCTTATATCATTTCCAAAGGCTTCAGTCTTTCCTTAAAGAAAGATTCATTTCCAGGTGCAAATGGTGATTTCCCTACATTTTATGGTTTGAAAGGTGTGTTTTCCCCGTTAAATTTATATCTCAAAATCTATGAAAACTTGGCCCTTTCTGATTGGATGCAGCTCGAGGAGGACATTTGGAACTCTAAGGCACGCGTTCAACTGCAAAGCTTGTCAACATGGAGGGCCGACACTCATCTGAAAACTTCACCTCTTGGTTTGACCTTTTGAGTTGCACAAGGGAGACACGTGGAGGTTTCTACTGGCCTTGCCAAGACTTAGACATTTTTTCATGTGGCATCGGTGCAGCTTTGTCAGACCATGGACTGCGTGGAGGACTGACACTCATTTGAGGATCCGCCTCTGGGTTCTACCTTAGCAGTTGTGCCAAGGAGACACGTGGTGAGCCCGCGCTTGTTTAGGGTCTCCGCTTTTGGGCACCATCTCAAAGTTGTGCCAAGGAAACATGTGGAGGCTTCCACCGGCTCCTTTCTATACTTAAAATTTTCAAGAAATGTTTCTAAAGGCCTGGGACATGTGGAGGGACTGTGCCTATTTGGAGACCTTCAAGTGATTTTTTATTTTTAAAAGAAGCGACCATGGGGACACATGGAAGTTTCCACTCACTCTGCCCTTGCTTGGATTTTTCAATGGCCAAGGAAAATTTTCTCAGACCCTAGACACATGGCACCTTTCGCTGGTCCTCCAATTTTTTCAACAACTCTGCCAAACTGAGCCACGTGGTGAGCCTGCGCAATGTTTGCGGGTCTCAGATTGCGGGCACCATACCAAAGGTGCATTGATCAAATGTTCTCAAAATCCCCTTTCAAATTTATGCAAAGAAGGATATCTTCGTTCACCTCCACTGATAGAGGTTACAAAATGGGTCCTCTCACCCTAGTTGACAGGGAAGACCCTAAAGCAATGAGGATAGTATCACATCCTTAAGTCAGGCGTTATGACACGTGTCCAATGCCAGAGTGGCAGAGCGTCGGGGACAAATCTCCTCCCCAGCTACAAAACATCTCATTAATTCACCTGTTTGTCTCTCAGTGTCCTGCTAAATCTTTCATGTTGCTCAGTCTCCAAGGGGATATCCAATTTGGATACCTAGATCTCGGATTTGCATGTGACTTTATATCAATGGAACATTTGATGAAATTATCTAGAACAAATTCAAAGGGGTCAATGGTTGACATTTTGGCATTCAAATCATTTGGAGTTTCCTTTGATAAAATCAAGATATACGTATCTGGCGCGGTAGTAATGGCCAGAAGCGATATTATTCGTAACAACCATGGTGTTTAATGGTACATGGGTCGCATTCTGTCATGTCAGCATGGCCATGAGACTGACATTATAGAATGAACCGATTGTAAATGCACATGGGTCGCATTCTTAGAAGCTTCGAGAAATGTGCCAGAAGCGTACATGTGTCGAACAATAGTACAATTTAATGCAAATGGGTCACATTTCTGTCTTCAAGAGTACGGCCAGAAGGATGACGTTTCAAGTGCAACCCAAACTTTCATCTAGATGACACATGTGACTGCAGTTGCTAATCTTCAGATATGGCCTTGATAGTGATGAATTAGGTGTAAGGAACTGGATGATATTAATAGAAGTAAATCTCATTTTGGTCAATGGTCATGGGTATGCTGTGCATATTTTTAGCTACGTTTTCTCTCATCCTGGGCATGTTGACAACACTTATGATCAATGTATAATGTAAAAGTAAAGTAATCAAAATAAGGGAATGACATAAAGTAGAAGAAGTTAATAGTAACATTGTGACCAAGTCATACTAGATGAGAAAGGAAAAACATGTAGGAGGAAATAGGCTTCTAGAACATGTGTAATATTAGAATAAGGAAATCGATACCTCAGTAGTGGTTGGTTGAGTGATGGAATTTTGACTTGATTTTCACCTAGGATCAGTATAAATGATAGTGAGTGTGAAAGAGAGACACATAAAAATACATGGGATGTGATGCATCTGTCACAAACATGTAAGATATCATTGCTTGAGCTCTATATAGTATCAACAACATCATCATGCATGAATCATCTGTGTCATCTACAGGTTTGGAAGTATTGTTCAAAATTTTCTAATGGATTGGTCAATAGATGCAAAAGGGGTATGTGATGATATGTAGGAAAGATAAGATTGATCAGTAGTGGGAGTCTAAATAGAGGAAGTGAAAAAAGATGGCAGGAATGGGTGATAGAATTTCATGGATTCCCCAACATCACATGTATCAAAATGTTGTAAGGGAATAGGTTTAGTGTGAGGAATGACCATGGAAGTGGTCTCTCTCCATGTGGACAATACTTGAATGGTTCAGGATCAGTGGTAATAATATGCTTCATAGCCATCATAGATATAAACTTGACAAAATGCATGGTACATTATAAGGAACAACTTGCATAACATGGATCTAAGGTCAATTGACCAAGGAGAATATTGTATTGCAATGGGGCATCCATGACATAAAAGAGGGTGCGAAGAGTGCAGGGGTCCTACTTGCAACTCTAAAGTGATAACCTATAATGTATCATGCATGAGTAGTAGTATCATATCCACAAATGATAATAGTAGACTTTTCAATTCCACTATGAGGAATGTGGAGTTTGGGCAAGTACTAATAAAGGAAAAATATTCAGTGTGGAGCCATTATCAATAAGTACACACTTAATTTGGAAATCCTGAATGCGAGCCATGATAAGAAGAGGAGGAGAATCAAGTGGAAGACTCGAGAGATAATGTCCTTATCAGAAAATGTGATAGAATTGGTGATATGCTTGAAAGAATGCATGAGATGGGAAAAAGCTACTAGAGGATCATCACTTTGGATTTGAATAGAGAAAAGGGAAACCTCTAAGGTACAATGGTGATAATCAAGAGCTTGTCGCAATAGGTCAAGGAGAGATATCTTAGCTGGGGTATTCTTTAATTGTTTAATGATATCATAGGTTTTAGATGGAGCAGCAGGTTGAGGAAGTGGTGTCACTAAGAGGAGGAGGAATAGAGAGTTGGAAGTTATAAAGGTGCCCTATTACGGAAAGTAGTGACAACATTGATAGAGGGAACTATAGAATTATGTGTGTAATGAGGTGGATGTTGCACGTAATAATAGGAATATATTTAGATGTGATGATGTCTAGAGAATAGACATGAGTAGGGATGAAAGTATAAGAATTAACCATGATCTCAGAAGAAGAAAAATAGGGAAATAGATCTAGGGCATGGACATAGTTTTCATGTTCACCAAATGATTTAATAAAATTAAATCTAAGATAAGGACATTTTTGATTAGATAGATAAAATAGTAAATAAGCAAGATCGAGTAAAGGAAATATAAGAAAGAGTGATAGATATGGTTTGTGAGAATGACTAGTCTTGTATACTGTAGGTCTGAACTGATTCTAGACTAGAGATTGATGTAGAAGGGGAAATTTAAAGACTGTATAAGCTCTGTACGTCTAAAATTATGATCTACAAAACTGATAGGATAGAACCAGTTCTTAGAATTGAGACATGGACCACCCAAACACTAGTGTATCGATATGGGCATTGGTGTTTGTGGAATGGATCAGGATCTGGTTCTTTTTGTGTTGTTTTAATGTCATTCCTTATTTGTTATAGGTCACATGTAGATTCAATGTTTTACACCTGTACCTATAAAATAAACCCTGGTTACCTACACAATACTTAAGCACACATTAGATGAATAAAAATATACATATTCTTGATTCGGACTGACCTCGATAGTCACCCCAATGTGATTGTCATCGACCATTGCACTACATTTAAGACTACATGTAGTTCTGTGTGTGTGTGTGATTGAAATGGTGTCCCTTGAGCTAGGATGCCCTAGTTACCAGTCACACAAAGAATAACAGGCTACAACTACTTTGTCCCAATGTAAATGTGTGGTATGGAATTCAGAATAGAATCCTCCTATGCAATGAAGTATGCAGTAGATAGAAAAATGCTCCTTATAATAATATGTCCTTGAATTTGTGTAGTAGATAGACAAAATATTAGCTCCTTTATATATAGTATGTGACTATATTGAATGCTTATACCCCTATAATGAGGTTAAATAAGACATATATATATATATATATATATATATACATATATATATATATATATATATATGATTCCTTTGCTTAAGTTTCATCATTAACAAGTAAAATGTACGACCAAGGGTGATAAAAGAAGACAAGAAAGAAGTAACATTCGAAAGATGAGAAAAAGAGATAAGGATGAGAGACGTGCACCCAGAGGGGATAATAGTGCACTTGGGATCTCATGTCCCTAATGGGCGGTCTTGTACTAGGCATGCTCAAAAAGGCTCAGATAATGAAATCCATAGTTGAGTAGGATTGTTGGTTGGCATGTAGAACTACATGTTGGCAATTAGAAACAACAAGTAATAAAGATGAAAAGGATAAAAGCAATTTCAAAATAGAGTAAAGAGGTGTTAATGAGTAATTCTATTGCTTAGGAATCATTGCATATAAATGACAGTATTTATAGGCTATATGTATATAGCACAGTGGGTGATTTAGTGACTATTGTGAACTACATAAAATTTTGCAAAGCTAATTAAAATAGACTAATACACATAGTAGTCTAAAATCTAAGCTATAAATATATACCATAGAACCATCATGATCATAGCTTATTGGAATGCTAAAATGAAATTAACATGAAATCAATAATCTAATTGCAAACATTCCTACTTAGTATATGATTGCATACTTAAAATGGACCTATGAAGATCACAAGAAATCAAATTGGGTGTTTGCTACTTTAATATGGTGAAAGGATCTCTCTAAAATATCTACAATTCCATATTTATATATTCCTTTACTAACAAAGCATGAAGATTGGATGAAAATATGATAAAGTTATTCCATCAATGGAGTAAGGCTCTTGATCGTATGTCTTATATGATAATACTATTCAAAGTATGGTGTAAAGTGTGAACATGTATGGAGGGATCCATTATATATTTTTCTATTGTTAGAGAATACTTCCATCTTGGTGCATGTGGGATAAAGGATAAAGTAGCTTAAGACTGTGTTAACCTTGATTAGTGGAATTAATAAGTGATTAGCAACTCATGGTAGCTGGGGGTGCTTTAATTAGCCAATTGGGATTAATTAAAAGGCTAGGATAAGATCTTAAAGCCTTTAGAGATTATTTGGATGGAAATGGGGTGATTTTGAATTGTTGGAAGAGAATGTTTTAACAAATAAGAGGGTTTATTGATTAAATATAAGGGTAAATAAGCTTGATTAGCTAATAATAGCTAATTGTTTGCTCAGAAGAGGATTATAACTAACGATGTGTCCATCAATTGTCATCCAGAATGTGATAGAGGCTAATTAATCAAAAAAAAATGCTGTTAATTAACCAAAATAGAGGGAAATGTTAGTTAATTAGCATAAAAATCACTAATTTGTAATAGAAATGGTAAGAATGGAGGGGTAATTAGTGCACTTTTAGCAATAAAAACTACGTAAGCATGGATTTTAGGTGTCTATATTTTCCCCTCTTTGAGGTGGCGTAAGTGACACCTCTTCAAAGATAGTAGACAAGTATAAACATGTAAATTTTGAATAAAAATTAGTATAATGAAGGATGCCCCCTCGAGTGTCAATGGGGTGATAAAAGAAGTCGATCAAAAATCAAAAATATGAAGGAAACAGATAGAAGAAATAGAGGTAGGAATAAAAATGATTTTTACTGCCCCTGGTGTTTTGGAAGAAAAAATGATAGTGATAAGACACGCTAGTGAAAATATACATATATATATATATAGATATATGGATAATTATTTTTTCCATCCAAATCATTTAATAAACAACTTTTTTTCATCATGTTTCTCGTGATCTACATCATTGGCCCTTATTGAAATATATGCATGCAACAAAAGTGTAAAATAACATGAAAATCTATAATACTAACATTTGTTCATTGTTAAAAATGCTTAACTCCATGCAACATACATAATGCAATGCAATATAAGAAATTAAACAAGGTAACTTGATAGGGAAATAAGTACAAACACACATACTCAAACAAATAATGTTCAAGACAATTGTACCAATGTTTTTTTGTTATCAAGCTTCAATTCCCAAATTTTTTCATGTTAAACGATAGGGGTTAAAAATGGTGCCCCAAGCAAAGGATATATGTGAGGGGAATAATGCAAGACACAAGTATTCCTATGAAAAAGCATTCATGCGCTATGGCATAGTACTTGGAAACTCGTTGTTACAAGAGAGTACTCGACATTGATGCCGAAAATAATTAGATTATTACTACCTGATCTCGGACCCTTATAGGCTTTAATTATTTGCCAACAATTTGCTCCCTTTAAGTAATCAATTTAAAATAATGCAAGACAATAATGAAAATTGCACACATATTGATTATGGAGTTCAGAAATTGTCTACGTCTCCAGGTTCTTATCGAACCATTCCACTAGTCAAAACTTGTAAGTTACAATAGTACTTTCACAAGAAAACCTAATGGAAACTATTTAACTTTGCTTAGAAGAATAACCAGACCTTCGGACGACAAGGGTGAAAAATAGTACCCGACTTCCACCTTCTTGGCGTATTCAACAAGCTTAATGGCTCCAACTCCACTGTTTGGAAACCTCCAGTTCTCGATCGGCCTTCCAGACGCTAATACAACGACCTATGGCTCTCCAGTCAATATACCAGGCTTCACAATAATTTTACTGTGGCGCTATGGGCTGACTAGGTAGTTTGAATAACTCCTAGCCACAAATAATTTAATTTATTATTGCCTAACAAATAATAGGTCAATAATAATCAAAATAATAATGCCTAAATAATTTAGTTCTTCACACAACAACAATTTCTCATTCACCTTCCGAGCTCTGAGCTTGTCTTCGTATTTTAGATGTGTGTCCATTACAAAGGAATGGGTTCCCTATTTTTATAATTTTAGGGCCCAAAAATAATGGAAAATCATTTATCATTAGGATAGATATTAGCCTAACCACATAATTTGGATGGGATAATAATCCCCATAATCCTCCTTAATCCCCTTTTTAACCATTCTTCCCAATTCCACGTGATGTGGATACATTTAAAAGATGCCCCATGCATTTTAGAAAGGATTAGCATCGTATTTTAAATGGGATAAATCCCATGTGGAGCGGCCCTTTTTAGGTGGATAGCGAATCTCACATTGTGTGGGATATAAATGTTTAAAAGGTTTATTTAAAACCTTGCCCACCATTTTTAATGTGGGAATCTCCACGTTTGGCATTTAATTGCCCCAACACCACTTCATCTCCTTCACCATGTGGACTTAGCATAAAAGGTGGATGGTGGATTTGTATGGGTAGATGTATTAATGTTTACACATTAATATATGGCGGTTTGACATTATGCATGGCATTTGGAAATAATGTATGGCAAAGAATTACAAAATAATATGAAATTCAACCTACATGATATATAACGAATAAGACCACCTGTCAAATCTCGACTATAAAAATTGAGAGAATGCGACGAGCCATGGCAAGCCACGTGTCACAGTGCGATTGGTCCAATATTGACCAGTTGACCAGAGTTGACTTTCCCGTTGTCTGAACTTTGACCAAACATATCTAGAGCTCTCGTTGTCTGTTTGTCATGTTCTCATAGTCATTGGAAAGATCTCGAGATGATCTTCTACACTGACACTATTTAGGGATGTTTAGGGAACTTTCAAAAATTATCCCCTGATCAGACATAGTAAGCAATACAGCTTTGTTAATGTAGGTAGATAAAAATGATCTACAAGTCGTTGTGACAAGAACAGGTAAGGACCAATGAAAGATGTTTTGTAGGACAAATTTTGATGTTGAGGACAATGCATTTGATACAAGCTTCAACTGCATACATGCCTTTTACCAATTTTTGAAAATTTTGAATTTTACATTTTTTTATTTTTACTAATTTTTTTTGAATTTTTTTTGTTTTTTGACATTTTTAGTGAAGATAATTATCTAGAAGAATGACCATTTATGTGGACATTTCCAAAAAACACTGGAAAGAAAAAATATGCCCAGGTAGCAAAAAAGGGTCGTTAGGAAGCAAAAACATGTCCCAGCATAGCGAAAACAGACAAAAAATGATTATTTATTAAAAATAATCATCGTGACAAGTGCTAGAAGAATTCGTAAGAAACGCGGTGATCACCTAGCCCATCGGGAATAAGAAAAATGACATGGGTGTCAAAACATCTATAAATAGCAAGCCAGGGGGTGAAATCCATCGCATTTATTTCATTTGATATTTACCCTTATTGAGATTTGTGAGAGATTTTATCTGTCCTTGGAAAGGAATTTCACAGATTCATAACCAAAAACACTGTGCGGATTGAGTTTGAGAGTTCGGGAGGCTTCCCTTAGATGCTACACTAGTATGTACGCAAAAATAAAAGAATTTCAAAAGCATTTAATGTGGTTTTAGGCTCGGGGAAATCAGCGGGTGTAACGATAGCACGAGCCCTAGGGCACGTGGGTGTGAGGTCTCATGTTGGTGCTAATGTGATGTGCGCTCATGTGAAGGGGGGCACACATGCACAAAACTAGTTAAAGGTGGGTTAGAGGTGTGTGTAAGCACAAAAACAGAGCAGGTGTAAAAATAGGTGTGGAAGTGAGAAAATGGCATGCATGTGCAAAAATGGGTGCGCAGGTATGAAAATGGACACAAAAAAAAGGCACGCATGCATGAATAGGATGCATGCTAGCACAAAACTTGGAGTTTAGGCCAATTTTAGAAGAAAAATCCACAAATTTTTAACCTTAGTGAAAAATTTAGGAATGGATAAAAGAATATAGAATCAAGACTAGAACACCTTAGGAAGATGTTTTTAGAAGAAAATGATGCTAATGAAGGGTTGTGTCCAATTTTTTATAGATGAAATTATCACAAACTGGATACAGCGTGAGTGGCACATGGGTGACTCAGATATCTTTGAGTAGACCTTCACAGGACGGGAGCAGTAAGGGTTGATTACGATTTTGGAGGCTACATGCCTTAGCTATGTAGCTCATATGGCCGTAGATCATAGACTAGATCATTCATCTACTTGATTAACTTTAGTAGAGAGATGGTTGTACCGCGAGATCCACTGCTTTCAGAACTAACTTTTTGTCAGAGATGTCTGTGACACTAGAGGATGTTTTGTGCATTCTCTGAGTACCGATTGAGGTGACCTGTGAATAGTGTATGATAGGAGCCGTAAGGCAAGATATAATCCTATCCTTTATGATATGTTCTTATGTCAAGATAAGACCTACATCAAGAGGGGATGGACAATAAACATTTATACACTCTTTGATGATTGACGATTTTGCTCGCATACTAAATGTATTTGATGGGTCTTGTCAGTGGCATCTTGTCTTCCTGATACAAGATCGGGCACACATTTTCCCCTAGGATTGACTAGAGTTAGTATACAGGCTCATGGATAGTGAGAAACATCTTTGTTGGGGCCAGTGTATATTGGCCAATTTATATGTGGGATATTTCATTTAATAGCATACCGAGGTCAGAATAACCTCGGATCAAGGACTCTGCTGCAGATTATGGGCATGGGATCACATAGCTGATAGGTCACCCACATGGACTACTATCATGACAGGGGTGGGTGAGCAATCCTTCTTTCTATGGTATGGGGAGCCAATGGGTGAGTATGTTTCACTCACATTGTGGGAGATACCCTTATATTACAAATGAGCATTTGATGACCTATAGCTAATCAAATGGTTACATGGTGGTCCTTATAGGTTATATTACTGGTGACATTTGATGGCTATATAGCTAGGTACTATTAAGATAGATCACTTTATCATTGGGAGTCGGAGCTACATCTGAGAGTGGTACTGAGTAGACCAGGTTCAAAGATAGTTTGACCACATGTTCGGGGCATCCCAGGTGATGAGATTTGGTATGCACTGTAGGACGTAAGAGACTTTTGACATGGGACCACAAATTGGCCTACAACGATCACGTGTTGATAGCTTTACTTATACTATGTTATGAGCCATGGAATTTCATTTCCCCAGGTACTTTATCCAGGTACTACAACATGATTATAGAGCATGGTATGCTATAATCCTTGCCCCTACAGTCTTACCATTTCCTCAGAGACTGTTATATAGGCAGGGATAGTCAAAGCAAAGCAGGGTTTACAGGGACATGCTCTTCAGAAATAGAGCAAGATTAGGCTAGTAAGAGGTCTGAGGCTGCATACTACAGGGACATGCCCCATAAGTATAGATGCCTACACAGCCACAGGTTCATGTCCTAGTATAACATGATTCCATTACAGGTCTCCACAAGGTACCTTTATCACCTCCGCATGTATTGATTCCACCACACAGTCCTCTGAGGGATGGATGGGATGTAGGAGATGGAGGAGATGGTGGAGATGGTTAGGATGGATGGGGATCCTTCACCACACATTTTAGTGGGTGGGGGATGGGGAGAAGCATATAGACTTACGACAGACAATCACCCCCAAGACAGATTGATCAAGAGACATGGAGATCTAGCTATCATGATGGCAATAGCTACAACATGTTACCGTAGAGAGGGACCAGTTAGTCCACTGAGACAGGACATAGCTCCATGTAGACATGGCCACACTCACAGTCAGAGTGTGATGTTTTACATCATGCAGTCATTAGCAGTCAGTGTCTCTATACTTGGTCTATTATTTTTGTAGTAGCAGTAGCAGTCGAGGGCACCTCAATACTAAAGCTATTATTATCACGCTGTAGTTCCAAAGAGACAAAGAGTATCCTCCATTTAGTTAGCTAGGTGGCATTCAATCTAGATCTCGATCATACAAGAAATATCGGTCAGTGAGATCAGTTCAGTATCCCTCACCTTAGCATGAAGAGCTTCTATATAGTAGATGTCTGCCACCTGGTGCCAAGCCTGGTAGATCAGAGTGTTGGCGAGAGTCATCCATGACTCTTTATTGATGAAATATTTTTTATGTATGCCTCGAGGATGAAGGTATACATTTTTTTTACTATGCCTCATGATGTATATGATATATTGTATATTGTTTTTTATTATGCCTCATGATGAAGGACATATTTTTTATCCATGCCCATGATGGCTTATTGTATTTGATGTATATCGAGACACATTGTTTTTTACATGGACATTTGATATTTATATGGATATATGATGATGATGGACTGTGTTTATTTATCATGAACCTTTTGTTATGAGATATGATGTTTAGTCCCATGTTTTTATTATGGTCTATGTTTGAGGGGGGATAGAAGGTGATCCATCTTGCCCCTCTTTGGTGATATCATATGATGTTAGCTTAGCATACATGTTTAATTTTCATTTTTGTGATGATGTAGCTCATAGCATTTATTCCGATATGTGATGATCTATAGATGTGATGATAGATGATATATGATGAGATGATAACAAAATGTACAAGCAAACAAGACAAGCACAAATTAATCAAATCTAATCAAAGCAACAATGCAACTATATAGAAGTATGCAAGATAAAAATGAACCCAATGAACCTCCAAAATAGATTAAAGTAACACTTAATCTAAGTAAGAAAATGAATCCAATTTACATACACAAGATGAAAAATCAAACCACCAAAACTATGTACAAATCAAACAACTAAAGTAAGAAAACTACTACTTTGTTTTTGTGGGATGGTTTTGAAATGTTTTGCACTATTTTTGGTATTATCTCGAGACAATGTTATATTGTTTTGGAGTTTTCTATGAAGATGAATTTGAATGTTTTGATTTTTCCAACTAACATATTTGAATGTTTTGGGATTTTCAAAAAATTATATGAATGTTTTTGCAATTTTCTAGAAGTTTTCTGAAGTTATGCACAAGAAAACTAAAGAAACATGGATGCTCCCAAGTGATAGATGGGATGTACAAGGGCAGAAGTTGCCATGCATTATGTGCAAGAATTGATTATGCAAAGTTTCCCCTAGTCATTAGATTGGAATGTACAAAGGAAAACTCTTTGCATACAGAAGTAGGATCAGTCTGAGATCAAGGCCAAGAGGATAGGCTCAAAAGTATCTCAAACATGCAGGAAAAGACTACCTTAGGACAAAGCCATCATAATCCTAGATATGAGATGTTTGTGAACAATGAACCCTCTAATGGTACGTCAGAAAACCATTTTTCACCAAAGGACTTGTCCAAAGTGCCACAATTGCAGTTGTTTTCACATTTGGATGTATTGATTTCTCTTTACTTTTTCTGATTTTATATTTTTTGTTGATTTTTATGATATTTGAGGGACCCCACACTTAAGCATAGAAAAGTTTAAGATGCATGGTGTTCATGGGTTTCTGAAATTTCCTGACCATTAGAGTAAGCAATCTTATATGCACCTAAACCAAATTTAGTGACCATAACATATGGCCATAACTAGTTAGGCTCGAACTTTCCTTTCTTTTCACAGTCCTTGGTGGTATTGAACTGATTTTATTTTAGCATAAGGTCTTCTACCTCAAATTGGTGAGGTATCACTCTTTTGTTGTAACTTTGATGTACTCAATTCTGATACACTTTGAGGTGATCAAGGGTGTGAAGGAACTTCTCATCCAATAGCTCTAGCTCTACTAGTCTGAGCCATTATGTAGTCCTCCTCTTTATCTAAGTAATCTCTTAGCTCAGATGCACAAAGAGGAGAGCTCGATCTCAAGGGGTAATATGGCTTCTGTGCCGAATACTAGGGAATATGGAGTAGCACCCATAGGAGTGCAGATGGACATTCTATAGGCCTAGAGGGACAGGATGAATTTGAAAATTCCAATTACGGCCCATTGTATTCACCATCTTGTCCATAATATGACAAGGGTTTTATTTGAGGCTTCAGCCTTACCCATTACCTTGAGGGTAATAGGGGGTTGAATACTTGAGGGTGATTTGAAAGTGGTTGACACAATGCACTTTACGGTTTTGTTTTTAAATGACTTACCATTATTATGCTACAATGGTAGAGGGGATGTCATATCAAAAAATAATATGGTTCATTATAAATTTGGATATCTGTGCACCTTTGACATAGGTGAGAGGAACAACCTCTATCCACTTCGTGAAATACTCAGTGGTAGTAATAATGAACATATGGCCATCAGAGGATGTAGGGGAAATTTTACCGATGAGATTGAGTCCCCAACTTTGAAAAAGCCCATGGTGTCGTAATAGGTTATAATGATTGTGTCAGTGCATGTATCAAGTTTCCATATTTCTAACATTGTAAACATTTCATGTACATACTTGCAACAATCATTTTCCACTGGCCGGCCAATAATAGCCTTTTTCTTAGTATATTTTTAGCTAGGACTGATCCCATTCGTATGGGCCCCATAGATTCCTTCGTGTACCTATTTAACCGCTAAGATGGATTCATCCAAATTGAGATAGCGCAACAGATTCCCATCATAGCCTTTACAATAGAGAGTGCCTCTCAAGTAAGGTGTAGCAGGCTATATACAATAGATAAGGTTTCTTTTGTTAGAATGAGAAATGTCTGGAGGGAAAGGTTATCATCATAAAGGTAGTTAAAAATGTCACTATACTAGGGGGAAAAGGGACCAATAACTTCACATGCCAAATAGGATTCTGGCATGCCATATGCTGGTATTCATAGATGCTTTACATGAAGAATGGACATTTCATTGTTCCCATGTGGGATGCCTAACATAGACCCTAATGTGGTTATAACATCTACCACTCGATTTCTACGCCCTAGGGATATTATTCAAATGTAATGTTCTCAAAGAACTCCTTTAGAGTGTCAACCAATTTTTTGTAAGGAAGAATTTGTTTTCATCCTTAACTTTATACTTGTCTGTTACCCTGTTTGATGATCAACATAGAATCACCAATTATGTTCGGTTGTCTAATTTCCCACTTGATAGCGAGTTTCATTCCTACAATAAGGGCTTCATATTCTGACTATATTTTTTGTACATGGTAGCCCGACATCTAGAATTCTTGAGGGATCGAATCTCCTGAGAGGAGTAATCAAGCACAAATCTTGCACCTGATCCATGAAATGTAAAGGATACATCAAAGTATATTTGACATATAACTATATTCATCAAGGTGCATTGTAGAAGCATCTGGAAGTTATAGACTCAATGGTCCTAGTACCTGGAAAAGGGGGTCTCAGCTAGTTGATCTGTCCAAAACCTGCCCTTTAACTTATTTCTTATGATCATACTCGACATCAAATTCATTGAGTAAGATGATCCAATTGGACCATATTTCCTATAAGTGTGGGATTTTCTAACAAGTACTTTCAATAGATCCACTTTTGATATGAGCTTAACCTTATTATTCAGAAAATAATGACGAAGTTTTATAGAAATGTAAAAAATAACAGCCAAGCGAGGCCTTCTCTAATCTACGAGTATTTGAGCTCGTAAGAAATCAACGTGTACAACTAAGATAATAAACAACTTTTTCTTTCTACTCTTTGTCATATTGGACTCTAACAATGCAACAAATTACAACTTAGTGAGTAGACAAAAATATATAATAGCAGTAGTTCTCCTACTGTGGGTGGCATTAAAATAGGGGGTTTGGACAATATATTCCTTATGAAAAGCAAGTGATTGTTGTTATTCTAGACCCTAATGGAAGTTGACATCTTTCTTCAGAAGATGTGTAAATGAGTGGAACTTGTCTGCAACCTGGGAGATGAATCTTCTAATTGCTTGAATATTTCCTTGCAAGCTACACAGTTTTTGATATTCTTGGGAGGAGGCATTTCTATTATAGTAGTAACCTTTGCAGAATCTACTTCAATTCATCTCCATGAAACAATAAACCCTAACAGTTTTCCTGACAGCACGCTGAAGACACATTTCCTTGAGTTGAGGTCAGACCTTTTAGTCCCTAAGACATTGAAAGATGCACCGGAAGATCTCTGGATGATCTTCTCAAGTCCTGTATTTATCCAAGATGTCATCCATATAATCTTCCATTATGTCATTGATCATGTCATGAAAGATTACAATCATAGCCCGTTGATATGTTTGCACCTATATTCTTGAGGCCGAAGGGTGTGACTTGATAACAAAATGTCCCCCATGGGGTTGTAAAAATTGTCTTATGTTGATCTTCCTCATCAATTTTAATCTAGTTATACCCTAGAAAATCCATCCATAAATGATAACATTTCATAACCAGTTGTTGAGTCGATTATCATGTCGATGTTAGGAAGAAGGAAATCATCCTTAAGACAAGCTTTATTTATATCTCTTGAAATCATGTATACAAATTCTAATACTGATAGGTTTCTTATGCAAATGGGACTACATTTTAAATCCACTCATGAATAATCAATATGCCTAATGAAGCATACTACCAATAATTTCTTCATCTTACTTTTACCAATAAGGTGACGTGAGGATGCATCTTTCTGAGCTTTTGTTTTATAGGCTTTGCCTCTACGTGCACATAGAGGTCATGCACTACTAATGTCAGATCTAGCCCTGGCATGTTTGCGTAGGACCAAACAAAGATATATGTACAAATTCACACAAAAGCAACACAAAGGTTTTCTGTTCTTGGACCGAGAGTGAAGCATCTTAACTTGACCATTCTAGGCAATTCCTTTGTACCAATATTGACATATATGGTATCCTCCACAAGTAACTTGGATTCTTCCTCCATGCACGTAGGATAAAAGGGTGAAATTGATGATCTTCTTCTTTGAAAGGTGTCTCAATGAAATTTTCATATTTAGGCTAGATCAACTTCATTGTCCATTGATTGTTCTTTTTGTTTGTCCACCAAGTGCCTCAAAGAGGCTTTCACTGTAGGACTTGGGCTTATTATTTTTGCAAGGATTCTCTATGGAAATTTTTATGTTGCTATTTCTTTTACTTACATGACCGCATAGCTTAGAATCCTCCCCTAAATACGCGCATTCTTTAAGGTTTATGGAGAATCCTTTTTTGTGATCACCCAACTAGAATGTCCATCATGAAGACCCATAAACTCACCAATAGCTTCATCATTTTCAAAAATGTCGATTGACACATGTTGTCCGTTGGTACTAGTTAACGAGTGAATGGTAGATAGGGTCTAATGTTAAGAATATGGTAGGGGATATAACAGGGGTTATAGTTAAGATAGTCAGTTTTAGAGAACATAGGTTCATAGAGGGAATGCTCTTCATAAAGAATACATCTGAGAATTAGTTTCTCTTTCGTATTCATAACGAATTATCCTCACACTCAGACAGAGGTAGCCTTGACTTCCAGGGGATAATACTCATACGTCCATGAATGTCAATACCACATTTACAAAATTTATGCGTATGAGGTACCAGAAGATCTTCCCTACATACCTTGTTCATTGATGCCACAACCATAACCTTTGTATCCCATAACATACATCCATTTTATTTGGGATAAAAAACTAAGAGTGATTGATAACATGGAGACATTACATCATCTGAAGGATGCGATACATTATATTTTTAAAGAAAATTTTCATCTGCTAATAAATGCCAACAGGAGTAAAAGCATCAATACATACAATTTATCTCTTCAACGTTGATACTTCATAACAATGCCTACCCCGTGCTCTTGGGTGATAAGGGGAGGCTTAGAAAATAAGAGGGCCTATTAGAGATCATATTATCTCGGAGCCATTTGCAAAAAAAATATCATCTCCCATGTAAGAAAAAGGAGATTCTAATGTAGACGCACCGTTATCATTAGGTAGAAAAGCTATCTAGATCAACTCGTGAAGTGAATTCCCTTTCAATTGAATTGAAATGACCATATCTGTAGAAGGACACTCATTAGTGGTGGGAAAATAACCCAATAATTCTCTGAAATGAGAAAAAGGGTTGGAGATCTCCCTAGAAATAGTGATAATTTTACCTTTCATGGTGTAACTTCAAGACACTGATGAATACATAGAAAGGTATGCCTTACATGGCATGAATGCATGGCCGTTACCAAGTAATATGTTGTAAGGAAGCTCCAAGTCTAAGACATGGAACTTAGTATCATGAGTAGTGGGCCCTACTCCCAGCGATAAAGTGATCATGTTAGATTGATTTTCCATTCATCATTGTCATATGCCTTGATGGTGATGACCTTAGTTTCTAGATTAGTTTTAGTGTAACCTAGTTATTGAACTAAATTTCAAGGTGTAAATACTCAAACTTGATCCATCATCCACAAGCACCCTTTTTACCTTCTTATTATGATTTATAATTACCTTCAATGTGTAAGGGAAAATTACGGCTTGGATCCTCTTCAGGATTCACTTCATAGACTAAATTTTATGTGCTCTATGTCAGAGAAATCTGTGCTGACCATGGCTTGGAAGTGCATGTAGGGTCAATATCAACTGACACTCCTGACCGTTGTAATGTTTTACATAGGATTTCGTTGTGAACATTATATATTTTGATAAGGTCTAAGATCGAGATCTTAGTACTAGTGTTCTCCAGTTGCTTTAAAACATCAGTAATGAAATATCTTGCGGGGTAGATGGAGGAGATTCATGAAATAACAAAGGTGAGCTCATTGCGTTGCCACAAAAAAATCCTTCCATTTTAATCTTAATTGTGTTGATATGCTTAAAAGGTCGGGTTAACACAACCAATTAGGGCATCAAAATAATTATCCATGTTCTTGTAAAATAGTTGGCGTTTTTAGTTTGGGACGGTGGTCCTTGATATGACTTTTCATTTCCTTTGTTATGATTAGGGAAAATCTTCTTTGTAAATCCCTAAGTTTGCATGTTGGCATATTCATTAGGGGCATCAGGAATCGATTTTCACATCACTACTATGAATTAGGTCCTAGATATATTGCTTCATGTTTAGGACACTTATCATTTTTGTGACCCTTAACATGATTGAAATGTGTAATATTGATTTTCTCTAAACCATAATGGCTTTAGTGTGTCATCATCAGCATAGGGGATATTTTTCTTGGTATTTTATCCATGCTAAGCACCTAGTAAATATTTGAGTATCAATGACATAGAGTCAGCTAGAGAGGTGAAAATGCATGAATTTTGAAATCAGGAGCCCAAAGCTCCCTTAGTTAGTTTCAAGGGATCACGGTTATGAATATCTTGCACTCATTTATAGTAAGTAATACCATCACCTACAACAATTTTGTTATTTTTTGGAAAAAACTTTGATTTATCATTAGTAAGATTTGAATCATGATTAGGTTTTGAATCACAGTTGTCTCACAAGAAGGCTTTCAAAGTTCCTTTTGTCTAACAATGATTTTTGTATTTTCCTACCTTGTTTCTAAAACCTCCTCGAATGTATTACCACAATGAATTTGTAAGTGGAAATTGATCTCGAGGTGTAAGCTGGGTACAAATATGCTAACTAATCTGTTCCTATGTGGTATGAAGCAAGGGAAGTGACTAGCTAACCCTTGCCATCATTTGTAAGAAATCTAATGAAGTTCTCATTGTTACATTGTTTTTCTTTACATAAGTCTAATCATAGTAACGTAATTATCCATGTTGAAGGAGGAAGTGGATGTACTAAGTCTTTCCACCAATTTTGGCCATATAGAGATAGATCCTTTTGGTATATGCAAGAACGAATCAAGTGATTGAACCCCTAAAATCCACAGGAAAAAGGTGATATGGGATATTTGTGACTGAATGTGATCTCTTGGTACACCCCATGTAATAAGTCTTTGACATGTGATCCCTTGGATCACCCTTTACCTTTATATTTTTCAAATTTTGGACAATAAAAGTTTATGAGGGAAAGGAACTCTGCAACATAGACCTTATCGAAAGGGATACATGGGCATAAATCTCCTCAAATTGATATTTCTTTATTATGTGCTTAACATTGCCTTCTTGTAAAGTAGTAAGGGTGTTATTCATGGATAGGACCAATCTTGAGTTAAATATTTGGTTCATGTGTCAAGTGGCATTAGGTCATATACAAGCTAGTTAAGTCTAGTTGTTTCACTGCCTTTATTGTCTTTGTAAAACTCCTCATATGACTCTTTACGTTTTTCCTAACGGGGAGTGTTGGTATATAATTCTTGATATGAAGCTTTAGGTTTAGCTTATTTAGGAGTCTTCATTTGTTCCTTATTTACATGTGAAGCTAAACTTTCCAATTGGCGAGTAAGAGCTTGTACTTATTGTTCTAAGGTTACCTCTTGGGTTGGTACCTCTTTACGATTCTCATGAGGAGGAAGTTGTTCATGATTAGCATGTTCTTCATGATCCTCACAACAAATTTTGACAATGGGGATACAATATCCTCCATCATTTTGCAAAGGATCTTCTTCATCATTCTATTGCATAGAATTAAAAGCATGACATGGGTTTAGGATGTTGTTTATATTATAAAGAGGGTGTTCTACTTCTTCTTCTCCATGAACCATACTAACAATGAGAGAGGGATCAACTGTATGTGGCAACTTGGCTCATAACTCTACAACACACATAAGAATCTCATGTCTATTTTGAAATAAGAAATTGTCAATTTGGGTGGAGTTAAATTCAAATTCTGCTCGAGGAGAATTCTCCTCACCACCACTATGATTAGCCATGGTGTTGTCTTCAAAAATTGCATTTAACTTTTCATTTACAAAGGGACCTTATCCTAATTTTCGATGACCCATCCTTGTGATAGGAGGCATAATGTGATAGAGTTTACTAAGGTGGATTAAAATGGTAAAACCATGCAGCATAACGACATCAAATCATCACAAAGAATTTCAAATAATAAATGGAGATGAATCCAAAGGATCGATATGAACATAGGACACCAAAGAATAACAAATGACGCACTAATCAAGGTATTATATAGCAAGAAGTACCAAGGACAAAAAAATTATGTACAAGACTATAATCCAGTCACAAGAATAGTTTACTCCCTACGGTTTCTAGGATAGATTTTTTGTAAATAGTGACAACACAATATCACCACTTACGTCAATTTTAAAATAAATAAGACCTAAATAATAAGAAGGTGTTCACATGATCTCTAAACAAAGTATAATAAAACCAGTTTTAGATACAAACAAACTTCAAGTCTTTGAAAATGGAAGTTACAAATGCGAGCATCATAATAACACTATTGGGACACATTAATCAAGCTTTGTAAGAAAAGCAAGATATTAGTATAAAAATGATGTTACTATAATGTGGACAATGTAACAAAAAAAATCTCTAAAACTTAGGGAAATGTTAAGATCAAAACTAAATCTAAGTATATCAAGAAGTTGTTATTTATGCGAGTAGTGTAAAAATACAATTTAGATATTTAGATCAAGTTTCACAATTGAAACAAGACGTAAATATCACAATTTCATGGTTATAATGCGGGCAATGTAAAAAATCAAAGGAATTCAATGATGAGACAACCTAACTACAATGAAGTCTCGATATGAGTATCAAGATGATGGTTACAAAGATACAAAGACATATCAACACACTTTCAATGCTTACTATCACAATAACGATAAGGAAGGATGTAAGTGGGTGCAAAATTGGTGGACACAATCTTTGATAGCACTACTTATATATGTTTTCTTTTGTTCTAAATGGGCAACAAGAAAAAAGGAGTATACCAAGTGCTGATGAAAAATACTTGGCATAACTTCGGAAAACTTTTGCCTTGTCTTAGGACAAGTGAAAAACTAGGAAAAAGTAATACTTCATAAGTTTCATGATGAATAACATGCATCTTCAACTTTAATGGACTCTCCCCTTGTTCGAATAACAAGGTTTTGAATCTGAAAAAAATTTCATGTTGTGAGAGGTATTTGGAACACAATGGATAAATTCAAGTTAGCTCCAAGCCAAAAGCCTCCTATTAGTTCACTCTCTAGGTGTCACAAACTATCTCTGTGAGTGTAATTTGCTGAGAAAATACCGTTAAGAATATTCAAGGAATATCTTGAATTTACTTTACCCCCTTTGGTACAATGAAAAATAAATTGCATTCAGTTGTACCTCACTAGGGTCGCATGAGATAATTTTGATGCTAATCTCATAAAGGTGTACTAATCAATTAGGTAGCTGAGGACTTCCTTTTTCATTCACCATTTCTCTCAAGGTGTGAACTACTTTGGGGTTCCTGGGGTTATCCTCACAATGATTTTTATGTCTTATGCCAAGATACTTCCCCTAGTTTAAAGTCTACAATTCGTAGCTCTTAACAGAAACCTGTAAATACAATGTGTTGAATAAAGGTGGTGTATTTTTTATCTTTTGATCTTAATGAGGTTTAGAACACCATTTCCAACCTGTAACACACATGTAGTTAGAGTTTGTTTAGATCCCAAGTCTTTGACGATAAAATTAGCTCCTACACATAAATAGTTAGTAGTTATCCCAAAGATCTACAATATTATAAAAAGAGGATTAAATGTTGTTTTTGGTTCTCAAGATCGTCCAAGGACGCAAGAGAAGAGCATATACAACAAACAACCCAACTAGATAATAATGAAAAACTTGTAAATCAAAGAACTAGCATAATTTTTTGCATAAAGTTCATTCCCAATTAATCCAAGTGCTTTAGAAAATGAAAACTAAAGTTTTTTTGATCCTCAAGATCACACAATGGTGCAAGAGAAGAACATACATAAGCTTTAGCTTAATTGTTATTAATGGAAAAGCTTTTAAAATCAAAGGATCATACAAATTCTTTATGAAAAGTTCACTCCCTTAAGTACAAAAATGAATAATGAAATTTCCCACTTACTCTAAGTGTTAGAAAATAAGGTCTAAAGTTGTTTTTGATTCTCAAGATCACACAACGGTGTAAGAGAAGAGCATACACAAACTTTTAGCCTAACTTGTATAAAACATGGAAACAAAAGCATTCCATAAAAAACTTAAGAAAAAAGTTAGAAATCTGATTAGAGGTGTTAAAACCTGTAGAAAAATAGTTAGGAAAGCCTATAAAACCACATAAACACAAAAAATTAGAAACTAAAACATCGAAATTAGTGCCAAAATTCAACATAAAAATATAGTAATGCAAAACCTATGCAGTAGTAATGTGAGCGTGGTAGTGCAGTAGTGCAAGCCTAGATGTAGAATCATGAAGGGTTAACGTGGTGGGCGATGTCAGTAAGTACACAGGGGTGCCCACAACCCCACCTAACATTATTTTTTACAGGACTCTCACCATTTATGGTTTTGAAGGTTCAATCAGTTGGATGACCAAACATTGCTTAGTATCGGAGGTCTAGATTTTAGACAAGAGTAAAATAGGGAAACAACGAACGTGCACATGAAGTTAAAGAGGATAAATGTACAAAAGAACCAAAACGTATAGAATGGGACATAAATGGGGTAGGCTTTGGGCCAAAAATTAGATAAGATCAACATTTATGTAGCGAGGGTCTGTCAGATCATATTCAACCATTTCCAGTCATCAGATCAACACATAGTCCAAGGATATCAGATAAACGTTGTTCTTTGCCTCATTGATAGTGCTTTTGATTTGTTATCTATCATTATTTAGCTTTG
This sequence comes from Taxus chinensis, assembly GCA_019776745.2. NCBI lineage: Eukaryota > Viridiplantae > Streptophyta > Pinopsida > Cupressales > Taxaceae > Taxus > Taxus chinensis. The sequence goes on from CM034148.1 coordinate 632,158,305, forward strand.
TTTAATGTTTTATTCCTCATATCACTACAATTCACCTTGGAAACTGTAGACACAAAAGTTTAAACTTATTACTATTACATTATAACCTTTAGTATGTTGTTATATGCATGATTTCCAAGTGTGAAGATTATTGGTGACACCTTTTCTTAGTCCTTTTACTAATTTTGACTAATTTTGAATGTGACTTTACCTGTTACTATTTGTATTTACATATTTTTGTCGTGCAAACAAGGATCCCTATCCACGTGCTTGGTATTGTTTATATTTCTTGGCTTTGGGACAATAATGCCCAGTAAAGACACTACTGCCAAGACGACATTGTCTCTTTTGGGTACTTTTGTCCTATCCACTTTATTTTCTAACTTATCAATTATTACTTAACTTTAGGTATTTTCTTATTTCTATTTCTTGATTTAGGTTCACTTTTGGTGTCACTAAGTGTCAAAATTTAAACAATGGAATTCATATATATACACAACTTACTACAACTACTCTAAGGGGGCAAGAGGACAACTTTGGCTATCACGTACTATCTACTACTTGGGAAAAGGGCAACATTCAAGGAATATATTTGGGTTGTATTATTCACTGCAAAGGAGAGGTTATTTCATAATTCCATCTCACACATCTATCTTGGGGGGGAATTAATTATATCATGTTATCTTTGTGTGATTGGCAAAAGGGAAAGCTAGTTTCAAGGAACATGATTCAATCACACACACACACACACACACACACACACACACACACACACACACACACACACACACACACACACACACACACACACACACCACACACACACACACACCACTCACACACACACACAACACACACGCACGCACACACACAAGAAACTACATAGATTTTGAAATGTATTGCAACGCTTAGTGATAATCATGTTGGGGTGACTGCCAATGTCATACTAACTCAAGCACGTGACATTATCTATTTCAGAAAATGTTTACTTGAGCCTTGTACAAGTAGATAGGGTTTGTTTTAAAATACCAAGTACAACCCATAATCCCTATGATAGATATGAAGCAACACAAAATAAAAGGAAAAAGCTAAGTTTAGACCCTGAAAAGAGAAAAAGTAGAGGCACTTTATAGAACACTATTGCCCAAATTAGACACTAGTGCGTGGTGTGGTCTAGTCCCAGTTTCAGTGGTTTTTCCTAAATAGGTTCCTTATGAGCCTTATTAATTCCTATATAAACCCCTATTTTGTTGTTTCATCATTTTTTACTAAGATTGTATATTATCATTTTCTAATTAATACTTTAATAATACATATAAAAGAGGTTTTGTGCATAAACCTTGTTTATTTTCATCTTATTTATGCTTATTCAAATGATTTGAAATAAATTTGTATATGCGCTAACAATGTGGATGAAAGAACATATCGTAAGCCCTAGCGCAGGACTCATAAATAGCCCAATTCAAGAATTACCCACTCATTGGTGCAGGACTCGCTTTGGAGCGCAGGAATCACTCAACATTGGCACATGACTCGCTTTAGAGCACACGAATCACCTAAGCATTCGCACAAGACTTGTTGTGGAGTGCATGACTTACCCAAACATTGTCATAGGACTCACTTTGAAGCACAAGACTCATGTTATGGAAGCATAGGACTTGTTATCACCAAATCACTGCACCCTTTGAATGGCTAGAATGGGAGTAGGACGTTCGGTGTGATTGGGTAATATGGGATCACCCCTCAAGCTATGGGACTTAAGCTCGAGGTGAACCTCCAGAGAAGGCTAACTTCCTATTCCTAAATAAATTGTTGTATTACTCATAGTGTGATGAAATGCTTATCTAGACCTATACTAACCTATCTTGGAATTTAGGAAGAGAGATTTGTAGGAAATAAAACTATAGTAGGTATGGTGATGCACCAAATAAAGGGTGTTGCTAGACTTTGAGAAGGGTTGTTTTGAAGAGGGTGTTTTGCACCACAAGCCAACTTCACCTATTGTAACCTAGAAAGGGTAAAAAAAATATCACTAATTAAGAAACGTGTGTTCCCTTTATTAAACTCAACTAGACAAACAATATTTCAATTTTCTAATGAAGAAGGATGAAACAGAGAAGGGTGGATAAGCATCACAACTCAACTGCTTGCATAACCCCACCACTTGATAAGCACAGAACTCCAAGAACCTGCAATGTAAAACAGAACTTGCACAATATACCTGCAAGCATGAGAAAGGCACAAAGAAGTATATGGAATGATGAAAGGACTAATAATAGTCACAAACATATACTTTTATTACTTCAACAGCATACACAATGCATCATTACATTCAGAAAAGGCAATGGTTTTCATTACAGTCTTAGAAAGGAGGATTGAAAATTCCCCAATCCACAAAGCTAACTTGCATAAAAGAGGATTCTTGAAAAATATGCACTTGTCCAAGATGTCTAACTTGTACCACTTGTGGCAAACATCTAACTTCTGTAACTAGTGTGTAACCCTTTGGAATGAGCTTTCAACTTACATTTATAGAAGAACTATGTGAGAGAAGAGAGGAGAACTCATAAATTCCTCCCTAAAATGAAGGCACGTGATGGTCAACATTAATTATAGAATTGGTTGAACCACTTAAGAACATTTCAGCATGTGCCTTTAATGCAAGGTTTGAGATACTCATTTATCTAATTAAAAGAATATTTAAATAAAATATTTTTAAAAATAGTTAAAAATATCATTTTATTAAAATATTTTAATAAAAATATAAATTTAATTATATTTCAAGTGGGACCCCCATGGTTGGTTTACACTGAAAGGGAAATCCCTTAAAAGAAACGACCAACTAGGTGAGTGGCTCATCTACTAACTCACCAAGTTAGTGGGTGAGTTACTTAATTTTAACGTGGCGGGCTAACCTCTAACCATTTCCCATGAACCAACTTCGAACTCCCCTAATGTCACAACATTAATGTCAAGTGGCAAGCTCTTAGATTGATCCTTACCTTGGCTTGATCTCCTCCACGTTGTGTTGGTTTTCCTTGGGTGAGTTCACCTTTTCAGTTGCACAAACCCCCATAGAGCTCATACTCGAATGCCTTGTTGAACCATTCCTACTTTGAAATCAAACTATATCCATATCAACCAAGATTTTCATGAGCTCATTACAACCATCCACTGCAATAGTGAGTTCTCCGCAAGCCCTAACATCATGTCTTCTTTATCAGCTCTCTCAATCTACTTGACCCTGGAAAGTTGCTTGATAGCTCGGCTAGCACTGCGGCTTGTCTGTTATGAGCTCTTCTTTTGTGGAAAACAAATTTTTGACTCAACTTAGCTCAGCTTGAGCCTAAATCATTCCCACCGTCGAGTTTTTTTATCCTTTGAGATCTCATGTGATTCAAGCCATGCATCGAGCTTGCTTAAGTGAGCCAGCCCCCTTGGCAACCAAACTCTTCTCTAACACATCAAGCAATCTTCATGGCATTAACCCTATTTGAATTATGAACTTGAGTACCCATTGCATTATGTTTTGGTCTTGCTAATGCTTCCCATTACTAATATGTTCATTTAATTAATCGATTGATTTTCATTCCATAACTCAATGACATGAACTACCTTCTGACCATTTCCCACAAACTCAACGTTGAGCCAATTCGAAACATCTCTTCCAATGTGGAATGATTGAGATCATTACGTTCACTCATTTGTTATGACCATCCACCGTGATCCTTGTGTTAAGAAACTTCCTCATGGATTCAAGTCATTGAGTTTTGTGAGCTCATCTCGATGGTCAAGTCGACTTCCACGAGCTAGCCTTCATGACTGATATCCATGAGCTTTTAACCTAATGCTAATCCTATGATCCCATACCTGTAATCTTGTCATGACTACACCATTTGAAAGGTCACTCATCTTAACTTTGATTACGAGCTTCTCTTGTGACATCAGGATGCTTGTGTAACGTTCCAATCATCTCGTCGATGCTAAGTCCATCAATCTAATGCATCATTATCACCAACCATCATCGTGTTGCCCGGTATCATCAATAACCTTCTACATATCTTAGGGAATGACTTGTTGTCTTGTTCACAATCGCTCAATCACTCAAACATGCTTTAGCTCCCTTGATGACTCACCTCAAGAATCAGAAACCAACTTAGACTCCTCTCATTATGAAACTCTTGTGTTGGGTGGCCATTTCGACATCCCCGTATGGCAATGCTCTCTTAAATTTCCACATTCTTGGCAAAACGAGTCTCAGAACCCCCCTACATGGAAACCTTGTGTTGCCCTGCCATCACCGAAACCTCACTTTAGCCTCCAACCTTCATTATTCCTCATGCAAAACTCTTACCTCATCTCTCCAATCTTATTATTCCCACTTGGCCATAATTTGGAATTTCTCCCACCTTACGTCGCATTTATGTTTCCATTCAACGTAGCTCATCACAAATACAACTCGGTTGTCATGTGAATTTGACATTGGCACAAACCTTGTCAAGATCCTTCTTTCCTACAAGCTCCTCTAATAAACTCAGTTCCCTTAGTTGAGCTCAATTCTTTCATGGTGAACCTAGTTCCCGAGCCTTAATATTGAGCTCAGTTTAAATCTATTTGTTTGCTCACGAACTCAGGATCCACTTGGCAAAACATGTTGAGCTCTTTAATTGCATCCATGAAACATTGAGCTATCTTTAGTTTGATCCCGTGACTCATTCTTCACAGAGATCTTGAGAGCTTAGTCCTTTATGCATTATTCTTAGCTTGGTTTGGAGCTCATTTTTTATCTCTATAACAATATTTTGAGTCACCACCATCTTGAATTCATAATCTCAGGCTCCACTACTGAGTCATTCTACAAATCATTGGGATACAATTATTTACCATGCACGATCTCATGGTATAATTTCTTAATGCATGTATTCCTTCGTGGAGCCGCTCGTGCCTTCCAACTTATGAAGCATCTTTTTATGTCGAGCTCGGCTCACTGAGTAGCTCACCGAGCTACTCAGCGAGTTATCCCTTAACTCATCCCCCTAATGTGGATCCTCTCAAAATGTTATTTTTATCTAATAATTGACTTTGTTACGATCTTTCTTGAAACTAGAGGGTAATTTAAGTACAACAAGACCCTTTAAACCTGATTTACAAATTTTGATCATTTCTACATGAATCATTTAAGAGTGAGCCTCTCAAATATCAGCTTCCTTGCTCTGAGTAAACCCTGAGCTTTGAAAACCTAGGAAAGGAAAAATAGTTCAAGATGTTCTTGAATCCTCCTGGAACAAAGTAAATGTTCTCAAAACACAAGAACTTGCCTGTAGGCCCCTAAGTCCTTTGGTGAAGACCTAGAGTTCAACAGTACCTCTTTATCCAATTTTGCCATGTGTGTAAAATTGTATAACATTTTTGGAAATATCTTGGGAATGATTGCCTACTAAGCATGATTACAATAGCCTTAAGTCATCCATTAGGAATGGATTCAATATTAGAATCCTGAAGATGATCTGATCTTCTATGTCACATGATCTTAAAATCTCCAGCAATGATAAGCAAGGAAAATATACTGACACTGACAAATGCTTAACACTTATAGTGTAATGTGGAATTTTGGATGAAACATCTGAGGATTTGGGGATACCCTAAAAATCTCTTTAAAACCTTTAACCTTCTCCTCCTTGAAAACCTCCAATGATGTTACAATATGCAAGAATTAAAACAAAAAAACAACAAGGAAAGAAAAACAACGACAATAACAGAAAAAAATGTGCAAAGCACTTGCAGTAAAACATCTAACTAAGTTGTACAAGGGGTGTAATGGTCTCAAAATCAAGCTTTGATATGTATCCCATTCACATGAATGAGTATTTCTTCTCCATTGAGCCTAGATAGACAAAACAAATTCACCTCCTTGCAACTTGTGATAATGTATGGACTACTCCAGAGAGTGTCAAACCTGGCGTGCTTGCCTAGTTTGGCTCTATCTTCATCCCATTTGAGAATTAAATATCCCTCTTGAAAATTCCTGTCAGACACCTTCTTTTCAAAATATTTCTTAGCTTGAGCCTAATGTTTCTCCAAATTCTTCATAGCCTTGTTTTGTACTTCTTCTAACTCCATGAGCTCAACAAACCTGATTGTCAAAGGATCACTCTCCATAACCTCAAGTTGATGAGCTAACTCCAAAAAAGGTAACTCTAAAGAAAGCAAAAGTTTTACTTTTCTTCCATATATAAGCATGAAAGGATAATTTTCAATGGCCTTTTTAGGTTTGATCCAATCTGCCCATACAACGGTCTTAAGATGTGTGTGTCAAGTCCTCTTGTTGGTTTCCATAGTGTGTTTGATAATCCTTTTGAGATTTGTGTTGCTAGACTCAACCAATCAGTATCCTTGCGGATAGTAATTGGATGAAGTCTTAAGGTAGAACCCATTTTTGACAGCCCATTCACTCAACTTCAAACCAAGGAAAGCCATCACATTGTCTAAAATGACTATAAATGGAATGTCGAACCTTGTCATTATACCTTCTAAGAAATCAAGAACTACCTTCTCATTGATTTCTTTCAATGCTACTACCACTTTCCATTGACTAAAACAGTATGTTGTAGTAAGGACCCATTTATGTCTGTCACTGGATGGAGGATTAATCATTCCAATGAAATCCAACACCCATTGAATAAAGGGTTGATCCACTTGAATTGGATGTAGTGGAAGATCTATCAACTTCTGCTTGCCAATGAAAAAGGCACATTCTTTGCACTTCCTTACCCAGAGATGGGCATCTTTGAACAAATCTGGCCAATAGTAACTGGATAACATGATCTTGGTAATAGTTGTTCATGTAGAATAATGTCCTCTAGATAGGCCATTGTGAAACTCTTCTAGTATCTTACTTACGTGTTCCAGTCCCATGCACAGAAGGAGAACATCATTCAAATCCCTTTAAAAGATAACATTATCTACCAGATCATATGGAATAGACTGAAGATGGAAAGTCCATCTTTTATTTTTATCCATGTTCATAGGATATGCTCCTGAGAAAAAGAAACTCTTCATTTTGGATAACCAATCAACCTGATCATCACCTTTATCAATGTTTAGGAGTGTCATGTCCTCATAAACTTTTGATTTCAGGTCTGCAGTAAGTTTTTGACACAAACCTTTACCTCTGAAAATTTTGGTAACTTTGATATGTACATCATACTCTATCACCTTCGTGATCCATCCAACACACTTTTCGTTCATCTCTTTCTTCAGCAAAAAAAACCTTGATACCTGGATGAGACACCATGAGATGAATTTTGTTGTTGGACAACATTTTCTTGAATTTCTTCAAAGCTCAATTAACCGCAAAGACCTTTTTTTTAATGAACCAATATTTGAGCTCATAGTCTTTGAGGGATTGACTAAAGAAAGCAATTGGTTGCTCCATCAGATCATCATTTTACTAGGTGAGGATCCCTAAAATGCTCTCTTGACCTGCAAAAGCATAAAGAATAAAATATTTATCAAACCTAGGGTTCACCATCATGGGAACTTGAGAAATACCCATTTTGATGGATTTGAATCTATCCTTTCCTTCCTTTTCCCATGATAATGGCATATTCTTCTTCAACATGGATGTCAGTGGTTTAGCCAATGCTATGAATTGAGGGATGAATCTCTGCATGAAATTTATGGTTCCCAGAAAACTCTAGAGACCCTTGTTATGACTTGGCAGAGACAAGGAAATAATCGAATGAATCATGGTTGGATCGATTGACAGTCCTTCTTCAAAAACCACGTGCCCAAACAACTTTCCTTCATGTACTGCAAAAATACATTTCTTGGGGTTAAGTGAGACCCCAAATTCTCTACATCTTCAAAAAACCTTCCTTAGATGCATGATGTGGTCTTCTGCATGCTTAATGTATACATTTATATCATCAACGTAAACCAAGATGATGTTGATTAGTCCCTTAAATGTCATGTCCATGGCTCTTAGGAAAGTAGCCATGACATTAGACAATCTAAATGGCATTTTGTTGTAAGCTTACATGCCCCACTTGGTAGTGAAATCCATTTTGAATTGATCAGATTCTTGGACCAATTTTTGATTGTAACCCTAATATCCATCAATCAAATAAAATCTTTGAGATCTGTTTTCGTGTAAATGTGCAACATGGAAATTAGAAGTTTCCATGCACGACAACTATACCCCAGTGCCAACTTTTTCATGTTTTATCATTTCCAGGCACCCCAAGCCAAATCCATTAGGCTGGTCACCTACTATTTGATTTTGAATTAGTCCCCTAGGTGATTTAAGACATTCTATTCATTCCCTCTAGGTGATTTTAGGGAGTGTCGAAAAGATATTATCTTTTGGCTATATTGGGAAAGGCTATCACTGGCCTTCCCAGGACTGGACCAACCACCTTGGAGCAGAACAGAAGGGTAAAATTCAACATGGAGGTGAATTGAAAACCTTATAACATCATGTAAGTTATTTTTTAAGGCTTTGAGAAGTTTTGAAAGACTTGGAGCAGTCTGAGTGAAAACAGGGTTCACAAGCCTAGGCAGTTCACTAGCCGAAAACAACTGTTGGGCTTTAGAAGAAGATTTTGGAGCTCTGGATGGAGTTATAAGTAAAAAAAAACATATCTAGAAATAGGATTCTAATAACTACATTATTGTGAAATAATATTTTTCACAACACCTTAGCGCATATGATTTGTAGGCATGTTTTATCAGGCATAAGTGGATCCTCAAATAAAAAAATACAATTTTTCAGAGATCATATGGTTGAATCAAGACACGATACCCTAACCATTGGATTAAAAATTATATTTCTATTTATCATATAAAATTTCACCAATAAATTCTACCGGGAGTTCACATTATCATTGTTTCAATTTGCCCTCTTTTGGGACAGTCATTTTTTTCGGGAGGACACATGTCAGCACTAGGAGCCTAGCGGGATTTCATGTCCCCAACGTCCCTGAGGTCAGGTACACTAACCCTTGAAAAATGTTCCCATCCCCCATGTGACCTCTTGGAACCTCATATGACCTCCAAACTCGACATTTCAGCCCCCCAGGTGCATTTTTGTAGCATTCATTCCCTGTCGTTGGATCGGGCACCACGTGTCAGATTCAGGGCCTCTGTGGAAACTGATGTCCCTTATGTCCCTAAGGTGGGGAATATCAGACATGGAAAAAATATCCCAGCCCCTATGGGGAGTCTTCTGGACAACCACGTGACTGGCTTTCAACCCCCAGGTGCATTTTTGGAGCATCCATTCCCTACCGTCGGATTAGGCGCCACGTGTCAGCTCCAAGACCACCGTGGAAACTGATGTCCCTTATGTCCTTGAGGTGAGGGACATAAGACCTTGAAAAATTCTCCCATCCCCTATGAGGAGTCTTCTGGACACCCACGTGATCGATTTTCAGCCCCCAATTGCATTTTTGGAGCATCCATCCCCTATCGTCGGATCGAGGACACATGGCATCATCTTGACCACCATGGAAATTTATGTCCCTCACGTCCCTGAGGTCAGGGAAATAAGGTAAAAAAAACATGTTCCCATCCCCTCCATGTGCATATTTTGAAAATTTTAAATCCGGCACTTAGTCGTTTCTTCCCCCTCATTTCTACTTCACAGCTTCATACATTGTCATGGCTCCGTGCATGATTGTCCAGACACCCGGTCCACAATTATTGCTCTGAAACAGTTGCACCATGGCCACATAAACTCCCCAAACACTGGATATCCTTTCCCATAGTGATGTGTAGGTATCAAAAGGAATTCTCATCAAGCTAAGAAGGAGAAATGAAGAACACAGAAGGAGAAAAAGGAGAAAACTCCATAACCACGAAATGAGAAGTTGAAGAAATATCCCAAACAGATGAACGGATGTGTGAAACAACAAGATATATTTTTATTTTCATTCCTCTACCAAAATGCATCAAGAAGAAACCTTCAAACCCTCCTCTCGTGCAACAGGGCATCCACAGTGAAGAAATCCCACTTCTAGCTCAACGAAGAAAAAATCCAATTTCCCGTCAAACCATTAGGTGAAACGAAGTATAATTACACGTGAAGCATCAAAACAAAAAAACCCATATCAAATATAGAATTTTATTTACAAATGGAGGATAAAAATAGACCTGCAATTTTGAGGTCCATTAATGGTTGCTGCATCCAGAAGCACTGTCAAGTCTAAAATTTAAGACTTTAAAATCTCCTGGACTATTAAGCGGGTGGGCCTAAAATTTTAGAGGGGTGATATTGGGAAAAACAACATATTGAAAAAATTCGTTCCATGTCAATCCGGACTCCCAGAAGAAAACTTTCTAAAAATAGCAGGTCTACTACATAGGAACTACTATTTCAGGAAAGTCATCAATAGAAGAACCTGCAAAGGAGATGAAGACATTGGAGGTGCACTACAGTTGATAATTCACCAAAATGGACATTTTTTGCACTTACTAAAATTATTAAGTGGGCCCTCGAGCACCTGATAAAAATATAAAGTTGATCTAGAAAGAACGAGGAACGTAGGGAGAAAGAGGAAAATTGAGCCACAACATCCAGTTGAAGATTAGGGACTTGATTTCTCGCACTTACTAAAAATAGTAAGTTGATTTTACCTAAGGGAGATATGAAACCAAATTGGATGGGTTATAAGCCTTCTCAGTGTCATGAAGTGGAGAATAGTCAGAGAACGGATCCAAGTCCACTACAGCAACTCATCCTTCGGCATAAATCTTCTTCTTCTTCTTCCTCTTCTTTCTCTCTCTCTTCACTCCTCATACGACACTCTCTCTCTTTAATGTTATATTTTTGTGTTGAGGGTTGCACTTTTTAATATGACTTAAGTGACTTTAGAAATATAATGTAAATTAAGTCGCCTTGCTATTATAAAAGGGACTTAAATATTTAAAGTGGAATATAAACAGTCTTAAGTCATATTAAGGTATTCGAAAGGTCATGAGGAAGACGAGGATTCAAGTCTACTCTATAAATTGTAAATCCATTCCCATTTCAAAGGGTTGGTGATTGATCTTGTAAACTAAAGAGTATATTGTACTTTGAGAGAACAAAGGAGATAGTCATTTTCTTCCATTTCCCCCCCTTCTCAATTTCCTCCATTTCTCCACTATGTACAACTTCTATTTAAGCATCAATACAAGGAGTTTCTAGCTTTATTTGACTGAGGGATTTCATGATACTTTGTGTTCATCAAATTCTATTTGGTCTTGTTGCCATTTTCAGGGTTGTTTCCTTTAAATTTAATGCATGTGATGAAGTTTCTAACTAGTGTGTGTGTAAGAATCTGATTTTCTACCTACAACATTAGTTATCCTACCTCAATTCTCACTCCCTTTCCCACTTTCAGACAAAGTCTTCCCTAGCAAGAGATTTCTAGCTTTTCTGCAGGGTCATTCGAGTGCCCTTGTTGGATCCCCGTTTGAAAGGCCACCACATAAATCCACATTTTCTCGCACATGCACATACTGCAGCTACACTGGTTAAGTAGAGGGACTTAGATTCCCAAAGTGTTGTCAAGAAATCCACAAGTTTGTCCACCCGAAAAATTTTATTGCCAACAGTTTTTGGCACGCACCGTGGGGCAGATTTAGTAGCATCTACATCTGAATATGACCGCAAGGTCCCAAAATACAAAAATTCAAAAAAATATATTCAAAAAACTAGAAAAAAAAGTTCATGAAAGTCCATTTCCAAAAGATACGTTGTCAATTTCTTGCAAGTGAATCTTCATATTCCACAGTGTCCTTTCGTATTCTCACTTCAACAATTTCCAAAAGCTGGCTGAAGGAAGATACACCATGTTGAACAGGTCGAGAGGTGGTTTTGTTTCCAATTTCGAGGCTTTGTAAAATCAGCAAGAATGAATTAGAGATAATCCATACTTCTTCTCTCAAGCTTCCTCTCCATCTGGCGCTTTGAGTAGTCCACCTGACAACCCTATCTAAACTCCTGGTGATACTCCCCCTTCAAATTCTCCCATTTTTCAACCACCATTGAGCATTGAACTCCCAGAAGAAGAAGAATTTGTAGAAGCAAGAGTCGAAGTAGAAGTAGAAGAAACAATGACAGACGAAGAAGAAATACCTCAACCCGTTGTTCCATGGGGAAGGAATACGGGCCCGTTTGCTCTTGAACCACCTCTCCATGATCTACCAACAAGTTCCCGCGAGAACTTTCCAAAGTTTGAAGGTGACAAAAACACTACATCCGGAAGAACACATCGCTGCCTTCACTACATCATGTGGAATTCTTAGTGTCCAACATGAAGATGTTGCGGTGAGGCTATTCGTGGATTCCCTCCAAGAAAAAGTAGAAAAATGGTTTTACCTCCTTCCCGCCTAATCTGTCACTGGTTGGGATGACATCAAGGCTACCTTCAAGGAAATATTTAAATCAACTGAAGATTATCAAGACCTCTTGGTGTAGTTGGCTCAAATGAGGAAAGAAGAAAATGAAACCATGAGAGACTTCATGGCTCATTTCAAATGGTTGCTTCGTAGGATACCTGAAGAGGATTCATCGTCTCAAAACAATGTCAAGAGATTCTTCATCAATGCTCAATCATCAGAAGTAGGATTTTTGTTACGAAGAGCCCAACCAAGGAGCATTGTAGAAGCACAAAGGATGGCCATTAAACTTGATGACAATATCATCCTCTCTGGGAAGATCAAGAATCCATCAAAAGGCAAGGCCCAACATCTTGGAGATGAGAGAACCAATCCATCACTACAAAAGTTAGCAAATGAGATGGCCTCTTTGAAGAGGGAAATTGTTTGAATGAGTATCTTCTCAAAGAAGCAACAGAAATAAAATTGCAGGAGCACCCCAAAAGTTTGCCTTAGAGGCCCAACCCATGAACATAAATTTCAGATTTCAAGAAGATGAAGAAGAGCTTGAACAAAAAAGTGAAGGTGGTGATTTCCTAGAAAATGACGAGTTTGAGAATGATACACAAATCAGATTCTATGAGTATTCTGGATGTGATGAAGAAGATGAAGAGGATGCACTTAATTTCTCATGTGCGGTATTCACTCGTTCTCAATCTGAGAAAAGAGAATCTCCCTCCACTGCTACAAAAGAAAACAAGGTTGATGATCCTCCTGTGGTGACTCCACAAAATAAAATATTCAATCGAGGATCCCCACTCTCCATCTTCCTTCCTAGGTTAGATTGAAAGCAAGAAACTACCACCTAAAATAGTTCCCTAACCTAGCTAGAAACAAGAAGAAAGTACCATCAAGATGAAGAAATGAACAAGGCCTACATTAGCATCATAACTTTGAAATAATGAAATCAAGCATAATGCAAATCAAGAACTCTATTCTTCTAATTGCCTAATTAAATTAAGTGGACCTATGTAGTCCAATGGCAATCAACAATATTGCTTGCTTTGATCCTTCATGGATGCTTGGGTGTGAGGCTTAGCTCTTCAAGATGGATGATGGAGGGGCTTGAGAATGGCAAAAGGCTTTTAGTGCAAGACTATGTGCTTTCCTTTGCTTTCTCAAGGGAATTAGGTGTAGGTATAAAGGTAGGAGGAGGGCTCTTTATATAGCCCAAAGGATAAAGGATTCAACACATCCTCATGAATGTGGGATAAAGGTAAAACATGATTAGGAATGGATAAGGTTGCTTTATTAAAGGTAACCTTACTTTAGAAGGGTTTAATTTATGCTTAGCAAGTCATGGGAGTTGGGGGGTGCCTTAATTAATCAAATGTGATTAACTAATAGGTGGATGTAAGCTTATAGAAGCCAATTAGAGGAATATTAGTATGATTTAGGCTATTAGAAGGGGATTAAATCAATTAAACATTGATTTACTAGTTAAATGAAGGGGAAGACTAATTAATTAATAATAATTAATTAATCTAGATAGAAGAGGTGATTAATTAACGGAAGGTCGTTAATTAGGTTGTTAGCTAGATAGGTGACTTAATCAATTAGCGTATTGTAATTAATTAATGACAACAAGAGGGAATACGAGCGCTTTTGACGATATGTCGTCAATTTGCGGGAAAGGAGATAATTAGCGCAATTTAAGTATTTAAATTGCTTAGGCGTAATTATAGGTGTCTACATTTGCCCCTCTTTGGGGTGGCGTAAGTGACGCCACTTCAAAGATAGTAGATGGAAGAAAATTTTGAAGGGATAGAAGAAAAATTAGTAGGAGGGAGAGATGCCCCCTTGAGTGTCGATGGGGTGATGGAAGAAGTCAATCGACAATCGAAAAAGATGAGAGATAGGCAGAAGAATGGGGAAGAGGCAGGATGCCCTGATGAGAGAGAAAATTAAGGGTGAAAAGGAAGTGATGTAGAAGAAATATGGATGAGGGGAGAGAAGAGCTTAGCCTCTAGCTGCTATTTATTTGGAACAAATTTGATGTCATCATATTGCCATAGGAACTACATCATCGGTCCTTATGAAAAATATAAGCATACGACAAAGGTAGAATGACATGAAAAGCCATACTACGAACAATTGTCCATTGCTGAAAGTACCAACTCCACGCAACATACAATAATGCAATGCAATACGAGAAGGAAACAAGCTCATGTAACAGGGAAAACAAGTACGAACGCACATATCCAACCCAACAATGGTCAAGACAGTTGTACAAATGTTTTGTTATCAGTGCTGAAGAGATCCACAAGTTCGTGATTGACGACAAGGGTTAAAAATGATGCCCCAAGCAAGGATACATGCAAGGGGAAATGACAATGGACACGGGGTCCATGAAAAGTGTTTGTGCACAATGAAACAACACCAGGCAACAAAAGTGCCCCAGAGTACAGACGAAGCAAGCAACTAGCTTTGTGAATGGTTGTGAATTCGGTGATCCGCGAGTCATATTAATCGGGGAAGATGTGAGACAAACCAACAGGATATGGAGAAAATACCATGCGCAAGACACAAGTTTCAGCCGTAATAAGCAAGTTACCATTTTTGTAGGGTTTTTTACTTTTTAGGATTTTTTTTTTGAAAAATTTTGCCCTGTTTTTGGATTTTTTGATATATATATATATTATTATATTGTTTTTATTTTTTTGCTTTCCAAACATGGTGAACAGTAGAAGAAAGTAGAAGAAGAAAGCGAAGGGCCTAGGGGCGACAGAAAGTGCCCTAGGTGGAAGAAAGGAGAAACAAAGGACAAATAATGTCCTTGGTAAGTGGAAAAATTAAGAAAAAATAATTATTTGAAAAATAATTATTTACGAGAGTGGGAAGAAGAATAAAAATCACCAGGGAGCAATAAAATTGCCCGAGGGAGAAGAAAGGGGTATCGGACAAAAAAATGCCCCAACATGGTGAAAAATAAGAGAAAAATAATTATTTAATAAAAATAATTATTCCACAGTGAACAGAGGAGAAAACGACGATCGAAACGGGTCTCCCGGCCTTCCGAACGGTAAAAAAAAAGGTTAATATACCCCCCAGGGGGGTAAAAACATCGCGAGCAATTCATTTGAACTGATCAGGTTAAAAAATTTTACTGTGAGGCTCTGACAGTCAGGAGAACTATGGTGATCACACGAGACCGTTTGAGGTGCGCGGATGCAGTCCGGGGGTACCAGCGGCATGCGGACGATGGCCCTGTTTGTGAGTATCGCAAACTTGCTCTTTAATTTGTGTCATTAATGCTCTAAATTAGGTCGTTTAGGTGTAGAAAACATGTAGGCGCGCCTGCGCGTAGGCGCAGGCGTGGGATAGGGCGTGCAGGTGCCATTTTGCATGCACCCTTTTGAGGGCGCAGGTGCCAAGTCGATGCGTGAGCATACGTGCGGACCCAAATCACACACACACACACACACGTGCATGCACACACATGAGCACATGTGCACACACGCGCACATGCCGGGAATGGGGCGCACACGCAAAAAGTGTGGCGCAGGCATGGAGAAGCTGGCGCACACACACGGAAGCACATGTGTCCACGCGCAGGCACCAATTTGGTGGGCACATGCCAAAAAGGGTGCGCAGGCACCCAAAAGAGGGTGCACGCACCAGAAAACACGCGCACAAGTGCAGGCACCAGAAACATGGCGCACACCCAAAAGGGCGCACAGGTGCCCTAGACAGGTAGAAAAAGATAGGAAAGTGTCCAAAAATGTGACACTTAGAAGAATTTTTAGGATTTTTGGGTTAACCCTAAAAGATGAGATAGATTTTTAGAGGAAATGCTAGAAACTAATGAGTGGTGTGTTATTTTGTAGAGACGACTACCAGTTTTACAGACGGGAGTGTCACTCCCAGATTGCCGAGTTAGAGGGTAGTATGCACCAGCGCGACCACCGAGATATGGCGATACTACTGGAGGCAGTGGGGCTGGGCCCCGTGGCTCGGATGCCATCTATTGTGCTAGATCACGGCCTCCTGACTGCGCTAGCCGAGCGATGGCATAGCGAGAGTCAGTGTTTCAGACTGCCCACAGGGGAGATGACAGTGACCATTGAGGATGTTTGGCAGATTCTACGCGCATGCCCATGATGGGTACATTGATCGAGTACAGTTCGGATGCAGGGTCTGATCAGAGCAGCGTGCAGTGCTTTATTTGGGGTCGATGACATCCTGCATGACGGGATGACCATAGCTTTACATGAGTGCATCTCTGACCTGACATTGCATCGGGGACCTCTCTATATCATGGCGCTTATCAGTGGGTTCCTACTCACTGATAAGATAGGGACTTCGTTCCCGAGAGGATTACTGCCATTGGTTCATGGCATTTACAGTGGTGAGAGATATTGCTGGGGGCAGTGTATACTAGCCCATTTATACTGGGATTTACACCTGATCACATACCACGGTCAGAAGACCATGGGGCCAGCATCATTGTTACAGATATGGTCATGGGATCATATTGCTATCGGATGCCCTGTAGGCCCTTTCTGCATTCGAGATCCCGAGGAGCCATCATACATGGCTTGGATAGCAGCCGGTGGAGATGTTCGTGGCCATCTTGGTAGCCTATTCAGATATAGGTGGGAGTTTGATGAGCTAGCAGTGATAGACGTCATTTGGCGTCCATACAGGCACTTCCAGTGGCTAGAGGATGCCACAGAGCTCAGTGTGTGCTTGGTGGAGCACTTTCTTATTGGCAGCCACAGCTATATCATGGAGTTGTATCATGTTGATAGGTGCCAGTGGCAGCTTGGCAGAGTACAGGGGGTCCCCCAGCCAGATATCTAGCATGCACGCAGGGACTCAGAGAGGTAG
Organism: Taxus chinensis; assembly: GCA_019776745.2. Lineage (NCBI taxonomy): Eukaryota > Viridiplantae > Streptophyta > Pinopsida > Cupressales > Taxaceae > Taxus > Taxus chinensis. The sequence continues at coordinate 632,175,537 of CM034148.1, forward strand.
ACCATGGGGCCTCAGATTGTAGTGGCCCGAGCTAGGGCTAGTTTCACATAGGTGGTCCCCCAGGTATGGGACTTATTACGACAGGTGAGAGACCCGGGGACTACAGTTGATTATGCAGCATGGTACGTGACAGTGTTACCTGACATCTTACTATTCCAGAGGCAGCTTGGGTAGCAGGTATTCACCCACCTGTAGAGGTATGGCATGGGGCAGAGCACCAGGGCTAGAGCAGTAGCATTGGGGCCAGACCCAGAGGATCCTTTTGATGGGATCCCACATGATGGACAGGGTGCCCCACAGGCACAGGGACCGAGGCCGCAGGGCCCAGTACAGGTAGCCATGCAGCCACCTAGAGGTAGGGTTTTTGAGCAGGGGCAGTCTTCTAGAGCACCTCAGGGACCAGCCCCTGAGGCACACACAGCCCCCCAGCCAGTGGCATAGACAGCCACACACAGGTACAGGTACAACAGCTCATAGCTGAGAGAGACGCAGCCAGAGCGGAGAGAGACGAGGCTCGAGGCTGGTGCGTGACAGCTGTAGCAGAGCGTGATGAGGCCCGAGCCCACATTGTGACTTTACTATTAGGGTGGGATCAGGCTCGGGCCCAGGCTGGCCCAGGAGATGATAGAGGTGCATGGCAGAGCCAGATCTGAGAGACAACAACACAGGGGGCTCAGATATTGAGCCTCCTACATCAGTCCCAGTCACAGGTGTGCATGGTCGTGGCACAGAGAGATCACGTGTATGCCCGTTCATAGGCATTATTAGCACAGAGGGACCAGGCCTGTGCCGAGCTGCAGGTGATGACCACAGAGAGGGATCGAGAGGCCACTACTGCTAGACAGGCCGAGGTAGACCTGGGCCGAGTTACAGGTGAGAGAGATACTGCCCTTCAGGCAGTGCTCACCTCTGGAGATGCGGATCTGATTCGTGATGCCACCAGGCTTGGTGGTGAGGCCCTTTTTTATAGGACAACATATTACAGAGTGGTGCCACCAGAGTAGCGAGTGGCACTGCCACAGCTATCAGGGTCGAGTGCATCAGGCTCTCGATCACAGAGGTCTGGCCATTCCACCAGATCCAGTTAGACAGCCTCTACCAGAGCAGCTGGCGAGACCAGTGCCATCCCAGCCTCCAGAGTTCCGGCGTCCAGAGGATAGATCTGGGAGCCCCGGTGAGGGTGAGAGCTGTGGTTGATAGCCACATTTTTTTTGTACAGATTCTTTTGTATGTATGCCTCTTATGAAGGCTGATTTTTGATGTACAGTGATGTTATACATGTATTTTTGATGATGCCTCATGATGAAGGCTTGATTCTTTCAGATACATGCCCCTTTTTATGGCATTGTGTATCACTGATGTATTGTATTGAGTACTTATCAGGACATTGTATGTATGTACACAGACATTATTGATGTATCACCTTTGTACGCCTCAGCTGAAGGCATTTTTGATATAGAGCACAGATTTGTATCCATTTTTGATATAGATGTATATTTGACACACATGTATATATATATATATGAGGATTACTTTGTTTTGGCTCAGATCACATGGTTATGAGATGATGTATGTCTTTGTTTTTGATACATGCATATAGATGGTTTTTGCTTTGTCTTTAAACTCATGGGGAACTAATTGATGATGGGACATGAATCGTATTTAGTATCTTGAGCGGGCATGCTGCCTGCATTGGATTTGATGCATGTTATTTTCTTGATTCAGCACTTATGGATGTTGTTATGATGTTATCAGATTCCACATTTTGCATGTACGTTATCCTGATGTTTGATGTATATACATGTGCTTGTTTAGAATGTTAGATGATAGATCCGTAGATGATATCAAATGTATTTCTCATGTGTTACTTTGATGTATATGGATGGGATGATATGATGATATTGGTGTGGGGGGGATAGATTTTTTATTATGCGCAACCCCTCTTGCCCCCATTGATGATACGATATGTGATGATTAGCTTAGCATACATGCATGATGTAAAACTTAGCATTTTTGTTTATATATGATGTATAGATGATGTTAGATGTGATGATAATGATGGTAATGTGATGTGAATGATAACAAAATAGAGCACATGCAAGAAACACAACCAAATGCTAACAAAGAACACCAGGAATTAATGCAATACACCATGATTCACCATGCTTTATTAACAAGTAACAAACACAACCAAATGCTTAAGAAAGAACATAATGAATTAACACATACATCATGATTCCCAAATTTACTAACATGCAAAAACACACCACAATATGCACAAGCAAGAATAAATCTAATCTAAGCAAGAAAAGATAAATCCTAACAAAGTATGCCCAAGCAACAAACAACTCAAAAGCAAGCATGCAAAACACTATACAAGCAACAAGCAAAGCAAGGAAACAAGACAATGCAAGTAAATGTTTTTGTAAGATATGTTTTTCATGGACAATTTTCTATTGTTTAGGTTTTTTCGAAACAATTTTCGAAACAATTTTCTATTGTTTTTGTGTTTTGTGAAACAATTTTCTATTGTTTTATGAAACAATTTTCTATTGTTTTTGTGTTTTTGTGAAACAATTTTCTATTGACTGTTTTTTGTTTCTTGTGCAGGTAACCTAAGAAACAATTTTCTATTGTTTTTGTGTTTTCTAACGGTTTTCCAAAGCTATGTGTAGGTAACCAAGAAAGCATGGATGCCCCCAGCGTTAGATGGGGAATATACAAGGGCAGAAGCCACGCGTTTATGAACAGGAAGGTGAAGTCGTTGAGTTGCCCCAGCGTAAGATGGGAAATAGCGAAAGACCACACCCCTCACAGATGAATAGAAGAAGGCAAAGCCGGATCAAGGCTGGACAGGATGGTGTGCACAAGGAATCTCGAAGGCAGAACCAGGTCTAGGCCAAAGACAACTACCCTCCTAATACATAATGCTTGTGAACAATGAATCCTCCCGAGGCGCTGGAAACCAGTTTTCACCCAAGGACTTGTCCAAAGTGCCACAATTGCGTGGTTTTCACTAGTGGATGACCTGTTTTCTTTTTTTATTTTTCTTTTTCTTGATTTTTTTGTTTTTTTTGATTTTTTAACTTCCTACACCATGTTCAAGCATAGAACCACTTAAGATGCATGGTGTTCATGGGCTCTTGGAGCTCATCACCATTGGGGTGAGCCAGTTTGTATGCCCCTGTGCCGTACTTGGCAACTATGACATAGGGTCCTAACCAATGTGGTTCGAACTTCCCTTTCTTTTCTCGCTCTGCTCTGGTGTTGAACTGGTTCTCCTTCATGACTAAATCACCAACCTCAAACTGACGAGGGATGATTCTCTTGTTGTAGTTTCTAGAGACTCTGTGTTGATATACTTTCAGGTGATTAAGAGTGTGAATGCACCTCTCATCCAGGAGCTCTAACTCAGCCAGTCTTGCCACTCGATAATCTTCATCCTTATCCAGATAGTCCCGAAGAGAAATTCTTAGGGATGGAAGTTCGATCTCTAAAGGGATGATAGATTCTATCCCGAACACTAGGGAATATGGTGTCACACCCGTAGGAGTGTGAATGGATGTTCGGTAAGCCCAAAGGGCTGGATGGATTTGTAGGTGCCAGTTTTGACCTGTTTTGCTAACCATCTTCTCCATTATCCTTACCAAAGTCTTGTTTGTTGCCTCAGCTTGTCCATTACCCTGAGGGTAATATGGCGTGGACCATTTTAATCTGATTTGGAATCGTTGGCAAAGACCTTTCACATTTTTGTTCTTAAATGACTTCCCATTATCTGTAACAATGGCTGCGGGAATACCATATCGGCAAATAATGTGATTCATGATGAATTTAGAAATCTGTGCTCCTGTGACATAGGTTAAAGGGACAACCTCCACCCATTTTGTAAAATATTCTGTGGCTGTGATGATATGTGTATGACCATCAGATGAGGTAGGAGTAAGTTTTCCTATTAGATCAAGTCCCCACTTGGAGAATGGCCATGGGGTAGTGATAGGTTGCAATGGTTGCGACGGAGCATGGATGAAATTTCCATACTTTTGGCAAAGCACACATTTTCTAACATAATTGCAACAATCAGTTTCCATGGTAGGCCAATAGTAACCTACTCTCAACAGTTTCTTAGCCAAGACCATTCCATTTGTATGTGCTCTGCATACCCCTTCGTGCACTTCTTTGATTGCCTGGATTGACTCCGTCACATCCAGACAACGTAATAGATTCCCATCATAGCCATGATGATAAAGTGTACCTCCTAAAAGGGTGTAATGGGCTATCTGGTGAATCAAGCTTTGCTTTTCAGAATGGGAGATATCAGGAGGGAATGTGTTGTCCTTAAGATAGGTGAAAATGGGTTCATACCATGGGGAATGGGGACCAACAACCTCACAAGCCAGGAAAGATTCTGGCATGTCATATGTGGGCTGGCATAGATTTTCTATGAAGAATGGCATATCATTGTTCCCTGGCAGAATATGAAGCATAGATCCCACCATTGCCATGGCATCCACTGATCTGTTCTGCGCTCTTGGGATTTGCTCAAAGGTAATGTGCACAAAATACTCCTTTAGAGTTTCCACTAACTTTTTGTAAGGTATGAGCTTGTCATCCTTAACCTTATATTCATCATTAACCATGTTTGATGATTAACTGTGAATCACCTACAACCTTAACATGATGAACATTCCACTTGATGGCTAGTTTCATCCCTGTAATGAGTGCTTCATATTCTGTAATGTTGTTCGTGCAAGGGAAGGCCAGGTGGAAAGCCTGTGGTATAGGATCACCCGAAGGAGTAATAAGGACCACTCCTGCACCTGAACCATGAAACGTAAATGATCCATCAAAATGTATCTGCCACACGATAGATTCTTCAATGTAGAGCAAGGAGGCATCTGGCAGATCCAGACTCAAAGGTTCTGTGCTTTGCAAGGGTGCTTCCGCTAGCTGGTCTGCAAGTACTTGTCCTTTAACTGATTTTTGATGGACAAATTCTATGTCAAACTCACTGAGTAGAATGATCCAATTAGCCATTCTTCCTGTGAGGGCGGGTTTGGACAACAAATACTTGAGTGGGTCGACCTTGGATATGAGCTTGGTCTTAGTATTCAGCAGGTAATGGTGAAGTTTCTGAAAGGTAAAAACAACGGCCAAGCAAGCCTTTTCAATCTGAGGATAATTAAGCTCATAGGCGATGAGGGTGTGACTCAGATAGTACACCACTTTCTCCTTATGGCTAAGGTCGTATTGGGTGAGCAGTGCACCAATAGCAAATTGTGTAGTGGAAATATAGAGCAAAAGTGGTTCTCCTGGAGTGGGAGGCATGAGGACAGGTGGATTAGCCAGGTACTGTTTAAGAAAAGCAAAGGCTTGCTGTTGCTCGGGTCCCCAGAGGAAAGTGATGTCCTTTTTAAGAAAATGGGTGAATGAGTGACATTTATCTGCAAGCTGGGAGATGAAGTGGTGAATGGCTTGAATTTTCCCCTGTGCAAGCTACGCAGTTGCTTGATATTCTCAGGTGGAGGCATTTCAGTGATAGCAGACACTTTAGCAGGGTCTACCTCAATACCTCGTCTTGACACAATGAAGCCCAATAGTTTCCCAGATATCACACCGAAGACACACTTCTTTGGATTCAACCTGACTTTGTATTCATGTAGCGTTCAAAGATATGCCACAAAATGACTGGATGATCCTCTCTTGTTTTGGACTTTCCCAGGATGTCATCTACGTAGTCTTCCATGATATCATGAATCATATCATGAAAAATCACTGTCATGGCCCGCTGATAAGTTGCTCCTGCATTCTTAAGGCCAAATGGCATCACCTGATAGCAGAAGGTGCCCCAAGGAGTTGTAAAAGCTGTTTTGTGTTGGTCCTCCTCAGCGATCTTAATTTGATTATAACCCGAAAAGCCATCCATGAGTGATAGCATTTCGTACCCTGTTGTTGAGTCAACAATCATATCAATGTTGGGCAATGGAAAATCATCTTTAGGGAAAGCTTTATTGATGTCCCTAAAATCTGTGTAGATTCAGATACCGATAGGTTTCTTCTGGACAGGAACAATGTTCGATATCCATTCAGAATAATCAATTGGTCTGATGAATCCTGCTGCAAGCAATCTTTCCAACTCTTCTTTAACCAACAGGGCCACTCTTGGGTGCATCTTTCAGAGCTTCTGTTTGATAGGCTTAGCATCTGCATGCACAACCAGGTTGTGCATGACCAAAGTTGGATCTAAGCCAGGCATGTCTTTGTAAGACCATGCAAACACATCAATAAACTCTCGCAGCAGCATAGTGAACGTCTTTTGTTCTCTAGCTGAGAGTGATGCTCCCAATTTTACTATCTTGGGATCTTCTTCGGTACCAATATTGACATCAATGGTTTCTTCGACTAACAATTTTGATAAATCCTCCATACACGTAGGATCAGGAGGAAGGTTGAGATCTTCATCCAAGGATGTCTCCACGAGATTTTCATCCTTGGCGTGGTCACTTTGTTTGTCCTTTGATTTTCTTATTTGTTTGTCAGCCAGTGCCTCAAAGAGGTTTTCACTGTGTGACTTGGACTTTGATTTTTTCTGAGGCTTTTCTTTAGAACTTTTTCCCTCACTTTTCTTTAAATTTTGCTGACCACGAAGTTCAGCCTCCTCACCGAAGTAGGCACAGGTGTCTAAGTCGATAAAGAAACCTTTTTTGTGATCTCCAATGGGGATTGTATCCCTTATGCCCATGAACTCTGCAATAGCCTCATCATTCTCGAATAAATCTAGTGGCACGTGATGTTGTTGGTCCCATTCAACAAGGGAAGGGTATACAAGGTCAAGGGTTGGTTCAGTGGGGGTTAAGGTTAGGACATCGTTGTTCATGAAAAGGTTCATGGAGGCCAGATCCTCATATTGGCTACAATGGGAATCCGTATCGCTGTCTAGATAGTCAGAACTATCCTCATGCTCAGAACAAGTCACATCTTGATCGTTGGGGTGTGCTCCATAAGGGTGAATCCCAATGCCGTATCTTTCTGTTTTGAAATGTGGAAGAGGGACTGGTTCTCTTTGTCCTTGTTCATTCCTCCCACATCCTAGGCCTTTGTAGCCCATGGAGTACATCATTCTGCTAGATTTTTCATATTTCGGGGTTTGATAACAGGATGGCTGAGTGTCCTCAGGGACCCAAGTAGTAGGTGGATCAAGCAATTTCTCCTCAGCTAACAAGCCTCCAGGTAGGAATGACCCAATAGTGTGTTCCTCTCTAGGTCTCCTGAAGTGGTAGTTGGGTCGACCTCTAGTCTTGGGTGACAAAGAGAGGTCTGACACCAAGAGCGCTTGTTGTACATTATACTCCCCATAGCCATATTCCAGGATTTTCATCTCCCATGAATCAAATGGAGATGTTGAAGTAGATGCCCCATGAGTGCAAGAACTAAGAGAATCTGAATCCACTGGGATTCCATGGCCTCAAACTGAAGAGGGACAACTATATCTATGGAGGGACATGCATATGTACCCTTTCGTGTAAAGCTATTGAGAGCTCTACAATGAGAAAAGGGCTCTGAATCTCCTGGTATTGTAACTGTATGTCCCTCATGCTTCAACTTGATGCATTGATGAAACATTGATGGCACGGCCTGCATGGCATGAATCCATGGTCAGCCTAGAAGCATGTTATATGGAAGTTCCAAGTCTAGGACGTGAAACTTTGTCTGATGACAAGTGGGGCCCACCTCCATGGGTAGCGTGATGGTGCCTACTGACTCTCTTTCCATGTTGTCGTATGCGGTGATAGTGATAATATGGGACTCAAGATCTTCTTCCGTATGTCCCAATTGTTTGACCAACTTAAGCGTGTAGATGTTCAACCCAGAACCATTATCCACAAGCACCCGTTTGATTTTCCTTGGGTGACAACTACCTCAATGTATAAGGGAAGATTATGTGTAGGATTCTCGGTAGGGATCTCCCTATGGTTGAAAGTGAGATGCTCACTTGGTGCAATGTTTGCCACTGTGGCTTGAAGGTGTGCAGGATCGACTTCTAAAGGCACTCCCGACCCCTGAAGAGTTTGGTACAGAATGTCCTTATGCACATTGGATATCTTGAGAAGATCTAAGATCGAAATCTTAGCAGATGTCTTCTCAAGTTGTTCTAAAAGGTTATATTTACCGGTTTATGGGGTCAATGGAGAGGGTTCCAGAATCACGAGGTGGGCACGCCTTGTTACCGCAGTGCAGTCCTTTCCCTTGATCCGGATAGTATTGACACAGTCAGCAGGAGAGTGAATACATCTGATAAGTGAATCGTAATGATTGTTATCTCTTTTGGTATACAAGTAATTCGTGGCTTTATAGGTTTGGGATGACTCTCCCCGATCTGGCTTTGTCTTTTTTGACTTATCATGCTTGGGGAATGGTTCTTTATAAATCCCCATTTTCTCGTTAGGTGTTTGTGTTTTTCCAGGGTTATCCACCTCTATCTCCCCTGTTGTCAATGAGGTCCTGAATATAGTGGTGAAGCCACAGACATTTGTCTGTCTTATGTCCTTTAACGTGATGCATTTCACAATATTCATGCTCCTTATACCATGAAGGTTTAGGAGTGTTGTCATCAAATGGTTGTGTTGTAGGATAGGTCATCATGTGGGCCGCATCCAACTATTTTAGTATGACTGACAATGGTTCATTGAGAGAGGTGAATGTTCTTCACTTTGGTGGTGGTTGAATTGGGCCCTTGGTCAGTTTAAAAGGTTGACCAGTTTGGACCATTTGAACATGTTTGGAATCAGTGATTCCATCTCCCACCACATTTTTGTTTTTGTTAAAGATCTTCAGCTTTTCCGTGGGTTTGACACTTTGGTTGTCTTTAGATTGGGTTTTGAGGGTGCCTTTGGCAATGAGAGCCTTTTCTATCTGAATCCCTTTCTTGATAACCTCCTCAAAAGTATGGACACAATGCATTTGGAGGTGGAAAGCTATATCCAGGTTGAGATTGGGAACGAAAATACTGACCAACTACTTTTCAGGGAAAGCACAAGGGAAGTGACTAGCTATCCCTCTCCACCATTGGAGGAAGCTGTGAAGGTCTCATTTGGGCGTTGCTTGGCTCCACACAAGTCTGCCATGGTGATGTCACTCTCTATGTTATATGAGAAGTGACACACGAATCTTTCTGCCAATTCTGGCCAGGTGAAAATTGATCCTCGTGGTAAGCGTGTAAACCATTCCAATGCTTGACCTCCGAGACTTTTGGGAAAAAGTCTGATGAGGTAATTATCACTATAAGACACCTCTTGACATGCCATGTAAAAATCTTTAACATGATCCCTTGGGTCTCCTTTTCCTTTGTATTTGTCAAACTTTGGCATATCAAATTTCTTTGGAAAGGGTTGAAGGGTCATTGTCTTGTCAAAAGGATAGGGGCATAATTCTTCGTATTGATATTTCCTGATGCTCCCTATATTGCTCTCTTGTAAGCTCGCAAGTGTCACTTTCATGGACTGCACTTCTTGTGTGAGCAATTGTTCTTTAGTGGGAGAAGCAGGGATGTAAACACGATGATACCCTGTGTCTTCTTCTCCTTGGTTTTCCCGATGGAGTTCATTGATCTTAACCTTAGGCCTCAACTTTTGAACGTTCTTGTTTGCGTCTTTCTGTACATGGGAAGTAAGCAAAGCTAGTTGTCAGCTTAGGTTACTGATTTGTTGTTGGATTGTGGCTTGGTTTGTAGTTTCTTCTTCTAAAGGTTCCTCCTCTTCGTATTGTGGAGGTTCTTCACCCGTCTCATGTTCTATCTTGTTTCTTCATGGCACTTTGATAAAGGGTATTCTATGCCCTACCACTTTATCATTTTCTACGTAAGAGGTAGAAGCTTGTCCGTGTGTTAAAATATCTTCCATATTGATAAGGGGACGTTCTTCCTCAGTAGTGTTATTCACAGGTAGTATTGGTTCATTCTCGGTGGGAAATTTGGCCCCTAATTCCATGACCCATGCCAACACTCTATCTTTGTTTCTGAGAAGAAACTTGTCTAGTAGAGTGGGGTCAAAATCAAAGTCTGCGTGTGGTGATTCTAATTCATTTCCACTATGATCGACCATCTCTTATTTCCTTTTCTGCAGAAAACAGTGGTCCTAGGTCATGTCCAATGAAGGGGTTTGACCCTTGTCTGTTAGAGGTTTCCCAAGCTTGCGCTTGTTGTTCCTCGTATGTCTGTTTCTTTAACCCTAGACATGTTTTAGGAGCCATGTTTTCATGATAGTTTCACTAGGGTAAGTTGTAAATGTGCTTAAAACTTAGTGATCACCCCTAAGTGAAATGCAAGATGTACTTGTTAAGAGTATGAATAAGTCAACAATGTGAGAATACCAATGTGATAGAGTGATAAATCACCCGTGATACAAGCATTTGGTATTGAAACCTATTTAAATGAAGTACCTCCTAGACTACGTTTCAAAGAGTAGTTTGTGTCGCAAGATGATTAACAAGATGTTTTCACTTATGCCAAGTTCAAGGGAATGAACAAAACGTAAGTAAATACAAGAAGTCAATGCGACCTCCCAACCAAGATATACGATGAGCGAGCTCAAACTCGATTAAGACCTATATCTCAAAAAGTGCCAATTACAATTTGTGAATGACACAACAATATCACCAAGATATGTTAACCCACTTTGCGAGAAAGTGAAGTATTGATATCAAGGTGTTATTGATATAACACGCACAAATGGTAACACCTAGCACTCTTTGAAATCGAGGTAATAATAGAACCAAACTAAAAATCTCAAAGTATAGCTAGGAATAGTTAAAAATGTGTGCAACGTAACCTTACAATATAGGTATTTATGTCGAGTTTACAAGAAACAAGACGTAAATATCAAAATTGTAGTGATACAATACAAACAAGCTAACTCTTCTAAGGAAGTCCGTGGTGATGAACCACGCCTAACTACAATGATGATCTTGACATGGGTATCAAGATCACAATGGCTACCAATGACGTGAATATGCCTCTGCACACTTTAGATGTTTAACTAACCCAGCCGCAAACATGGATGGGCGTAAACGGACATAAAAGTGAGAGAAACAGTCGATTGGTAACACAAAGGTAATCACCCTTCTTTTGATCAACAAAGTGTCAAAAGAATGTGAAGGAAAGCAAATAAAAAAAAGGATGAAAAATGCTGGCTTCACTTCGGCAGAGTTTCACCTCGCCCTAAGGCAAGTAAAAACTAGGTGAAAGTAACGCGTCACACGTTTCTCAATGAAAATATGGTTCACAACTCAACACTATTTTAGAATGGTCAAAGTGGGCTCCTGGCCAAAGTATATCTTCCTAGGTGGTTCTCTCGTCCTAGGTGCTACAAAGATTATCCACGAGCGGGATGATTTACCCAAAAAGTCGCAATGACTAGTTTGGGAGTATCTTGACTTTGCCCCCTTCAAGCACAGTGGGCAATAAATGCATCCAAGTGTGTACTTAAAAGGGTCACGTAGGGAAAACTTGTAACTCTATCTCACAAAGGATTTACTAGTCAGATAGGTAGTGTGGAGCACTTCCCATTTCGTCCACAAGGTTCCCTCTTGCGTGGACTACTTTGGGGTTCCTGGAACCACCCCCATTGTTGTAGCTTAAGGCGTTATGCCAAAGGGGTTATGTTCCAGTTGAGTGGAGAGGGACGTACCCTTTTCTGAAACCTGCAATACAATGTTTTGAATATGTTGTTCTTTTTATCTTTTTTAATTAGATGTGGTTTTCTCGAACACCATTTGACAACCTGTATAACAACTGTATTAGTAGTTTTCTAACTTTTGTTTTGATTCCTTCATTCTTTGACAAGCGTTTTGGTCCTGTATGATGATGTTTAGTAGTTTTCCATCAAAAGAGAAGGCATCATTTCTGATTCTCTAGATCATCCAAGGATGCAAGAGAAGAGCATACGTGATTGTCTTCCAAAATCAAAAAGATATCAAATGGAAAAACACTTCAATTCAACTATGCCAATTTAACCAATTCCAAATCAAATACCCTTAACAATCTCAAAGCGTCAAAAGGCCTTAAGAATCATTTCTGATTCCCAAGATCACCCCAAGGGACGCGAGGGAAGAGCATACGCGATCTTAATCCTATAAGTAAACAATGCAAAATATTACCTAATCAAATACAAACATGTAAAAATAGCCTGCAAAGACAAATATATGATTAGATAAACCTGCAAGAATGTTAGCACATCAACACTTTAATTTCAAAAAATGCAAAAGGATGCCTGTGCCCCTTTTTCAGTGCCTGTGTGGGTTAGGGCGTATGCGCCACCAAAGGTTGTTTTCAGTACACAGTGTGCCTGCACCACCTGAGAGATGTGTGCACCAAAAAAACAGTGCCTGCGCCCCTAAAACTAGTACCTGTGCCACTCTGTGGAATTTTTAGATCTATTAAATGCCTGCGCCACCCGAGAGGTGTGTGCGCCACGAAAACAACATATGCGCTACTCTGGAAAAATATGAGAAAAACAGACAGAATAACCATATTACCAGAAAAATATACCTGTGCCACTAAAACCACATGTGTGCCCTGGTTAGGGGTGTGTGCGATCTGATAGGTTTCAGAATGTAGTGAAGGTACAGTATGAAATGATGTGTGCACCCGGGTTAGTGCACCTGCGCGCTGGTTAGTGTATGTGCGCCAGGGTTAGTGCGCATGCACCAGGGGTCGGCAGATAGAATGACAAGATTTGAACAGGATGCCTGCACCACCTAGAGAGATGTGTGTGCCCCGAAAACTGTGCCTGTGCCATGAAAATGTGCCTATGCTCCTAAAATCATGCCTGCGCCAGACCTGCAACAAAAATACGGCAGCAAACACAAGAAAACTCACAATATCTCAAATTTTTGACAAGTTAGCTTAAAAATGGCAATAACCCATTAAAATTAAGGCTATGAACATGAAGTTACACATATCAAATGAGTAAAAATTCCAAGAAAATGGACATTAATTACTACATGTGCATATCAAAAGTTAGCCAAAACAATGAAACTTAAACTAAAATGCCATGGGACTAAGTGTCCCACCGGGCATGCCAAATGTGTACACTTATTCTTTTCCTAGGTTAGATTGAAAGCAAGAAACTACCACCTAAAATAGTTCCCTAACCTAGCTAGAAACAAGAAGAAAGTACCATCAAGATGAAGAAATGAACAAGGCCTACATTAGCATCATAACTTTGAAATAATGAAATCAAGCATAATGCAAATCAAGAACTCTATTCTTCTAATTGCCTAATTAAATTAAGTGGACCTATGTAGTCCAATGGAAATCAACAATATTTCTTGCTTTGATCCTTCATGGATGCTTGGGTGTGAGGCCTAGCTCTTCAAGATGGATGATGGAGGGGCTTGAGAATGGCAAAAGGCTTTTAGTGCAAGACTATGTGCTTTCCTTTGCTTTCTCAAGGGAATTAGGTGTAGGTATAAAGGTAGGAGGAGGGCTCTTTATATAGCCCAAAGGATAAAGGATTCAACACATCCTCATGAATGTGGGATAAAGGTAAAACATGATTAGGAATGGATAAGGTTGCTTTATTAAAGGTAACCTTACTTTAGAAGGGTTTAAGTACATGTTTAGCAAGTCATGGGAGTTGGGGGGTGTCTTAATTAATCAAAGGTGATTAACTAATAGGTGTGTAAAGCTTTAGAAGCCAATTAGAGGAATATTAGTATGATTTAGGCATTAGAAGGGATTAAATCAATTAAATATTGATTTACTAGTTAAATGAGAAGGGAAGGCTAATTAATTAATAATAATTAATTAATCTAGATAGAAGGGTGATTAATTAACGGAAGGTCATTAATTAGGTTGTGTTGGATAGGTGACTTAATCAATTAGCGTATTGTAATTAATTAATGACAATGGAAGAGAAGATGAGCGCTATTGACAATATGTCGTCAATTTGTAGGAAAGGAGATAATTAGTGCAATTTAAGTATTTAAATTGCTCGGGCGTAATTATAGGTGTCTACAGGAATTAATCTATTGCTTTTTTTAAATGCGGAAATAAGGCTAAAGTGTAAATTACTGAAATTGGAATATTTGTGGACTTATCTTGTACAATGTCGCAGAGATTCATCTAAATATATCAGGAGTGGTATTCTAACACCTAATGTTGTAACATCTAGTTCCAAAGGTATGCTACCAAACTCACCTACACCTCCCTCACATAACATGATTTCTTTGAGTGCATCAAAGACCGATAAAGTTGAACCTTTCTACATCTCCCTTCTTGTTGGATAATATGTACTGAACAATTACATATTAGATTTTGGTACCTCAGACAACATGATGCCTTTAAAGGTCGCAAAGGATCTCAAACTTTTCATGACTCCACCCAATGGCTCTTGTTACTCTTTGGAGTCAAAATAGGTCCCACTTGTAGGGATGGTCAAAGATGCACAGGTGGCTCTCACCAGATTTCTAGATAAGAAAATTTCAGTGATGATTTTGGTAGTAGACGTCCCAGCCTCATTCAAAATGTTCCTAAGTAGAAATTTCTGTCAAGACTTGGGAGGTAAAATTCAGATGAATTGGTCTTTTTGACACCATACTAATGAAGGGAGATATGGATAAATTTCTTCTCAAGAAGAATATGAAGTACACAGTATGAAATTCTGGAAGCCCAGAAGCTAAAATTTTGTACCAAAATACCAGGCGGATGAATCACTTGGTGACAACCAAGGAGGAAGAAGATATTCCCATCTTGATAGGGCTAGATATGCCTTCTCGAAGATATTTTAAATTTGAAGAAGCATTGAGGAGATTTGATTTATAAGACGATAGCCCCGAATCACTAGATGATGTAGACCACGAGGAAGAGGAGATGGTTCTCGATGAATTTCAAGAAGATAAATCATCTTATATGCTTTTCCAAGATGAGGAGTTATTCTCATTCCCATTTTTGGAAGAAGATGGTCTTATTCAGGCCATCTATGGAGAGACAAAATCAGCTTGCAATGATCCTTTGAAAGGCTTGAAATAAATTTTCATACAAGCACTACTGAGATTCATGGAAGAAATAGAAGACCCTGAGATAAGTCTTGAACTCCTAATGTAAGCCATGAATATGCAAGACAAACATGAAGCTAACTTGGAAGCCTCAACCAATGTGAAGGTTGGCTATGTTGAAAAAAAGAAAGACGTGAAATATGATGTCCCTCTCAAACCAATGGTTGATGGATACAATGACAAAATTGAGGTGTTTTCTTTCCCATTTGAAAAAGAAGAACCTTTCCATGATAAAAAAAATAAATAAAATAGTTTTGAGACCTCTAAAGATGAAGATGTTTTTAATGAAGAATCGGTAGAGTATAGTGATTCCCAAAATGATGAGGTAATCCCTCTAGATAGTTTCCTTGAGCTGAAAAATAAAGATCCTTCAAAGGTGTACAAAGAGGAGTTGCAGAGAAACAACGAAGCATAACTCCATGAAAAAAATATTAGATGCAGAAGAAGTTGTGAAGGATCTTGAGCTGATTCTTGATCTCTTCACTAGTGTCATGGACATACAAGACAAATATGAGTTTGCCTCCGATCCTCTCGTTAGTAATCAAATGCCTCAAAATGAAGTACCAAGATAAAGGATAAATCAAATTTTTCTCATGGATAAGATGTCAATGAGCATAGACTTGGAAACAAAAGTAACTCAAAATATATAAGGAATTTGAATGAATAGAATCCCTGAGGAAGCAATTATATGTTCGATGGAGAATCAACAATATGGATAAACATGGAAGGAAACTAGGCACTATGAAACCGACTTCAAATAACATGAAGGCAATCGGAATTTCCAAGCAAGGACTTGAGCATCAAGAAGTTCACATGGAATCACTCCTAAAAATTAAAAGGAAAATCATGGAAATACCTAGCTTCTATAAACAATTGAGGAGAGGAGGGTACTTTTTAGGACCCAGCAACAGCTTTGCAGAACATCATCACTCAGTATTTCCCACTCATGAGTAACTTTTGAGAAATAGAAATTTCTTCATTGAAAGTGGGTTGTCCCCCGCCTTTGGTACCATAGGTGATTTCTAGGTGTGTTTCACTTCCTGTTGTGTGTCATGTGTTTCCTAAAATTTCATTACCCTTTTTGTGTGCATGTGTATTTCCTACTTCTTACTCTCTCTTATTATATGTTGTACATGACTCTGTAGGGCCAAAATGGATAAGGCATTGGTCATTATATGTGTATGAGTTGAAATTCTAGATTCTTCATGCCATGTCTTCCCTACAATGCACTCAATCCATGTCATGTCCACAAGCTACAAGCCTGCTATTGTTGTCTTACAAATGTGCAACAGAGGAAATTGGAAGTTTCCAAGCACAAAAACTATACCCTTATGTCAAATTTTTCATGTTTTATCATTTCCAGGAACCCTAAGCCAAATCCATCAAGATGGTCACCCAATATTTGATGTCAAATTTTTCCCCTTGGTGATTTATGAAATTCTATTCATTCCCTCTAGATGATTTTAGGGAGTACCGAAAAGATACTATCTTTTGGTGGTATTGGGAAGGGCTATCACTGACCTTCCCAAGATTGGACAAAACCACCCTGGAGTGGAACAGAAGGGTAAAATTCAACATGGTGGTGAATTTAATACCTTATAACATCATGGAAATTATTTTGGAAGGCTTTGAGAAGTTTTTAAAGACTTGGGGAAGTCTGAGTAAAAACAGTGTTCACAAGCCTAGGCAGTACATAGGCCTAAAATAGCTGTCAGGCTTCAGAAGAAGATTTCAGGGAGCTCCATATGGAATTAGAAGTAAAAAAAAATATATAAAAAATAGGATTCCAATACCTACATTATGGTGAAATAATATTTTTCACAATACCTTGGCACATAGTATTTGCAGAAAGGTTTTATCAGTCACAAGAAGAGTCTCAAATCACAAATCATATTTTTCAAGGAAAATATGGTTGAATCAATACATGAAACCCCAATCATTGGATTCAAAATTATATTTCCAGTTAGTATCATATAAAATGTCACCAATAAATTCCACTTGGAGCTCAAGTTATCATCGTTTCAAGTTACCCTCTTCAAAGGCAATTTAGGACTTAGTCATTTTTTCGGGAGGACACGTGTCACCACTAGAAGCCTAGTGGGATTTCATGTCCCTGAAGTCCTTGAGGTCAGGTACACCAACCATGAAAAAAAAATTTCCATCCCCCATGTGACCTCTTCGACCCTCATATGACCTCTAGACTTGACAGTTCACCCCCTAGGTGCATTGGAGCATCCATTCCATGTTGTTGGAGCAACCATTCAGGAAAACCTGTCGTCGGATCAGACTATGGTGCCATGTGTCAGATTTTAGTCCAAGATCCACTGTGATCGAGCACCAAACTAATGTGGAAACCCTTATTTCCCTAAGTTGAGGGACATCATACCTATAAAAATTCATCCAAACCCCTATGGGGAATGTTTTGGACATCCATGTGACTGACTTTCAGCCCCCAGGTGTATTTTTGGAGCATCCACTCCCTACCATCGGATCAAATGCCACGTGTCAGCTCCAAGACCACCATGGAAATTTATGTCCCTTATGTCCCTAAGGTGAGGGACATAATACATGGAAAAATGTATCCCATCCCCCTATGGGGAGTCTTTTGAGACATTCACGTGACCTACTTTCAGCTCCCAGTGCTTTAAAGCATTTTTTCACCTTCATTCCCTGTCGTCGGATCAAGCCGCCACATGTCGTCATCTTGACCACCATGGAATTTGATGTCCCTCATGTCCCTAAGGTCAGGGAAATAAATCATGGAAAAAATATTCCCAAGCTCATCCCTCTGTGCATTTTTTGAAAATTTTGGAAAAAGCTAACTTAGCCGTTTCTTCCTTCTCATTTCTCCTTCTACTTCCACTACATGTGCATAGACAAAATTCCTGCCTGATCCTCTAGCAACTCTCTTCCATCACTTATTCCATTGCAAAAAAACTCAAATAAGATCACATAAAATCCCCAAACACTAAATCACCTCTTCCCATGGCAATGTGTAGGGCTCTGAAGGAATTTTCATCGAGCTAAGAAGGAGCAACGAAGAACACAAAATGGAAAAAGAACAGTAAAATCTCCATAGCCATGAAATTGAGAAGTCTAAACGAAAGCTTGCAAACCAGATGCATGAATCAACGAAATATTTTGTTTCTATTCATTCCTCTATCCAATACCATCAAACACATTACCTTCAAACCCTCCTCTCATGTGAGAGAGCATCCATAATGAAGAAAACTCCACTTCCATCTCAATGGAGAAAGAAGTCCAGATTTCCCATCAAACCGTTCAGAATTGAAGTAGGATTACATGTGAAGCATCAAAAGAAAAAACCCACATAAAAAATATAGTTTTCTTTCAAAAATAGAGGAAAAAACCAAGACCTACATTTTTGAGGTCCATTAATGGCTGCCACATCCAGAAGCATTGCCAAGTCCAAAATTTAAGACTTTAAAATCTCCTAGACTACTAAGCGAGTGAGGGCCTGAAATTTTAGAGGGGGGATATTGGGAAAAAACCCATATAAAAAAACTTCATTCCACATCAATCTGAATCCTAGAATCCAAATTTCTAAAAATAGTAGGTCTACTACATAAAAACTGCTATTTTAGGAAAGCCATCAACAAAAGAACCTGTGAAGGAGACGAAGACATTGGAGGTGCACTACAACTGAGAAATCAGCAAAACAGACATTTTTTGCACATACTAAAAATAATAAGTGGGCCCTTGAGCACCTACTAAAAATAGAAAGTTGATCTAGAAAGAACGAGGAACGTAGGGAGAAAGAGGAAAACTGAGCCACAACATCCAGTTGAAGATTAGGGACTTGATTTCTCACACTTACTAAAAATAGTAAGTTGATTTTACGTAAGGGAGATATGAAGCCAAAGTGGATGGGTTAGAAGCCTTCTCAGGATCAAAAAGTGGAGAACATTCAGAGAATAGAGCCAAGTCCACTGCAACAACTCATCCTTTGGCATAATTCTTCTTCTTCTTCTTCTTCCTCTTCTTTCTCTTCTCTCTCTCTCTTCGCTCCTCATACGACACTCTCTCTCTTCAATGTTATATTTTTGCGTTGAGGGTTGCACTTTTTAATACGAATTAAGTGACTTTAGAAATATAATGTAAATTAAGTCACCTTGTTATTATAAAAGGGACTTAAATATTTAAAGTGGAATATGAACAGTCTTAAGTCATATTAAGGTATTCAAAATGTCATGAGGAAGACGAGGAGTCAAGTCTACTCTATAAATTGTAAATCCATTCCCATTTCAAAGGGTTGGTGATTGATCTTGTAAACTCAAGAGTATATTATACTTTGAGAGAACAAAGGAGATAGTCATTTTCTTCCATTTCCCCCACTTCTCAATTTCTTCCATTTCTCCACTATGTACAACTTTTGTTTAAGCATCAATACAAGGAGTTTCTATCTTTCTTTGACTAAGGGGTTTCATGATACTTTGTGTTCATTAAATTCTATTTGGTCTTGTTTCCATTTACAGGGTTGTTTCCTCTAAATTTAGTGCATGTGATGAAGTTTCTAACTAGTGTGTGTGCAAGAATATTATTTTCTACCTTCAACATTAGTTCTCCTACCTCAATTCTCACTCCCTTTCCCACTTTCAGAAAAAGTCTTCCCTATCAAGAGATTGCTAGCTTTTCCACAGGGTCAATGGAGTGCCCGATGTTGGATCCTCGGTTGAAAGGCCACCACATAAATCCACATTTTCTCATGCATGCACATACTGCAGCTACACCAGTTAAGTAGGGGGACTTAGATTCCCAGAGCATTGGCAAGAAATCCACAAGTTTTTCCACCCGACAAATTTTCTTGCCAAGAAGATCCTACCACCGTTTAAAGGATTTTCTCCATTGATGGAAGAGTGTTAGTGATCTTTCAACGAGGCACAGCTCAAATTCCTTAAAGTCCATGCACATACCTGAATTTCTCCATTGTTCTTTCTTACAGGGATGAGATTGGATACCCAAAAGGAATGCTTAATAGGAAAAATTTATACAGGCCTCAATGAGCTGTGGTTATCTCCTTCCTCATCAGTGGCTCAATTTTGGGATTAATTGGCCTATATTTCTGACGAACTGGACTTGGCATTAGGATCTAGTTCGATGGTATGTTGTGCCATAGATCCGGATCAAAACCACGCAGGTCTTTGTAGCTCCATGCAAAAAATATCATGATACTCTTGAAAAATTTTGGCGAAAATCCTTATTTTTCTTCTGGGGAGTGCAGACTTTGCTGATCTTCATAACCTTTTCATTTCCTACCTCGACTTCCTTCAAAATCATTCTTCTTTAACCACGATGTTAGAGCTTTGTTTTTTGGCTTGATCATCTAAATTGAAAATGGATTCTAGAGTAACTAAGCCTTTTAGACAACTTTTTGTTTTTCAATTTTCTGATTTGGTCACCGTATGCTTCTTGAAGCTTATCTTGATTTTTCACAGCAAAATATGCTGCCTCTTCTTGTTGGAAAAGGACAATTTGTTTGTCACTATCGAAACACTTGCCAACTACTCACATTATCAGGAACTACAAGCTAACCATGACCATTTTAACAGATTACCACCCTTCTTTCATGTGATATCAATAGGTATGTCGTATTACGAGCCAACTGTAGCAAGCCTATCAATATCTTGATTTTGATTTCTAGGAATAACATGAATCCCAAAAGCCTCAGAAATATTTAATGAGATCCCAAATCTAGATTGTTGTATGATCTTAAGAAGCTAATTTTTGTATGCATGTTGTGCACTGTTACTTGATGAACGAGACTAACTCACTATCTCAAAAAACAATCAGGGATTTGATTCCCTTCTTCTGAGCTAGTTGAATTCCTTACACAAGGGCCTCATATTCAGCAACGTTGTTAGTGCAACTGAATTGCAACTGAATTGCAACTGGAAAGATGAGAAGTAATTATCTCCTTCTAGAGAAATTAGTATGACACCAACATCTAGATCCATTCTTACTCCTTGAGCCATTGAAAGAACAATTTCTACAAGTCCTTTAGAGTTACTTTAGTGTTTTGACAAGTTACGGTATGATTGTACATGTCTTCATGAATGTAGTATGTACCTAATCCTCATCTCTTTTAAAACAACAAACCAGATTATTCCTTCTACTAATGCCTCAACATAGGGATCATACAGATGGTATACACTTACCTCATCCAACACAGTATCAAGGTACTTCTTCCACAAGAGTGGTTGGTTTGTGATCAACAACCTCATCCTCTTGATCATGGATGGTATAATTCCCATTTATAGGACTAGCGGTATAGTGCTCCACATGATTATGTATAAATTGGTTCCACCCTTATAGTTACTTTTATTTTGTACTCAAGTCCTAAGCATCATATACAATCAATCAGCTGACAAGTAACTGCAACCATCTTGGCAATGAAAAATCATGATAGGAAAATGGTGAAGAGAGGAGGAAGATTCGATGACCGATATGTATTGTGTGAAAGACAAACTAAGATATGCATGGATATTAAGTTAGGATTCCTTTGATGACTCTGATATTCTAAACTGCTGTACCATACAAACTGAACAACTCCTCTAGAGACTAGTGTATATTGTATCCCTAACACATCTACAATTTTCTTGGGCATGAACTGAGCTACAAGCACTAGAATTGATCATGCAATTGTGTTCCAAATGATCACCAATGATCAAGGGAAATATAGAACTGGTAGTGGTTTTTTTGTCTTAGGAATAATTTTTCCATTCGGTTGAAATAAAATTAGTACCAGTTGCTGCCCCATGACCCTGATGATCCATCGGTTGTACCAAATTTTTTTAGAGCTTCTTGCAACATATTTTCTTTGAGAAGGAATTGAGAGTGTGTCCCACATGGTAACACTCAGGTTGGTCTTCTTCATTTTTTCTATAATACTGAAAGGAATTGCTCCTACTTTGTTGACATTTCTTTGGGCATTAGAATCCTCTTTTGGAAAGTGCTTGTTGGGTATTGTGATGCCTGAAGAAACTTCTTTCCTTGCAACTTGGCTAGCATGCATTTCTGGTGGTTTCTTTCCCACATCTTTATCAACTGCTGCTTGTAGCTCGAGGCTATGAAGTGGATTACTTGATCAGCTTTGGAAGGTTGAGATTCCATTGCTCTCTTTTTGGAATGAGTTTTTTCCGACACTAATGAAGAATTTGTGTTCAACCCATAAAAATATTTTTCTTGCCAATTTAGGAAAGTGGTTTCCTCAGGGGCCTATGGTTGATTTGTTATTTCCTAGGTAGATGAAATTTTCTGTTGAATCTAGTGAGGAGCAAGATATGACTTTGAACCATAAGGGCCTAGCTAAGAACTCCATTGGGGAAAATATTTTGATTGTGGGGTTGAGAACAAGGATAACACCATTCATAGTCTTGAACTAGATTATTATGAGATAGGTACAAGGGCTCTTGGAAGAGCTAGCACAGCAAGAGGATTCCTAAAGTTTAGAGGCTTGACGTTCACAATTTGATTTGCAGCTTGATTTTGTTATTGATTATTTCCTTGAAAAGGTGGACGATTAGCTTGATACTGCTAATTTTGTGGCTGGTATGGATGGTTATATTGAAAAAAAAATTCCTCTTGAGTGCAACGAGCTCATTCCCAAAATTTTACAGCAGTGACTTGACTTCAAATAGATCATTTGAAGGGGTGGGGGTAGACTGAACTAGTTTCTTGGAAGCTTTTGAAATAGGAGCAATGGTAGGCTGAGTGTTTGTAATATCCAGAGACAATGGTATTGGCGGTTGTGGAGATATCTTTCCAGTCATGAATCTAATTCATTCTCCACTCTTATGGAAAATTTGTAGGCATCAGGTAGTGTAGTCCCTCCCATGGATTGGATCATAACTACTACATCTCTATTCAAGGCTCACAAATAGTACAACAATAACATTATTTGGAGAAGGCTTTATGAGTGCTGAAATCCTATTCCAAGTATTTTGGAATCGGAAGTTGAAATCACTCATGTAATCTTGAGGAG
This sequence comes from Taxus chinensis, assembly GCA_019776745.2. Lineage (NCBI taxonomy): Eukaryota > Viridiplantae > Streptophyta > Pinopsida > Cupressales > Taxaceae > Taxus > Taxus chinensis. Next base: position 632,198,590 of record CM034148.1, read on the forward strand.
CTCTCTTTATGGTAGTGAGTTGTTCCATGAGTGATAGGTGGTCACTCTTGTCTTTGAATTATTTGTACAGAGATTCTCCCCCAACTCGTCCTAAGTGGTTATAGTACCAACCTCTAACCCATGAAACCACTGAAGTGATTTTCCCTTGAAGGAAGTAACAAGGAGTCTGACCACAACGTTGTCTTCCGTAACATTATGTACTGCACACATATGCTGGCCACATCAAGAATATGTTCCACATGAGTAATATGAGTTTCCCATGTGTAAAAGGGTAGACTTTTGAGTGCAACAGATAAGTATAGGATCCCATTGGGCTAATTGAAAAGGGCTTCCTACATTAAATGCAGGAAACACTTGGTTCCTTGCCATTCTAGCAAGAGGCTAATTGTTCCTAGGTGGAGGGAACCTTCCGTAAGGAGGATTTGAATGACCTCTATGTGGTGAGGTTGTAACTAGTGATGTTGAAATGCCTCTTCTTCTTCTTGGAGGAGACAAGGATAAATCAATATGTTGATAATTTCCTTCTCATCTCGTACATAATATCTTGTCTGAATTCTTCACATATGTTAACACACTGAGATATGAAATCTAGAAATATGGAGTCGCCAGGGTACTTTGATTCATGCAAGTATGAAGAGAAGTACCAACTCTTGTCCCACCGAGTGTGCCAAAAATTGTTATCGCCAAATCATTGCACCCTCTGAATGGCCAGAATGTGAAAAGGACTGTTCAGTGTGATTGGGTAACATGGGATCACCTCTCAAGCTGTGGGACTTGGGCTTGAGGTGAACCTCCGGAGAAGGCTAGACTTCCTCTTCCTAAACTAAGTGTTATACTACTCCTAGTGCGATGAAATGGTTATCTAGACCTATACTAACCTGTCATGGGATTTAGGGAGAGATAAATTTTATAGGAAATAAAACTATACTAAGGATGGTGATGCACCAAATAAAGGGTGTTGCTAGACTTTGGGAAGGGTTATTTTAAAGAGGGTGATGTGCACCACAAGCCAACTTCAACTACTGCAATTAGAAAGGGTAAACAAAATACCACAAACTAAGAAACATGTGTTCCCTTTGTTAAACTCAACTAGACAAACAACTATTTTAGTCTTCCGGTGAAGAAGGATGAAATGGAGAAGGGGTGGACAAGCACCACAACTCAAATACATGCAGAACCCCACCACTTGATAAGCACAGAACCTCCAAGAACCTGCAATGTAAAATTGAACTTACACAATACATGCAAGCATGAGAAAGTAACGAACAAAGTATATGGAATGATGAAAGGACTAATATTAGTCACAAAACATACACTTTTATTACTTCAACAATGTCCACAATGCATCATTACATTCAGAAAAAGGAACATGGTTTCTCATTACAATCTTAGAAAGGAGGCTTGAAAATTCCCCAATCCAAAAGCTAACTTACAAAAGAGAGAGGATTCTTGAAAAATATGCACTTGTCTAAGATGTCTAACTTATACCACTTGTGTCACACGTCTAACTTTTGTAACCATTGTGTAACCCCTTGGAATGAGCTTCCAACTTACATTTATAGAAGAACTCTGTGAGAGAAGAGAGGAGAAGTCATAAATTCCTCCCTAAAATGAAGGCACATGATGGTCAACATTAATTATAGAATTGGTTGAACCACTTAAGAAACATTCCATCGTGTGCCTTTAATGGAAGATCTAGTGACTTATTCATTTATCTAATTAAAATAATATTTAAATAAAGTATTTTTAAAAATAATAAAAATATCATTTTATTAAAATATATTTTATTATAAAAATATAAATTTAATTATATTTCAAGTGGGACCCCCAGGGTTTGTTTACATACAAGGGGGATCCCTTAAAGGAAAGGCCAACTCGGTGATTGGCTCGCCTGTCAACTCACCAAGTTGGTTGACGAGTTACTTAATTTGAACATGGTGGGCTAACCTGTTTACCATTTCCCACGAAACCAGGCTTCGAACTCCCCTAATGTTACCAAGCATCAACATTAAGTGGCAATTCTCTTACATCGATCCTCACCTTAGCTGGAGCTCCTCCAATGAATGTGTTAGTTTTCCCTGTAATGAACTCACAACTTACTCGGTTCCATAGACCCCCACCAAGCCTGCATACTTGAATGCCTCATTGATCTCCATTCCTAGCTTGAAACCAAACTAGCTCCATATCAACCGAACTCGTCATGATCTCGTTACCAACCATCCACTGTAATAGCAAGTCCTCTGGGAGACTCACTTCCTAGTAACATTCATGTCTTCATTATCACCTCACACAATCTATTGGACCCTAAATGAGTTTCTTGATAGCTCCGCTAATAACTCGTGGCTTGCCTTGTATGAGCTCTTCTTTTATGGATCAAACCATTTTTTCATATCAGCTTAACTCAGCTTGAGCCTAAAGTCGACCTTCCCACCATCAAGCTTCTTTATCCTTGAGCAGCTCCTGTGAGTCAAGCTCATACACCTGATCTTGTTGAAGCAAGCCACCCCCCTTGGCGATACCAAACTCCTCCCTAACTTATAAATGATCTCGATGGCATCTAACCATGTTTGAAATTATGAACTTGAGTACCCACCGCATTACATTTTGAGTCTTGCTAAATCCTCCCATTACTAAATCTCTTCATTTGATTAATCAATTGAGTTTCATTCCATAACTTGAAATTTCATGAGCTACCTTCTGACCATTTCCCATGAACTCAATGATCCTATTCCAATTAGTAACATCTCTTCCTGTAATCTATGAATGATCAAGCTACTTGATGTTCACTCCTCTTGTTAATGACCATCCATCATGCTCATTGCATGTTGAGAAAATTTCTCATGGATTCAAGTTTTTGAGTTCTGCAAGCTCATCTCACATGGCCGAGTTGACTTCCATGGGGCAACCTTCATGATCGAGCTCCATGAGCTTATAGTCCTCATGTCAAGCGTATGAGCCCATACCACAGAATCATTTCATGACTTCACAACATTTGAAAGAGTCCTTCATGCTTAAATTTGAGCACATTCTTCTCATGTGACATCAAGATGCTTTTGTAATGTTCCACATCTAGATTTTTCAATGCCAAGTCCATCTAATCCAATGTGCCATTATTCACCAAACTTCGGCATATTGCTTGGTCTCACTTCAACAACCTTCTGCATAACTTGACCAATGATTCGTTGTCTTGTCATGCAACTACTTAATCACTCAAACATGAATTTAACTCCCACTCACAACTCTCCTCAAGAATCGGCAAACCAACTCCAACTCCTCCCATTATGGCCACAACTCTTATGTTGGGTATCAATTTGGGTATCCCAAAATGACAATGTTTCTCTTAAATTTCCTAAGTTCTTGGTACGAAATGGAGTCTCGTCTTACAACAACCCCCTGCACGGAAACCTTCATGTTGGCCTACCATTATCAAAACCTCACTTTGATATCTCGAACCTTCATTATTCCCCAAACAGAACTCTTACCTCATCTCCTAAATCTTATTATTCCTCATTGGCCATAATTTTGAATTTATCCCACCTTATGTCGCATCTATGTTTCCATTCGAGCATAGATCATCTTCAAACACGAATCTGGTCTTAGTCATGCACAATTTGAAGTTGACACAAACCTTCGGTATGACTTTCCTTCTTTACCTTGTGAGCAATCCTCTAATCAATTTCGTTCCCTTGTTTGAGCTCAATTACTTTCATGGGGCCAACCTGGTTCTTAAGCCTTAACATTGAGCTCAATCTACCAATCTATATGTTTACTCATGAACTCAGGCTCCACTCAACAAAACATGTTGATATCTTTACTTGCATTTATGAAACACTGAGTTATCTTTAGCATGATCTATGACTCTTTATTCATGAAATCTTAAGATCTTGGTCCTTCATGAACTATTCTCAGCTTGGTCTGTAGCTCATGAATGATCTCTATAACAATATTTTGAGTCACAGCCATCTTGAATTTGTAATTTCAAGCTCCACTACTCGAGTTGCATTCCAGCAAATCATTAGGATACTCATTATTTACCATACCATTGACTCTCATGGTTCAGTTTCTTAATGCAAGCATTCCTTCATGGAGCCACTTTCCAACTTATGAAGCATCTTTTTGTGTCAACTCACTTGGCTCACCGAGTTACTCAATGAGTTATCCCTTAACTCAACCCCCTAATGTGGATCCTCTCAGATTGTTATATTTTCTCTAATAAGTGACTTTCATTAGGATATTTCTTGAAATTAGAGGGTAATGTAAGTATAATAAGACCCTTTAAACCTTATTTATATATTTTGATCATTTATACATGAATCATTTGTGGAGTGAGCATCTCAAATATCAATTTCCTTAGCTCTAAGTAAACCACTAAGCTTTGAAAACTCAGGAAACAAAAAATATCTTCAAGATGTTCCTGAATCCTCCTTGGAACAGACGTAAATGTTCTCGAAACACAAGAACTTGCATATAGGGCCCTAAGTCCTTTGGTGAAGACCTAGGGTTCCACAGTGACCCATCGTTGTCTAATTTTTCCATGTGTGTAAAATTAGATAGCAAGACTCATATGAAGGAATAAAAGGACTTGGACATCAAGGATAAAATTTGATCCATTCGGCACATGGATTGGATGATGAAATGAGCATTAAATGTGAACTAACATATATTCATTATGCATTTTGCGTAGACTATGAGACTCCAATTTGAACATCAATTTTGACTTCAAATGTGGAACAAACAGACAACATGAACTAGTAGTCACCATGATTTAAGGGATTCAAATGTGTGATTTTTGGAATCCTCTAGAATTGTTAAATCATATCATCTGGGAGTTAATCAAGGACTCCACTCAGAGTTAACAAGATATAATCTAATCCAAGTGTTACATGCACTTATTTTTTCAAACTTGTAACTCCTTAAACCAAAAGTCATTCTCGAAGTATCTGTTAGTTAACTATTAGTTAGTTATTACACATAATCATTCCACTTTTAGAGTGATAAGGACTAAACTTGGGATAAAAAAATGTTTGTAATAGAATTAAGAAGTTGGTTGGTTGTTGATGAAAGATATAATCAATTACATTCAATAAAGTGCATGATTTTGAATTAAATCGATTGGTGTAATTTCCAATCATAAACATGATTATAGGAAAGGAGTAAGGGCCACTCCTCCCCAATCTGAAGGAACACTGGTTTAGTTTTATGTGGGTTTGTCAAAAATTTTGTGCACTCTACGAATTCCAAAACCGTGAGACACCTAGAAATCCTCCAAAGGTCGTAGAACATGAAATATAACTTCGAATGCCCACAAAGTAGAGCCCACATGGAAAGGATTTCAAGCCTCTCTAAGTTGTTCAAATTTTGAAGACTTCAAGTTCTGTGGAATTCATTAAAATTTCATAATGATTTGGGTCTGGGGTGGGGCAGAAGTTAAGCTTCGCTAGACGAAACGTTAAGTCCATGAAAAGAACCAATTTTCATAAAGGCTTTAGAATCTGGGCAAGCCTGTTGATTTAAGACAATACGTGGTAGAATTTAATAAATCCAGTGATGAATTTAGCCTAGCTAAAGGTCATAATGTGAAATCATGACCTCGCAACCAATGAAGAACAAGCATGAAAGCAAGAAAGCCAAACACTGCAAAATCAAAAGTAACGTGGAGCTTTCTCATTGGCTAACATTTTGCAAGGATCAATTAAGGTTGATAAATATTCTGAACAGTGTGAAGATTTTGGAGCTTTCCCATTGGCTTGCATTTTTTAGGGATCAGTTCAAGTTATCAATAGTCTAAAACCACGAAGGAGTGTGGAGCTTTTTCATCAGCTCACGTTTCATGGTAGGAAATTAAGTAAAAGGATAGTATGAATTATGAAGCAAACGTGGAGCTTTTTCATTGGCTTATGTTTTTGATGTGGCTAGTATAAATAAAATAAAAACGTTTAAACTACAAAAAAGCATGGATATTTTTCATTGGCTCACATTTTCCAAAGAGCAATCAAGTGAAAGAACAGTTTAAGAAGGCAAAGGAACGTGGCATTTTTTAATTGGCTCACATTTCATAATAACACGTATTTGCAAGAAAAGTCACATAAAATCCAAAGAAAATCAATTGCACACATGGACAAAATCCAAAGCCAATCAAAATCTATCATGTGTCACTCTCTTGTTCAACCCGACATACAAAAATTAAAATTCCCTTAACTTTCGATCCAAAGATCCAAATTAAGCAAAAACTGGTCTTGATGGAAAGATCTCCTCAAGATCTTCAAGTTGGCATCATCTGATTCAAAAATTGAAGGCATTTTTTAGGATAAAATTAGGAAATAAAAAGACACAGACGCACATGGCAGTATCAACTAGCTGCTTTTTACGTATGTGGCAGTGAAGGAATTGAATCAACCCCAAAATGCTAACAAAAGATCAGATATTTATAGTTAGACAAGTTACATTCCCGCTCTAATTAAAAATATCTTTCTTTATAAATAAGGTGGTGAATCACCTACTATTTTTTTTTTGGGGGGAGGTGGGAATTGAAATGTAAGAACATACCAAATTTGTATAAATATGAGGGCTTGTCCTTATATCAAGGGGTGGGTTTTTTCAATTAAGGAGTTAGTTGTGTATTTTGATCAAAGGGGGATTGGTATTTCTACTTCTAAAAAGGTCGAAGAGATATAATTATGAATATTACATGTTTCCTCTATGAAATGCATATAGATTTCCATTTCCCATACGTATGTGTCAAGGTGGTTGTAATGTACAACCGTTGACAAAATTTGAGAGCATTATGTTGATGTTTCCTTGTTAATAAATTTAAGATTTGAATGAAATATGTCTTCTTTTGAGTCTAATTTTTGTGTTATCAGCTCTATATGTATAATTTTTCTATTGATGAGTTATATTTTCTATTATAGTTTTGTGTTTATTACTTCTCTTTGTCGTACACTAGATATGTCCTCAATGGCTGTGCTTTGGTCATTAGTTTGTTATTATGTTTGTGATCATTTACTCTACAATATTGGACTTAATTGATAAAATCCTTACAGTAACCATTTTTTGTTGATAGATTTTTGGTAACCTTTGATTGTATCTTAGGCATACAAGAGTAGAAGCAATAAATACCTCATTAGAATACTTACACAAGCTCTTGTGTCGAGTATTTTAGAGATTGTGCTAAAAAGATTGCATCTGTTGAGTATCAATGAATGCAAATCTTTCTTTATAGAAACTATCACTACTTCAGTTTTATGTGCTTTCTAGAATTGCAAGTTGCTCCAAGTGTTGAATGATCTATTACAAGGAATCTCTCAACCTATAATCTCCCCTTTGTGAACTTACCATTAACATAAATGATCCCACCCCCTCATGTTAACTCTCATTCGTTACATTTACTACCTTGTTGCTATGAATATCACTGAAGGTGCCTTCTAGCCTTAATTATATTATATAGAGAATGCAAGAGCAACCAAATTATATTGTCTATAGTAGCATGTGTCTAGTATAATAAGCATAGACAACATTTTGTGTGATAACTTGTGAGAGTGAAGTGTTTTGTCCATGGCCATGTTTATCCCAGATTGATCCATCCTTTAATGAAATTAAGGGAAAAAAGAATTCATCTCCCCCCTCTGCATTTAGGTTAAACGTCGGGTCCTCTCACCTTGGTTCAAGGAAGGACCAAAATTAGCAGGAAAAGGCCATCCCCTTTGTATGTACCCCCTCAATCATCCCAAGGCTTGATCCCAAGGAAAGTGTTAGATCCCTCCCTAGCTATAAAACAATATATTATCCTGGTCTACCACCATTCCAAGCATATTCCTTCCTAAAATAATTGTTTTCAAGCCCCCCGGGGGTGCATAATTCAGGACCAACATGCTTGTGGGTGTCATTTCCAGGGACATAAAATTTATCTCATTGGATCAAATTTTGAGTTAAATTTTCTTAGGCTATATGAATTGTTAGTATTTTTTTATATAAGTTGATAAGTTTTTTGTCTTTCAAAGTGAAAATTTCTCGTCAACACGCCTCTGGTGCCATTTTTTGGGGGACCATATTCTCTAGGAAAGTTCAAGAATACTTACCTTTATAGATCTTTTCCAAAATTAGGAAAAGGCAAACCATTTTGATAGTATTGTCCAAAAAATTTTCATTATAAACAGGCTTTCCATAAAACCTAACTCCACTGAGAAAAACGTGGGAAAATTCATAAAGATTTGCAAAGCTTAGCCTCCCAGTTTTTTAACCTATCCTTTCGTCTTTCAATTAAAATTTGGGTATACCAGTGCAAATCCTTTATTCTTTGTTGATTGACTCTCTCCTTTGCAAATATGGAAGGAAGAAGATCATTCTTTAAGTCTAATCCAACTAGAAGATTAATCCTAAAGCTGGAGAATACACGGTCAAGAAGGAAGCAAATTTGGAAACTCAGTTGGTGATCAAAAGTCAAAAGAAAATATAGTTTCAACCTATTGAATTTGATCCATCTTTGGTCAAGGATTACTCTGAGCACATCTGATAGCTCTAATTCAGATAATCCTCAAGCATATTTACATACTTTTTTATAATAAGGTTCAACATATACAAATGGAAAAGGTATTCTTCACCTTCCTTATTTGTTGACTCATAAGAACGATGTTTTTTTTTTTTAAATGAGTCCCCAAGAGATTTTAATTTTTTGGATCATACTCCTCTACCTCAGAGACCTCCAATTCCCTGTCATTTCAACCCTCCTTTAGAAAATCCTCCACCAAATAACATGGTTTCCCCCCTTTTAGAGAACCTTTCAAAGTTCACACATATCAGACCTACTGATTTTTAATGACATGGAAGGTTATCTAAATGAAGTACCACATGAAATTAGGATGAGGTTGCCCTAGTTTCAAGGAAATAATGCCATAAGTGGAGATCAACATATTATATTTTTTCAAAATGTTATGGGATGACTATGAATTAGAGCATGAAGATGTTTATGTTAAGTTATTCATACACACATTAGAAGAAGATGTTAGGGAATGGTAACAATTTGTTTCCTACAAATTCAATAAATTCTTGGATAGAAATGAAAAATGCATTCACAATACAATATGGATGATAAGAATCACCCTAGGTTTCTCTTATAAGAGTTTGAAAATATCAAAAAAGAATTCTATCTGAGTATGTGCAAGACTTTAATACTAGGCTCTAATAAAACTTTGACTATATTTCCTTTTAATCTAAGGCCTAGTGATGATTCTTTTTGATTTAAATACTTAGTTTCCTTTGATAAGAAAACAACTTATTATCTGAGTGATAAAAATCCTAGAACTCTGAGGCAGGATTTCTCTATGGATGTCCAAATTGAGAACAATATCAAAGCAGTAGGGAATACCTCCAAAGAAGGAAGGTTTCAAGTTGATCAATCCAGAGAAGACACAGATAAGTAAGGTATTAGACCTAGAGGAAGTGATTAAAACTTTGTCTGGATCAGTCAAAGAGATCTCATACAAGCTTGTTAAAATAAAGAAAGGATTGGTTTCAAATCCTAAAGCTCAACATTAGGCCCAAGGACAAAATATATTTGGGAATCATCCCAAAAGGGATCACCAAGTTGAGGACAGAGGAAAATGACCTATGGTTTCAGGTTACAAGTAGAAAACTTTAAGAGAGAATAAAGCAGTCTGAAATCCATTAACAACAGGGGTATCATTAGTAGAACAAGACCACATCATTAAATGGTGTAATAAGTGTTTATTTCCACACTCCCCTTGTGAGTAACTTATTGGAGATAATAATGTGACTAATGAAGTTTATTTTGATTACATACACATGATGGAGTGTCCCAAAGATTCGATGTCAAGAGCTACTTCAACTAATCTATTATATGCTAGAACTATGGAGGACTTTTGGGCTAACATAAATTAGGTATTATCCCTCCCTTCTATTTTTAATGTTGATATAGATATGAATCAATCATTTGAGCTTCCAAATCATGACTTTGAGTATTTAAGAGTTTTAATGATGATAAAAATATTATCGTGGAATCCCTTTTGAAGAGGATAGGAAACTATTAATGAATGTTGTGTTTACTCAAGAAAAGGAGTATAACCTTAGGAACAGACAATTCAGAGGACCTACCCCTACTCACAAACTAAAAATTCCTCTCTTGACCAACAACCCCAAATATGCCCCCAAAATAAGTATGCCTAAAAAAGGTCTTGTCAATACTTCAAGACCAAGTACTTCTGCATCTGCCCAAGCAATAAGGGATAACATCCTATCAAAAAATATTTTCCCCCTTTCCTTTAATAAAACGCCTACTAAATTATGTTACATGTTTGTTGGTTTGAAAATCTATCGGTTAGGCAGATCATGGGGAAACAGGCCAACAGTGTGCAAGGCATAGCCCTTCTTTGAGATAGCAAAGTGAAACTGGTTTATTGCTATTCTATCAAGTAGGAATCTGTGCAAATCTACACTATTCTAACTTCAGGGGGTTTGGGATCTCAATCCCAGTAGAGGTAGTTCCAACAACGAACAAAGGATATGTAAGAGGGAGAGGAACAGAGGAGGGTAAATCTGAAGGAAGAAAAGAAATGAATTCCAAAGATGGAAAGGTTAGAAGGTTTATGCTTTGGGCTGGTAGTAAACAGAGCCAAACTTACTTGCAAAAAAAAATAAAGCAATACTGATGAACATATGATGATAATAAGAAGGAATCCAATAGAACAAAAACATAGATCTAACTTAAGAAAGATTTGATGCAAATAACACATATATTGAGCACAAAGTCTGAACATATATATTAATATCTCTTCTATTACAAGAAGGCACAAATTATTTCTCTCTTCACCTCTTTTTTCATACAAAAAAAATGTCACACCTGGAATACAACAAGTATTCAAGTATTTATAGAAGGAGAAGAAGGAAAGAAGAAAAAATACAACCAACCACTATTTACAAAATATCTACAAAATATCTAAAAAGTCAAAAGTTGACTTTGGGCAAGTTTTTTGGATGGCAACATCCCCATGATGTAACATGAATGATGTCTTCATAAATGCCAACATACTTTTTAAATATTTTTTACAAAAACGATCGAAGCATACATAAGAAGAGAAACTAATCCTCATCATCTCTTTGTTTAAATAGGAGTGTCTTGCTTTTGCTCATGAGAGGTGATGTGACACTGAGCTCGGTATTCCATAAACTTGTCTAATCATTGTTTGAAGTTGATTATGATATGGACCCTTGAAATGGTCACCAATGACTTCACAAGTTTCCTTTTCATTTTTGAGCTTGTCTGGTAATCCGGCGTACACTTCACATGCATCAATCAAGGAATCCAATGAAATCGTGGCAAGCCAGAAGGTTATTGAAAGACTCTCGGTCAAAAGTGACCTCTAGCGCCAAACCTTGGGTTGTGATAGCCTTGAAGAGCTGGATTGATATCGTCTGCCTCCCTCAAGGTGAATGATTCACTGAGCATCCTTGAAGACATCTTTGTAACTGTCTGCTCCATGTTGAATCGTGCATCCAAGGCTTCATCCTTGATTTTATCTATCCTCTCCAGGATATATTCCATTTGATCAACCCGATAATATAAAGTGATGAGAGCTTTGTTATGTGCTCGGCGGGTGATCAATGACGACGTTGACCTTTAATAGGTCATCAGATGGAGTAGTTAGCCATTGCTTGGAATGTTTCATGTTGTAATTTTGTGCATTGTCTTAACTCCTCGGAGAGGGAAATCCTGCTACTTCTTGTAGCTCCTTATTTTCCTGGTCGATATCCTGGTAGAGGCACTATGAATTTCTTGATCATTTCCTCACTATCTCTGAGGATTCGCTCTATCCAAGAGGATACAATGTCGTGCCTTGTTCACCAATCTTGGCATATTTCATTTATCTTATCCTGACTGAGAACTTCAGTAGGTTTTCGCAGCAGTGACAAGGCGAAGCATTGCCCAATCTCTGCAAAGCTTGGAGGAGATGTTTTTTTTGCTCCTTGATTATTCTCTTCTCCTCTTTTACTTCCTAAAGCTTTTTATAGAGAGCATCTACGGCAGATAAAGCCTCTCCTTATAGGCTTTCAGATGAGGTTCCCATTGTGACTTGGGTCACTGTAAAGTCTTTAGGAGACAGATCTTTCTTCTCTTTAGTGGGATCTGGATATGCAATCTCCATGAATCTCTATCTCCCGAAATGCTCTTAGCAGAAGTGATTTATAGCTTTCTACTTCTTGGTTCCCTTATTCGGAATGACAGAGCAGTCTATGGGTGCTATGGGAACCTTTCTCTTGTGTTTGACCTAGATGGTTAGAGATCCAACTTGGACTTATGGGAGAGGGAATAGAGGGAATAGAGGAAGAAATGGGGGTGAAAGGGGAAGCAACTGAAGAGGCTGCGGGGAAAGAATGTTGATACACTTGGTGGTGGCATCGACAAGGAGTCCAACGCGCTACTGCTCTGTAGGGCCTGGAGTTACTATAGGATAAGAAAAGGTCATGGAGGCAGAATGGATTTGTAAATGGATGGACGGAACAATAGGTGATAGATCTGCGAGAGAGGAGAAAATGGAAGAGGTGGGAGATGGAAGGGAAGAAGGAAGGGAGGAGAAGAGACACATCCATAGGAACAGATGTTTGAATGATTGGGGTGAGGAGAAGGAGCGCAAGAAGGAATGGTGGGTACCTCAGTAGTTGTAGCTGCAATAACATCCTGAGTGGAAGTATCCGTTGAAACTTCGGTGGTCTCTTCTTCTTTACCTGGAGACACCAGGTCGACCACTTGCTTCTCAGAAGTAGTAGGAGGGATTTCAAGAAGTTTCTTCCTATTTTCTTGGTTCTCCCTCCTTATCCTTTCCTTTTCCTTTCAGTATCCGGGGCTCGGTTTTGGAGGTGCTCTACCTAAAGGAGAAGTAGAGAAATATACCTCTGAGGTAGGTGAGACCATTCTATTTGCACCAATGTTTGGTGCGCTGCAACATGGGCTTGACCCTTTCTTAAATGGTCTTCGACGCCCCCTTGGCTCTGCCGATCTTCTGCGAATGGTCAATCGTCCCCATCTGTATCAAGGTAAACCTAATCAATTTCTTGATCAGTCTCTTGTGCATCCCTTTAGAATGATGGCTACGCCATAATGGACGATCTCTGACCAAATCCAACCGGGAGTTGATCCTTTTTCCTGATATCTGTTTCATGTGTCAGGTCGATGTAGATGTCCTCAATCTCAGGGACATGGATGGGATCAATTTTTGCCTTTGGGAGGCAACTCCTGAAATCAAAGGTGGGCCTTTCTGGGAAGGTTGTGCTTTAGATTTAAGCAATTCAAGCTCAGCATACATTTCCCATGCTTTGGCAAGTGTGGTGTAGGTGTATCGGCCAACTATAAGGGGGAATGGGGTTCCACCCTTTCTTTCTCTTCATGCACCTCTCGTGGTAAGTGATCAGTTTCCTTGAAAACTCCAAGAGGATCAGCTTGGGCCCTGCATACCTTGGTAGCTTTATTGGTTCACCTTCAAAATTCACAATTCCTGAGATATGTGAATGTGGGGAACTATGTGAACAATGCTCCCCATTTCTTCGTGGCAGAAATTACACTTGAGTTTGGTCCGACCGTGTCTCATATTCGGCCTCAATAGGTATATCACCTCATAGAAGAAGGCGTCATTGATTTTTGAGAACTGAGAGATGTTGTTCCTCGAGCTTCAACTCTACGTAGAATTCATATACTTTGACCTAGGGCCATACCCCATTTCTGAGCTAAACCCACGAAATCTCTTGATGATGCTACAGTGTATACAACGTAGGAGTTCATATAGAACTTTCTAGTTGTTAGAGGGGGGACCTATTTGGAGCTGTTGAGAGATGGTCTCGCTGATGATTTTCCCCCAGCCAAAATGATGATCGGGTACATTCTTGCTCATGGTCTCTAAGTACCTCAGCATCCATTTGTGGAAAAAATGGGCATCAAGAAGCCTGAATACTCTGTTTAGGAAGGTGATTATATCACTCAGTTCCTCATTGAAGTCATTGCAATGGATGGTCTGTGGCCATCTGCTCACTAGATTTTTGTTTCTTAAGATAGATCTCGTTCATCATTTGCATGCATTTGTCCTCATTGTCGTCCCCATTCCTTCTTGTAGTCTTCTAGGCTTATGGTGACATATTTCCTGTGATGAGGAATGCCCAGGGTTATTTCAAAGTGACGAGCAGTCATGTCGATGATTGTCTTTCCTTCCTTATCTTCAACACATCTAGTGTCCTTGTTATAGCACCGAGCCACCAACATGATGAACTGCGTTGTTTACAGCACTTACTCGCAGCCCAGCTGCAAAGTGCAATCCGCTGCCCATTAGTTTGTTCCATCCATGGGCCACTAGTTGCCTGGTTGGTTCTTTCCCAAAAATCATCCATATCAATATGTCCCAAGCTCGAAGTCTCTGATGTCAAGATCACTCTCTGCATATGAGTCAAGCATCCTGACTTTCTGATATTTGTCCTTCATCTCTTGTTTTGTCAACTTTGTCTTTTCCTTCAGACTTTGTTGGCTTTTTACTTGATGAAGACATGTGTGAGCTCGAGGATGGTTGTTTTTGTTCTACAAGAAGAATCAAGGAGGTCCAACACAGAAGATCCATGTCAACCATCATGTTATTCATAACAAAAGCTTACAGAAAGAAGAAAGAGCAACTTATAAGGCTTACGGTGCCCAAGGCACAAGTTCAAAGCATGCTTGCAGAGGCTTTAAAATGCTAGGTGCACTTTTGAGGATGTCAACATGTAAAAATGATGCACCTGTGTTGATAGGAGAAAAGTTCTGCACCAAGGTTATGAAAGGACACACTTTTGAGGATTGTTGTACAAAAGGGTTTTAGTGCCAAAGAGGAAGGCATGCGGGTGTGCAGTTTTGCAACACACAACATGTCATGTTGATGTCAAGGATCATGCGCCTGCGCCTTAGAAAATTTGCTTTAGCTAGGCACTGAAAAGGATGGTGTTGCATGGCTTTTAAGTGCGCCCAAGGCGCAATTTTGGAATATGTTGCAAAGGAGATCAATGCACGCCAAAGGGGGAAAGCGCTGTGGGGCATGGTTTTGGAGAGCACACAACATCCTATGTTAATTTCATGCAGGATACACCTGCACCCTTACAAAAAGTTTCTAAGTGTATTTACACTGGTGCGCAGGTTTAGGGATATCTTACAGCAAGTGAGGTTAGTGCGCCAAGGCACAAACTGTGAGGGTGTACAACATGTAAAAACATAGGTGCGCCTAGGCTTTTCATGATTTCTTACAACTGCTTAGATTTCTTCTCTCTCTTTTGGTTTCTTCAAGTAGTAAAGAGAGGGTTTTTGTAACAATGGCAGCAATAAGTAGTATGATAAAGGAGGCCTTAGGCTTTTTTCAGAGGCAGGTTGCCTTCACAGATTTGCAGATCTGGAAGGAGAGAAAAAGGGGTTTTTAGTTGAGTTATGCATATTGGTAAGTGTATTCATTTTTAGATTTAATCCTTTTGGTTTATAACAACCCTAGAGAACCTAACAATAACCAAGAAACAAAATCATAACAAACAACAAGGAAGGTAGAAGCCACTTACCCTAGTTTTATAAAAGATGAAGGATGACGTTGGGGTCCACAAACTCGACAAACGGCATGCGTGGGGGTGACTAGGATAGCTGACAGGTGTAGAGGAAACTCTTTTCACAATTTTCAAATCATGAAAATGACAAGTGTCAGGTGCCTATATATAGAAAATTTGGCATTTATTATTCCACCCACCTTCTTTGGCGCAATTTCTCAGAGTGTCCGACACGGGTGCAAATGCACCTTGGCACAATTTAATTGGCATCGACATAAAGTTTTTAGCGCCTTAAGCGCATATTTCCTGATGTCAACATGATTTCTCTAGGAGAATTAGGGGAATTTTAATTACACACATTTTGGTATGTTGACATACCACTTCTCGCGCCTTAGCGCACATATTTGGCGCATGTTTTATGATGTCTGACATGATATTTTTAGCACCTTAGGGGCGCAACTTCATTGATGTTTGCAATGTAATTTTCTGTGCCAAATAGTTTTCAAAGGGGCACGACATTTCATGATGTCGACACCAACAATGAGTGCGCCAAAGGATTTATTAAGGTGGCGCATTTTTAGATGTGTTGACATGACATTTCCTGCGCCTAGTTCAACAAGGCTGAAAAAGGCTAAGTTCACAAAACTTGATTTTCGAAAGGAAGTCTTAGGCCATTTTGAATGTTAACAGGCTTCCTCAAGCGACCAAAATGGAGTTTTGGTATGGTTACCTGCAAATTGCCATTGTCAATTCTACAGGATAACAATGTTATGTGGCTCAAATTCTAAGTCAGATAAAGATCAATTTCCTAATTCTAGAACTACTTAGAATTCTATAACATAGAAAAAGAGAATTTGACTACTTGGGGTCGAAGGATGATATGGTTGTGAAGGAAAGGGGTGACAAATAATGTGGTGACTTCACCTTCTATAGTTGAAGTTGAGATAACAGGAAGATCAAGAGAACATGGAAGAACCCCATAATGTATATTTAGGCACATCCTTGGTAGAATCCCAATTGGATGTGGATCCTTTCTTTACTACTTTGATCATGTGATGGGCGGACTTCTTCACAATTGTATGTTTGATTCATGAGCTTCATGTAATATCATGCCTTTAGAGGTCATGAATGAATTAGACATCAAGATAACAAATGCTTTTGGGAGGTGTTATTCTATGGATTCAAGAGAGGTACTGTTGTTAGATATGTCAGAGGTCTAGTAGTACAACTTGCTGCTCTATCCTAGAAAATATTTAACCATGAATACGGTTATAGTTGATTGCCCTGCTAAATGGGGCATGTTATTATCAAGAAAGTGGGCTGCTAGTGTAGGAGGCAGTGTTTAGATGGATATGTCCTATGCCTCTATACCATTAGAAGGGAATCTTGTCAAATTGCATGGAGAAAAGAAAATTCTCCATCTTATTGAGGATCCCATGAATGCCTCTTATGAGGTATTGTTTGTTGATACATATTTGGGTAACTTCATAGGTAGTGCTAGATTTTGAAGATCATTGCATGGATGTTAATGCACACCTTGAAGATACCAATGCCCCCTGGACTATGAATTTTGATGGAGCATGCTCTAACATTGGAAATGGAGTTGGAGTGGTTCTAAATTCTCCAAATCAGGTTTATTTTAACTTCTCTTTCAAATTGAAGTTTGAATGTACTAACAACATTGCTGAATATGAGGCATTGATCCTTGGCTTAATAGTTGCATGGAAGAATGGCATTAAGAACATTATTGTCAAAGGAGATTCATAATTAATTATAAAGCAAGTCAAGAACTTATATGCAACTAAAAACCAGAGGCTGAGATAATATAAGCATGCAGTTTGGGACCTCATAGAATTATTTGATTCCTTTAATATCCTTTATCATGAAAGGGCTCAGAATCCAATGGCTGAAAAGTTAGTTGTCATAGCATCTCAATATGAAAATGAGACATATATCTCCATACTTCCATTATGAAGTAGAAGTGCTAGTCAGACCATTAGTTCTTGACAAAATTTAGCATTGGCAGGTTTTTTAGGATGATGCTCAGATCCAAAGGTTTTTAACTTGCAAAGATGAGTTCACTAATCAACTCATTGATCTTGAACCCATGGTTTTATTATGTGAATGGAAAGGAAACCCTCTTTGGAAAATATATAATTCAACTAAAGATAAATATTATTCCTAGAGGACTTGTTAAGCTTGAATCAAATTTTGATAGTGCAAAACCGAGTTGTGAACAAACATGTCCATGTACCCAGAGATGTTGAAGAGTGTAACTTGGGAACTTCTATCAAAGCCCAAGAAAGGTCTGGCTGGGGATGTAGTATGAGAAAATAAGAAAAACAAGCTTATACCAAGTTGTTAAAGAAATACCAGGATTGCCTAGCATGGTCTTATTCAGAACTGAAAGCTTATAGAGAAGACTTGTTTCAACATGAGATACCATTGGAGCCTCACTCCAAGCCCTTAGAAAAAAAAAAATGCCTATCAATCCCCTTCTTGCAACCAAAATGCAAGAGGAGTTGACTAAACTACTAAGATATGGTGGGATAATTCAACCCACTAGATACTCTTCATGGGTTGCCAACTTAGTGCCAATCAGAAAGAAAAATGGGGACATAAGGCTTTGTGTGGATTTTAGAAATCTAAATAAAGCATCTCTTAAGGATAATTACCCATTCCCTAATATGGATAATATGTTACAAAAGGTAACATGATCTGAGTTGTTATCTACATTAGATGGTTTCTCAGGTTACAACCAAGTGGTGGTAAAATAATTAGAACAGTTCAAAATTTCTTTCACTACCCCTTGGGGAACATATGTCTATGTTAGAATGCCTTTTGGACTAATGAATGTTGGTGAAACCTTTCAGAGAGTTATGGATGTGGCATTTTTTGGTTTCATCAATGATTTCATAGCAGTTTATCAAGATGATATAACTATCTTCTCTAGACACAAGGGTGACCATTTGGGGCACCTTGAAAATATATTGATCAGGTATAGAGAGTATGGGATTTCATTGAACCCAAATAAATGTCACTTTGGAGTGCAAAAGGAAAAATTATTAGGACATATAGTGTCTCAAGGAAGGAGTTATGATAGATCCTGAAAGGGTGGAGGAAATTGATAAAGTCCCTATCCCTATGTCTAAAAAGGGTATCCAATCCTTTTTTGGACAGGTAAACTTTGTAAGAAGATTCATCTCCAACTTTGCTGAGATTACTATTCCCATCACAAGTATGCTAAAAAAGGATCAAGTTCATCAAATGGGAAGAAGGGGTTGTTCAAGCATTTAAAGGAATAAAGGAGGCACTCAAGACTGCCCCCATCTTAACCAAGCCTGATTATAAGAAAGCATTACAAATGTTTTCTTTTACCTTGGAGAATACAATTACTTCTATGTTATTTTAGAAGGATGAAGAGGGGCATGAAAATCCCATTGCCTTCTTTAGCAAAGCCTTTCATGGAGTTGAGCTGAAATATTCCATCATGGAGAAACAAGATTTTGCCTTAGTGAAAGCCACTAAAATTTCAGACCCTACATTCTAAGCTCCAAAGTTATAGCTTATGTACCCCATACAATGGTGAAAGACATTTTATCAAAAATGGAGATGTCAAGTAAAATATTCTACTTGGTCAAAAAATTACAAGAATATGACATGGAGATTCAAACCACAAAATTGGTTTGAGATTGGGCTTAACAAGGTTGATGGAAGAGAGAAATTTGCAGGTGGTGGAGATACACAATGTTGAAGAAGATGGGCCACACCCTCATGAAAAGGTGAGCACTTCAGTTTGGTATAAAGATATAGTATATTACTTGATGAACTTGAATTTTCCTATGCACTTAGACAAAAATCAAAGGAGGACACTCAAGCTGGTTTCCCAAAAGTATATTTTAACTGATCATGGACTGGCTTGGAAGAATCCAAAAGGATTTTTTCTAAGATGTATCATTGAAGAAGAGGCACCTAAAATAATTACAGAATTTCATGGGGGAGTGTGTGGAGGCCATTTTTCTGGAAGAGTTACTACTCACAAAATTTTAAGGGTTGGGATATTGGTGGCCTTCATTGTTTAAAGATGTTTCCTTGTTGGTTCAAAAATGTGAGAGTTGTCAACATTTTTCTAGAAGACTGAAAGATTCTAGGGCCCTACCCCTGCAGCCTATGTCAATAGAAGCTCCATTCAAACAATGGGGATTGGAATTTATTGGTGAAATATTAGACTCTTCAAATTTGGTCATAAGTGGATATTGGTAGCCACTGATTACTTTACCAAATGGGTTGAGGCCATTCCCACCAGGAAGGCAACTCATCAAGTAGTCATGGACTTTATTCTCAATAACATAATCTATAGATTTGGGGTGCCTGCCAAGATAGTTGATGACAATTCCATGAGCTTCATAGCTAAACCATTGGCAATAATGTTCCATGAGTATGGTATAAATTTGTCTTATGCATCAAATTATAATCCTCAAGGAAATGGCCAAGCAGAATCAAGTAATAAAAACATGCTAAAGATCCTCAAAAGAACACTAGAGACCAATAAAAGATATGGGGTGAGAAACTCAAGTTTTCATTTGGGACAGACAAAGTTACTACCAAGAGGTCTATTGGCAAGATCCCATTTGAGTTAGTCTATGGAGTTCAAGCCCTTTTTCCCTTACACTTACAACTTTCCTCATATCAGTTCATGCAAGCAATTTGAAGATGGAGAAGAAGGTAAGTCCATATGAAACAAGGATCAATCAAATTATGGAATTGGATGAGGAAAGAAGAGAGTCCCACCAAAGACATCTCAAGTTCATAGAAATAATCAAGAAAATATTTGACAAAAAGGTCACTCCAAGAGTTTTCAATGTTGGATACCTAGTCTTGTTATGGGACAACAAAACACGAAGATAAGGGAAAACATGGAAAGTTTGATGCCCTATGGATGGGACCCTATTCTATTGATATCAGGATTGGAGAACATACTTTCTTTTTTAAGGACTTGGAAGGACATTTTCTAGAGTTTCTTGTCAATGGAAGGCATCTCAAACACTTTTTGGATTAAGCCAAAGGATCAGGTATGATCATTGTACAGTGTACAATTGTGTTGTTTTTGTTTTTTTCATTGTTTGTGTTGTTGTTTCCCTTTTTGTGCTCTAGTCTATAGTGACCAGGTTTTGAGATATGTTAGTATTCTGGTATGAATGTAATGTATCTTTTCAGAAAGCCTTGTGTTTTTTGATCCCCATGACTCCTTACCCAATGGATTAGGCATCTGGTCTTTGTTCTTGTGGCACCCATAGGGGGTGCCCATCCTGGAGAAGGATCCATTGTTAGTGCTCAATCTAGTTCCTTGGATCGAGCTAGTATTTTTCATAGAATTTCCATAAATGTAACTATTGGGTATGTTTCATATTGCTCCTCGTACTTCAAATATTTTGAGCTCCCATTGCTTCAATTTGGAAGAAATTTTCATACCTTATGAGTAAAAGAGAAGGATTCAGCAGAAATTTGTAGGACTCATTTTTAGATTGGTTAATAAAAGTATAAAAGCTTTAGAAATAAATGTAAGTGCAGGAAGTTGATGGACAAATATATCCGTGGGTAAATCGTGGACATCAATGCAAATAATGAACTTAATATCAACTTGTAGGGATTATTGGGTTAAATCAAATTAGAAAATATTATATTAATATGAATCGTATCTGGACTAGTGTCTAAAATACTAATTTTTGTAAAAAATGGAAAGATTAGCTATATTAAACACTCAAATTCAATGACTTGGTCTTTTTAATTTAAAAACGCTGATAAGATGCAACCGTTTGCCCACAACTTGGTATGACCAAGCTAAATATAGGGAGTGTTTGGTAGAACAAATGCCAAATCATTGGGTGGATTTTATTTTTTAGCCATTTGTAATAATTTTTTATGGTTGGCACTCCACAGATTGGTAAAAACATGCGGAAAACAGAGCAATTTCCGTTTGCCCGCCATAACTTCATCAAAAAATTGGTAAATGGCATGAATTGTATATAATTTCACCAATAAAAGTTTTATCACATTCTGATAAGTGAAAAAATAATAAAATTCAGAGATACATAGACATAAACATTCATTCAGGAAAAAGTTCTTCAAAGACCTACTATTTAAAAAATTATCGATATTTATTGAACTCTTCTAATTCACTTCAAAAATCAGTATTTATACAAAGTTTAGTCTCTCAATGCAATCCCAAATTTATTGCTGACAATTATGATTTTCGGCATGGATTACAAGTTCCGCGGAAGACTCATATCTGTTTTTAATGTAAAATTAGGATTTGATGTCCATTAATTGTGGGTGCACTTACCCTGATCAGGACCCAAATCTTTTGCAAATAAACTGTAATCAACACTAGATGAATTCAAATTGCTGTAACAAGAAAATTTGAAGCTTCGAAGGTCCAAAAGCATGCAACCCAACCATGAAGTATAAAGCTGTAAGACCGGTTAAATTACTTGGTTAAAATGGACTTAGCCATTTTAAAAAATTGAAATGTTTAGCCATCAAATTTCTACATTTCAAGCAATTTAAATGGGTGAAGCAGAGAACACTTGGAGAGATTATTAACCTCTCTGAACCAATGTTAAGTGGACTTCAAGTCAAAAGTACCAAATTCATAAAGCTTTGGGTTTGGAAGTATAGTGAGTCAAGGGACAATACGTGGTAACATTTCAATAAGTGATGAATTTTTCCCAAGATAGAAGTCACAATGTGAAGACCCAACCATGCAACCAATGAAAGAAAAACACAAAGCAAGAGAGTCTAACATTACGAAATCCAAAGTAACATGGAGATTTCTCATTTGTCTATGTTTCACCGCAACATGCATGGATATTTCTCATTGGTTTATGCTTTACACTTTAAAGGTCCTTGTAAAAAAAATTCTAAATTTTGAGAAGCATGGATATTTCTCATTGGCTTACATGTTTCATAGGGATTAGTCAAGGTTATCAAATAGTCTAAATTGTGAAGAGCATGGATCTTTCTCATTGGCTCATGTTTCGTGATAGGATTAGTCAAGGTATCAAATAGTCTGAATTGTGAAGGAGTGTGGAGCTTTTTCATTGGCTCGCATTTTGAGGTGGCTAGTATCAAATAAAATCAAAATTATGACATAGTGCGAAAATCGTGGATATTTTTCATTGGCTCACATTTACAATAGCAGCAATCAAGTCAAAAGAACATTTAAAAGGTGAAGGAAGATGGCATTTTTTATTGGCTCATGTTTCACATTTCAAGTAAAAGAAAAGACTAAATTTTGAAAAGTGTAGCTTCCTTTGGCTCACGGTTCGTGGAGGTCATAAATTAAAAAATAGTCTGAAAAGGTGAAGGTGCATGCCATTTTCTTATTGGCATATTTTTTAGACAAAAATTCCCGAAGCCAATCAAAAGCTATCACGTGTCACTCTCTTGTTCATCCCGACATGAAAAAATTTAAAATGGTCATAACTTTCGATCCAGAGCTCCAAATCATGCAAAATCAGTCTCATTGGAAAGGTCTCCTTGATCCCTTCAAGTTTGGAATCATTAGATTTAGAATTGATGGCATTTGGTAGGGAGAAAATGAGAAAATAAAAATACACGAGTGCACCTTGGTAGTATCAGCTAACTATTTTTGTGTATGTGGTAGTGAAGGCATGGAATCAATCCCAAAATGCTAACAGAAAATCAGATATTTTTATTTAGACAAGTTACATTCCCGCTCTAATTAAAAATATCTTTCTTTATGAACAAGGGAGAAGATTCACTTGTTGTTTTGGGGGGAAATTGAATTGTAAGAACATACCAAATTTGTATAAATATGGGGGCTTGTCCTCATATCTAAGGGTGGGTTTTTTCTATTAATGAGTTAGTTTTGGTATTCTAATCAAAAGGGGCTTAGTATTTCTATTTCTAAAAAGGTCGAAGAGATATAATTGTGAATACTACATGTTTCCTTTGTGAAATGCATATAGATTTTGGTTTCCTAAACTTCTGTGTCAAGGTGGTTGTAATGTACAACCATTGACAAATTTGAGCATTATCTTTATGTTCCCTTGTTAAGAAATTTCAATATCTGAATGAAATATGTCCACTTTTGAGTTTAATTTTTGTGTTCTGGGTTTTGTATGTTGAATTGTTGATTGATGAGTTATATTTTCTGCTACAATCTTGTGTTTATTGCTTCTCTTTGTAGTACACTAGATCAATCCTCAATGGTTGTGCTTTGGTCATTAGTTCAATATTGTGTTGTGAGAATTTACTTTACAATATTGGACTTAATTGTAAAATCCTTACTTTAACCATTTTTTCAAAGTGATTTTTGTTAGCCTTTGAGTGTATATTTGGGCATACAAGAGTAGAAGAAGTAAATACTTCATTAGAATACTTGCATGAGCTCTTGTGTCGAGTATTTTAGAGATTGTGTTGAAACTTTGCATCTGTTGAGTATCAATGAATGCAAATATTTCTTTGTAGAAATTGTCACTACTCAATCCAGTTTTTTGTACTTTCCATAATTACATGCTACTCTAAGTGTTAAATGCTCTTGTTACAAGGAAAGAGTCTCAGCCTATAATCCCCCCTTTTTGAAGTTACAAATACCATAATTGATCCCACCCCCTCATATTAACTTCCATTCATTCCATTTTCTACTTGTTGATTTCTAAATATCACTAAAGGTGCCTTTTATCCTTAATTCTATTATCTAGATAATGCAAGAGAAATTGAAATTTGTATTGTCTATAGTAATATGTGTCTGGTATAGGTAATCATATGCAACATATTTTGTGATAACTCGTGAGAGTGAGTGTTGTGTTCATGGCCATGTTTATCCTAGATTGATCCATCATTTGAAACAAATTGAGAGGGACAAAGAATTCATCTCCCCCCTCTGAATTCATGTTACACCATGGGTCCTCTCACCCTGGTTCAAGGACAAGACCAAAAGTAGCAGGATTATGTCCATCCCCTTTGTACGTGCCCCACAATCATCCCAAGGAAATGTGTTAGACCCCTCCCCTGCTATACTTATGCAACATATTATCATGGTCTACCACCATTCCAAGCATCCTCCTTTCTAAAATAATTGTTGTCAGGCCCCTTGGGGGTGTAGATTTG
The DNA here is from genome assembly GCA_019776745.2 of Taxus chinensis. NCBI lineage: Eukaryota > Viridiplantae > Streptophyta > Pinopsida > Cupressales > Taxaceae > Taxus > Taxus chinensis. Next base: position 632,223,277 of record CM034148.1, read on the forward strand.
AGGACCTACATGATGTAACCATAACAATTGAATCATGGGATTATTTAGTAGATTATAAGGTTACTAAAATGAAGGATAACTAAAATTGGATATCCATTTTTCCTAAGAATTGCTTGGTTAGCCAATTGCTTCAGCTCTTATTGATTATAGGATAGGAAACATGATAATTACAAATGTGCATGATTCAAAGAAATTATCCATTTATCTAGTTGTAAAACCTTTTTCCATTGAGGATAGAAAATGGTAGAAGAGTGATCTAGAGGAAGTAGATGATGTTCTTTCCTCCTTAGTTATGGTTATAATACAAGAACAGATTCAGTAACATATCCAAAATTGAGATCCTTCTAAATTGTAATCACAACCATTGAAGATACAAGAAGACATGATGGATGAAAACAACCAACCTATGATTTGTCCTTTCTCGCAAAACATAGATTTGACAGAGTGTATATTCCACAACATCACTGTAATCCATATATTTCTTCCCCATAGGTACCCCTTGAATTCATTACTGAGAGAATACCTGGTAGTAAATTCTCTCTATCTTGACACTAAACAATTGCCTATTTTTTCAAAGAAAAACATTGGTAGTAAATAGTTGGTTGATAGATATTCAAGAGGAGAATACCCTATTCAAGACTTTTATGCTCTTATCCTCAAGATTTTGCTTGGGAATATAGTAACATGAAGGGTATTCATCCCAATATTTTAACACATGGGTATGGTTATACAATTTGTAGGCTAGGCAGGATAACCACAAAGGAGGATAAACTCTGCCTTAAGAGATTATTGTAGAAATAGAGATTGAGAAACTTTTTCGAGTAGTCAATTTATGTATCTGTTAGTGTGAAATCACATCACCCCCAAATGAGCCTATCGAGATCTACTTTTCTAAGGCAGACTCATCTGGTGTGATTGCATAACATTGAACTTTCCCCAAGGTGTAGGACCTTGCAAAATGGGAAAGCTCTCCAGATTAAAGGTTGGTTCCTTATTCCTCTATTCAGGTGCATACGTGAGAACTTGTAGAGGGATCTATTTCTATACCTAATCTAAAACTTTACCAAGGAGACAAGGATAAAAGATATAAGAAATAAGAAATAACTAAACTACCAGGTGATGCACCAAAGGAATGATGAACACTTATTTTTCCAATAGACACAAACCAACAAATACATGTAATAATCAAACACATATAACCAGATTTGTAATGAAAGACCAGATGCAAGAAAAAGAGACAAGAAGGATCTAGAATCGATCACAAACGTGTTTTATTGCTCTGCAGATTGATACAATACATTACAAAATAGCTAGGAGGTAAGAAATATATTGCAACTTTGATGGAAGGTCTGAAATTCCACAAATTCCTTTGCTAGAAGAAAAAGGGAGCCTGCAAAACAAGGAATGTCCAACCCTTTACAATGAATCATGCCTCCCATTTTTATAGATTCGATCAGAGAGAAGAAAGAAAGAGAGAGAGAGAAGCGGGAAAAGTAGGTTGAAACTCAGCCACTATTGTTAATGCTTCTGATAAAATATGCTCCCCAAATCCATCTTTACTGCATCAATCCTTGGTTCAGCTGCCTTGAAGGAAGAGGAAATGATGAAACAGATCAAATTTGATCTGGTTATTGAGGCAAGAAGATCCCACATTGAAAGCCCAAAGACATTTTCTCCATTTTTCTTCACCTAACCTCCTCAAAAATAAAGTCTCATACCTCCATGGTGTGGGTGAGGCCGAGATCTTTCCAACAGAATCAGATTTTCAATATTTCAAGCCCTGAGTCGAAAGATATGCCCCTTCAAAGTTTGTATCAGGTCTCGTATAGGAGGGTGGCAAAACAACTTGAAAAATGGGTCCCCTTTTGATATGGGACATGTGGTAGCCAGATTGGAACAAAAATTGGGCCTATGGGTCTGTAATTTATCTTGTACCCTTTCCTCTTATTCTTGCACTTGGCTTTGACTCGGGCCCGAGATGCTTACTTTTTCCCTTGGGCAGAGTTACGGGCTATTTTGTAACTTTTACCCCTTCTGAGATAACAAGGGGCAAAAGAACAAAATTTTCCCTCTGATGGTCCACTATTCCCCTAGGACACGCAGCAGTATGGCACTCATTTAGAAACCTTTTCTCTATTTACCCCTTGAATTAGCACGTCATATTGACACTTGGAATTCTCTATCTTACACCTTTATACTTAGCCAATTTTGAAGCCTTTTATGTCCACCTTTTGACTCTGTTTCCTCTTATGTGGGATCATGGTCGATCCAATATTTGGCATGGGGGCGAAATATGGATAACAATATCCAATTTTTGATATCCATTGGGTTTCTCCATTATTTATAGTTCCTAAAAATAATGGTGAATGGAGGGTCTGTGTGGATTATAGGGAGTTGAATAAGGTAACATGTCAATACTATTTCCCCTACCTTTTATTGACCAAGTTCTGGATAATTTATTCAGAAAAAAAAATATTTTTTTCCTTGATGGTTTCAATGGGTATGACCAAGATAAGACTACCTTCACTTACACATGGGGGATATTTACCTAGAGGGTCCTACACGTTGGCTTATGCAATGCTCTTTATACTTTCCAAAGATCCATGTTAGCAATCTTTGATGATCTCACTCATGATTATGTGAAGGTTTATATGGACGATTTTATGGTTTATGGGGCCACATTCTAAGAGGTAATTGATAATTTGTGAAAATAACTCTCTAAGTATGAGAAACATAAGTTATCTTTAAACCATGAGAAATGTTTGTTCATGAGCAAGGTATAGCCTTAGGCTACCATGTTTTAGCTGAGGGAATCAAGGTAGATCTTGATAAGTTTAGTATCATTGTGTAACTTACATCCCCAAAATCAAACTGAAGTAAGAAGATTTCTAAGACATGTTGGCTATTATAGAAGATTCATTTTAGATTTCAGTAAGCTAACTTCTCCAATGTTGTCCCTTCTAACAAAATATTCTAAATTTGAATGGACATAAGCATATTAGAAATATTTTGACATCATCAAGGATAAATTTACTAACACCCCAGTCTTAAGAGGACCGAATTGGAAGTTTCCCTTTCACATACAAATTGATGCTTCCATTGAGGTAGTGAGAGAAGTGTTTGTACAACAAGAGGAATGAGAGGAAATGTATTCCATATACTACATTATCAAAAACCTTTCCCTTGTTGAAACGAATTACACTACCACAGAGAAAGAGTTTCTTACAGTTTTTAATGTAATTAAGTTTCACCAATATATTATAGGATATGAAGTAATTATTCATACATATCATTCCACCATTAAGTATCTAATGAATGAACCTTTAGTGTATGGAAAAATTATAAGGTGGTTCTTTTTATTGCAAGAATTAAACATAAATATTATTGATAAACCAAGAAAATTAAATGTGGTACCTGAATTTTTATCTAGGTTAACTATTATAGGTACAAAGGAGAAGGTCAATGATGATTTTCCAAATGAACATCTATTTGCAATCTTAACTATATCTCCTTAATTTGCAGACATGGCTAACTACTTAGTTACATGGAAGTTCCCATCTTTACTCACACATAAACAAATAAAATAATTATTCAAATAAAGTGTGATGTATACATGGTTTAATGGAATGCTTTTTAAATGTGGGCCTGATCATGTATTACACAGGTGTGTAGCTAAAGATGAGATCTTTGATATATTTAGATGATTTCATGATGAACCATAGAGGGGACACTATTCAGTCAAAAGAACAATCCACGAAGTTTTAAGAGCTAGCTAATATTGGCCTTCTATGCATAAGGGTGTCAAAAAGTATGTATTCCAATGTGATCAATGTCAAAGGATGGGAAAACCAACACTTACAACTGAGATGCCACTTCAACCTCAAGTAGTTCTAGAACCATTTGAGAATTGGGGATTAGACTTCGTTAGACCAATTGATCCACCTTCTCAATGAAATGAGTACATCTTGGTTTGTATAGACTATGTTACCAAATGGGCTAAGGTGCAAGCTCTCTAATATTTAAGGAATGAGAAAGTTACTAACTTCCTATATGAGCACATTTTATAACAATTTGGAGCACCTAGATCCATTGTTTTAGACCAGTGACCACAATTCATGTTAAGTGTAATCAATTATTTTGTGGCAACATATTAGTTAAGGAATAATACATCATCTTCATATCATCCTCAATCCAATGGTCAAGTTGAAGTCACTAACAAGGATTTGGAGAACATTCTAAATAAGACAGTAGCTCTCTCAAGGAAGAATTGGGTTCAAAAATTACCTGAGGCAATGTACGCATACAACACTACTTGGAAGACAACTACAAGATTCACTCCATATGAGTTGGTCTATGGGAAGAAACCTATCTTTCCCATAGAATTTGAGATTTAGACCTTAAGGACAAGTACTACAATAGGAATTGAATTGTCATTGGCACAGAAGGAAAGAATTCTTTAGTTGAATGAACTGGATGAGATGAGGTTACATGCATTACACCAAATAGAGATAATCCAACATCAAAGATAACTATGACATAACAACCATATTAAGTAAAGAAAATTTCAAAAATGGGATTGGGATATTCTATTTAATTCAAAATGCTGAGACTTTACAGGAAAATTATAGACAAGATGGATGGGTCCATACCAAATTGATGAAGCCTTCAACAATGACACTGTGCACTTGATCCCAATTGATGGTGAAAAAAGAGTGATGTTCGTTAATGGTCATAGTCTCAGGTTATATCAAAAGCCAACATCAAAGGAAGAGCTCAAAAAAATACTACAAGAGAATGTAGTTATGAACTGCTTGGACAAGGTTTCCTTATCCAAGTCAACTCAAGGTTGAATTGATCCTCAATAAGAATAATAAATAGGGGTGGTTGAAAACCATCAATGGCAATCATCTTCTTATGAAGGAGTGCTTGAAAACTAGAAATGGTAGTTATTTCTTCTATGAAAAAAAATAAAAAACACATATTTGAAAATAAAATGCAGGTGCCTGAAAACTGGAAATGACAATCACCTAAGAATCATGCCTAGAATAAATTGAGACAACTTACAGGAAAAAAAATGAGAATTTAGTGTTGGTCAATAGATGTGACAAGTGATTATTAGCAAGGTATGTGTCATTACTCTCCTTTAAATGTTTAAGATTCTATTATAAGATGTTTATTATTGTTCTTGTGCAAAATGATGACTTCCCATTTCCAATGTTTTCACACGCATTCCATATCCCAATAAATATTTCACATGCCCCTAATTGATCACTCCCACATCCCAATTTATCCTCTAACCTACTCAATGTTCCATCTTAATTGATTAATTTTCCTCAATTGATATGTGTTTGTGTATAAAATTGTTTTCATTCCCCTATGTTCCCCTTATTATCACTCCTTCACCATTATCATCTCATTCATGTGCTATCACCATTTCCAATCCTACACTATTGATATTTCCAATCCTATGTTAATTTTTTCCAATCTTGCGCTATTGTTGTTTCCATTCCTGTGTTATCGTTGTTTCCATTCCAACACTATCGTTGTTTCCATTCTTACTCTCTAGCCCCCTTTCAATCCAAAGCCATTACACATTTTGTTTCATAATAAAAATGGGGATTAGGATTCACCATGAACCATCAAGAACTGTGGAAGTGCTCTCAGACATAAAATCATGGCAATCATTGAAAAATTAGGATGGTTGGATTTCATGCTTTCATATGAGGAATCCAACCCTAGGATGACAAAATAATTTGCAACAAACCTTGTGGAAGGAAACTCAAAAGTAAAAGGTAAGAAAATCTTATTTATCTCATCCATTATTAGTCAAATTGATTGTATCCTAGAGGAAGGGAAATTATTCAATTTTATAACTTCTTAGTCATAAATTATTAAAAGGTTTGTTGTGGGAAAGAGACAAAGAGTAGAGCTGGTTATTGATAATAGAGGGAAGGCCAAGGGTGTTAAAAGAAGAAATTTTCCTGAGCCATGGGCAGGTGCAGAAAAATGGGTTATAAAATATTTCACTTGTGTAGGACAATATGAAGTTATCCTAGGCCCAGTCTTGATAATTCTTATCCACATACGCCATGGGCATGCCAAAAACCATAACAAAGTTAACCTTTCATAGTTCTTTTTTGACTTTGTTTCCTCTACCATTAAGAAATTCTATCGTGAATCCCCTTATTTAAAATTCCAAGGACTCATTCACCTCATTTGTAAACATCACTTTATCAAAAAGTGTTATGGCCTCAAGAATTGGGTTGAATTCCAAAATAAATATGCCCTTCAACTTGTTATAGTTCCAGAAATAGGGCCCTCCATCCTAGAAATACCAAGGAAAAGGCTTAGATAATTTGGACCAACCTATGTTATTGATGAACACAAAGCTGAAAACATTCCCTCACAAGAGGAACAAGAAGCAATAACTACAATGTTGACCTTAAACCAAACACCTCACATCTCTCCACATAACCTTGTATCTCCTTCAAACCTTGTTTCTAAAATAAACATTGTGAAAGTAGTAACCATTGTTGAAGAGTTGGTTCTACTTGACAAAGGCAAGAAACCTATGCTTGAAGATGAGCTTAACTCACCTGTTAATTCTGAAACCCTTATTCCCTAAGTATTAGTCATTTCTAAGGTATAATATGAGCTACAAAAAGCTCAAGAAAGGAATTCCCGATTACAAATCATATTACAAACAAAGATGTAAACATCTCTTAGTTGGAAGAAGAAAAGGAACAGAGAATTCAACACCTCCAACATTCATTGGAGTATAAAGAGGGGATAATATAAAAACATCAACACACTATAAAGGAGAAAGAAAAAACGATTCAATTAATACACACAAGAACTGAAGAGTTTTCTACTGAGCTTACACTCTTACACATAGAGAAGGAGAAAATAGAGTCTGTAGAAACCACTGATCATATGATTTAGACAAACTTTGTATTTCTATAAATCAATGTATTGAAAGGAATGGTGAAATGGATGCAATAGTGTTATGATCTAAGGAGGGTATTAAAGGAGAACAAATATTAAAAGAGGGAAAGAAATTAATACATGATAACATGCTTGTTCTCTACCATTTTTATGACCAAGCCCTTGCTTGTAGAGAACCCTCCAATTTCAATGCTTTATTCTTGAAGGAACAATTCTTCAAATGGAAATCCTCTAGAGTCTACTCCACCGAATCCATAGATTAATAAAATAAAAAACAATTTGTGGGAACATATGTAGCAGCTGATACAATTGGTAATAATTTATTATGTGAATTTTATGTTCACAAATTTCTACTCCCTCAGAAGGTAGAAATACTAATTAACTTATATGTAGGGGAGGTTCAGTTGAGATATTTTATTTCAACTTTAAGCCATCAGTCCATTTTGTGTGATCAAAGGGGAGATTACATGAGAGAAGAAACTAATGCATGCCTCCTAATGAGGCATGATCTTCCAGCACCAAAGAAAATTTTTAGGAGGTATTAAGCCTAGTTTTGTTGCCTATAACTTGTGGACAAATATAAAGAAAGTATATCAACATGTGTATCAAACTTCAGGGAGTATGTACTCCCAAATTTTAATATGAATTTAATTGCTTTCCAGATATGGTATGGATTACTTTCATAGGTCTGGAAAAAGAAGGAGGTTATATCTCTAACTAACCTCTAGGTAGTCACTGAAGAGAGAAAAATACTTATACAAAATCATATTAGAAATGCAAGAAAAATAGGTTGGTATGAGATTCTGACCACCACTAATATTAGCACATGAGCCAAGATGGAATAACACTCAGGATTAGCCAACTAAAAGATACAAATGGAGGGAAACAATAATCAAATTTTATGGGTTCTGAAATACAGAAGAAGATGAAACATGGCTCACTTTCACAAATGAGTGTAATTTCACGTGAATTATAGAAACCCTAAACAGAAATCATGTCGCAGGAGGACCTATTAATCCTTAAGTGTGGGCAAGTGATGATCCCTATTAATTCCTAAGTAAACCCCCATTTTATTGTTTCATTATTTTGTACTAAGACTGATATTATCATTTTGTAATTAATACTTAATACATTTAAAATGAAGTTTTGTGCATAAACCTTGTTTATTTTCATCTTATCTATGCTTCTTCAAATGAGTTGAAATCAATCTATATATGCACTAATAATGTGGAGGAAGAACATATCTTAAACCCAATAGGAGTCATACATAGCCAAACATAATACTCAACCATGCATTAATGCATGACTCGCTTTGGAACATAGGACTCACCCAAGCATTGACGCAGGACTCACTGTGGAGCACAAGACTCACCCAAGCATTAGCATGGGACTCACTTTAAAGAACATGAATCACACTATGGAAGTGTATGACTCGCATGAAGGAATCAAAGGACTTGGACATCAAGGAGAAGAGTTGATCTAGTCAACACATGGATTACACAATGAACGGATCATTGAATGTTTGCTAATAGCTAGTCATTATGCAATTTGTGTAGATTATGAGAGTCCAATTTGAACATCAAGTTTGACTAAAAATGTGGAAAAAATGGACAACACAAACTGGTATTCACCATGATTTAAGGGATTTGAATGTATGATCTTTGACATCCTCTGGAATCACTAAATCATCTAAGCTAAGAGTTAATCAAGGATTCCACTCAGATTTAACAAGATGTAATCTAATCCAAGTGTAACATGCACTTATTTTGTCAAAATTGTAACTCCTTAACCAACAATTTTTTTGAAGGAATATGTTGGTTAACTATTATTTATTTATTATAAATAATCAATCCTCTTTTAGAGTGACAAGGATTGCGCTTGGTATAAAAAAAGTGCATGATTCTAATTTAAATCGAATGGTGTAATTTCCAATCCTAAACCAAATCAGAGGGAAGGAACAAGGGCCACTCCTCCCTGATGTGAAGGGAATTATTTTTTAATTAAATCTCTAATATTTGGAATTTTATTATTTATAAGCATTCCAACACTTTCAACATTTAAATTCATGAATTTAGTAATCTTTGTTTTATGGTAGAAGTCATTTCTTAGATAAATAAGTTCATAAGAAGTATTTCATTGAATGCGTAAGTTAATACATGCTTGGAATAGTTTCAATAATTCTCTTTGTTGCAAATATCTGTGGAAACTGCCCTAGATTGACAAACATTAAATAATCAAAGTATTAATATCAACAACATTTCTCATTTCCATATTCTAGTTTTTTAGACAGAGCTTGCACAACCTAGTTCTATCATTTCCAGCCTATTTTCCAACCCAAAATTAGTCCAAATCTCATAATACAAGTTAATTCACTCTTATCTCCTATTTTACACACTTTCTTGTATTTTACATGTTATATCTTGCTTGTTACTTTCATAGTCATTTGATCTTAGTCCTCTGATTGAGAATTATATTTCTTTAAATCATTTAGTGAACCCGTATATTGATCAAACCCTAGTTTTCCCTAGGATTCATCATCTTTTATATTCATCATGGCTTATCAAAATGTGTTGTTAAATCATCATCCCAATCCTCTTTCCCTTAAGTGTGAACCTATTCATATGATTGGTCTTCAACCTATTTTATCAAATGCCTAAGATGAAGTGGCCTTCTATCACAAGTCACATATTACTACCACATGTCATCATAAAACTCCTCGTGTCTTTACAATATTTTCTACATCAGTCCTGATATTTTACCCCTACCCCCCATTGAGGCCATTATTTTTTATGAATTTGGTAGTGATTTTGCTTCTATTGCTATAAATATTTGGGATTGTCCTATTTAATAAGTTTAAATATAAAAATCTAGATTCGTCTATAGTGGTGTGGTTTATTAATAAAGGCACGTCATGGTTTAGTGAAACCCAACATCCTATGGAATTACAATTTTTAATCCCATGTGGTTCCACCTTTCTTTGAGTATTGGGCTTACTGCACCCAAGACTCCTGATTTACTTTTACTATTGTTATTATAGTTATATGTGTTGGATTTTTTGCATACCCCAACTCTCTTAGGATTTGTGATTATGCCTACCAAACCTTAAACCTTATTATAATTGAGGATTTGATCACCCTCAATTATTTAGGGCTACTTCTACAAATGTCATCTCCTCAATACCATGACAATGGGGCCATAATTTTCTATACCTGTAGGGTAGAATCAATCCCACACATAGATGTGTACTTTTTCATTCTTCTATAAATTTTAAAACTTCAAATCTATTTTCAATATATTTAGATATAAATTTTCATTTTTTATAATATGGACATTACTTACATTCTTGTGTTGTAGGTTTGTCTCTTTGGGGGCATCTTGCAGTCATACAAACACATCTAATAATCAAGCAATTGAGAAAAGATAAAAGTCTATTTACACACTCTGGTAAATTTAACTTTAAGCTAGTAAACTTCATGGATTATCTTGAAGGGGGAAATGTATACACCTAAATTAAGTAAGTAGGTATTTGACAATATTTATTTGGCTTATATCCCTTAATCATGACTTATACACATAAATGGAGTTTAAACACACTATCCTACTCTCTATTAAGGATTGCAAATACTTCTTATCCTTTAACTGTGTTACCCAAATACTTACAAGAATAATCATATTCCACATAAATTCCATCCATCTCCTATTCAGAATTCTCCAAATCTTTACTTGTTATATTCTATATCATTACACACTACTGTGTTGATGTGGACACACCCATTATACGATTGTTGGCAAAATATTTTGTCACAAGGTAAAATTAGGGGTTTTCACCAATGCTCTAGGACTAGGCCCCTCTATTTAGGAATGGAGCAGCTCCATTTATTGAAAACAGGAAATATTTACACTACGGTAACCATCGTGGGTGGAATTTCAATCGAGGATCACATGGGAATACTCCACTAAACCTGTGTACAAAAGAAGGTGGAGGAAATGTGTGTGTATGTAGAGGGGAGAAAGTGAGAAGGGGGTTTTACTCAACAAATAACCAGCTAATTTTATTGATATAAAACCATAATATTTCTAAGCTAACAATGAGAAGATAACATGTCAAGGAGATAAGAACAAAACACAAATAAATCCAAGTTCATTTGCATAATATTATCCAACTAACCATGCTCATGGAGTAAAGTTGGGGTGGAGAGGAAAACATAAAACAAAGAGATATAAGAATTGTAGTTTTTTGCTTGTAGTAAGACAATGGGAGCTATAAACTAAGAAAATCTAACCCCTTGGAATGGAGAATACATTCCAATTTATATTTTACAATCTATCTCTTCATCTACCCCCCACACGACCTTTCATAGTCCCACCATTTGTGACATTTCACATTCCTCTCTTCTTATTAATGAAAAGGGGACTTTTACAATTAAAAATTATAATTATCACTTAAGAGAATAGAAAAAAATATTCATAAAGTATAATTTACAATAGAGAATTAGAAACTAGAGAGAGAAGATATGTGGAATGAAGAAGGATGAAAAAGCTCCAAATTTCTTTGTAAAGATGCACTACAGTGAACTTCTGGTCCTTTGAAAACTCCTTGAACTTGATGAATCCTCCTAGTGCACTCAGTATTTCAAAAACCTCCTCTTTGAGGAATCCTGTGAATGATCGACTTCCATAGCCCGATCATGTACCCTTCTAATCTTTAAAAAATTTCATGTCTCTCTGATTTTCTTGCATTTGATGCACCTCATGTGCACAATTAGACAACTTACTTGCATGGGTGATCTTGGTGATCCTATCACCAAATGACTATGGTGACATGTGAGACATAATGAAGCACAAGACCAATATCCTCTTATCCAAGATGGGTGAAGGACAAAGACTGAATGAAGAATGCTTCCAACTTTTACTCCACCCATCCAATGAGATGAGAAACACTTTGAGACCAAATTTAGGGAATTAAGAGGGTTTCCCTTTAATTTGAGCCACACTTTCCACAACACAAAATTCTTAACATATTTGTTTCTTAACTAACATCTTGATACTTACTATTTTTATCAAACCTCATTATGAGAAGTCCATTTTAGTTACCAATTGCTTGATTTGACAATTTTGAGTTTCCCTGATGTTCAAAGGACAGTGACAACTCTGAGAATGAATTGTTTGTAGTGCTTACTATTTATAACAATGAGGCTTAAGAAGGCTTACTATTTTTAGAAGTGGGTCTTCCTAATGTTAGAATGGAATGAAATTAGTCTCAAATATTTTTGTTTTCCAATGTGAGTCTTTGATCCAAATTTCAAAGGATTTCAAGAACTAGGATTTTGTAAATCTAAGAAAAGATATTTTTAGGATGAATCTTTCAAATGGATGTAAAAATTATAAAGAAAATAAATGAATGCATGTAAGTAATATTCTTAAAGTCATTTTTGTAAGGAAGCTACAATTAAAATCTCATGGCTGATTTAATCTAAATTGAGTTAAACCTTAATGTCAGAGTAACTTACTATAGTAAATGATATATAGGAAATAAAATACAGTAGTACACAAGAATCCTTCAAAAATGTAAAGCCCTAAGTAATTGAAAGGGGAAAGATGACTTAGTTATTTCTATGTAACCTAGGAATGTTCAAGTCTGAGTATATGTTGGAACATGCCAGAAACAATGTCAAACAGGCTTGATGAGGGTTCAAAACCCTAGGAATATCAGGGACAGAAGCACCCATAGGAGGACAAGAGCACCCCAGGTGTTAGTGACTAAATTGGGAACCTATGTTTGCTCAGATGCTTAGGTCATGGTATTTTCTAGGATGGATGAGCTTTGTTGTTGATCGTTGTTTGTCGCTATGGTTTTCTTATTATGTCGTTGGTTGTACTTGTAACCTGAAAAATAGATAACTAGTTCCACATGCCCACAAAATACATCAAATCTAATAAATAATATGCATAACGGGGAGTTGAACTAACCCTATTAGTCACCCAAAGACTGAACTTATGACCAAGTGATGCACTACATCTCAAACTCCCTTGTGCAAGTTACACGATGATAGCAGACTAGATCTAGAATGCTCCAATGTATTCAAGATGTGTGTGATGGAATATAATCAACTCTGATCCTATGTTGTGTATGCATATTGATGCAATCTTTGTCCCTTATATGAGTGTGTTATATGTATGCTTTGTAGTGTTCTTATGCCTTTGATGCAAACTTAGGTGATGATAGATAATTCTTATAGTTATTGGCCCCTTATTTGAGAGCAATAATTAAGTAAATATATGATTCCCTTGTTTGAATTTCATAATTGACACCTAAAAGGCCGACCCAAAGTGTTAAAAGGTGATCAAAAGGGAAAAAGGACCCAAAAGAGTGAAAAGAAGATAAATAAGGGAAGGAGTGTCTAGGCGCTTCCGTCCTAACTGGGTGTTAGTGTTTGAGTTCATCGAAAGATAAATCATTTTAAGTGCTTACAAAGCTATAAGGTGTGTAAAGCCAATAAAGTGCAAGATTTAAAGCAATCAAAGAGAAAAAAGGAGTTGCCAACCACTAGTTTTCTTACTTAGGAATCGTGTATACATTAGTATGCTTTGGGACCTAGAAATGTACCTAAGTACCGGGATTTTGTGTCTACAATGGAAAATGACACATGGGGTTTGAGAGATATGAGAAAAAAGAGGTTTTAGGGCATGGATGATGTCTGAAGAATTTTGGAAGCATAAAAAAATACTAGAAGCAATGGAGGAGAGGAAATAACACAAATAAGCTCAAAAAAATTGAAGTGTTGAATTAAATTGGTTCACCCCCTTTCAAAATTATTTTCCCTCTCATTTGCACACCTTAACTCAACTTAGACTCAAACTGGCTAACCTGGGTCTAGCAGAGGTTGCAGGTGTTGTTGCACCCTAAAAACAAGGGATAAAGGGAAAAAGGGACATCAACCCCCCAAAAAAGTGCCATGGGTGTTTGTTTCATGAGGATGGGGCCACATTTCATGAAAATAGTGAGTTGTTGACATTTTTCTAACACCCCAATTATCACTTTTAAGTGAGGAAAAGTTTCATCCATATGGTGAGCACATTTTTGTATTCCTCATATCCCCTTATCTATTTGGAAATAGGGAAAAAGGGAAATTCAAAATTCACCTATGGATCAAATTATCATGAAAAAGTGGTCAAAAATGAGTTACTGTGAGTTTATAACATGTTTCTAACCACTTAAGTTATCACTTAAGTGACAAAACATAACACGCGATGGGGGCCGTACTTTGGTATCCCTCATGTGCCCTTTCACTAAGGGAAAAAGGGGCATCGGTCCTCCAAAACACCACCTAAGCTTCTTGGAATGTTGATGTCATCAAACACAACATGAAAATAAAATAAGGAGTGGATTGTCATTTCTAGGAGAAATACATGGAGTTCAGAGGGCCAATATTATATTATTTTGACTCTAAAGGACCCATTTAGTCCATTCTCATAATTTACAAGACCTTATTTTGTTGTGGTTAGCACTCCAGTTTTACATATATATCAATCATATCTAAGCATAAAACAATCAATATGGAAATAAATAAGAAGAAACAATACACAAGATTTAACATGGTTCACCCAGTGTGGGCTACGTCCACCAAGAAACAACCAATTTATTATCACGGAGGAAATACAATGAAGATTTGAAATCTTCTACACCTTCTTGGATGTCCTATAGTTTCTTCTCTACAAATTTCTCTTTTTCTCTCAAAGAAAACTTCTTTCTATTCTCAATTAAGTTCTACCTTATAAACCCTAGATTTATGCTTATATATGCATCTACAATCTTAGGGCACTTTTTCTATGCAATTACAACCATTAGATTTAATTTACAACTAAAAATAGATCTAATTCCTGCAACTTAATTATAATAGTCACGCATAGGTAACCAATGCCAGTTAGCCTTAATTGATACCAGTTAGCCCTAACTGATGTCAGTTCCTCCTTTCCTGATCGATACCAATCCATGGGTGACCAACGATGGTTCATCAACTGATGCTGGTTATTATGTATTCCAACAAGTCTACAAAAGCATGCCAATGAAGTGATTAAGCTCCACAACTCAACATATTTAGCTTCAAATTTTCCTTTTCAATCCATTTTCTACTTTTTCCCATGCATGTGCACCAGTAATTTGAGTTGTCACCGAGATCCATAATGAGTATGATAAAATCCAACGCACGGAACATGAGGATCTAATGAACTCAAATTTGAGATTTTTTTATGATCCTAACTTGATGCAGAGCATCTAGTACCTTCACACACCCTCAACTAGATGGATTATATAACTACTTCAATTTAATCTATATTTTACAAAATGTACTTCTCCCTTAAATGTTAGGAAACAAAAAAGCCATTCAACTATGTACTATGAGCTTAAAACTATTCATTCAATGCTTAATGCATGTCTCCTATCCCACATTCCACCTAGCCTAACCATCTAGATCCTTGGAAACCACAAGAATTGATTAATTTTCTCTCTTTATTAAATTTGTCAATTTTCCTTCTTAAGAAGGTTAATGATGGAAGCTTATGTGTAAGGACATTATACAATTCATCTAACCAAACTAAATTCAATTTTAAATACCATGTTTGGTTTTTAAGGTGTGGTCAAAATGGTTGGTTTCAATTTCTATTGTAGATGTTTCTTCCTGCCCCTTCTTCCTTCTAAACCTACCTCTTCTTATCAACCTTGACATACGTGAAAATCTAACTTAACTTGTGATAGGGGGATTCAAAATTCTAGCTACTTAGTGTTTAGGACACCCATTTAGTGAAAAAATTGGTGTACAAAATCTCACCATACCATCTTATACAAGAAATGCTTCATCATTTAATGGTCAGGGTTCTAAATTAGGTTTCAGGCTACCCTACAGGTTTTCAAACACAACCGTCACAAAATTCAAGAAAATGAAGGCATTTCATAATCTTAAACTTAAAAAATATTATTTTTCATCCCCCCAATATGTTTACCACCAAGTTTGAATGCCAAATTATATGTGAAGTTCAAGTTATGAGCAAATCTTCCAAACCCTAACAAGAATTACACAATTAGCACGAGACTGCAATTTCTTCTACGAAATCAATTATACTTGCTCTCAAAGGATATAATTCCATTGAATAGAATGGTAGGAACATTTAGAAGGTTTGGATCTTACCAGTAGAGGTCAAACCTCCATGGAACACATGCTTAATCCCTTTAAAGTTCTGCTCAGTTATGGAAAGTCAGGGTTTAGTTATCCACTACGGTTTTGCTCGAGGTAATGGTGGTTTATCTTCTTAAATCAGGCTTAGTATGCCCTCAAAGACTCATGAAAAATTCTAACTTCTTGGATCACTACTAAGTTCACCATTTCTCATTAATACTTGGCTTTGTTCATCTTACAACTAGAGCTATTGCTTGCACAAAACTCTTTTACAGGTTTATTAGGTTCTAATAGTCTCTGTTATTCACATTACCAATAATTCCTCATTAAAATTAATGAAAACATGATCCCACAGTCTTCCTTATCTTTTACTACACCTTACCTTTCTCGATCACATGTATGTAACCATTAAACACGGTGTTATACAGAATTGAAACAATGGTACTTAGTGCAAAAACAATGTCACTTACATGTACACCTACTTAGAGCTCCAATATTGGTTTTCCTTGATTGATCAATGCTTGTAATATAGTTATAAGAGTGTATATATCCAACCTTTCTTTATTTATTGAGTGTAAACTCCCCATCATGACTTGTGATGAAGTCATGGGCATAAGTTGCATATAAGAAGGAGCTACAATTCAAAGCAAGGAGTTACAAATTCTCTACACAAACCACAATGGATCCCTCAAAAATAATAATTCAGAATCTAAAAACCTCTATAGAACCTATTTATACATTTTAAGCACCTACCTTTACCAAAGAAGCCAAAAATGGCTCAACAAAATTCAAACTTTCAAACCGTGCAAAAATGGAGGGAAACCTCATTATTTAAATTCTTTACCTCTTGGGCTCAAATGACCACCTACATGACTCTTAAAAAAACCTAAGGAACCTAAAAATCCAAAAATTTATTCCTACATGCCTATATTGACCTTTGTAGTGATGTTCCTGCATCATAAGTCTTCCCTAGGTGTGTGAACCCCTCTGAGAAAGGTTCGCCTTATAGAAAGACTCATATGCTACACTGATGGACAATTTTCCACATTTTTTATACTCCTAGAATTATATCTTGATTATATCACCATGAAGTAAGCTCTATAAAATTTCCAATTCCTGAGATATGAGCTCATACCACTTCATGAGGCTCTTGAAACCCTTCGAAAAAAGTGACTAACTCCTTTGAAACATGCATTTCCCAATGCATTTCCCAAAAAGACTTGGTTTTACTTAACTTGTTCCTGACCTCAATTATCTCCACAGACTTTCCCTAAGCTTCCTTATATCACTTCAGTTATTTCACACACATATATTGGATGGTTTGAATCTTCCTTATAAGCTTCCAAGGGATGTCCTCCTATGACAAAAAACTAAAAATAACCCCTTTGAAGCTTCTAGGAGCATTGTTCTTTCATAGATCTCAATAACTTAAAAAATCAAGCTAGGTACACCTCTCTGCACATGAGACACACTTGAAAATCATGCTAGCATGTTCCTCTTATCCAGAATGAGGATGACACAGTTGAAATTCTTACTGGAGGAAATTTTTACATTGACCGAGAAAGGGCATTTCAAGTGTGGGTTTGGTTGTCATGGCCAAACTTTTAAGTTTTACCTGTTAGGCATTTAACATCTAGCATGACAACAATGGTTGTCCTTCTTCAATGATTATGTCTGCAAAGGGGTAATAGTTAGAATTTATTATGTTTATCTTATTTCTACTTCCTAATCAACCTTAGTCTGAAAACACATCCCATGGAATGATATAAAATTAAGTTACATGCATTCATTTACTCACTTGACATTCTAAAGGGTTTATTTGGAAAATATTTATCAAGTGTTAAGTAAAGTTGCCCTATTCTTCTGTAAATCAAAATAAAACATTAGGATTAACCTCTATATAGGTTTAAAACACTCTAAACTAGGTTAAGAGTAGACCAAACAAAAATAAAATTATTTCAAAGTTGAATCAAATGTGTTATCAAGTACCTACATTCCAAAGGGCCCTTTAAGCGGGTTTTACTCTAGCGAATATCACTTTATTCTAGCACTCTATTTTGGCACTCTATTCAACACCCATGAAGGGTACATGTGAAGTATACCTAGTTAGATCACTATTGGTGTTGAGGAAAATGGGTAACCATAAGGGGAGGGCACTATAGACTTGTAATCAATGTTGCATAAGCATTAAGAGAACTACGTGGATTTTGAGCCTCTTATTTGCACAATGTAGTATATTTTTTGGCAAAATGAATAAGGGTATTTCCAACCAAGGGTGGTCCAAATCAACCACACATTTTTTTTATTTTTTAATGGCTAATTGAGTGTTAGTGCAGGAAATTAGGATTTTGATCTCTATAGGTGCATGTGCGAATATTTTAGAGTAAATGAAAGTATAAAAAGGAAATTAAAGATGAAGATGAAGTAACCTAAATCAAGAAAGAGTGCATGAAAGTGTCACGTACTAGCTTGAAGATGGAAAAAATCATTATACGCTAATGTCTAAATATGATGCTAGTGTTTAGGAGGATTTAGAGCTTTGTTTAAGAGATGAAGTATATGTAGCATATCATAGCCTATTTGGACCAGGTTTAGATCCAAATCACTCTATGAAGCATCATAAAAGATAAACACACCCATCTTCTTGTGTTTCATTGTATTTAGCATGTGTCTAAATTGAATGCAACTTCTTAATAATATTTTACATGTGTTGTCATATCTGAATGTTGGAGCATTTTTTTATTAGTCTAACAGCACATTCGTTTCTAAGATTTCAATCCTAACTAAAGTAAAACATACTTTTTAAATTTTAGTGTAATCACATGTCAAAATTTATAAAATTTTATTGTTAATACAAAATTGATAAAAATATAAATTTTTAAGTTCATTTATTTTAAGAGTCTTTAATATATATTTATGATTTTCAATAGAAATCATATATAAGTTTATATAAAAATGACAGTCATATTTTAAATATGCAAGTCATAACATATGGTTAGTTATAAATTTGCAAGCATTTTACAACTAAAAAGATGAAAATCATGTAAATGAGTGTCAAATTTAAATCTTGCTTGCATGGCACATGAGGCAATTATTTTTTTGTGAAAACCAAGGGCATATAAGGCCTTGTTTTTTGACCAAGGTACCTATATACATTATATTTATGATGCATGCTAACCATTTTTTTTGTGCAGGGGTTGTGGATGGATTCTCCTCTTGAGCAAGTACCTTAAGGGGCCTACCAGGATTGGGGTGTGATCAAACTTGGTTATGTGGGCTAGACAACAACATTTGAGAGATGTCACTATATTACCCTACTTACCCTTTATTTGCCTCATTGCTTTCCTTTATTCACACATTACACCCATTTTGTCTACTTATATAATCATGTATACTTGTTTCTTCTTGTTGAATGTTATATTTCTTATTTTTTGTCACCTTGGACCTTCGTCAATCACCTTTATTTATCTCTTGGTGTCCATTCGTCATATTTTTCACCCTTTGACCTTAGGGTTTCCCCCAAGGTTAAGCCATCACCCATGGGTGATGGTGTATGTTTTGGTATTTCCATAATTGACACCATTTCCCATGGAAGATCACGTCAGGT
Organism: Taxus chinensis; assembly: GCA_019776745.2. Lineage (NCBI taxonomy): Eukaryota > Viridiplantae > Streptophyta > Pinopsida > Cupressales > Taxaceae > Taxus > Taxus chinensis. The sequence goes on from CM034148.1 coordinate 632,243,002, forward strand.
ATGTATACCCTTATGTTTCCTTGTTAGTATCACCAATTTACAATCATCTTATCTATGCCTATACTTGTTTTTGCTCATTATTTTACACTACTTCACACTCATTAACTAACTTGGAGTCTTGGAGCTTACGTTTTTTTCATTTTGGTCACCATAGTGAGTTAATACTGAAGATCTTCTTGTTGAGCTTTCCCCTTATCCACCCATAGTGATTCTCTCTCGGTGTTTTTTTCTCTAAGGAGGATTATGCATCATCAGTCACACACATGCTACAACTAATTTTTTTATCTCTCTTTAGTCTCTTATTTTATATGTGCATGTTTTATATTGTTCATTCATTGTCATAGACTAAAGTATATGTATGTTTTCTTTGATTTATTGCATTATCTTATTATATTACACCCCTAAGCTTATCCACCTCTTAATTATTGTTATTTTTGAATCCTAGTAGGATACCTATCCTTTTTTGGTTGTAAACCTTTGAAACCTATAACTATCATAGGTTTAGGATTACTATCCTCTAGAATTATGACACTAACACTCCTTAAGCACCTTTGTATATACACAATGTGGTTGGTCTTATATTGGATCCCTATATTTGAGAACCCAATTAGGAACCTCTTTTTTACCTACCAAACACATTGGTGAACCTGGCATGAATCTAAATCTACTTCTTATTATGTCAGATTCACTTCCTTCTTTTCAGAACACCGTCGGCCCTTGTGAAGAACCCTACTACATGATCAATCATGTTTGGATTATAATGACTTTAGACAACTCCATTGGTATTTATGAAAAAATCTTGTACGACTCATCTCGTTAAGAATTTTTTCATTTTTACAATTTATTTCCTCCTTATGCCATCAACCCCTATGTAGGCTTACTACATAATTGATCCCATCAGTAAATAACTTCCAATAAGCCATTTTATACATATGTACTTCATTATGAAATACTTAGTCATTCCACTACATCCTCAACCAAGCCATTCCTGTGTAACCCTAATAATTCTCAAAATAATGGTCTTCTTACATTTGTTTTACATTACATCGATTGTCTTTCCATATGACTTAATGCCAAGAAGTCAAAAATCCCACCTCAAAATGTATAGACTGGATCCAACATCCAAAATGTTATCTTCGATATTAAAGAAGAAGGGGAAAATGAGGGTTTCCTCGAATTTGATTATACCCTTGCTATGTAAAAATTCCTAAAACAATGTCTTGAGTACATAGGAGAGTCACTTGAAATGATATGCAAGGGTATATAGGTTTATATTTCTTATAAGTTGGTTGTTGACATCAACCATACAAAACCTCCTCCAAATAAAATTATAATCTAACAAATGACACCAATTTCCCTTCCAATATTGTTTCCACTCAACTCATCATGCAACTCATTCACCATGTAAGTTAGCAACAAACGATGACTGATAAGAAATTTTTACGAGTTCAAGATAATGTAATTCAAATTGGTAGACGAACTCAAATGGACTCTTGGGGCACAACAAATCAAGGTTAGACCCCTCCACTTCTATTTGGACCCAATGGAGTTCCCCTTACACAACCTCCCATCAACAACAAGACCCTTCAAGTCATTTAAAGAGATCCACTCGCTCCCTACATTACTGCTATGGAAATTAGAGGTGTCACTCCTTCCATAACTTACAATGGATCTACCAACCCCACTCTCCATATCAGGGCTTTTGGAAATCCTTATAAAGATTAGGTAAAAACCAATTCTTACATTGTGACCAAACTCTTGGCTAGTACACTTACAAGAAATGCTTTGAGTTGGTACCAAACCCTCATGACCAACTCTATTGGCAAGCTAGAAAGTTAGGTGATTACTTTAGTTAGTGAATTCCAACACCATGATCTTCTCGAAAATGACATTAACACCTTCATCAGTTGCAAATAAATGGATAACAAATATGCCCAAAATTTCATCAAATATTGGAAGACCATATCCACTAAGGTTGATCATAACATGCCCAAGGGAAGCTCTTTCCAATTATTCCTCAGAACACTTAAGCCTTGCCTTCAACACAAGTTTAGGTCATTCCCCCATACCTCTTTGGAAGAAGCATTCAAACAAGCCAAACACCAATATTATCTCATGAGAGAATTCAAAAGGCCTTTAAAAAGTAGTAGAATCCAAAAAACATTCAAGTCCTCATGTGTCCTAAAAACAAGAATGCCACTGATGACAGGTTGACCAAACATGCCCAAGGGAAGCTCTTTTCAATTATTCCCCAAAGCACTTAAGCCTCACCCTCAATACAATTTTAGGTCATTCTCCCCTACCTCTTTGGAATAAGCATTCAAATAGGAAAAAAACCAAGAGTATCTCATGAGAGAATTAAACAATCCTTTTTAAAAAGTAGTAGACCCCAAAAAGCATTCAGGTCCTCATGTGTCCTAGAAACAAGAATACCACTAATGACGGAGTCACAAATACTCTTCCTCAAGGAACTTCTTCCAATAGGACCATCCATAACATCGATCAATCTTCCACAAAATCATACAATAACTCTACTCCTTTCCAATATTAAATGTCACCAACCTCTATCTAAGCAAGAGTTGCGATGATGTTTACCCCAACCATTCACTATGGTTATAGATCCTTCTCAACCTCTACCTCAAAGGCATGATGAAAACAAATTTTGTTTGTGGTACATTAATTGGGGTCATTCATATGCCAACTACCATGCCCTTTGATATTTTTCCTATACCTTTTGTTGGTGCTCGATTTGATTGTGCCCTTGTTTGACCTCAAAATTCTTCAGTTTGCGGGCTCTGTCGTATTTTCTATTTCCCCGAATGGATGTGTGAAAGGTTTTCTTCATTTGTATGATGTTGAAGATCCTTATCCATGGTCGTGGATCACATTTGGGCCTTGTATCATTTCCAAATTATTTGTCCTTAAAGAAAAATTCAATTATGGGTATAAATGGTGATTTCCCTGCATTTTACGGTTTAACGGGCGTGTTTTCCTTGTCAAATTATATCTCAGCATCTTTGGCTACGTGGTCTCTTTTGATTGGATGTGGCCCGGTGGGTATTTTTGGTGAAATTTTCCACTTTTGTCACATTTGTAAACAATACCAAATTGGCCCCGCAGCCCCGATAGTCTCTAATTGGCTATTCAGAAAATATGAAGCGATAGGGAAAAAGTATGACTTTGACCCTGAAGAAGGACACGTGGCAGTTTTTCATGTTACAAGTGGGAAGGCAGGTTGGTGCAACATTTTGAAGTTTTTTGCCTCTTTATATGAGGGAGAAAAGTTATGAAATAACCTACAACTCTATTGGGGTCCACATCAAAAGTTAGAAGTGGAGAGGTGGGTCACTGGGGAATTTTGAAACTTTAAGGCCCACTTTAACTCCAAGCTTGTCCACATGGAGGGCCGGCACTCATTTGAAATTTACCTCTGGGTCCTACCTTAGCAGTTGCACCAAGGAGACACATGGAGGCTTTTGTTGGCTCCTCTCTATACTTAAAACTTTTTAAGCAACTTTCTAAGGCATGGGACACATGGAGGGCCCACGCTTATTTGGGACCTATCCCTATACTTTACTTTTGAGGAAGCACCGAAGGGACACGTGGAGGTTTTCGCTGGGTCTTCCCATACTTAGAATTTTCAACGGCTGAAGAAACTTTCTCGGACCCTAGGCATGTGGCGCCTTCTGCTGGTCCTTAAAAATTTTCAACAACTTTTCCGGAATGAGACACTGGTGATCCCGTGTTTGTTTAGGGTCTCTACTTTTGGGCACCATATTAAAAGTGCACCAAAGATACACGTGGAGGCTTCCGTTGGCTCCTTTTTATACTAAGACTTTTTCAAAGGCCAAAAGGAAATTTTTTTGGGCCCAAGGAACGTGAAGAGCTTGCACTCATTTGAGGTCCCACCTCTAAACTTCATCTTTGAAGTTGCACTAAACAAACACATGGAAGGCACGTGCTCATTCAGGAACTTGCCTTTGTACTTCACCTTTGTAGTTGCGCCAAGGAAACACATGGAGGTTTCTGCTAACTCCTCACTTGGACAACTCTGACTCACAACACAGGTAATGTGGGATAAATCCATGCGCGGAAAATTATTTATGAGAGGCATGAATGCAGGCATCCATGCGAGGGCACTCATTTCTCAAGGTGTTTCCTCAAGAGTGAAAAGGATTGCTTGTCAGATCCAACTATACAGAGCCACCTGACAATGATTAAAAAGGGGATTTTTGTATGATAGAATAAAAGAATGATTAGAATGACTATCAAAAAGTTATGACATGGCATCCCAGTCATGGTTGACGATTTGATAAACATGATCAGTTCATGATTTTCCCACCTGGCAGCTTCGGGTGTGAATTTGTTAAACATCACTTTCTGAGACAAATTGGTAACAAGCAAAGGATTCCTTGAATATTCTTCTTTTTGGGGGGGAAATTTGGGATGAGTGAGTGAGTGAATTGTATAAATGCAATGAGAATACTCTTGTAAATGGTCGGGGGTTGAATTCTTACAAGAAAATTTGAGAAAACCCATCTTCCTAAGAGACCATCTGAGAAACATGTTAATCTCTTATGTTTTAGATTTCAATCGCATCAAGATGGTTGCAAGTGTAAAGCCATTGACAAGCTCTGAGATTGTTCAAGAAACCTTCCCATGCTGATGAATCTAATTAACTTTGAATTAATCTATGTTAATCTTGGGAAAATTTGTGTCTTCTTTTATTTTGGAATGTTTTCAAATTGTTTTGATGTTCCTATCGCAATCTTCTATAAAAATCCCTCTGAATCACACATGATCTCGTCCCTGTGATAGTTTAGTAGCATTTTCAATTTCATTATGAGAAGAGCCTTCATCCTATAATGAGATAAACAATTTAAAATCACTTTAGTGTCATTTTGTTGATAAATATTTTTTGTAAGCCTTTGAGTGTATCTTACACGTGAGGAACCAAGGGCCTTTAATATTTAATTGAGTCTTTAGCTTGAGCCTCCGTGTTGAATTCTCAAAGATTGTGTGAAACCGTGCAAATTTGGGCCTCCATTGATGCACACCTTCTGGTTGAAGGAATATTTTAGTTATTCTGAAGCATTTTGTCATTTATTTTTCCAATTGTTGTGAAGGTTCACAAAGATCTGTCAAAATCAAGTTTATCCTGCTTAATCTCCCACCAAAAATCATTCAAAAACAATGAATCCTACCTGAAATACCCATGTTTTCCCTGTATGTCCACAAATGAATAAATTCTACTACCAAAATATGTAGAAGCAATCAGGATTCCATAATGTCTTTAGTAACCTTAACCTTGTTTAGAAAATATCACCATTCTTTAGAAGTGACAACTCGTGAGAGTTAAATTGTGGCGCATTGATCATATTTTCTCAAGGTTTCCTTTAAAATTTGTGCAAAGAAGGATATCTTCATTATCCTTCACCAACAGAGGTTACAAAATGGGTCCTCTCACCCTGGTCGAAAGGCACGACCTGAAGTAGTGAGGATATATCAAATTCTTTTATATGGTGATATCCATTGCTCCAACGCCTGAGTGACAAAGAGCCAGACGAATCTCCTCCCCAGCTACAAAAGGACTCATAATATGATATGTCTGTCTCTTAATGTCTTTCTAAATCTATGATGTTGCTCGGCTTCCAAGGGAGAATCAATTTGGATACCAACACCTTCCTTCTTGCAATAAGTTTGATTCTGAATACATTACTTGAGAAAGGATAGATGAGGCTATCGAGGAACATAACAAATCCCAATAACGTGATCCACATTAAGCAGTTCATCAAGCTAATAAAATGTCTTACAATATGTAATGCCCCCTTCGTAACCACTCTAAATATAAAGAAACTAATCCTAATTTGACAAAAAATGTGGTTGTCAAAGTTGTTGATACATCATATCCCTATACCAGTACATCTACCATTGTGATTTATATGGAGGGTAATACATGTATTATCACTTGTATTGAGCCCTCTTACCATTCCTCAACTCAAGATAAATCCTACAAGGTCATACCATATTCTTCACGATAAAAACCTCATTAACAAGATCATATATCTAATTTCTTAGTCCAGGTGAACGTCATCAACCCCTACATAGACCCTCTTGTATAGCCAATCTTGTATGACTCTAATTTTGTCAATGTTTATGCCATGAACTCATGTGGTAACACCTCTACTATGGAAAATACCATATAACTGACATATACAACTCAAAATACAAAACATTGAGCTTTCCCCTCTCCTTTAAAACCTATTCAGATTGACCTTCCTTAGGTTCAAACTATTGCACAACTCATCCCTAAAGATTGCTATCCTCTTGAAGAATTTTCTTGCCTTCCTGGCCAAATGTCATTATTATAACTCATTTTTCCCTCACCCTAACACTGTGAACATCTTATGTCTGCAATATTTGTTATTAACATTCCATTTCAACCCACTTTAGGGAAGCATCCTACCTTACATAGTTTTGAAGAGAGCATAATGCGTCAATATGTTCACTGATCATTCCTCATGCTTCCACTTCCCTTTTGATTCCATGATCCCCAATGAACTTCTCTTTCATGTTGATGAACCTCCCCTCTTTATCTCAATTCAGATTGGTCATGCCATGGTCAAAAGATTCCTTGTAGAAGAAGTTCATGGAACTTGTGTTACTTCCCTCAACTTCATTAAAACATTCAACTACTTAATCAACAATCTAAAATCCATTAAGAGCACATGTCAATGCTACAATCATAAAAAAAAATCTCCCTATCAGTTGCATTTTGGATCCTTATCACCGTAACCTCGTGTACCATCCATATCAAAGTAATGGTCTTCAATTTCCCTTTGTCTTATAATATCCCCCTAGGATGATCATGGACTCATCGCATGCATACAGTTGTGTCGTGTACTTGCCAATGTGTTAAGTTTATTCACTTGGGAGTTTTTTATAAAGTACAAGGAGACACCAACCCTTGGAACGTTGACCTATGTCAACAAAGCGGGATATCTAAGATTCCCACCCTTGAAGAACTTCCTACCATCTCATTTCAAGAATATTAATGCTTTAACTATCCAATAAATTTTATTCGTGGCTACAACATGCTCATCTTTATGTTGTGATTCATACTCCACCAAACCTTTTTTATTTCAATGATGATGAGCCTAATGAAATCAACCTTCAACTTAACACATTTGATTTTTTTGATGCCATTACATCCCAATTATGTCCCACCTTATGCCCACACTCAAGCAAGAAGGATGTTGACCATGTCCCTATCACTATTATTCACAATAAGCATCATCCTCTAGAACATCATGTCCAATCTAAGACTATCATTGACTCATGTGTTATTGATTTTACTATCTCTAATTACGATGATGATCTTATCAAGTTATACGCATGCTAAGAATGAAAAAATCCTTTACTATCATGATACTCTACACTCTTCCTTTGGTCATAGCATCAATATTATCACTATATCCTTGCGAGATGCCCCTACTACCTTCAATCAAGAGGTAAATGATCTTATAGATGATAATGATATCTAATTTTATTTTGATTCTAAGGATGAGCTTATGAGCTACACTCCCCTAATTAGTAATTTGATGTTTTGACCATAGTTTACTCCCTCGATTAGCCCTTTTACAACACCTATTATGACATCTCCCCCTCCTTCCCATTTCACTTCTCCACATGTCTCTACAACTATACCTTCTACAACATCACTACCAGCTCTTCTTATCATTATGGATCCTAACCCGTTTGTTGGTGAACCATATTACACATGACATAGAGCTTCTAGACATGGTGTTTTAGATTGTAAAGCTTATTGATGACATATGAACAAACTCAAAGTGGATGTCAGGAAATACCAATAAAATAAGACTACGTAACCCTATTTTTCAACACCACTTTTTTTGTTCTCGTAAAAAAAATTCTTACATACAAATGATATTTTTCAGGTTCTCTTGTAAACACTAAGCCCAAGAACCTTATCCTTGTGTGCCTAAGTATCATGTTTGGTCCCCTCCATCACATATTTTCATACCATCATTTATTTCCCATTACTCCCCCCTCATCACTCCCTTGATGATATCCATTGTGATGTCCTCACATGGATCTTTGATAGGATCAATGCTTCCTTTTTCCACTTGATCAGAAGTCCATCATGGTATCAACATCATCCAAGATAACCTTGAAGACCTCATGATCCCTATTTGTCAATAAATATTACACAACATACCTGGCATCATCAATGATGCATGTAAGTGATTCACATGTTGTCATTAATACACATTATATTATTTGTTATAATTCCTCTCTATCTCCCACTCGGGTTCATCCTTCTCACTTGGGTTTATAGGACTGCTACTTCCTATCTTGGATACTTTGTTAATTCTTATTTATCTCACTTGGATTTCTATGACTATTGATTCCTATCTTAGATAATTTGGTGATTATTATTTATCTCCCACTTGGGTTCACTCTATCCCTTGGGTTTCTACGACCACTACTTCCTATCTTGTATACTATGGTAATCTGTATTTATCTCCTATTTTGGTTTATAATTCCTGCTTAGGTTTTTATAGCCACAAATTCCTATTTTGGATATTGTGGTCAGCAAGTTATTCCCATTTCCCACTTGGGTTTATCTCTCATCGCTTAGGCTTTCCCTATACTTAGCCCCCATACTACTCAATCTTATACACTTTATTTACACTATCAATTTCAGAGAATTTTATCATTTCATTTTTCTTAATCATAAATGCTCATACATTTGTGTACACACAATAAAATGGACTCAAAAAAGTAAGCATACATGAACAACACATCACGACACCAAAACAAAGGTATCTTATATATACATATATAAATGAATTTTTTTATACATCCATCTCTCAAAAATAGAAACAAACTCTCAATAATTCCCTCCCTTAAATGGAGGTCAAATGATGCTCTGAGTTGATGGTTTCTGACTATTCACATGTAGGGATAGTGTTAAGAATGTGACTCTAGACCAAGCCCTTGAAGTATCTCCCTCCACTCAAACCACGTGAACCTCCAACACCATAATGTGAGCCACATTAGTTTCCTAGTGAGTTGTTGCACCTGTACATTTGATAACCTCACCACTTGTTATCATACCAACATTGTTTGTGTTTAGAGAAGGCCCTACACTAAGGATGTCATATCTTCCATGCTTACCACTATTAGAGAATCTCTATCTCTGAAGCTCGTGAGTTGCCTCTCCCATAAGCTTAAATGCACCCACTAAGTCTTTGACTATCACTAAAACTAGATCTATCATCACATTCATATATGTCAAGTCCAAGATGTCATCCAAGATCTCACAATGTGCTCCCTCAATCATTGTGTGCCACTCAATCATAGTTTTCTCTATAGAACATACAAACCACACATCTTATTAGTAACCTATTCAACACATCATAATCTATGCTATCTAACAAGTTAACTTTGAGGCTCATATTACTCATTGGGTTACTCCACCATGACAATTATGTCTACTCAACCTAACAAAATTGGTCATGCCACCTCGTATCTTATTCGATAGGATCCTACCATCTTTCCCCAACTATCTCAGGGAATTAATATCATCGGTGCTCTCCTTGGAACCTCTAATTTCTACCTTACCCGCCCCATCATATATGTTGTTATCTAGGATCTTTTATATGAAAAATATCCTCCATTGGGCATCTATAATTACCACTCATGGTGTCATCTTTGAGGCCTCTCTACTCTCTTCTCCTCTACAACAAATTATCTCTTATGTCTATCCTCTGCATCTACCATCGGAGGTCCTTTTACACCTCATACTCCCCTTTGTCATTATCGACTACTACTTAGCTATGGAGCACACCTCACTTAACGTGGTCATAATGGTGGCACTCCTACCACTGGTCCCAATCTCCCTCCTATCTCTCTATCATGTTGTGGTCTGTACTCTGAGAGAGATAGGACTACCAAATGATTTTGATGCCTAAACTACAATGATAATTTATCTATTGAATGTGCCTTCACTCACCACAAATAATTCGGTGTAATCTCCAAGGTCCCCTCCACTACCACTGTAGTCATTCAGATGGGCCATTACTCCTATCTAACTTATGGAAATCTCCTAAAACGAACCAAGGAATCACTCATGGGCCTCTCTGCCACTGTAGGATCCTAGAAGCATCTCATGATACTTGTAATAGTGTCCTTATAAGGTATACATTAGGAACCACTCATACATCATGGCTAACAATAGTATAACAGGCCCTACAATCCTCTATTTCCTCACTTAAATCTTGTACAAATCATACACTAGATATACCCATGTGGGTATGCCCCAAGTGAACTATATGACCACATCCAATGCATCCCTACATTTCACTAACACAAAAAATTAGCACTATTTCATCTGTTGTGTGGCATAAGACTTGAGCCACAACCATCTTAATAACATACTTTGGATATCTAGAATATGTGTAATAAATAAAACACTCAATCAAACCATCAATTTATTGGGGTGATAATCATCACGGTTTGTGGCCCATTGTGTTAGTGATCTCTTCTCTGTAGTATCCATTGACACATCACAACAAATGTAGACTTCCTAAATTGGTAGCCCTAAAATAACATGCACATCTTGCAATGTAGATACAACCTTAATAGTCTATCCACCGATTATCCACCTGAAAGTGTTGGACTTGAACTTCAATGGATCAAAAATATATGTATCAAATATGAATCTAATGGGATCCACAGCATCAATATGATACCTTTGTAGACACCAATTTTTGGTATTGTTACCCTTTGCCCCACGTTCGCTCTCTATCATTTTTTCAAATCGACCATTTTCCCTCCTAAATTCAATTTATCCCACATGGCACCATTTTCCCACCTTTAATCACGTCTCATCCATCCCATATTATTATTTTCCCATAATTAATTAATATCCCATTATCTTTCCATAATCATCCCTAATTAATTATAATCCTTCATTAATTCATTCCCTATCTCTAGATTCCTCCATTTTATCCTTTATATGCTCTTAACCAACCCCATTTAATGTTTTCATCCACCCTTACCTTTATTTTCTTTGTTTTACCCCTCACCTACCCATTTCACTTTCCTATGCAACCCTAACCTGCTTTAGCGTCCTAAAATCCTAATCCCTCCCCTAATGGGCTCCTTTTTTTGAGACCTTCAGCCTTTCCACCGCCCAAATGTATGGATGCCCACGATCGGCAGCGACCCATCTAGGTCATCGTCGACCCTATAAAGCCATCCTTACCCACTCCTTTCTCAAGGATGCAACATTGGAGACTTTATCTTTCTTGCGATCTTGTTTTTATTCCTGAGTACCTTTACAGTTTTCACACTCATCTTGGAGTCTTCTCGGAGCTTTTGAGCATCAAATTTAGAGATTTGGGGAGACTTATTTTACCTTAGCATATCTTGTGTTTTCATTGCAATATTATATATATGTCACTTACATCTTGTGCAGGCTCAGTTGTCATCAGGCACTCTGCATCAACCTTCTTTACAATATGTGTTTGTTTACAAGTCTTCATTTCAGCTCATCCACTTTCATCCAAGCCCAGAACAACCACAATTGTCATCAACCTTTTTTGGTCACCGTCGACCCAACCTCCATTGGATTAGTCTCTTTGCTATTTAGACCCATAGCCATCCACTATCTATTTTTACATCCATCCAGTGCCCAAATCTTGTCATTTTGCCCATCTGTCATCCACGATCCAATCAGTCAGCCCCTAGTTCCTGCCGACCCAGCCTGATTGTTGTCAACCTAGTGCATATTTTCAGTATTTACCCTTAAATCTCTAATTTTCTTGCATCCTTTCTATTTCCTCCTATTTCAAACCCTCTACAGGTTCATGTTCATCATTCCAGTGCTACACTAACTCCAAATCTGCCATCAGAGCCTTTAGATATGCATTTTACATCGTTATCTCAGTCCACCTGTCCCAGTCACTGTTGACTAACCCTCTACAATCTCGGGTCACCATTGACCCAACCAGGTTTGATTTATTTTGTTGTTATTTAGATTAGATTTATACTTCCTTTACATTTCAGTATTTTGTTTCTTTCAGATTTACTGCATATACTTGATATCCATTATCACATTTTCTCACTTTAGATATTATTTAATCTCGGTCTCATACTACTATTTAGAAGGTTCTTGAGTGAAGAAAGTACTAATTAAGCCCCATCTTTTGGCCATCTTATTTTATTTTATTTTGTCATTCCTGACCTCTTACATCCACATGCCCAGTCAACTTTTGTCACTTTCCATTATTTTAGCCTTGATTGGGGTGCCCAGGTAGTACTGGGGCGCCATGGGCGCCCTAGTCCCACCATGGGCACCCCGATCCTTTTTGAGCTTTCCCACCACTTTTTGGGCTCTTTCTAGCCATTTTAGCTTCTTATCTTTTTGGTGGTTGACCATTTTGGGGTTAATTACAAAATTAGATCAAGATAACCCTATAAATATAAAGTTATGAGACCATAATGAGGGACCAAGCACTAGTCACTACTATCATCCATCTAGAGTTGCATCCATCTATTGCATTTGGAGATCATTTGCATCCATTAGCTCCATCACAAGGACAAGGCTGGTTCATCTACATCACACAAGCATAGGGGGAGGGATTCTATTCTATTCCATGCACACATTCTATTACATTTTCTACATCTAGTTATTGCTTGCTACTTCACAAAGTGTGACTGACACAAGAGCACCTAGGGAACATTATGCACACACTCACCAGAACTACATTTGGGTTCGAAATGTAGTGCAATGCTCAGTTAGTAAGCCCACTGTTGTGGCAGCTGAGGTCATTCTGACCCATTCATTTGCATTTTTTCTATTTTTTTAGGGTTTTGATACTTCTTTTGGTCTTTTGTAGGTCTTTTCATTCATCTTGGATTATTGGTGACACCAGCGTAGTGCACAAAGTTAATCTGATGTGACACACAACGAGGGTTTTAGACCACCTGTACAAACCTGTGAAACTTAGTTCCAGATCTTTTGTACAGACTAGGGTGCCCATTCTATAGACCAGAGTGCACCCGTAGGTGCCCCAGTCCCTCTCTAGGTGCTCCAGTCCAGCTAGAATTAGCTCCAGATCCATCCTTTTTAGGGCCTCTGCACAGTCATTCTTGCTTCCATATTATTTTCTCCAGTCACCTTTGTGACATAGTCCCGAGCATCCTCTAATCAGCTAAGTTCTTTCCTTTACTTCTCTTACATATTAGGGTTTTACATTTCATTAGATTAGTTACTTGGGTCATTTTCCATAGTCATTTATTACATTTATTTACTTTATTTACATGTTGTTCTAGATTAGATTAACTATAGTATATCCCCATATTATTCATTTTAGTTAATCATTTTGGTGAACCCGATTGTTTCAACACTACCTTTTGACAATGTCATCTCCTTATCAAGTTATGGCTCAATCTTCTTATCCTACCTTTGCACCAACTAAGGTCTCAGGCATAGTTACTACTGCTGCTGATTTCATGTGTGTACGTACCCAATATCCTCCTCACTTTGTCACACCTAGGGCTGATCCATCCATCAATGTAGTTACTACTCATCGTACTCGTCCTAATCCACCTACGGCTCCACCCACCTCTATTCCTCCACCCATTACTTCTGGCACCTCCTCTACTACTTCTAAGGGCTATGACATCATTGAAGCAACTTAAAAATATGCCCGCTAAGATCTCTCTTTATGATTTGTTGCGTAATGCACCAGATTGTCATAACACGCTAGAAGCTGCCCTTCATGCCATTCATATTGAAAGTGATAATTCCATGGTGGCCTTTGCACATCTCATACAGTCTCTTTGTAATTTACCACATGCTATATCTTTCACTGATGAGGATCTGTCACCTTTTGCTAAAAGCAATATGTGTGCTCCTTTTCTCATTACTGTCATTATTAGCACTACTTGCATTAAACGAGTCCTCATTGATAATGGATCAACTGTCAATTTATGTGCTCACTCTCTTTTAAAGAAATTGGGTATTAGCGATAATTTAATTTCTAAGAATTCTACCCTCATTCGTGGTTATGATTCTACCACTCGCACATGTCTAGGGACTATCTCATTACATATTTGGTTGGGCCTAAGACTGTTCTCACTAAGTTCTATGTTATTGATGCCTCCTTTCAGTTTAATCTCTTGTTAGGAAGGCCTTGGATTCACACAATGCAGTTCCATCTACTATTCACCAATGTGTCAAGTTCTTGCATGATGGCTATGAACATACTATCACCGCTGATCCAGAGCCATTCAAATACTGTCACATAGATCCCATTACTTCTATGCCCATACCACCTTCGCAACATATTCCATATAGTAGCCTTGACACATATGACATTGGTCAATCTAGCGCTTCACAATCTCCTTCTACCACTCTCAGTGCTCCAACTATTTCTACTCACACTACGACTATTATTTCACCTACGATATCATCTTATTACTAGTGTCCCTTCTCCACCAGTTGTGGCACCCTCTATTACTCCACCTATGGTGGCACCTACCAACATACTTGATAATGTTATACAACATGATGATGTTCACACCGATGATTCTGAGGATTCTGATGATGAAGTTGATGCTATCAAACTTACAGATGAAGCATTAGGACAACTTGATTTTACTCCTCTTGGTGTAAATGATTCTTATTTCAAAGAAACCTTTGTGGCCGATGGCCTAGGTGAATATAGGTTCAAGACCCCTCCCTCTACTAATGCTATGGTACTATACCGGGGGTCTGTAAATAGTGTAGACTATTTCATCTTCTCCTCCATGGGTTATAGCTCCGCTGCCTCCTTTTACATGCACATTATTCATCAACAGGTCCTTTTGGCAACACATCCCTATCGATTCCACTTTCTTAGAAACTATTTGTACATGTGATAGTTTGGTTAGGTTTGGCATGAAACTTAATGACATCTTACCACCTCTTCATTCACCACATCTTTATCATGGCTATTTTCACATTACGGAAGCTTATGGATTGTGTGTTTTTCATTTGACGTCTTTGTTGTGTGTTCCCCTCATGACTCTCCACTCACACTTGGATAGTCTTGGCTTGACTATATTAGTGGTACAATAGATGCTCATCACTCTTTACTCTTACATTTCCTATGCCTTTTGGTAATATCTCTATTCATAATGATTCTTCTCCTGCTTACGCTCCAAATATCTCTCATTGGCATGCTCATGGTTGTCCACTGATCACCTTTACTGATGAAGAATATGCAATGAATGTGTACACACTCCACCACAATGGGTCCCTATATGACCCTCCTCACTCTATAGCTTATCAGGTTTCTGATGCTAGCCCCAGTAGGTTTTGATCATGACAATGATGATCTCCTTGATAGTGGCACATAGTCATCTTCTCTATCATACACTTGGGGGGCATAACACTTAACACACTCCCCCCATTCTAGCACCATACATAATACTACATCACACTTTATCATTATCATATCATCAGCATCTTAACATAATATCATCACACTAGCATTTACACATACAACTCATAACATCTTTTGCATTTTCATACATCTTTGCAATCCTCATACAAAAGTTTCATAACATACCATTCATTCATACTTTAGTCATCGACCATTACCCGATGACACACTCTTGTGCTTCGGTTCACACTTGACTATTGAGGGGGCTTACACATGAACCCCACACACTGCACATAGACACCACGCATTACACACTACATCTATATTCACATCTACATCGTACATGTCATACATTATACATCATACATTTTACATCTACATCTATATATATTTTGCACATATACATTTCACATAACGTTATACATCTACACTACTTCATACTACATCATACATTATTCATCACATACTCATTCTTCATTACATATAGTCTAGCATCACATCCTACATACTACATACTACATACTACAGTCACATTATATATTACACTTTTACATCTACACATCTTACATTTACATCTTACACATGCATATTTACACATTCTACTCATCATATGGTCATCTATTATCACACATATTACATCATCTTCTATGCACTGCACTCACTACCCTATGATGCACTTTAGTTCCTCAGTCCATACTCGACTGTCGAGGGTTTACAAATCAAATGGACCTTACATTCATCATGTGTTTATCATTTGACCTTTCATCATGTGACATTTCTAGGATAGTGACACACATTATAGGCTAAATCATCACTTACTCTATCATCTTGTAGTGGTATACACTTTAGGCTACATCACCACTCCCTACTATTCATCTTGTAGTGATATATGCTTTAGGCTACATCATCACTCCTCTATTCATCTTGTAGTGATATATGCTTTAGGGCTAAATCATCACTTTTACATTCATTTTTTCATCATATATGCTTAGGCTATAAGGTTCATGCACACATCTCTTCTATATGTCGCATATCATCATCACTACACATACATACTCATCACAGTGTGCTAGACACAAACACACACTATTCGACTATTTCCTGATGATGCACTCTCATTTACAGTTCATTCTTGACTGTTGAGGGGGAAAACCAAATGAACCTCACTGCATACATTTCCATTCACTCGGGGGGCACATGGATCCTATCACTCCATCTTTGCATTCCATTCCATCCATCCACAACATACTACATATTATGGTTACTTTTACTCTTGCTTACTTTTTCTTGTTCATGGTCACTTTATTACACATGCTAGTTAGATTACTTGTATGTCATTTATCTATATCATCCACACATGTGTGTTCATGTATTTTTCTAGTTGTGATCGCAGATACATGTATCCTTACATGTAACATGGATGCTCGCCTTCTACCCTTCCTACACTGGTCACTTGGGGGCATCCACATTCGTCTCTCACAGGTGTTATTATTTCATTTTGTACTTAACACTTTACATTACTTGGTTATCCACAGCTTTTGACATACTAGTTATCTTTCTAACATGCTAATGGGTGCTTCATGTGCAACATTTTTTATGCAGGGATATTTGCTTCCATACTTATTTGTTACATTGTCTGCTATTGTTTTCTCTTGTTTGTGGGCCTTGCCCTATGTTTGGTGTGCACACTTGTTTTTTGTTTGGCCATGATGGCCTTATGTGTCTTGTGACATCATGAGTGATGTCCCATGTTTGCAGCCCACTTTGTGTGGCTTAATTTTTTCTTTGTGTTTACATTACGTGCTTTGCTTGGTAGGTTTTTTACACTGTTTGCGTAGTTTACACACTGTTTTCTATATGCATGTTTGTTCATACTAACACTTGTCTTTGGCTAGCCTCTTGTTTGTGCATGCCTTGGTTTCTACCAAGTAACTTTCTAGGGTACAATTCATGCAGTTGGTCCTCTTTTGGGTCCTACATTCTCCTATTAGTGATGTCGCATGCACCCCTAAAGAGGGGGGCATCATTTGGGGTTTACATATTAACACAACGCATTTACACCAGTTCAGTTCAATGCACTTTATGCCCTTAGCATTGTGGTTTACATACAACATGAGTGGGTTCAGACCAGTCTACGAACCCCGTACACAAGTGACTTTTACAAGACATGGTGTCCTTAGCATTCTAGGGAAGCAGTTAAAGGTTGGAGGATACAGTGGAATTCCTCCCTATACTACTTCGGCCAGTGGCGTTGGATCACCCAAAAAATCAGGACGTACAAAGATCTCTTCAGACATTCATGGAAGTAGTTAGAGCTTGGAGGATACAACGGAATTCCTCCCTACATTTCTTCAGCCTATGGTGTTAGATCACCCAAAAAACCTTAGCAATACATGATATCCTTTTACACTCTCTTTCTCGACATGGATCAGGTGCATGTGTTCCATTTACACTTTTTCACTTGTGTATTTACATTTGCATACATACGCATGTGTCTTTTAGATTACATTTTTACACATACATACATATATACATAGTTGACTACTTGATCATTTTCTCCTTGTAGGTCCAACCGTATGATGAAATAAGAAGTCAAATGGGGGCAGGAAACAAACAACAACAACACTTCGTGACAACACCACACTATACTAACCATGTAGGTACATCACATACATCAGCAACTACACATGCATGTTCCCACCCTAGGTTCACTCTCATCACTTTTTTTTTGCGCATTTTTCATCTTTAGTTTCCACTATCCTCAATTATTTTTCATTCCACGCTTTGTCTAGTCCATCGGTGCACTTTCTACTACAATCTTCATGGACATCAGGTACACATCTCTATCTACTTTATGTTATTGAGCTTTCCACTCACCAACATAAAGTGGGGGAAAAATGTAGTCACAAAATCATGCACTTTAGATATTATTCTATCATGGTTTCATACTACTATTTAGAAAGGTTCTTAAGTGAAGAAAGTATTAATTAACGCCCATCTTTTGGCCATATTATTTTATTTTATTTCTTCATTCCTGACATTTTACATCTCACATGACTAGTCTGTTTCGATCACTTTGTCATTATTTTAGCCTTGACTGGGGCGCCCATGGGCACCCTGGACCCACCATGGGCACCCTGATCCTTCTTGAACTTTCCTGATGACTTTTTGGGCTCTTTCTAGCTATTTTAGCTTCTTATCTTTTTGGTGGTTGACCATTTCGGGGTTAATTACAAAATTAGATCAAGATAACCCTATGAATATAAAGTTATGAGACCATAATGAGGGACCAAGCACTAGTCACTATTATCATCCAACTAGAGTTGCATCCATCTATTACATTGGAGATCACTTGCATCCACATAGCTCCATCACAAGGCACAAGGCTAGGTCATTTGCATCACACAAGCATAGGGGGGATTCTATTCTATTCCATGCACACATTCTATTACATTTTCTACATCTAGTTATTGCTCGCTACTTCACAAAGTGCGACTTACATAAGAGAACCTAAGGCACATTATGCACACACTCACTAGAACTACAATTTGGGTCCAAAATGTAGTGCAATGCTTAGTTAGTAAGCCCAATGTTGTGGCAGCTGAGGTCAATCCAACCCATTCATTTTCATTATTCTTTTTTAGGGTTTTAATACTTTTCTTGGTCTCTTACATGTATTTTCATTCATCTTGGAATATCATCAATATCCAGAGCGGTGGAGTGAAGTTAATGCGATAGATGGAGAGGGTTTCAGACCATATGCCGAACCTGTGAAATCAATTTCAGAGTTTTAACACAGACCAAGGCACCCATTTTGTAGACTAGAGTGCCCGTAGGTGCCCCAGTCCCTCTTCAGGATCCATCCTTTTCAGGACCTCTGCACAATCATTTCTACTTCCAGATTATTTTTTCCACCTTGTGACACAGTTCAAATCTACCTCCGAATCAGCTAAGTCACTTCCATACTTCTCTTGCATATTAGGGTTTTCTAATTTTATTAGATTAGTTTCTTGGGTCATTTTCCATACTTATTTACTACATTTATTTACTTTATTTACATGTTCTAAATTAGATTAACTACCCCATATCTTATTTTTAGCTAATCACTTATCCACAAGAGGGTTGACATCCATCATAAGAAGCTCACACTTCTCGAGACTGATTTAGTCGGGCAACCCTCCATATATTTACTAATCCATTTTTCTTCTTAGTCTTATTTGTTGTGCAGATTACCAAGATCGAATCGAGGAGGATTTCATCTTTGCACCCGTTCACATCATCATTCCATCTCAAGGTACCATTAACCCTTCATATTTCGAGTTGCTTTATTTTCTTTAGTACTAGTTCACTAATCTGAACATGAAAGAGGAATTTTTTTCAAACAACGTCAAAATTTTAAGCCCCATAATTGTGTAATATCTTGTGCTCATAATCCCCACAATAAGTCTAGTAACCATGCCACATCTACAAATATCCATAGCCGAATCCTTTGTGGCACCTAAAAAATATCAACCAATAAGTAGTTGTCATATCACAATTCAAATCCATCATCAAAATCAATAAAGTACATCTTCAATAATCAAAATTTCACAATTTTCTAATATATTGGCCTTGTTGGCTTAACACCCTTAGTTCTTGAGTAAATTATATCATCCCCTTAAGACATTGGTAGATACTAGAAAAACATCGTCAGCCATATTGTGATTAGTCATCCTAGCATGAGTGATCCCATCTATTTTCAGGGTCTTGCGACATTGTTAGCATCAATTATAAATACTTCGCCTAGTGACCTACAAATTCAAAATGCTCCCAAACCCACCTAGACCTCAACATGATCTACATTTCAACTATCTTTGGGGAAATTTTCACAAGCTAAATTTTCCCTGACATGCAGTTTCCATATTTTTTCTGAGCTACCCTTTTCCAATTTAAATACAATACCTACCATGGAATTCGTACCACCACATAACCCATCTCCACCACCTCATATTTTGCCTCGTAAGCTTGTCATCATTGCTAAAATCAATCGATTTAGATTATCTTAGAGCTTAGATTCTCTTAATCTCAAATTAGCAAAGTGAAAAATGAAGTCTTCCCTTTACTATTTATAAAAGTTCTTATAACTTTTTGTAGACACCTATTTTTGGGTATAGCGCCACCTTCTGACATCTTACATGCACGCTAATTCCATTCTCACATCTCTTTCTCTTAAATTAAATAAAATCCTATATATTTGCTGACATTATTTGATTGATTATCAATGGGCTCCATATGAACCCATTTGATAATTCAATTTTTGGCATCATCCCCATCTCTCACAAATTATTTAATTCATAATGCATATCTCCGAAACCTTCTTTTTAAAATGAAATCTTTATCTCACCCCCCATTCAAATCATGTCCCCCACTTTTCCTAATAAGTCAAACTATGGGACCCACATGATCACATCACATCCCTAACTCAGGTTACTTTACTACACCCTGGGTATCATTTAACCTGCAGTTTAGTCTCACATCTAAGCTATAAATATGGAGGTTCTCTCCCATATTTGGTGACCAAAAAAGAGGGATGTATAATTAGAGGAACATGTATTTTTAAGAAAAGGAGGATGTATTTTTAAGAGGAGGATATATTTTTAAAAAGAACTTAACTAAGGAGAGAAAGCTCTGACAGTGTCTCTTATCTTGCCATCTTGATGCCCGGTTGCATTTCCATAGCAGGACATAAGCTAAGTACTCTTGTTATTTCAAGTTGCTTGTCATTTTTACTACTGCTCACGATATATTATTATCTTGTCTGACATAGGGGTTGACATCCTCCAAGGGAGTTGAAATCCTCTTGGAACCGGCACCGTCTGGGTAACCCCCACATATTGTGTTCTAATCTTATCTAGTTTAGTTTTACAGATCTAGCTTCTTGATATCATGCATCTGCTTTCTTTGCACCCGTATCATCCATCTCCATCTCCAAGGTACTAAGCCCTTGTATACTCGACGTGGTCTCGTGTTTCTTGATTACTTGTACACTCACCTAGACAAGAAGCTGGAAACACTCACGTTCCTCATTCCCACTCAACTGGGACCACTCACCCTGAGCTCCCATCCATTTTCCCTTCCATCCCCAATTCAAAGCTCTTCTCTCCTCTACCCACTTCCTTCATAATCTCTCTCCCCGTTTATACCACACTGCTCCACTCCACCGCAGAGTTATCCTGACTCCTATCATGTTCCCGCATGGGGAGTCCACCTGAATTCTCCCTCTACCTGAGCACTTGTCGTCCCCGTCCACCTAGATTCTCCCTCTACTCGATCACTTGTCCCTCGTCCACCTGAACTCTCCCCTACGCAGACTGACCCCCATTCCTACCTAACACTCCACTCCACATCTAACATAACCATTGGTTCTTCATTAGACATCCACATATCTTCCCCTCGGTGCGAAACCACTATTAATAAATTTGTTATAAGCTATGGATTGACACACAAATTATTAAAAAATATGACATATATATAGAGAGAGAGTTTAGAGTTCGAGAGATGAAAGTCCAAAACACGGTAATAATATGAGCATTCTATTAATATTTTGTGAAGAGTCGGTTGCCTTGAAATATAATTCATAGCCAACAGGAAGAAAAATTGCCGCACAAACTTTGTATAAGTACCTCTCGGATTATAAATTGGCACAATTCCAACTCCTGAAGCATCCAACTATCTCCAACTCAGGTTTAAATTCACACCAGATTTGTGGGCACTGATCTCCATCGATATAATCTTGTTATAGTGATTTGGATCCCAAATCTTTAGAACACGTTTATAACGAGCTTCTTTTTATATAAATTTCTCATACCACCATTGTTAATTATATAATTTTTGTTAAGATATTATGTGAAGAGCCACGTTTATGTCACCAACATAACTAACCGGTTTCAATCTACCAATCCTAGATCCCAACATCTTGACTTTGTTGTTCCTAAAAGCACACATTAGATTTCGCAAAGTTTACCTTTTCCATCAAATGATCCATCATCTTTATAAATTGATCTCCCTTTTGGAAACACTCTTCCCCATGTAGAATGACCCCTTGGTGCTTATTGGTGGTGGGAAGTCAATTTATTGGTCACCGCCACATGTGGGTGTGTAAAGTTGAGACACTTTTTATCATGTCTAACTGAAAATAATCCAACTATAGCATAGACACCATCCACAATGATATCAAAAATGCCTACGTTATTCCACTTAAAGCACTAGATGCATTCCTCATCTCGAGTTGATTTTGAATCAGTTAATCTACTCCAAGTTCTTTTCGTTAGATTCATTTCATAGTTTCTTGCATAGATTATTATGCAACATGTATTATTATTATTATTATTACAGATAGTTTATAATGTATCTTAGCATTTAATCATTTATTTCACCGTTTGTTTTATAACTTTTATTTAATTCATAGTTTTTTTTAATCATTTAGTTTTAATAAGAAAACCAGTCTTTAGTTTATAGTCTATTAATAAACTATACCATTTACAGTTTATAGCATTTAATCAATTTATAGTTTATTAATAGCTTTCGTATCTTATTTCCTTTCATTGTATATGAACATCGATCTATAACTTTTTTTTAAATTAGTTTCATTATTATTATCTTGCTTCCTTTTAGTGAAGTAACCTTTTGATAACATTTATATCTTCTTTCTTAACCATATCAACTGATTATATTTATTTTATTTTACAGGTGAAATCAACAAATTCACGATCATCCAACAACGTCGTTAGATATCACTCACTTTGCAAAACAAAAAATAAAAGAAACTTATTAGCCTCATCTGTAATTCTAAACGGTGCCATTTTAAGGTACCCAAGGCATTTTGGGCCACTGACTGGTTCTTCTAAAAACACCATCATCAAGTACAATCACATAACCAATGAAAAGTGATTCTCCATGTATTCCTCATTTTTCTCTATTTTCTCTTTTCTGCATCAAACTTTCCCTTTCCTGAGTGTTTGTATGCATCGAACGTCACATTTCATTTTGGTCTAAAATGAACCTTCTACATCCTGCCTGATCACATAGCTTAAGTAAAAGAATTTAACTCTTTGCATTTCACTTATCACACATTGCCCGAGACTGCACAAACATAATTAACACATCCAAACATTCCTCTCACCTGGTTAATTGATTGGGATCTAAACACCCAACAGGAAACCGCCTCAGACATCTCCCAATCCGTAACTACCTGAAACCAACCTTAGACTCCTTATCTTCCTTACCTACTTTTATTTTCTGTTCACATCCTATAAATTAACCATGAGGTTAAAAAAATTATGCTTGATTTGTTTTATCAATAACATACATAAACAGATGTTTCTCTATTTCACATCTATTGTCACTCTCTCCCAAATCGAGACAAAACAACAATCTATTCTATCCACTAAAGTAACTTCCTCTGACAATCTCACCCAACATGAGATTCTAAACTCAAAACCACGCCTTCAGTCACCCAACCTCTAGTCTCTATGGTTTCACCTCATGAGAACCATGTCATACAAAATTCTCCCCACCTTGACACCAACCCTCATATCCCTCGTCAAGCCAGTCTTCCTAAATCGATCGCACCACCATCTCCTACTCCTCTAGATACACTCAAACCTCCTCCTAACCCCATATATGACTTCTTACTCCAACAATCTCCTACAATCTCTCAATCCTCCCAATCTCCTAAATTGGTGGATCACATTCCACCCACATCCCATTTTGACAATTCCATTAATAGGCCTATCCAACCATCTCAAATTCTTAACACACATATCCCCACTTATCGGCATGCCTCTATTACTCAACACCAACCTATACAACAATCCCAACCTGTGACACATGTTAGTCTTTGCCAAGTAACTCCTCCAACATCTACATATCCATAAATTAATCAATTGTCTTATCAAACCATTCTGCAAACATCCTATCCACAAACTTATCAACCACCTTATCAGACGCTTCACCAAACACCCACACACCCACAAACACATCATTTACCTTATCAAACTACTTTTCAAACCACACAGCCAATCCAATCTCAACCTTACAATACCTCGACTAATTCAATTCATACCTTAATAAATCAGTTAGCTAGTTTAGAAACCCTTACCGTACCACCCAAGAACACCTTATCCTATGAACACATCTGTAATGAACCCATTCATCCATGTCGGTCCCAATAAAACCCTATCCCCCTCATTGGAAACTTCCTGCATTTAATAAGTTCAATAATAAAGAAGATCCCCAACAACATCTCCTACGCATTTAAACATGTATGTTGTCTTATTGCGCATGATCATGATTTTCTTCTTCGAACTTTCCCCATGTCTTTGTCTGGTCCCTAGCTGGACTGGTACCAACAATATCCCACGACATTCCTTATTCTCTTTCACTCAACTTGCATAGTTGTTCTTAGAACACTTTTCTATTAATATCACACTGCAAGACCACTATCGCTGATCTATATACCATTCGACAATATGAAAATGAGCCCATCGCCAACTTCGTCGCACGATGGCATGATGTTATAAATCAACTATCCTTCACTATCCCACAAACAAAACTCATCAACTTATTCTCACATTCGTGTGCCAAACATATATCATCCACTTTACATATCCAATCATTCTGAACCTTTGATGAAGCTTTCACAATGGCTCACAAGCTCGAAACCTGTGTCATTGAGCAGGGTCATCTTAAATTAAGTTTAACTAAATCAAAATTTGAATCCACTAAACCATTCACACATAATGGTGAGTTCAAAGCTACGGCCAACATTGTGGTCATTGAACCCTCATCTCCATCTACACCAAGCACATGGTCTCAACAATGATCTCCTCAATCAACAACCAACTACACTCCTTTAGGAGAATCATACAGTTCTATATTTGATAAGTTGATGAGTGTAAACTCTATCCAATTACCTCCCATACGACCCGTGGACAACTCGCAAGCCAAGCCTATTTGGTATCACGAGGCCCACTTTTGTAAATATCATCGAGTCAAAGGTCATGACATTGAGAGATGTCATTCCTTCAAAGATCATGTCCAACAACTTGTAAATCAAGGGGATATCCAAATTGATACCTCCACTGCACAGACTAATCAACCACCAACAAATCACGTCACCCCCTTTACATCTCAACTATCAAACGCTTGTATGGTTGACACTGTCAATCAAGATCCCATCTTGTCACCAACTCTGCATGTTCCCATAGTGGACAGTTATTCCCATCCCTTATTTAGAACCAGTTACACCTACATCAACTTTCACTACCTATCCTGAACCTGTACCTTCTCCTATCCTTGCCACGTCTACATCAAATTCAACTATATCATCCATTTCCGCCGATTTCAAATGCACCCCAATCTACCACATTAGATTCATCTTCAGCACTTATTTCAGCCCCACTCGTATCCCCACATATCCCTACATCTCTCCCATCTATTTCTTCACCCATATCTATCTCAATGAAACAACCAGTCCCTTCTACTTCTACGTCTGAAAATGCTCCTGCATTTGTTGCATTACCCATACCTATAAGGTCTACTCCATCGGTTATCACATCACTCACGTCTCCACAGATTCCAAAAATGCCTACATCTTTATCTATCCCAGCTACCCCTATACCTATCATATCAACAAATCCACCTAGCTCTACCTTGACAACCTTTCTCATGGCCACATCACCCAGTCTACCCCAATATTCTTTACCCAATCCTCCTATCACATCAATCAAATCCTCTCAATCTGCAACCCTACCAAATATACCCCTTGAATCACCTATTGAACCAACACATCTACCTCGATCAAATAAATATGTTTTACCTTCTCCCTCTAAAAAATCATCTCTTTCCATGCCCAAATCGAAACAATCCATGTCTCACATAGATATCATTAATCGCATCATACAAACACCTATATATCTTCATTAACATCTTCATCTTGTTTTAGAACAATTTCTCCATTAATAACCACACCACTGCTATCAGATCCTCCAGTTGAGATTATTGTCATCCCTACTAAAGGTAAATCTTCTCAGTCGAAGTCTAAGGCTGGGGACAAACATCCCCTACAGTCCCCTGCGTATCCATGGAAACATTCAGGTTTTCCTCTTCTCAACAATCCAATGCCACAACATCCATGTCAGGGTCAGTTTTTCCATCTACGACATCTTACAATAATCAATCCACATCCAAACAATATCATCCTTCAACCAAATTTGATTTTTCCTCCAAAACATGAAATTCACACATCCAATCTACATCTACGTTTTCTCCTAATGCTAAGCTGAGACATCCTATCAAAACCCACAAAAATTACCTTCCCCATGACACTTCAATGGGGTCATACGCATACATATATTTCGACATTTAACTTGAACATATATCATTAAACTTCCTCCTATTAAAGCCTTCAATCCATATAGTCCCAAGCCATCATGGTTCAATCCTAATTGCAGTTGTGCTTATCATTGTACCCTAGGTCACAACATTGAACATTGTAAGGCCTTTCGGTCAATCGTCCACAATCTTATAGAGAAAGATGATTTCCTCACTCAGGGGAAGGTTCCTTCTCCATTTACCTTGAATCCAATCCATATCCCATCTATCAGATCTCCCATGACATCCCTTAATATTCATCTAGCCCATGTCATTCCTCCTAAGCAATGCCCGCCATTGTTCATCAATGCCACTTATCTTGCTAAACACACTTGTGGTCTCCGATCATTTACCCCGTCCAAATCTAAAACAATCTCATCTAAGCTCTTTTGACGTCCTTTACCTCCTTCACATTTAACTTGTTGGGAGAACAATCTTCCCTCGCCCTTGAGCATCGCATCTGTATAACTCCCTTGTTACTAGGGGACTTTGCTCTTTGACATTGTTTTATCTACCCCCTTCACATCCAATCTATTTCAAATATATCTATATCCTCATCTAAATTAATATATATCCAATCTAAATTAATTATATCCAGATCCTCATCTCATTCTAAGCCCTCCTTTGAGGCCATATTTTCTCTTTTATGTTTATGCTCCTTTTGGGAGTATCATATTTTCATTTAAGCCCTCCTTTGAGGCCATGTTTTTCTCTCCATTGAGGGACCTTTTTCTCTAATTCCACCTTTGTGGCTATCTTTATGTCTCTTCTAGGGCACCATCTATTTCGAAGTCCACCATTATGGCTATATGTGTGTCTCTTTTGGGATACCATCTATTTCATCAAGCCCTCCTTCCAGGCCATGTTTGTCCTTCTATGTTTATATCTCTCTTAGGGCATCATCATTTATTTTCATCTAAATCCACCATTGTGGTCATATGTTTGTTTCCTTCATGACATAGTTTTTGTTTGCTACTTAGCTATCATCTCATCTTATTGCAACTACATTATCTTCCCTCTTGTAGTGGTAAACCAAAAATAGAACCTCTTAACGCATTGCACTTGCAACCAATTTACTGTTAGTATATCTACCAATGAGAACTTGGTTACATCCTTAGATTTTTCTTCCATCTTTAGCCCCTTCCATTTGTCATTGTAATAATCTGAATTATGTAATCCGCCTTCACTACATTGATGTGATCATGTAACCATTACATTTGTCACCTTCTCGTTCTTTTATTGCAACCATGTGAAGGGTCCAGGGTGTCTCTTGTACATTCCTTATCCCCTCTTAAGTGGTTTACTTAGCTATTCTCAACTCTCCCTCATGTAAAGTTAAAATTCATGTATGCCAAAGGTAAAATCAAAGTCATCAAAAACAGACTGATCCCTCGAAGGATAGTTGTTCATGCAAGAAAAAAAAAGTATACAAATCAAAATCAAAGCAAAATCAAAAGAAATAGACTGATCCCTTGAAGGACGGATATCACCTTATTCTTGCCATCCATATTATGTATAAAGTAGACCATACCCTCAAAGGATGGCTACTCTGTTATTATGACATCTGGAAGGTTTTCCGCATTGATCAGCCTTCTTTTATCAATATTTTTCGAAAGCTTCCTGCATTGATCAACTTTCTACTATTTTTCTTTCCCTTTTCCAGAGCTGGGGCATAGACTTAAGGAACACCACCTTTGGAGATCCCTCTTCCAGCGTACAAGTCACACCTTTGATCCCTTTGTCATGTCTATATTAGGATTATGAGCATCTTTCATCCATATATCCCTCATGATCTTTTGGTATAACTAACTATTGTTGGTTATGTGTTAACACCTGTTATTGGCTACAAGTGCAATGCCTTGAGTGGTACCCTTTCTTGTTTATCTCCAATCTAGTTCGAAACATAGTTTCATTATACACCCTTGCTACAGCTATGTTCTATTCATCTCATCTAAATCATCTTTTATGAAAATCACATCCAATTTCACACTATGAATTTTATATCTATCCATCATCTCCATGAATGTTTTTGCAAATACACTCTTTAGTTTGTGAATTCTACTTGATCACCGTTACAGTTTGTGAATCCTACTTGAGGATCCTTCTCAAGGTAAGTTCATTATCTTGCAGCTCCTTAACTCTCAACATGTTCAACAATGTCTTTAATCCATTACTCCTCGATCTCCATGTCCACTCATCACCATTTTTCTCCACATCATCCTTCTCACCTTTCTGTCCCCTTGCATGACACCAGATATCTTACTTGTCTTTCCTCTTGAGTTTCTCTTTTACTCTTCCACTTTTAGTTTGAAACTATTACTTAACCATCCATATAGCCAGAGAACCTTAGTTAAGGTATATCTTCTTCCTTGGATCATCTCGTTGTAGAAGCTTCTCTACCATTTCCTCTTTCAATAGACAACAATCACTACCACAAACGTCTTTCCACTCTTCCTTTTCTGCTTAACACTCTTGCATCATCACCACCACCATGTGGGCATCCTAGTTAAGGATTGCCCTTACACTCTCCATCTAAAACACATATATTCCTCAATCCATTCATGTCACACTCCTCTGTTTCCTTGTTATCACATTGTTATCACCTCCTTTCATCTCTTGTTCCATTTTGGTATACACTGCTTAGTCTTTTCATCATTCTTCTTCTTCTTCGGTTTGGTGATCTTACTTAAATCCTTGTGTGGCACGACGATCTTACTTAAGAGTCTCTCTTAAGCATGATTTGTCATCCTGCACTCCCCCACTACCCCACATTCTCTCCATCTACATTTTCTCGGCATTCCCCATCATCACATCCTCTCACCTCCTCTTTCATTCTCGCAAACACCACTTCCTACTAGTCTCTTTTTCATCTCCATCATCCATCACTGTGTAATCTTACTTAACCATTGCTTCTCCATTCATTTCATGTCTTGTTTCTTCATTTTTATCTCATCCACTGCATCCTCTCCTCACCTTCATCTTCCTACACATCATTATCCCTCCTTTCTTTACTCTTTCCACTCCGTCTTCTAGAGTTCTCCCACATATCTACCCCCATACTTACACGTCATTGTCATTGATCTTCTCCTAACATTATTTCATCATAATCTTATGTTTCCGTGCTAGTAATTATCAATGGACTTCTCCTAAAAATCACTCATCCCCATTCCGCACATCCTGAATCCTTTTCTTTGACCTCCTCCATTTTATCTCCATTCCTTCTTTCCTCTATGTCCTCTGATCATTATCAAAGGACTTCTCCTAACGTCCCTTCATTGGCATTCCCCCTCTCGTTCTTTGTTTACTTTCTGCCTTGTCTTATCTCTTGTCCCATCTTTTCCTACTGATCATTATCGGTGGATTTCTCCTAACATCCATTCACTGGAATTGCCTCTCCTATCCCATCCTTTCTTTTTCCTCATCACCTCTCCATCTTCCATTCTTCCTTGCCAATTTCTTCATTGTCTTCATCATACACCTTCTCTCTATTTTCCCGTCATCGGCATATCCTCATCTTATGCATCTCTGTTTCTTCCCCAATCAATGTCATTCCTTCCCTCAAGTTTCTCTTTATGTTCCTTATGGTTCCCACTCTTTACCAAATATCTTCATTCTTGGTTCCCCTCCTCCTACATACTTTTCTTCGTTTTCTTCTCCTCCTTTCTGATCTTCGTCTTATTTCACTTCCTCTACATCGTCCTTCTTCCCATTTTACCTCTCACTTTTTCCTTACTTCCCCATCGAAAAGTTAACTCTTCAGCATTATCCCATTTCCTTTATCATCCCATCATCCACATGCATTTCCATGCGGTCAATTCCATATTCTTTGCATTGGATTTCCTCACTATGATCTGTTTCCTTCAATTTTCTTTGCTCTATCATCTCTTTCGTTTTCCATTACCTCTTTGTTTTCCTCTACTCCAATCTTCATCACATCTTTTGGTTTAAATAACTCTCTCCATTTTTCGTGATTTCATCCTCTGCTCTGTTATTTTCTTGTCTTCTCTTTGTTTATCCTTCTTCATTTCCCCCTTTCTCTATAATCCTTCTTTGTTATCTTCTTCCTCCCCTTTCACTCTTTATTTTCTCCTCCTTCGTCTCTGTTTCTCTATTCCATATCCTTGTCACCTACATATTCAATCTTTCTTGCTCTTCTCATAATCAACCAATCCTCCTGTCTATTCCCTTTTCTCTTTCTCAACATCCCTTACATTTGGCATTCACAGTCAATGTTGATGTTTCTTTATTTATGTATCGCCATCTATCCCTTTCATTACCGTTCTTGTTCTTCTCTTATCCACATTGACCTCTTGTCTTTTTAAGAACCTTGTCATATCTTTTGTCTTCATCAGTCCTCTCACAGGGACATAATCATATCCATTTCTAAGAATCTCTTCCCATCTTATTTTGACATTTTTGTCTTAGAAGATACCATAACAGACATCACCTATCTAATCTTGTTCTCTTCCTTGAATATTTTCTCTACTTTTGTTTTGTCGCAAAAGTATCTTAACTTCTTATCCTACTTATCGAACAAGTAGGAATAATTTTATCTTCTAATTTTCTAACACTTATGCATCTTTCCTATAAAACATGATTGCCATCATATTTATTATCCTTTTAGGGCATTTTATCTCACCTTTCTATCATATCTGCTCATCTTGTCTACTTTTATGATTATTTTATCTATGTCTTATGTTGGGTCACATTTTCATCCTTGTACTTGTCAACGCATATAACTCATCTTGTGTCCTTCTCATGCCCTATGTTGGGGCATCATTATCTTCATCTACGTCCCTTTTGTGGACGCATGATTTTTCACATGATTGCTCACAAACAAAGGATTGCGCACATCTTTCGCATTTAGTTACACATATTTTGATGTTTTCTTATGACCCATTGGTCATCTGGGTTTA
This sequence comes from Taxus chinensis, assembly GCA_019776745.2. Taxonomy (NCBI): domain Eukaryota; kingdom Viridiplantae; phylum Streptophyta; class Pinopsida; order Cupressales; family Taxaceae; genus Taxus; species Taxus chinensis. The sequence continues at coordinate 632,274,791 of CM034148.1, forward strand.
CATCCATACTGTAGTGGTCTTCACCCACTCACTGGTATGTAGAACGTTGTCGTCAGTCTCCGTTGAGACCACAATTTTCCTCTATCGATGTGATATTGGAGTCACCGCCATACTTTTTTTTATTGTTATTGCAATACTTTTTTTTGCCTCGGGAATCTTGCCTTTGGTGATGTCTTCATACATCCTTAGACATATCTTTCATCTAACCCTTTTTGTTTTTGTCTTGTGGCTTGATATTGCAAACCGCTCAACAAAAAGGGGCAAATGTAGACACCTATTTTTGGGTATAGCACCCCTCCAACATCTTACATGCACACTAATTCCATTCTCACATATATTTCTCTTAAATAAAATCTTATTTTCTCACATTATTTGATTGATTATCAATGGGATCCATATGGACCCATTTGATAATTCAATTTTTGGCATCATCCCCCATCTCTCACAAATTATTTAATTCATAATGCATATCTCCGACACCTTCTTTTTAAAATGGAATCTTTATATCACCCCCCATTCAAATCATGTCCCCCACTTTGCCTAATAAATTAAACTATGGGACCCACATGATCACATCACATCCCTAACTCAGGTTACTTTACTACACCCTGGGTATCATCTAACCTGCAGTTTAGTCTCACATCTAAGCTATAAATATGGAGGTTCTCTCCCATATTTGGTGACCGAAAAAGATGTATGTATTTTAAGAGGGATGTATTTTTAAGAAAAGGAGGGATGTATTTCTAAGAGGAGGATATATTTTTAAAAAGAAGAAGGAGAAAGCTCTGACAGAGTCTCTTATCTTGCCATCTTGATGCCCAGTTGCATTTCCATAGCAGGACATAAGCTAAGTACTCTTGTTATTTTATTTGCTTGTCATTTTTACTACTGTTCACAATCTATTATTATCTTATCTGACATGGGGGTTGACATCCTCCAAGGGAGTTGAAATCCTCTTGGAACCGGCACCGTTCGAGAAACCCCCACATATTGTTTTCTATTCTTATCTGGTTTAGTTTCGCAGATCTAGCTTCTTGATATCATGCATCTATTTTCTTTGCACCTGTATCATCCATCTCCATCTCCAAGGTACTACACCCTTGTATACTCGACACGGTCTCGTGTTTCTTGATTACTTGTATACTCACCTAGATAGGAAACTGGAAACACAGATCAACACTTTTTTCACCATGATTTCCTCCACCCTCCAAAGCTTCGTATCTTTCAAACTAAAAATCCTAAAAACATTATGTAAATTACACCATGCTCGTGGTAGCGAGCCACTCATTTTGACATATTACTCATACCTCTACCAAATTTAGTTTAAAATCCTCATTTTTCATCATCTCGACACTTAGCTACATCCCTCAAGTGCCTTCCTAATTAGGTGATTTATGGATTATTTTAATGATTATCTTTAAGTGTTTCATTTCAATATTACTTATTTATGGTTCTAAGTAATTTTTTCTCTTTCCGCAGACAAGTGACATCAACAAGTAAGCAAATAAGTAGGCATATTCCATTTGGTGGAGTTCATTGTTTATGTACAACACTTTTTTTATGATTAAATGCTTTTGACCGGATCTATGAACCGGAGGGCGAGGCCCCAAGCATACAAAAGAGAAGAAGGGAGAAGGGTGGGCTAAAAATAGCCAACTGGAAGAAGGGAGGAGGAAGGAGAAAGAAGAAACAATGTCGGCAAAAACTAACATCAGGGAAGAATAGGAGAGAAGGGAAGAGACCAAAGAATGTCAAATAAACAATGCCACCAGAGGCAAAACCAAAAGATCAATGGTATTAAGTACCCACGCGGAGATTTGCTTCCTGAAGAAGAAGACTGAACACGTTGCCAACATGATCTTTGAGCTCATTTCGCTTGTTTCTATTGTGTTATACTTTTTCCCTATTTAGGAGCAACTTTGTTGGACCCTAGACACATGGAGGGCCTGTGCTCGTTTGGGGACCTACCTTTGGATTTTACCTTTGAAGTCGCACTGATGAGGCACGTGGAGTCTTCCGCTGGCTCTTCCCATGCATAGACTTTTTAACGGCCGGTGTAACTTTCTCGGGCTCTGACCACGTGGAGAGCCTATGCTCATTTAGGAATCTTATGTTCTACCTTTTTCACCTATTTAGGAGTAACTTTGTTGGACCATAGACACGTGGAGGGCCTGCGCTTGTTTGGGGACCTGCCTTTGGATTTTACCTTTAAAGTTGCGCTGATGAGGCACATGGAGGCTTCTGCTAGCTCTTCCCATGCTTAGAATTTTCAACGATCGGTGCAAATTTCTTAGGCTCTAACCACGTCGAGAGCCTACGTTTGTTTAGGAATCTTTCTTTTAAGAATCATACCAAAAGTGTGCTGAAGAGACACATGGAGGTTATCGCTAGCCTTTTTTATACTTAGTTGGTTCGGGCCTCGAGTGAACAAATAAGCGCTTCAGCTTCGAGGAGGGACGAGTAACAAAAGACTACAGAGAGATGGTGGGGATCAATTACAGTCGTCGTGACCTCTTTCGGAAACTTGCAACGCAGATAAACAAAAGGGAAGCCCAAAAATTCCATATTCATAGGATGGGAGACCATATTGTCGAGTGAAGCTGAAGCTAATGAATAAAAAAGAAATGCTCGCATGGGGGAGCTGTGTGTCATTTCTGCATGGAAGCAAACCACTCATGTGAAATGATAGAAGGGAGCCCTCACCATAACTTTGTGTCACTAGAAATTTTAATGGCTTCAGAATAATCAATCGCTTGGTTTGCAAGAAGATCCACGCCATTATTAGGCTCTCGAAAAACATGTGTGATGTGACAACTACTAAGTTTCCCAAACCAAAAGAGGATGTTGGAAATGAATGGGTTGAGTTTCTAAGAGGGAGCCAACCCTTTAGCAATGGCCTGTATGATGATTTAGAAGTCCCCATCGATGAAAAGTGAGTCACAACCAGAGTGGATGGCTATTTTAACACCTTCCAGGAGCGCTTGAGCTTCGACCATATTGCACGTACAGTCCCGAAGGGGAAAAGAGCCAGCTGATATAAGGAAACCTTTATTGCTTCTGAGGATACAATCGACACCTTATTTATCAGGGTTACCCCTGGAGACCCCATCGAAATTTAATATCCAAGAGCCCAAAGGGGGAGGTCACCATTTAACACTCCATCTTTTCATAAATTTCTGCACTTGGGAAAGGCCACATTTGACGATGGAACCGGAGCTGGGGATTTTAATAAGGGGCCGAGATTTCCTAATGACAACATCACACGAGGAGAAAACAAGATTATTATGGCTATTTTTACTAACATTTTCAGAGATGGCCACTTCTAATTTGATAAGAAAAACCAACAATTTAGAAGACTGCTCACGGAAAAGATGCAAGTTACGCTCCCACCAAATGTGCCAAATTAGGAAGAAAGGAGCTATAGCCTGAATAGAACTAAGGGAGCTCTCTTGTCCCATATTGGGCCAAGAAAGGAGAGTATTAATGATATTGTTACGTGGAACCCAAGCTAAATTAAGCTTTGTTAAAAGCCAATTCCAGCTCTCGGAAGCAAAAGTGTAGAAAAGGAGAAGATGATCAATATCCTCCTCAGCTTCCCCACAAAGAACACATTTAGAAGGACCGACAAATCCCCAAGATCTTCTGTGTAGTTGAGTAAGGATTTTCCTTTTAAGAACAAGCCAGCTGAACAATGCTAATTTGGGTAAGATGGAGGGATTCTAGTAGCTATAGGAATAGGGAGTACCTTTACCAGACATGGAAATAAGCTTTGCATAACCTACTTTCACATAATAGGAGTCTATAAAAGCACCAAGCCAAATTAAATGATCCTCCCCATCTTTAAAGGAAGTAGTTCTGGATGAAAGAGCCTCTATGAAAGAGGATGTCTCGAGAGGGGAAGCACCAAGGGTGGCGATATCCTTCCAAATCCAAGAAGGCGAGCCATCATGATGTCTGTGACCATAATCAGCAACAAAGTTACCCCAAGAGGCCCTAGAAACATTCATAATTCTACTGAGATTGGGAATAAGATTCAAAGGTGGATGTCCATTCCAACTATCCTCCTAAAAATCAGTCAACCTACCATTGTTGACATGTTAGGAAATCGAGTCCGTGATCAAAAATCTATAGTTTCAAATGAAGTTCCAAATGTAGGGACCCTTTGAGGAGTTCAATACTAGAGAGAAAAATTTCAGGAACGCCATCCTCCATATATTTATGTGAGAGCACTTAAAAAACCAACCTCTTGGCATCCGATAGAAAGTTTCAAATAAGTTTTACACCTAGGGTAGAGTTTTGAAGAGCGAGGTCCATTATTCCCAAACTGCAAAGGATTTGGGAAGTTTGACAATTTTCTAGTTGACCAAGTGAAAATTTCTATCTTCGTTGTTCCCCTGCCACAAAAATGATCGGACGATCTTTTTGAATTTTTTCAAGACTGATTTGGGGATTAAAAAAATGAGATCATGTAGATTGGGAGAGCTAGGAGGACAAAATTGATCAGAAGAGCTCTGCCAGCCAGAGACATCCATTTTTCTTTCCAAGAATGCAATCTCGACGAGAGATAATTGAGGAGATCATCCCAAAGATTAGCCTTACCTTTACCATAAAAAAGTGGAATACCTAGATATTTTTTAAGAAGGGCACCCACCGTAATACTCAAAGTTTCCTTGATTCTGCACTACAAAAAAGGAGAGACATTGAAAAAGAAGATAACAGATTTATGAAAGTTGATTACCTGACCAGCCGTGAGTGAATAAGAATTTAGAATATAGGATAGGTTGCGAGCTTCTGGGATAGAAGTTTGGCCAAAAAGAAAGGTGTCATCTGCGAACTGCTGGTGCAAAAGGGGAGGCATATTGGTGGTGATGGAGATACCTGTAAGGGAACCATTACTAATCGTCGATTTTATACCATGACTCAAAGCTTCAGCAACAAGGAGAAAGAGAAACGAAGAAAGAGGGTCCCCTTGCCTTAAACCCCTACAGCTATTAAAGAAACCTTCTGCTGAACCATTAACCATAATAGAGAAGCTTGGAGAAAAAATACAGTTGAAGACCCAATTGCAGAAATGGATACTGAAACCCATAGCTTGAAGAGATTTAAGAAGGAACCTCCAATTGATGTGATCGTAGGCTTTACTAAAGTCTAATTTAATCATCATGTCAGAGCACAAGGAAGAGTGAAGAGTATGAATTAACTCATGCGAGATGGTGATACCATCCACGATGGATCTCCCGGGAATGAACCCACTATGTTCATGTGCAACAAGTTTATGAAGAAGGGGAATCATTCTGGAAGCTATGGCTTTTGAAATAATTTTATACGAAGTGTTGCACAAGGATATGGGCCGAAAGTCATCCAATTTCTAAACCAGAGACTTTTTAGGAAACATGCAAATTAAGGTGTGTTTCAAGGCTCCAAGGATCTTACCACAGTGACAAGATTCCTCTACAGCAAGCCAGACATTGTCTCTAATGATATCCAAAAAATATTAGAAAAAGGAAGCAGGAAAGCCATCCAGACCATAGGATTTGTCCCTTTGCATAGAGAAAATAATCAATCAAACATCCTCCTTGGAAAAGGGGGAAAGGAGCTTATCATTGTCATCGGCATCAATCAACTTTGAAATCTATGCTAAGAATGGAAGCTGGGTGTCCAAAGAGGAGACACTGTCACCATTCAAAAAAAATTGGAAGTGAGACACGGACTCAACTTTAATCTAGGATTGGGACGAAATCAGTGAATTGTCCTCCAGCATCAGGGAGGAGATGTAGTTAACATTTCTTCTGGATTTAACTGAGGCATGGAACAATTTAGTGTTTTTGTCCCCATCGGCCAACCAGAATTCACGTGACTTTTGTCTCCAAAAGGTTTCTTCTTTTAAAAGTAGGTCACCCAGTTCACTAAGCAGAGATTTTTCTTTGAGAAAGTCATCCTGATGCATACTGAATCTAAAAACTAATTCATTGAGGGTTGGGATTTCATTCTCAACTCTTAATTTTTCTGAAAAATGTTTTTGAAGTTGGAGGATTTCCATTCGGTCAGATGAGCTTTGAGCAAAGAAAGTTTTTTTGACATGATAAATATCCAGGTCCCTGACACCATTGAGGAAGCCCACCAAGTTTTAATAAGAAACCAAAGGGAGGGATCTTGCATCCACATGGCCTCAAATTTGAAGGGGGAACAATGAGGCAGAAGGTCGAAAGAGATGTTGAGAGATAAAGGAAAGTGATCAGAACCAGAAAGAGGATTGACAGAACATTTGAGAAGGAAATTATGTTGAAGCCATTCTTCAGAAATCAAAAATTTGTCAAGTCGAACAACTATATAGCTAAACCCAAGGTGCCGATTGTTCCAAGTGAACCAACCCGAGCAAGGTTCCACATCAACTAACTTAGCAGAATCCACAAAGGTGCTGAAGTCAGCCTGAGAGTGTGGTTGCCACTGAATACCTCCCTGTTTGTCTTTGTCCAAAAGAGTGGCATTGAAATCCCCTACAACAATGATCTTAGAGTCTGGGGTGGAGTTAAGCACATCCTGAATTTTAGACCATGTTTCTTGTTTTTTGATGGGATTATTTGGTCCATACACATTGCTAAGAAAAAAATATTCGTCTGAATGCTTCAAGTAAACCTTGCACCAAATAAAGTTAGGAGTGTTAGAGAGAAGCTCAACACCACAGCTATTGGTCTTCCATAGAACACCTAAACCACCAGAGGCACCAACAAAATCAACAAAGCAGCCTTCCCAACCTTTCCATTTGTGAAACTAGTCATTCATACAATCCACTTTTGACATTTTTGTTTCTTGAATCATAATGTTCCACGAGAATAAAATCATCTTTTCTTCAGAGAGGACACGCCTCTCCTACTTGAAGACGGGAAAAAAGAGTGAAGTTGAAGTTGTCAGCCGGCTACGACCTCCTTAAGGGATTGAGAGTCTTTGGAGGGATGTCCTGGAGGAGCTTTTGGGCCCAAGTCAATATTAAGAATGGCTGGTATCGGAAGAATGGGGCTCTGCCTATCAGTTTCAATGGGGAATAACTCATTTTCCTCTTCCAGAACATTACAAGTCTCCCCAGGAACACCTTATTTGAAGGAAATCACATCCTCCTTCTCATTGACCCACTTTTCCAAGGAAACCACATCCGCACCAAGCCTGAAAGCAATGCCCTCATGGAATAAGGAAAGAATACAAGTATATTCTTGAACCATTGACATTATTTCTTTGACCAGAGAGATGGTGCTTGGGTCGAGATCTAAAGTTTTCAAATCAAGTGCTTTACCAAAGGAGGCTTGTTCAATAGAAGAGACCTTTATGGGGGGCCGGGGGTCAGAGACTTGCAGAATTGCAAGCTGGACAAGATTTTTTTCTAGACAGCTACACTAGAAGCTGAGGGGTATTTACACGCTTTCTGGTAATGACCCGACTATTTGCAGTGGAAGCAATAGTTAGAGACCGCCTCGTAGTCCAATTTTTGTACCCATTCCCCACAGGAGGAAGAGATAATAATAAACTCTTGAATTTTCTTAGAAGAATCGACAGAAATACAGAACCTGGCAAAGGAAGAGAGAGTGCCTTCCAGAGTAACAAGATCTATGTGAATAGCACGACCCAGGCTAGAGAAAATTTTAGTAAGGGTATTAAGAGACCAAAACTCGCTAGGGAGAGAGTATAACCGAATTCATAGATGGATGTATTCCATATCAGCTTGTTCTGGATCGAAGTGGGAAGACCACTCACGCAAGTGAATCCTAGATTATGCGAAGAGGAAGTCTTTCCTTGCCAAAGAATCATCCCTTTATGCTTCAGTCCAAAATATCACCAAGAAGAAACCTTTATCCAAAAACTGAATACGAAGACCACTTCACCATTGGATGTCGCACTAGCTACAAATACCCTCAATCGTCAGGCGACGACCCACAAATTTGGCTATTATAGCTCTTTTACCAACAAGGGAAATTTGAGAAGCATGGTCGACTGAGTCTTCCAAAGAAACATAAACAAACTCTGACTGAATAGGGTTGGTTTAGACCGAGGCACTTCCATTTCTTCCTTTGAGATCTCTAGCTGAGTCAACAGTTCTAGGTCCCAGACTTTTTTGAAGAGCTTGCGACAGGCCCTCAGAAGATTTCTTCACACCCACCGAGTCATAGATAAAAACAGATAAATGGTCGTTGGAATGTTTGAAATTTGAAAAAAATGACCGTTCTAAACCGATACCCTGTCGCCTTCTAGCCATCGCACCTCTTATGCATATATTCAAAATTCTTATGTACAACACTTTCATTTCATCTTTACTTTCAACATTTCCTTTTGATTTTGTGTTGCATAGATCTTTTTCTGAAGACCATCTCATGTTTCAATATTATGACACATCATGATATTTAGTTGGGGCATATGTGTACACCACATTTTCTATGTGTTAAAAATGTTTCTTTTATGTAGGGGTTGTTGATAAATTCTCCTCCTAAATGGGTTTCTTAGGGGGCAGGATTGGGGTATGATCACACCCAGTCACAAGGGTTATACCAAAACATTCGAGGGATGTTACTATTTCACCTTAGTTACCTTATATTTGCCTCATTTTTTGGCTTGTAGTCCTATAGGTGTTGTCATTGATGCAAAACCACATTAATGACAAAGTAGATGATGGAGTAGGGTCAGGTGATGTCGTGGATAATGTTGACATGATGGTTCAGAGGTGTTTATGATGATACAAGGAGATTCAGTGAGGATTGCTTACTCTTGCAAGCCCATTAAGGTTCCCAGGTGATGTTGTATGGTGGTAGGAGCTTCTTGGTGACTTGAGTGTAGACACCCATAATTACGCCTGAGCAATTTAAATACTTAAATTGTACTAATTATCTCCTTTCCTGCAAAGTGGCGACATTTTGTCAAAAGAGCTCATCTTCTCTCCTATCATCGTTAATTAATTACACTACGCTAATTAATTAAGTTGCCTATCCAACAAATATCCTAATTAATGACTTTCTGTTAATTAACCTCCCCTATTATCTAGAATAATTAATTATTATTAATTAATTAGCATCCCCTTTCATTTAACCAATAAATCAATATTCAATTGATTTAATCCCCTTCTATAGTCTAAATCATGTTAATATTCCTCTAAAAGCTTTTATAAGCTTGCATATCTATTAATTCAATCATCTTGATTAATTAAAAAGGCCCCCCTTTATCCACATGAGTCACTAAAAGGACAAAAAAAACCCTCCTAAAAGTTAACTCAACCCTATCTAAACCCCCCCTTATCCACAACTAAACTCAACATCCCTATTATCCCACATGCAAAGGGATGTAGTGATTCTTTTACCCATTAGGCTATATAAAGAGCCCTCCTCCTACCTTTACACTTACACCTAAATTCCTTGAGAAGACAAAAGCAAAAGCATATAGCAAATAGACTAAAAGCTTTCCTTTGTTTTTTTTTGAGAATTCACCATTTGAAGAGCTAAGCCTCTTTTCTAGCCAAAGTGCTTAGGTCATATGGGAAGAGTCAAAAGGGTCTTGTAGCCCAATTTTGATAAGCTCCCATTCGTAGGTTCTTGGAATATCAAAAACAACCAATTTGATTGCCATGGAGCTTACATAGGTCCATTTACTTATTTTTTGGTAATCTAGAGAAGTAGAGGTTTAAATACTTTAGCATGTTAATTCAAAGTTAATGCATTATGCCTAGTATTAATCATGTTTAGCTCTCATCTTTGATGGTGCTTTGATTTTGTCATTAGCTTTATTATATAACTATTTAGGTGGTACTTCTTAGTCATCTAACTTAGCTTAAGCACAAAACCATGCACACATTTGGCACGCCCGGTGGGACCTAGTCCCTTGGCATTTTAGTTTAAATTCTATTGTTTTGGCTAACTTTTGATATGCACATGTAGTAATTAATGTCTATTTTCTTGGAATTTTTACTAATATTATATGCGTAGGTTCTTGTTCATAGCCATCATTTTAATGGGTTGTTTCCATTTTAAAACTAAATTGCTAAAATTTGAAGTATTGTGAGCTTTTTTGTGTCTTTTTCCATGTTTTGGTTGTAGGAGTGGCACAGGCGCACTAACAGGAGCGCAGGCACATTTATGGTGGCACAGGCACCTCTCGAGTGGCGCAGGCACACTATCAGAGTCTGAATCTTTGTCTATTGACCTTGGCACAAGTGCACTAAACCCGACACACGTACCCTAACCAGAGCACATGCGCGTTAACCTGAGCGCAGACGTCATTTCGTACTATACCTTCACTACAACGCAAAACCTGTTAGACCAGCACATACACCCTAACCCAAGTGTACACACTTTTCTGGTGGCACAGACACATTCCTGGTGGCGCACACGCTTTTCCGATGGCACACACGCTTTTCTGGTAGTGCAAGTGCTCTGTGCGAATCTAATCCTATTTTTATCAGAGGTGGCACATGCGTCTTTCTAGTGGCACACACGCCTCTCGAGTGGCGCATGTACACTATAAGTCAGAAAAATATAGAGTAGCACATTTGCCCTAACCCACGCGCAAATGCCAAAACAGGGGCGCAGGTGTCTTTTTGTTTTCTTGAGATTAATGTGTTAGGGTGCTAACTTTATTACAGGTTTTATCTAACTAAATACTCATTTTTGCAGGGTGTTTTTACATGATTTTACTTGATTAGATAAACTTTGCATGCTTACTTATAAGAATAAGAGCGCGTAAGCTCTTCCCTCACGTCCCTTGGGGTGATCTTAGGAATCAGAAATGATTCTTAGGTCTTTTTGATGCTTTGAAATTGTTAAGAATATTTCAATTGGAATGGGTTAACTTGGTGTGTTTGAATTAAAGTATTTTTTCCATTTGATATCTTCTTGGATTTTAGAAACATCACGTATGCTCTTCTCTTATGTCCTTAGACGATCTTGACAATCAGAAATGATGTTTACTCTTTTGATGGAAAACTACTAAACTCGGCGTACAAGACCAAAACACCACACTTGTCAAAGAAAGAAGCAATCGAAATGAAGTAAAAAACTACTAATACAGTTGTCATACAAGTTGCCAAAAGGTGTTCAAGCAAACCACACCTAATTAAACAAGATAAAAACAACAACATATTCAAAACATTGTATTGCAGGTTTCAGAAAAGGGTACATCCCTATCCGCTCAACTAGAACATAACCCCTTTGGCATAACGCCTTAAGCTACAACAATGGGGGTGGTTCCAGGAACCCCAAAGTAGTCCACATAAGAGGGAACCTTGTGGATGAAATGGGAAGTGCTCTGCACTACCTACTTGACTAGTGATTCCTTTGTGAGATAACGTTACCAGTTATCTGTATGGCGACCCCAGTGATAGTACACATAGATGCACTCGTTGCCTATTGTGCTTGAAGGGGTTAAAGTAAAGCCAAGATACTCCCAAACTAGTCAGTGTGACTTTTTGGGTAAATTGAGCTCACTTAAGACAACCTTGTAACACATAGGGCAAGAGAACCACCTAGGAAGATATAATTTGACAAGGAGTCCACTTTGACCACTTCAAAATAGTGTTGAGTTGTGAGCCATCTTTTTCATCACGAAACATGTGACGCGTTACTTTCGCTTAGTTTTTCACTTGCCTTAGGGTGAGGCGAAACTCTACCAAATTGAAGTTAGCATTTTTCATCCCCATTTTTAATCTACTTCCTTCACGTTCTTTTGACACTTTGTTGATCAAAAGAAAGGTGATTACCTTTGCATTACCAATCGATTGTTTCTGCCACTTTTTTGTTTGTTTACGCCCATCCATGTTTGCGGCTGGGTAAGTTAAACATCTAAAGTGTGCGGAGGCGTATTCATATCATTGGTGGCCTTTGTGATCTTGATACCCATGTCAGGATTGTCATTGTAGTCAGGCATGGTTCATCATCTTAAACTTCCTTAAAAGGTTACCTTGTGTGTATCGTATCACTACAATTTTGGTATTTACGTCTTATTTCTTGTAAACTTGACCTAAATATCTATATTGTAAGGTTACGCTACACACATTTTAACAATTCCCAGTTATACTCTAAGATTTTAGTTCAACTCTATTATTACCTTGATTTCGAAGAGTGCTACGTGTTGCCACTTGTGCGTGTTATATTAATATCATCTTGATATCAATACCTTACTTTCTCACAAAGTTTGGTTAACATATCTTTGTGACATTGTTGTGTCACTCACAAACTGTAACTAGCACTTTTTGGGATATAGGTCTTAATCGAATTTGAGCTCACTTCTAGTATACCTTGTTAGGAGGTCACATTAACTTCTTGTATTTACTTACATCTTGTTCATTCTTTTGAACTTGGCATAAGTAAGAACATCTTGTTAATTATCTTGTGATACCAAATTGCTTTGTTGCAACACAGTCAAGGAAGTACTTCATTCATTTGAAAGGCTTGGATACCAAACATTTGTGTTACTTTTGATTTATCACTCTATCACATTGGTATTCTCACATTGTTATTCATTCATATTCTTAGCATTCATCTTACATTTCACTTAAGTGTGAATACAAATATTTTTTCACATTTATAACTTACCCTAGTGAAACTACTATAAATCATGGCTCCCAAAACATGATTAGGTCTCAAGAAACAAACATACGAGGAACAATAAGTGCAAGCTTGGGAAGCCTCAAACAGACAAGGGTCAAACCCTTTCATTGGACATGATCTAGGGCCTTTGTTTTCCATGGAAAAAGAGATAGAAGATATGGTCGATCATAATGGTGATGAATTGGAATCCCCACACATAGAGTTTGAATTTGACCCTACTTTATTAGACAAGTTTCTTTTTAGAAATAAAGATAGGGTGCTAGCATGGGTTATAAAATTAGGGGCCAAAATGCCCACTGAAAATGAGACAATCCCACCTGCGAACAACGCTAATGAAGAAGAGCAACCTCTTATCAACATGGAGGATATTTTGACGCATGGACATGCTTCTACCTCCAATGTAGGAAATGATAAAGTAGTGGGACATAGAATACCCTTTATCAAAGTGCCATGTAAAAATAGGTCAGGACATGAGAATGTTGAAGAACCTCCACAATACGAGGAAGAGTAGGAACCTTTAGAAGAAGAAACCACCATTCAACAACAAATTAATACCCTAAGCCGATAATTAGCTTTGTTAACCTCTCATGTACCAAAGGAAGCAAGAAAAAATGTTCAAAAGTCAAGGCCTAAGGTCAAGATTAGTGAACTCCATAGAGAAAATCAAGGAGAAGATGATACAGAGTATCATCGAGTATATATCCCCGCTTCTCCCACTAAAGAACAATTGCTCACATGAGAGGTACAGCCTATGAAAGCAACACTCGCAAGCCTTCAAGAGAGCAATATGGGGAGAATTAGAAAGTATCAATATGAAGAAATATGTCCCTATCCTTTTGACAAGACTATGACCCTTCAACCTTTTCCTAAGAAATTCGACATTCCAAAATTTGACAAATATAAAGGGAAGGGAGATCCACGGGATCATGTCAAATATTTCTACATGGCATGTCAAGAGGTGTCCTATAGTGATAATTATCTCATACGACTATTTCCCAAGAGTCTGGGAGGTCAAGCCTTGGAGTGGTTTACACGTTTACCTCGAGGATCAATTTTCACTTGGCCAGAATTGGCAGAGAGGTCTGTGTGTCACTTCTCATAAAATATAAAGAGTGATGTCACCATGGCAGATTTATGTGGCACCAAACAATGCCCTAATGATAATTTCACTAGCTTCCTACAATGGTGGAGAGGGATAGCTACCCGCTTCCCTTGTGCTTTCCCTGAAAAAACAGTTGGTAAGTATTTTTGTGCCCAACCTAAATCCGGACATAACCTTCCACCTCCAAATGCATTGTGTTCGCACTTTTGAGGAGGTCATTGAAAAAGGGGTTCAAATATAGAAAGCTCTCATTACCAAATGAACTCTCAAGTCCCAATCTAGAGATAATCAAAATGTTAAACCCACAAAGAAGCCGAAGGTATTTAACAAAAACAAAAACGTGGTAGGAGACGGGATCACCGATTCCAAACGTGTACAAGTGGTTCGAACTGGTCAACCTTTTAAACTGACCAAAGGACCCATTCAACCACCACCTAAGCGGAGAATGTTCACTCCCCTCAATGAACCTTTGTCGGTTATATTAAAACAATTGGATGTGGCTCACATGGTGACATATCCTACGACACAACCATTTGATGACAATGCTCCAAAACCATCATGGTACAAGGAGCATGAATATTGTGAAATGCATCGTGTCAAGGGACATAAGATAGATAAATGTCAGCGAATTCGTCACTATATCCAAGACCTCATTGACAATGGGGAGATAGAGGTGGACAACCCATAGAAAACTCGGACACCCAACGAAAAGATGGGGATATATAAAGAGACATTCCCTAAACATTATAAATCAAAAAATTCAAAGCCGGATTGGGGAGAGTCATCCCAAGATTATAAAGCAGTGAATTACTTATACACCAAGAAAGAAAACAATCATTATGATTCGCTTATTAGATGTATTCGCTCTCCTATCGACCATGTCAACACCATCCGAATCAAGGGAAAGGATTGCGTCACGGTAACAAGACATGCCTGCCTCGTGATTCTGGAACCTTCTCCATCAACCCCACAAAATGGTAAATACAACCTCTTAGAGCAACTTGAGAAGACTTCTCCTAAGATTTCAATCCTATATCTTCTTAAGATATCAAATCTACACAAAGACATTCTATACCAAACTCTTCAGGGGTCAGGAGTGCCATTAGAGGTAGATCCTACACATCTTCAAGCCGCAGTAGCAAACATCGTACCAAATGAACACATTGCCTTCAATCATAGGGAGATCCCTATTGAAAATCCAATGCATAATCTTCCTTTGTATATTGAGGTAGTATTTACCTGCAGGAAGATCAAACGAGTGCTTGTGGACAATGGATCAGGGTTAAACATATGCACGCTAAAGTTGGTTGAGCAGCTAGGGCATACTGAGGCAGATCTTGAGTCAAATATCATCACTATCACGTCTTGCACCAATGCGGAAAGGGAGTCAGCGGGCACAACCATGTTGCCCATGGAGGTGGGTCCCACTTGCCATCAAACAAAGTTTCATGTCCTGAACTTGGAAATTATGTATGATATACTTCTAGGCCAACCATGGATTCATGCCATGCAGGTCATGTCATCGACATTCCATCAGTGCATTAAATTGAAGCATGAGGGACACACCATTACAATACAAGGAGATCCAGAGCCCTTTACTCACTGCAGAGCTCTTAATAGTTTTACACGTAAGGGCACATATGCATGTCCCTCTACCGATATAGCTATCCCTCTCCAATCTGAAGCCATGGAATCTCAGATAGATTCAGATTCTCTGAGTTCTTGCGCCCATGGTGCCTCTACATCAACCTCTCCTTTTGATTCATGGGAGATGAAGGTTCTAGATTACGGCTGTGGAGAATATAATGTGCAACAAGCCCTCCTGGTTTCAGACCTCTCATTGTCACCCAAGACTAGAGGTCAACCCAACTATTGCTTTAGAAGACCTAGAAATGAATGCACTGTTGGGTCATTCTTACCTGGAGGCTTGCTAGCTGAAGAAAAATTGTTGGACCCACCTACAACTTGGGTCCTAGAGGATACCCAGCGAACTTGTTATCAAACCCCTGAATACAAGAAATCTAGTAAAATGATGTACTCTATGGGCTACAAGGGCCTAGGATGCGGAAAAAATGAGCAAGGACAACGAGAACCAGTACCTCTCCCGCATTTTAAAATAGAAAGATACGGCATTGGAATTCATCCTTATGGGGCACACCCCAATGATCAAGATGCTACTTTCTCTGAACGTGAGGATAGCTCTGACTATCTAGACAGTGATACGGATTCCCATTGTAGCCAATATGAGGATCTTACCTCCACGAACCTATTCATGAATATCATTGTCCTAACCATAACCCCTATGGAACTAACCCTTGACCTTGTTTACCCTTCCCTTGTTGAATGTGACCGACAACGTCATGTGTCACTAGATCTATTTGAGAATGATGAAGTTATTACAGAGTTCATGGGCATTCAGGATACAATTCCCATTGGAGACCACAAAAATGGATTCTATATTGACTTGGATACTTACGCCTACTTCGGCGAGGAGGTTGAGCTTCGTGGTTAGCAAAATTTAAGAAAAAGCGAGGGAAAAATTTCCAACATAAAGCCTTGGCAAAAATCAAAGTCCAAGTCACACAGTGAAAACCTCTTTGAGGCATTAGCCGACAAACAGGTGTAAAAATTAAAGGACAATAAAAGTGACCATGCCAAGGATGAAAATCTCATGGAGACATCCTTGGACGAAGATCTCAACCTTCCTCCCGATCCTACGTGTATGGAGGACTTGTCAAAATTTCTAGTAGAGGAAACTATCGATGTCAACATTGGTATAGAAGAGGACCCAAAAATAGTCAAATTGGGAGCATCACTCTCAGTATGGGAACAAAAAACATTCACTATGTTACTATGGGATTTTATAGATGTATTCGCATGGTCCTATAAGGACATGCTAGGCTTATCAGTTGATCTTTGAAAACAAATTTTTGGGCAACTTGTTTTGGTGAAGACAAAAGTGGTTGTTGTTTGAGCAGGTGATTGTTTCAAGACTTATAACTTTCCTATAAGTGTTATAAAGATTCTTCCATTTCCATTGAGTGGTCATATTACATATTTTGGATGTTTTGAAGTGATATAGTGGCATAAAGATGTTGATAGGGTCCTGAAGGGCGAATAAAACAACTATTTTGAAAAGAACAAAGGATAGTGGTCCCATTAAATGAAATATTCTGATTGGTTGATGTAAATTGTGACCATTTATGATGTTTAAATGTTAATTTAAACATGTGTGGGGATTTATGGGTCATGAGAAAGTATGGTTTTTATGTTAGGTTATTTTTCTCTTTGTACCCATGGGGATTTAAGTCTTTTTGGAGCATGTAATGATGATTTTGGATAGGCTGACCTACCTGGGTTGCTTGTGACTATTATGTTATAATTTTGGGATGTTTTTATGATGCATGGGTCGAGAAAAAGCAGGGGAATTTTTTTTTTTTGAATTTAAAATGTGAAGGAGCTTATAAAAGCATTGTTTTGGGTGTTTTTGTGAGCTAGTTGTGTATGTGCAAGAAGTGTGACCTAGGTGTGACATGTTGAGTATTGATGTAAAAGAATGTGTGCATGTGTTTGAAGATTAAAAATTGAAGGAAGTGATTGTATGTGAAGAGTTGAAGACTTGAGGGTTTGTATGAGGGTTTGAAGAAATGTGAGTTGAATCAATGGTCTCTATTAGTTGTGGCAACAATATTCCAAACATCAAAACATCATAAGGTGGTTGAGTGGGTGCTTGATCATATTGGGGGGTTGTATCCTCCTTACGGAGTTGGTGCTTTGCAAAATTAGGGATTAATGCTCCTTGTAGGGTTGTAACTTTACTAAACTAGGGGTTGGTGCTCCTTGTAGGGTTGTAACTTTACTAAACTAGGGGTTGGTGCTCCTTGTGGGGTTGGTGCCTAGCTAAATTTGAAACATATCAATATAAGAATTGTGTTTCAGTGGATTTTCTTCCCCTTGAGGGTTTCCCACTTATATCTTGTATCTTGTGTTGATAATCTTGCTTATGGTTTCTATATGATGGAAAAGTAACAAGCGAGCTTGGGAATCTACAAGTAACTCTTCCTCACACCTGACCTCCCGAGGTCATGCCGACATAGCCGATGGGGATAGGATATGCATGGGATGTAGAAAAACTAGTTAGGCAATACGATGTCTTTGACGTGCACTAGTGGAAATTTTAAATCTAAGGCAAAGAAGGCCCTCCTAACCTGACCTAGTGTGATAGATCGATCCGCAAGGATGACTACTCGAAGGCTCCAATAAATATCAAGCTCTGGTGTGATTCGGTCTATAGGTTGTGGTATACGTGGAAAATGGCCTGGGATAGTTTCGTGTATGTCCCCAGATAAGGTCATAGGACAGATGATAAATATATTTGATTCTATGGGCGATTCTCTGGCCTAGTCCTAGAACTCATTAGCGTTGTTAGCTGCTATGTCCAATAATGATAATTGTTCGATGATGATAGGTGGAAGTGCAGTAGATCTGAATACTAGTGTACGTAGGCCAGCATCTATGTTTGATTCACCTATGGGCTTTGTTAGGTTGCGGGATTTGTCAGATCGCAACCGTAGACTCTTGGTTGTTGCGGTCCTACTATGGTCATGTACGAATTTCAGTCCCTGATCCCTAGTATCCAATAATCATATGCTTTCTCAGCTTCTATATTCAAAAGTTAATACGCTGTGCAATCTTCTCAGAGTACCTCAAAGGTGTTCTTGTAACCTAAATTCTTAGGCTAGTATCTATGTCTGTGACAATGTCTCCTGCGTCTTGCTATGGGACTAAAGGATCACAACCAAAATTTTGCTCTCTTTCAAGCCCTTCTACAATCATGCGGGTATGAACCTAGGGTAATCTGTAGTTTGGTTGATTTGACCAAAATGTGTGTTCTTGGTCATCTTCTATGTTTAATCTAATCAACTGAGATCTTATCTGTTGTAAGTCTGTTGTTGTTTAAAAGACTTGGATTCTAAGATTCTGGTCTACATCAACTATTGCTATGACAAGATTGGGTTGTGACACGATTGGCTCAAATACGTATTCTGTAGGCTCCCTAGGTCCCGTGATTATTATACAAAAGCAATAATGCAAATCTAACTACAACAAAGTGAATTTTAACTATGTGAAATATATCTAGAACATATATGAACTCTCTATTTTTGTATTTTCTGATGAACTATTGGAATGGATTTAGAAGAGAAACTAATTTAATACATCTAGAAATTGACAGCTAAGATAACAATTTAAAACAAACAAGATAACCGAGTATAGCTATTTGTCTGTGCAGTTGTAAATCTATTCTAAATAATGAAATGATTGATCTAATCTATTTGCAAGACTCTCGATCCTACCTCAGAAGTGAGGAATGAATCATAGTCTCTCAGAAACTATCAATCCCCACAACTTCCCTAGCAATATTGAAAGTAAAATTGACTGAAATGAAGTGATTAGCTACTCTATTTGATATGCTTCTAATTTAGAACTTTGAAAGCTAGAACCTGGATTCTGCAGAATAGTGGCGAATCCGATGGTGTGTGTGTGATTTTGTCCCCTCAATGTGATCTCCTCATTCTTTCGTGCTCACGTGGATCCAGAAAAGCGTGTAATGCTTGCATCAACAGAAGTAGATGTTGGAACAAGGGACAACTTTAGAATACAGACTGAATACAATGCGAGTAGGAGAGGGATAGTGCAAGAGTACAGAGCTTGGCTTATGCAATTCCTAGCGGGATCTATTGCGAGTCATGCAACATAAAACGTCCAGAACCTGAAACTATCCTATTTGAGGAGAAAAACCTGCAACTTTAATGGCTTCCTATTGATAAACAGACTATCCTATTCCAATGGATTGGATGAAATAACAGCAGCACTTGCACAAGATGGATATGTGGCTTCTTAACAGCAAAACAATGCTAACAAGGCATGCAATGAATGAAACTATGAATTCTAAGCAAAATGAAAACTAAATCTATTGTAAAGAGAAATTCAGAGGCAAATTTGAGGGGCCATTTGCTTGAGCACAAGCCATCTATTTATAGCATTTGGATTTACCCAAAGTAAAAACCAATTTGAACTCTTAAACTATAAACAATGGCAAAACACTATTCCAGGGAACCAGAATCATAAATGCAAGCTTAAGGCGGTGAAAGAAAGCTGGTGAAACATTGAATTTACGTGAGTCGCGTTAAAAGAAGCTTTCTGGAAAACACGTGCAGGACCGCCGCTCTGAGCAGGGCAGCGGTTACAGGACGCGGCCGCCCAGGCAGGGTGGCGGTTTCGTAACTAAAGAGCAAAAGGTCAAGAAAAGAGGAAAAAAGAGAAAAACAAAGGACGCAGGGGCTAAGCGGGGCATGCGGGATGTTAACGCATGTTTAGAGAGCTTTTCCGGATCCCGAACACCTTGCGAGGAGACCTGTATCATCATTGGGGCACCTGTTACGTTGTTTCGGCAGTACAGTACCTTACAATTTTGGGTACGTACATATTTCCCCCTCGGAGAAGCGTTTTAGCCATGAAGAGGCGTAAAACAGTGGGTCCGAGTATGGCGGTCCCGAAATGGGAAGTTAGAAGTTATACCTGATACGTCCGTGTGTTGAAATGACGCCATCCAAAATTCCCGCTACCTGCAAAACGAAAAGAGAACTCAAGTGCAGATAGACATAATAGTTTGGAAAATAAATGCTAAAATAATAGGAAATGAGAACGTACCATTTGTGCGAGGATAAGAACTTACCTCCGTCGGCACTCCAAACCTGTGAAAAAGGGCATTTAAAACAAATCAGGGTGCTACATATATGAAAGTGGGCCCATTTTCCTATTCATTTGCGCGAGTTGATTTGATTGATTTTGAGCTTCTGGAACCCACAGTGATGGTTTCTTGCGTGAGTAGAGTCAAAACGTCCGTGACGAGTTAGTGATCATGCCTCCGCGAGCAGAACATCGACCCGCGAGATCACAAGTTGGTTTTCTTCAATTTATCGCTTTTCCCCCCTCAATTTTGAAATGTTAAAATCTTTGTCGTGGGGGGGTAATTTTTGAAAATGTTAGGTTTAAAAGGTCTATCTAGGGGGGGGCGCCTACTGGGTAGGCTTTGTTTTTAGTTAAAATGGTCTGTTTTTTAGTGTTTTTTGGGATTTTTAAGCTTTAAAACCCGTGTGGGTTTTCAGGCCCATGACCGCCGCCCTGCCCAGGGTGGCGGTTACATGACCGCCGCCCCATTCAGGGTGGCGGACACTACCGCCACCTTATTACAAGACCGCCACCCTTAAGGCGGTGGTTACAAAACCACCGCCCTGCTCAGGGCGGCGGTTTCTTGCACAGAATGTCGAAAGAGAACATCTATTTGAATTGTTTTTGCATTTTTAGCATTTCTACATGTTTTCATGATTTTTCTAGTATTACTTCGGATGCTAACTTGCTCTGTTTTGTGTGTTTTTGGGTGTATGCAGGCGAGAGAGGAGTATATCCGGTGGAGCCGAGAGAGGAGAGTGTGACTGGCTCCCAGCAAGTGTTAGATGCCCTCTCACAGGATGAGGAGGATACTCTTCAGCGGGCTGGTATACTGCGTATATCGCGCGTGCCCCATGTTACACCATCCAGTCACATACTCTGTGACTTGTTTTCCTATTGGGATGCTGATCGGAACACCTTCCGATTACCAAGGGTCCGCAGTGAGTGGACCATCACTTTGGAGGATGTTTACATATCATGGGGGTCCCGATTATTAGGAGACGTCTCACCCTTGAGACAGCAGGTTCGCGGGCCCAGATAGCACAGTGGGCCACTTATATGGGAGATGCAGTCATCTCCACGGGTTCGAAGAAGGGGGTCAGAGTTCGATCTATTCCCAGTTTTCCCATCCCCTTACTTCGCCAGGCTATTATGGGGATCCTTGCCTCGAGACTGATCGGGGACAAGGGAGGAGACACATTGTTATATTGTTGGTCCCCCATTATTGCACAGATAGAGGGACATGGCTGGATATATGCCTGGGGAGCAGACATACTTGGGACCACCTACCATGATTTATACAGGGTAGTCCGTTTACAGGGGTAGTCCTTGAGCCACCCGACCCTGGTCATGAGTTGGGTCTATGAGCACTTCATCCCCTATGGCAGAGGTGTAGAGGTGACAGATCCCGGAGCTGTGAGGGCAGCTAGATGGACAGATATGTCGGTGCTCAGAGCACCTCATCAGCCAGTTGCTTTTTTGACCACTGCTGACATGGAGGCCACACCGTATCAGACTATGGCAAGGTATATGGGGCGAGGAGACTCTTACTTTGATCTCCTGCTCCACCACAGGGTAGCTTATTGATAGAGTGGGGCGAGTGGAGGTACACCCCTTTGGCCGAGTTCCTCAGCAATTTGGCCTACCCTACATTGGTATGCTTCCCCCGGTAGCACCAGTTTATAGATCAGTCCGAGAAGCCAGGGGAGGCCCTAGAGGTCCGGGGTTGGACAGTTGTGACACCTGGCGTTCCTATTGCAGCCAGGCAGGGTAGTACGTGCCAGAGGGAGAGCCGGTGCTCCTCAGGCACCCTTACTTCAGATTGTTGCAGGTCCTGCCCATAGCAGCGATGACCCCATTGACATAGACTCTGAGTCTGAGGAGTTCACAGGGGGAGAGACAGAGGAGGAGACTGAGGAGGACAGTGATCCTGAGTGGCATGATACTCAGGATATCATGCAGGCAAAGAGGGCCGAGCAGAGTGCAGAGAGGGTGACTCTAGTTTCAGAGGAGCCACTCTCCCAGGGTCATGGTGGGGAGGATGAGTCCGTTGCAGGACGCTACGTTGCTCTAGCCACGGGGGGAGCACCTCAGTCAGCGGTGGCATCTGTGGCAGGCGCCGACCCTAGAGATCCATCCTGGAGGCCTGGTGATCCGAGTAAGTTACCATCCTTCCTTTTAATGTTTGTTTTTAATTAGGATTGCTTTAGTTACTATTTCTCCTCTTGTTTACTCTTTTTGTTTTATCTCTTGTTTATTTCTAATTTGTCTTTGTTTCCTTTGTTTTGCAGAGACCACTGATGAGTGGCGAGACTTGATTCGCAGGGTATGCACCGATACCCTGATGATCCCCATGGAGAGGACCCGTGCAGAGCTGTCTGTAGATGCTGGGGAGCCCTCAACAGCTGGTAGACACACTGACATCTTTGCCCCAGTCTGGCATGTGGCCAGGATGGTATCGACTCTCCGCACGGAGCTAGCGGGGTATAGGACAGCCGAGCGCCTGATGAGGAGTCATTCTCGTGGCGAGACTGCGGCTTGCCCCTCAGGATCCTGAGCCCTCCGTGCACTCAGAGCGCTGGCATAGCCGGAGTCCTAGGCGTGGGCATGCACCTTCAGAGGGGTCTCGTAGGGATTGAGAAGCCACTTGGCTCTCGTAGATTTTATATGATATATTCTTTTGTATATCCCGGGCTCTTTGAGCGTTTTGACCATGCTTAGTGCATGATGGCATTGTACAGAAACTGTGACCATTCATATATATATATATATATATATATATATTCTTTTTGGATCAGACTTTTGGCATTTATGGCTTTGTTTCCTTTTCCATTTTCCTCATGTAGATTATGATGTATGCTTATATGATTTTAGAATGGATGCAATGGAGAACAAATGATGCAAGTGTTTACTTCCTTTTTGTATTTCATGATGCTGATACATGATAATGTAGATACAATGTGATTTTGAATCTTAGTTTCTTTAAGCAATTTTTGATACTTCATATTTGTTTTGGCAGAGTGGTGAAGGTAAACCGGTATGATGAGCAGATAAACCTGCCCCTACTCCCAACTCCACGCAACTAGTAAGATGCGAGGGCTCGTCACCGAGAGCTAGAAAGGGCACAAGTTGTGAAATATGCTGAAATGATAGTGATGAAAGATAGACAAAGCTTTGGTGGAACCAAATTGGGAAGCTACAAGCTTACTCTACCCGAGTGACTTTCATAGTTTAGGGTGCAACTTGCCTTGCGGTTTATCTAGACTTAGATCCGTAGATGGCCACATAGTAGACAAAATCTGGGTTTTTAGGATTTTAACTCTCTTGGAATTTTGAACATCTGATTCATTTGTTTTTGACTCAAGGCTTCAAGATTTGAATTGTTTGCTTATGACCTTTAACATTTGTTTGTCAAGAGGACCCCCTACACTTTGCCCCATGCTACTAGTAAGAAGCGTGGGTTTATCACCATGGGCAAGGTATAGGTGAGTAAGGGCATTTCCATCCTTTCCCAACCCTACGTCACTAGTAAGAGACGCAAGCTCATCACCGAAGGTTGGTGAGGCAAGAAAATGTGTAAATTTAAAAAATTTTCTGTTTGATTTACATGTTTGACTTGTTTATCTGAGCAAAATGTCAGCATGCTCTTATTTCCAAAGAGATATACATATGGGATAGATGTGACACGATGAAGCTTCTAGAACAGACCATAGACAAGACACCCATCCTAAGAAGAAACCAAAAGTGAGAATAAACCCGCAGATCTTGGTATGGTTATCGTTTAAGACTTTGTCATATCTAGTTTTATTTGATGACATGATTCCAAAATAACTTGACGATATCATGGAGATGGAGAAGTATGATTAGAGTGTTTATGCCAATACCATCAGAAGTTTGTAATGAGTTACTTTAAGAATAAATTCCTTGATCACAAGATTCGTACGAAACATGCGGACAAAATGAACCTAACTATATGAAGATGCAATGTAAATGTAGCTATATATTATGCCGGTTGCTTACGCGTAGAATCGTTTAAGGTGTAGGGAATTGACTGTTTCACCAAATTCCTCACCTTCTAGCGTACATAAGAGATATGCACCATTTCCCTAGTCCTTCATGACTTGGTATGGGCCCAACCATTTGGGCCGGAACTTTCTTCCCTCGCCAGTCTTTTTGTCGATCCGACTGTCTAGCCTTAGAACTAGATCACCTTCATATATGTCGCGTTCATAGACCTTCTTATTATACTGCCGGCACATCCGGTCAGCATAGGCTCTGTGCCGCTGTTCAGCATCTAACCTAGCTTCATCTAGGCTTTCTAGTTGGGAGAGACGTGCTTCTCTGTAAGCGTCTTCATCCAGAATCCCTTGTAATGAAATACGGAGACTGGGTATTTCAACCTCAAGTGGGAGAACTGCCTCTGCCCCGAATACTAGTGAGAAAGGAGTTGCTCCTGTTGGTGTTCTTATTGAGGTTTGGTGGGCCCATAAGGCCGGATATAACTTCAAATGCCAATCTCGTTTGTTTTCTTTCACAGTTTTAAGGAGAATGGCTTTCAGTGTTTTGTTTGTCGCTTCAGCCTGTCCGTTGGCTTGAGGGTAATACAAGGAAGCCGTATGATGGCTTATTTTAAATTTATTACATAGTTCGCGAACTTCGTCATTCTTAAAAGAAGTTCCATTATCTGAGATAATGACTTGCGGGATACCGTATCTGCAAATGATTTGGTTCAAAATGAACTTGGCAATTACAGAACCCGGTACAGTAGTAAGAGGCATAGCCTCTACCCACTTGGTGAAATATTCGGTGGCCGTGATTATAAAATTATGGCCATCTATAGATGAGGGAGAGAATTTCCCTATCAAATCAAGACCCCATGTAGAAAAGGGCCATGGAGTAACAATTGGTTGTAGAGCTTGTGCTAGCATGTGAATCTCATGGGAGAATTCTTGACACTTATGACACCTTGCGTACAAACTCTACTGCGTCGTGTTCTAGAGTGGGCCAGAAATAGCCCATTCGATGTATTTTGTGAGCGGTGGCATGGCCACCGAAGTGGCCTCCACACATTCCACTGTGAGATTCATGGAGAATCTTCTTGGATTCTTCTGTGTCGACACATCTTAGGAGCATTCCATCGAATGCTTTTCGATAGAGCACTTGCTCTATAATGACGTATTTGGCTGCAATAATGCGTAACTGCCTTCTTTGTTGTGGTGTAGCCCCTTCTGGATACGTATGGTCCATGATATAATTAATAATGTCGGTATACCAGGGACACTCAGAGATAGGAGGTCTGGTTTCAATGTAGTATACAGCATTCATCGGGAAAGTCTAGATTTACTAGATCGCCTCCGTCTAATGGGTTATCAGCTAACCAATCCGTGATGATTTGTCCCTTAACGGATTTCTGATTTACAAATGTTAATTCGAATTCCCCCATTAAGGTTATAAAACGTCCAGCCTTCTTAGATAAGGACCCTTGTGTGAGGAAAGTTCGTAAATGGTCCGTTTTTACCATGACCCTTGTTTCTTGATTCAGCATATAGTGTCTTAAGCGTTTAGTAGCAAAGACTATGGCAAGGCATTCTCGTTCTTCCTGTGTATAACGTGTTTCGTAGTCAAGTAATGTTCGACTAATGAAATAAATCGTGCGCTCTCTCTTGTCATCGTCCTCTTGGGCCAACATACAGGCCAGCGAGACATCGGTAGCTCGTGAATATAAAATTAACGGGTAGTCTAGCTTAGGTGGCATTAGCGTAGGTGGTGATAACAGGAAACGCTTAACTGCATCAAAAGCTTCATTGCAGTCTTCGGTCCAATCAATACTATAATCTTTCTTGAGTAGATTGTTGATTGGATGGATGGTGAAGCTTAAGTCCGGGATGAATCTCCGGATTGCACCAAGTTTTCTGAGAAATGACCTGATTCCAGATTCATTCGAAGGTGGGACCATTTCGAGGACAACCTGAATTTTGGTTGGATCAACATCCATCCCTCGTGACGATATGATGTAACCTAGGAGCTTTCCTCCTGTTACACCAAAGACGCATTTCTCTGGATTTAGCGTGACTCCGTATTCTATTAGACGTGAAAGAATGATGCGGAGCACCTCCGGGTGGTCACAACGCTTCTTGGCCTTAGCCAACAAGTCATCTACGTAGGATTCCACAATTTTATGAATTAGATCATGAAATATATATGTCATAGCTCGCTGGTATGTGGCGCCAGCGTTCTTGAGACCGAATGGCATAACATCATAGCAATAGGTTCCCCAAGGAGTTATAAACGTGGTTTTAGCTTGGTCTTGTTCAGATATTCTGATTTGATTGTATCTCGAGAATCCATCCATGAGAGACAAGAGTTCAAATCCAGCTGTTGCATCAACAATGACATCTATGGATGGTAATGGGAAGTCGTCCTTAGGACACGCTTTGTTAATGTCTCGGAAATCTATGCAGATGCGTATCTTCCCATTCTTTTTGAGAACGGGAACGATATTAGATACCCATTGAGAGTAATCGACTGGTTTGATGAATCCTACTTGGAGGAGTTTTATTACTTCCTCTTTCACCATGAGAGCTACCTTAGGTTTCATGGGTCTTGATTTTTGTTTAATCAGTTTTGCATCTGATTTAGTGACGAGGTTGTGTACCGCAATGTGCGGTGCAATGCCTGTCATTTCTTTATAATTAAATGCAAAAGCCTTCTGATGTTCCTTGAGGATCTGAGTGTGTATTTCTACTTCTTCTGGGGTTAACGAGGATCCTAGTTTCAAGATCTTTGGTTCATCCTCCGTTCCAATGTTAACATCAATTGTTTCTTCGATTAAAGAGGCATTACCTTCTTCAAACTCAGGTGGGGCTGGAGGTAAATCCAAATCGTCCCCATTTTCTACTGTGTATACGCTAGGTTCCATTTGCGAGGGAAGCTCCATCATGGGATTTCCAAAGTAGGAAGACGAATGTGGGATTAAGGACAAATCTATCATATGATAGGAGAGATGTAATGCCGCATAGGTGTTTAAGTAATTCAGAGTGGCCATATCACTATCAATGTGGTCTAGGATAGTAGATTTGTTTTCATTTTCGTTTAAAAGAGAATTTGTCATTTTTTTTATCAATGGTTCATCACGAAGGGATACCATGAAACGGGTATCCTCTAACTTACTGTTTGGAGTAAAGCGTGATGTCGAGGTTGCTATAGAATCGGCGAGAAGATTGTGTTCTCGCGGGATTGCTTCAATTGATATGAAGTCAAACTCCTTGCTTAAATCTAATACAGCTGTTTTGTAAAGTTGTAAGTGCTCGGCTTTGGTTTCATATATCTCAGAGACTTGGTTTGCTACCAATTGTGAGTCTCCTAACACCCTGATGTTATTAACACCGATCCTCTTGGCTAAAATGAGGCCAAGGAGGAGGGCTTCATACTCAGCGCTGTTGTTTGTACATTCGAAATTTAGTTTGAAGGCGAATGGTAGGACTTTTCCTTCAGGGGAAGTAAAGATTACACCTGCCCCCGCTCCGTAACGGCATCTAGCTCCATCAAAATGGAGTGTCCAATATTTAGCTGGGAATATGGACGCTGGGATATTTGTTGTGTTTGCGCATTCTACTTCCACCATACAGAGATCCTCTGCTGGAAGAGAACCAACACCTAGGGAATATCCCATGCCTACAGAATCAAATGGTAAGAACATTAGTAGATCCTGTTCTAGCAATTCAATGATTTTTGCAGTAGTTCCTAATGATACCGTTTCTACAATGTTAGCCTCATCTTTTGAGGCTGGGATTGTCTTGACTAGACTCATAGTCTCAAGATCCGTTGTAGGTACCAACTTTTCCTCTGGTTTTGCGTCAGTGGGTTTATTAAGTTGGTTTGTTGGAAGTTCAAATTCCGAGTGCACGCCTGGTCTTTTCTTTAAGTCAGCTAGGTGTATATCGAATGGCTTTGGATCACCTTTGGCTACAAACACCTTTCCTAGATGCAAGAATCTTACTTCTTGGAATAACGTAGAAGGGATTGCCTTCATACGGTGTATCCATGGTCGGCCGAGGATCATATTATAGTTAGTTTCCCGATCTATAATATAAAACTCAGTCAGGATTGTTTTGGGTCCTAAGGTGACTGGTAGTATTATAGTCCCAATTGAAGTGGCCTTAAGGCTATCATAGCCTCTCAATGTATTTCGAGTCGTGGAACAATTTGTTTCCCCATATCCTAGTTTTTGAAGGAAAGAGAAGGGGACTATGTTAACTGCTGCCCCATCGTCAACCATTGCTCATTTCACGTAGTTATTATAAACCCATACTTGTAAGTGTAAGGCTGGATCACCTTGGTGTGCAATCTCAGCATCTGTAGGCATTTTATTTATTTCGAATATGAATTCGACATCCTTATCCGGCTGCCCCGGAGGGTGGATATCAAAGTCTACATGGTTCACTTGTGTTTCGGGAGGTGGAGTGATGTTAATTAGATGACCTAAACCTAATGCCTCTAGAAGAGCAGCCCTGTGGGCAGGAGAATTCTTCAGTAAGTCCAAAAATGAAATGTG
This sequence comes from Taxus chinensis, assembly GCA_019776745.2. Lineage (NCBI taxonomy): Eukaryota > Viridiplantae > Streptophyta > Pinopsida > Cupressales > Taxaceae > Taxus > Taxus chinensis. The sequence continues at coordinate 632,303,757 of CM034148.1, forward strand.
CGAGAAGGTTTTTGTTAGGTCGCTAATTAAATCATAGGCACCTACGGGTTTTTCTACTATTTGTTGGATCTTATCTGTTCCTGGCAGGTGACTTGGGCTTGGCTGAGAGAAATACTCTCGTGTTCTTGTTATAGCTTCGATGGGTAGTTCGGCATCTAATTCTACTAAACCGACTATCTTGGGTCTCGGCTGACTTCCTAATTGTGGCGCAACTGATGGATTTAGTGAAGTCGAGGCTTCATGATCATTGTTTCCCGTCATTATGCTTTTGTTTGTCCCATTTAGACTTAGCCTATTGTTATTGTGATTTGGGAGTGGATCATTAAAGATCTTGAGGGGAGCATTCTGAGGGGAAACTGCCCCTGCAAGCGTGTTTGGTGGTGGTGACACAGGATCTGCCAAGAACATATCTGTGAAGAATTGTCTTTGTTCCTCTGGCAAACGTTGCATGAATTTATTGTAGTCACGACACGTTCTAGTGTCATGGCCCTCGAATTTTGTGGAAACCACAATATGAATTGGGATTGTAATTCCTGGTTTGTTGGTTTGGTGTATATTGTGGCCTAAAACTCTGATCAAACCGTTGCCTATTAGGATTAAAGTTTTGCATTTGTTGTTTCTGGTTTTGATTCTGGTTTTGATAACCAATTGAGTTTTGGCTTAGACCCTGTGTAGGATTTCGCTGTTGTTGTTGTTGTTGTTGTTGAGGATGATTAAAATCCACTGTATTGATTGTTGGGGTAAAGTTGTTGTTTCGTTGATTGTTCATTGGTGGTGAAGTATTCACAGTATTTACCTTTTTAGGCTGATCGGTTACTCCATCTGTTGTCACCCTGCGATTTTTGTTAAGGATTTTAGGTCCTTGATTGACATTCGTGGTAGTAGGATAAGTTGTAGTGTTCTGGCTGGAGGTGATTAACCTCCTGTTTGTTCCATATGTCTTACGACCACTATCTATTACCGCTTGATCTATTCGAAGAGCGCTCTCAAGTACTTCATCGTAAGTCCTTAGTGGGAACTTCTGGACTTCTTCCTTCACTTCTCTGCTGAGAGAATGAAGGAATAAATCACATAGTTCCATTTGGTCCATATTTGGAGCACTGGCTGAAGAATAAAGAACTGTATGCCATCTCTGGATGAAATGAGAGACAGATTCATTATGTTCCTGCTTAATGTGCAAGAACTCCCTGATTCCTGTTCTTAACAGTTTGTTCATGTCAAATGCCTTAATGAACTCTGAAACGAGTTGTTTAAACGAATGGATGGAAGCCTCAGGTATTCTATAATACCAATCGAGAGTGATGCCTTCCAAAGTTTTGGGGAATATTTTAGCAACAACCCCATCCCAAGGGAGTAGTTCTCGTATGGCTGTAGCGTAAGCCTTGATATGTGCGTTCGGATCTCCCTCACCTTTGTACTTGGGTAAATCAGGAAGGGGTCTTGGAAGCATGACGCATTGTATGGTGAAGTCTAAGGGCTCTTTCAAATATTCTGAATAAGTCCCTATCGCATAGGTTTCGACCATTGATGGTGCTTGCTGAGGGAGTGGTGGTGGAATGGGTTGTTGATATGGCGTAGCATATGCGTTGGTAGGGGCATAAGGAAACACCTGTGTTTGAGAAAACATGCTAGGAGAGGAGAACATATCCCCTTGTGGTGATTTGGAGTACATGTTTAAGTATGACGGGGTATTGTCCAGGAATGGATTGTTTTGTACTAGACCGGGAGGAACGGTGTTAGAGATGGTGGGTCTAGTTGGCGTTTGTTGTGAATACTGAGGAGGCATGCCTAACGTGCCTATTCCTGTGAGGAGGTCTACTTGGCTAGGATGGTGTGGGGGATTGGAACTTCCTGCTTGCATGAATTGAGAATTTTGACTTGCTTGGGCAAGTTCTAATCCCCTAACTTTTTCTACTAAAGTCGAAATGACTTCATTTGGTGAAGTCACGATATTTTGCCTTGGTGGCGTTTGTTGTATATTCTGATGTTGTATAGGTCTATGATACCCTGCTATGAACTGACCATTGTCTTGCCAAGTTTCTTCGAGGGTATTTCCTATATGCAGTGGTATAGAGGTATTTTCTTGAAAAGAGGCCTCGGGTTGTGTTTGTAAACTCCCTATAGGTGGGTACATACTCCGAGAGCGTTGTTCATTCCTGGGATAATGTATTGACTGTTCATCATCTAAAACCAGGTATGGGTCTGATTGTCTACTAATTTGTGGTCTAAGCAGCACCTGAGGAGATGAACCAGATTCTCCGGTGAACGTCATATTATTCGAGCCTGAAGGCTCTGTTTGTTGTGTTTGAGTGAGCTGATCTAACTCCTCAGTTTGAAAAGATGAGTTATATCTGATCCTTGGAGTTTGTGTTGACAACTGGTTAGTTGAGTAGTTGTCACCCCATACTGAGAGTGAGGGTGATGATTGCCTATTCTGTTGGGCGTAGTATGCCTCAAGACCCAAGAGGGGTCTGCCATACGCATCAAATCCTGACATATTCGGGGGGTATATGAATACCCGCAGAAATAATGGGAAGGAGCGAAGGTGATGGTGAAAACTGATGAGGTAGTATAAATCTGACTCCAAATAAGAAGGTTACGTGTTCGATTCACGTCGGGTTCACCAATTTTGTACGATGGAAAAGTGACAAGCGAGCTTGGGAATCTACAAGTAACTCTTCCTCGCACTTGACCTCCCGAGGTCGTGTCGAGACAGCCGGTGGGGATGGAATATGCGTGGGATGCAGACAAACTAGTTAGGCAATCTAATGTCTTCGACACGCACTAGTGGAAATTGCGAATCTAAGGCAAAGAAGGCCCTCCTAACCTGAACTGGTGTGATAGATCGATCAACAAGGATGACTGCTCGAAGGCTCCAATCAATATCGAGCTCTGGCGTTATTCGATCTATGGGTTGTGGTATACGTGGAAAATGGCCTGGGATAGTTTCGTGTATGTCTCCAGACAGGGTCATAGAGTGGATGATGGATGTCCAGTTGTCGTTTTATGGGAATACTAGTGTGCGCATCTATGTTCTCTGGCCTGGTCCAGAATTCTATGTAGCTTTGTTAGCCGCTATATCACTTAACAGGATTTGTGGATCGTAACCGTAACTCTTGGTTGTTGTGGTCCTGCTATGGTCATGTACGAATTCAGTCCCTGATCCCTAGTATCTAATAATCATATGCTTTCTCAGCCTCTATATTCAAAATTAATAGTTGTGTGATCTTCTCAGAGGCGTTCTTGCAACCTGAATTCTTAGGCTAGTATCTATGTCTGTGAGAATGTCTCCTGCATCTGGCTGTGGGACCAAAGGATCACAACCGAACGTTTGCTCTCTTTCAAGCCCTTCTACAGTCATGTGGATATTTTTCTAGGGTAATCTGTAATTTGGCTGATTTGACCAAAACGTGTGTGCTTGATTGTCTTCTATGTTTAATCCCCTCAACTGAGAGCTGATCTGTTGTAAGTCTGTTGTTGTTTGGAAGACTTGGATTCTAAGATTCTGGTCTATGTCAACTATTGCTGTGACGAGATTGGGTTGAGGCACGATTGGCTCAAATACGTATTCTCTGGGCTCCCTAGGTCCCGTGATTGTCATACAAAAGCAATAATGTAAATCTAACTACAACAAAGTGAAATTTAACTACGTGAAATATATCTATAGTATATATGATTTCTCTATTTTTGTATTTTCTGATGAACTATTGGAATGGATTTAGAAGAGCAACTAATTTAATATATCTAGAAATTGACAGCTAAGATAACAATTTAAAACAAACAAGATAACCGAGTATAGCTATTTGTCTGTGCAGTTGTAAATCTATTCTAAATAACGAAATAACTGATCTAATCTATTTGCAAGACTCTCGATCCTACCTCAGAAGTGAGGAATGAATCATAGTCTCTCAGAAACTATCAATCCCCACAGCTTCCCTGGCAATATCAAAAGTAAAATTGACTGAAATGAAATGATTATCTACTCTATTTGATATGCTTCTAATTTAGAACTTTGAAAGCTAGAACCTGGATTCTGCAGAACAGTGGCGAATCCGATGGTGTGTGTGATTTTGTCCCCTCAGTGTGATCTCCTCGTTCTTTCGTGCTCACGTGGATCCAGAAAAGCGTGTAATGCTTGCATCAACAGAAGTAGATGTTGGGACAAGGGAAAAATTTAGAATACAGACTGAATACAATGCGAGTAGGAGAGGGATAGCGCAAGAGTACAGAGCTTGGCTTATGCAATTCCTAGTGGGATCTATTGCGAGTCATGCAACATAAAATGTCCAGAACCTGAAACTATCTTGTTTGAGGAGTAAAACCTGCAACTTTAATGGCTTCCTATTGATAAACAGACTATCCTATTCCAATGGATTGGATGAAATAACAGCAACACTTGCACAAGATGGATATGTGGCTTCTTAACAGCAAAACAATACTAACAAGGCATGTAATGAATGAAACTACGAATTCTAAGCAAAATGAAAACTAAATCTATTGCAAAGAGAAATTCAGAGGCAAATTTGAGGGGCCATTTGCTTGAGCACAAGCCATCTATTTATAGCATTTGGATTTACCCAAGGTAAAAACCAATTTGAACTCTTAAACTATAAACAATGGCAAAACACTATTCCAGGGAACCAGAATCATAAATGCAAGCTTATGGCGGTGAAAAAAAGCTGGTAAATCGTTGAAGATTACCGTGAGTCGCGTTAAAATAAGCTTTCTGGAAAACACGTATTCCAGGACCGCCGCCCTGAGCAGGGCGGCGGTTACAGGATTTATGCCACCCTGATCAGGGCGGCGGTCACGAGACCGCCGCCCAGGCAGGGCGGCGGTTTCGTAACTGAAGAGCAAAAGGTCAAGAAAAGAGGAAAAAAGAGAAAAACAAAGGACGCAGGGGCTAAGCGGGGCATGCAGGATGTTAACGCATGTTTAGAGATCTTTTCCGGATCCCGAACACCTTGCAAGGGGACCTGTATCATCATTGGGGCACGTGTTACGTTGTTCCAGTGGTGCAGTACCCCACAATTTTGGGTACGTACAGTTTCTTTCACATGTGACATTTGATTATGCGCACACATTAATGGATGGTTAAATGGTTTTTAGTTTTGAATAAGCAATCTGAAATTTGATTTGAATTGTAAAGAATGATTCACCCCCCCCCTAGTCCATCATTTTTATGACATCATTACTTTCATTTGTTCACACATTACACCCATTTTGTTCGCCCGTGTCATCATGTCCACTTTCTTTTTATTGTTACAAATTATTATTCCTTCTTTTGGTCACCTTAGACCTTCGTCATTCACCTTCATTTATCTCTTGGCCTCCATTCCTCATGTTTAATGATCTTTAAATTTAGGGTTTCCGCTAAGGACTATGTCATCACCCATGGGTAATGACATTGGGTGTATGTATCCTTATGTTTCCTTGTTAGTACCCACCGATTTACAAATATATTACATAGACCTATACTTGTTTTTTATCACTTATTCTCACTACTTCACACTTTTTGGTTGACTTGGAGCCTTGAAGCTTACCTATTTCGCATTTAGGTCACCATAGCGAGTTAGGATTAGAGATCTTCTTATTGAGCTTTCCCTTTCTCCACCCATAATGACACTCTCTTAGTGTTGTTGTCTTTGAGGATTATGCATTAATGGTTTCACACACATGCTATAGGTAAGTATTTGTAACTCTCTTTAGTCTTTTATTTTGTATGTGCATGTTGTATATTGGTCATTTATTGTTATAGACTAGAGTAGATATATGTTTGCTTTGGTTTATTACATTGTCTTAGTATATTACGCTCCTCAGCTTATCCACCTCTTGATTACTCTTTTTTTTGAATCCTAATAGGATACTTATCTTTATCTTAGTTGTAGGCCTTGGAAACCTATAACTATCCTAGGGTTAGGGTTACTATTCTAGAAATTTCAACACTAGCGCTCTTTGAGCACTTCTGTATCTATATAGAGTGCCTAGTCTTAGATTTGATCCCTATATTTGAGAACACAGCTAAGAACTTATCTTTTACCCATTATATAATACTTGAATAAGATGTTTTTGGTTTTAAATTGTTTTTAAGCTTCAATGCCAATTATATATAGAAATGTTACTTTTGGAAAACCAATGACAAGATTAAGATCCCTCAAAACTTGTCTTGCACTGGAAAACAAGTCATAGCTATTGGAAAACAAGTATTAGCTGTCGGAAAACATCTAAAAAATAAAACCTCAAACATTCCATTGAGTGGTAATATAATCGACATATCTATGTCAATTGCGTGACCATATGTTGCACATTTGAAACACTGCATAAGCATATATGAATATGAAATTTATGGTGCTAGAGATGTCACACTCTCTATAAAATTGGCACAGACTTTAGTGGCACATAGTTAGATGATACATGAAACACAATAACTTGCCTAATGTTTGTCCTTGTCACATTCTCAAATCCGGTTTTCCTTGCAATGAATCCTTTTCCTATAACAATTGCAACTGAGCACGCTAATAATAAGTTACCACAATCCTCAATGATTACATGAACGAAAAAACCATTTTTTTAATATCACGTGTTTAATATCTTATTCATTTTTGCATAAACACTATTATAGCCTCTAAAGATAAGAAAGAGTGTAGTGAATGAGTATGCTAAGTTCAGCGAGTTTTAGGAGGAATTGGTATAGCCATGTGCTCAATTGATTGGGGATCTTATTTTGGAAAGTTATCCAAATGAAATAAGAAAGAAGATAAACACAAGAGAAGACAATAAATACTTAGAGAATTTTGTGAGACAATTCTTTGAAGAAGGCATTCAACAAATAGGTTTAGCACTTTTAATGAGGAAATTATGAAGATGCGACTGTTGCTCTCCACCAAGCCCACTATCACTTCGACACCGTCATAACATAATTGAAAGATGTAAATGTACAACTTCAAAGAATTATAACAATAGTTATATCTTATAATTATTACTTTTACCTATAGTTATATTTTTCAATTCTATATGATAGTTATTATTTTTACTGATAGATGTATTTTTAATTAATTGACAAATCTTGACAATAGGTAGCCAACTACTTAAAAACATATTAAAATAGAGCTTTTGACATTTGTATGGGCGCATTGATTGCGCCTCTAAAGATGCAAGTGCTAATATTATAAAACAAACCTAGCAAATTCTAAGGAAGCAACTTTTTTACTACTTGCTCTCATAAAATTATTAAGGGTTGGGCTCATTTGGCCCTGATCAACACTTTAGGTGGCCCAAATCGTGAGTTCGATTGCTAGTTTATTCCCAACGTGTGGACCAAGACATTTGTTTGCTACTCTAAATGTCAATGGTGGTGCTCGTCTTATTATGTCGAAGGCGTTCCCCTTATGGTAGAGGACCTCCAGACGTTTCTGCAGCGATGCTAAATTTGACGACCTTTTAGACATTTTTTCAAGGGATTAAATTTGACAGCCATTTCCCTATTTTTTCTGGTTTTAGCATATTTGGTGTTTTTAGCTTTTCCACCTTTCGCGGGCTGCACTTCCTCTCTCTTCTCATGCATCATGGTCACGAATTGCCTATTGCTGATTCCATAGACCATTCCTATTTAATAGTTTTATTGGTGAATTTGAACATGTAGAAACTCCACGTGAGTTATAAATATTCCAAAGGTTTGGTGAAGCAGATATGCAATCCTTACCATATCTAGACACGAACTTGTGGTGAGATTTGGAAATATCATGGCTTATTCTTGAGTTGTTGTCAGGAATGGCAGTAGTTGCAGTTTAGCATTTAAATGTATTTTTTGGTGTTCAATAGTCTAAAATATCAAGTATCAAAGCTACGCCTGTCACCAACTCTTCTTCCTCTGGTGGAACCGATCTTTGTTATGAAACCACGCCGCTCTCCATGCAATAAATTCCACATGTTTCCTTTCATTTTGTAGGGGACGTAATATTTGATCTTCCTCCACATAACTCATTTCTCTTGATGGAAGACGATGAAGGACGTGAATTGCTTTGTTTGGCGTTTATGAGTGTAGGCCCTGCTGGTTCCTTGTCTATCTTTGGGAATATTTAGCAACAGAACCACCAGATCGTTTACGATTTAAAGAGGAATACACTCTCCTTTGCTCTTGCTATCTATGATAATTAATTAATAAGGATTTGTCTCCAATAGGAAATGGTAATTAATTAATGAGGATTTGTCTCCTCTAGGAAATTTGTTTTCCTCCACAAACTATGTTGTTATATTTATATTGAATGTATTTGTTTTGGACTTCGAACACTTTAATATTATAATAAATGTATTGTTATTCCTTTCGTGTGCCCCTTAAACATTAGGGATGTTTCCACCCAAAAAAGCATTCATTTCATTTATGATAACACTTTCAATTAGACTTAAGTTTTTTTTGCTTCTGTTTTCTTTATAACTCATTCTGACACTTTCCATAAAGCTTGAGTTTGAAGCTCTTATTCAAAGTGTAGTACATTAAGCTTAATTTTGAAGCTCTTTAAAGTGTAGTACAACAAATATGATATAAGAGAAACACAAGTGCACATAACCTTAAAAATCATTAATAATATTACTCATACCTAACCCTTACAATATCCTCATATATGGTCCTCAATTGATCTACATAGATTCTCTTGTTAAATATCTTAAACATACGAAAATTGCAAAGAAACCCTTCATATCCATTATATTCATTAAAGAATAACAAATATTACATCAATTTGAATACAATTGTGAATAAATTCATATCATATAATGTAATTTAACCGTAAAAAATAATTATGTGGTGGGCGGAGTCCTTGTTTAAATTTAGGTTAGGGTTAGAAACAAGATGTATATTGGGATTATAAAATATGTATTAACATTTAAATCTAAAACATACATTTAAATTATTGAGAGATTTAAATAAATTAGAACACATGCTAAATTTACAAGTAACTTATTTCTCTAAATTAGAACAAATATCTTAGAAACTAACATGCAATTAGATCTAATATGACAATAAAACATAAGAAGATGAGTGCACTCAATTTTTTGACTGGTTACAGGTGTGACAGGGGGGTGAACAGTACTATGTTTAGGGATAGAACCATTATGCACATCATTGAACTATTTAATAGGTTTCCTCCTATTGATATGGTTGATATGGCTTATAAATGGAGCTCTATACCTTCTAAGACCTAATTTAATATTTGGGTTGAAGAATAATTTGTACACCACCTACATTAACACTACTCTAAATAAGATTTAAAGTTGGTTTGTATAAACTTGATGTGCTTCTTCATGAATTGGACTTGTAGGCTTTTTATTTGGGAAGATTAATTCTTGGAACTGGTTTAGAGTGCTTCAAATATTTGTAAGGGTCATCCTAATTTTTTTTTATCTTGCTTTAGGGAAGAGTGAGAGATATTTTCTTTCCTTTTGATTGATTAGTACTCATGAATACAAAGAGAGTTCTAAGTGAGTAAATGAATGTCTTATACTTTCTTATATATGGTTTCATAGATGTAATTCTCATAGAGCCTAACCTATAGTGGAGATGCCAACCCATAAAAGATATTGAATTGGAAAGTTGGTCATTTACTAACCGAGGACATGACTCCTTTACCCATGACTTGATTGCTTAAAATTTTAGTCCAACAAATAGGGACAATAATCAATTTATAATCAATTTCTTATCATTGATATCAAATTGTTTGTGAGTAGTTGAGTAGTTTAACGAGGAGAGAAATTCTTGTAATAGACTAAGGATGGACTAGGGTATAGTATTCAAGCTCAAAGGATGTGCACAAGTCATGAAAAATTGGATTAAATCAATACTAACATTATCTGCTAATTTACCAAATTTAAGTGTCTAAATTCTCCCCATTTAAAGCTTGGAAATAAAATTTTATTTCTGAAGGGAAATATATACACGAGTTTCTGAACATAAATATTCTTTTCTTGATTTCTTGAATTGTTGTATGATCCTTAAAGTAATTCCTATGGAGGCAACCTTTGGAAGGGATTCAATTCTTCCATTACATTGCAAACAATATTTGGGCAACAAGGAACAACCAATGCACATGTTTCATTTCAAAATTTATTGCTCCACATGCGAGATTCAACCCCTCTTATTAAGGACTGGGAACTCCTAATGTCTCACACAGACACACACCTAACTCAGCAGGAGCTCAACATTTTTAAAAACGCACCACATTTGTTTGCAAAAAATGATCTCATGGACTCCCACAACCTTCAGACATTGAAGTCATTGAACGTTCCGATAGCCCAATCCATTGCTCAAAGTAACAGGCGGGCTGGACCAGGACATCCTAATGATGATTATTTGGAACAAAAATTTCTACTGTGTAAACAACAAAAAATCACGCATATTACAAATTTATGGGTTGACGTAGGCCTTGTAAATGGCGCTACAAGAACAATCATTGACATTGTCTATGACGCATCAATGCCACCAACATTACCTTTATTTGTTGTTGTCAAATTTTATAGATACAACGGCCCATGTTGGGATCCCTCCAACCCGTTACATATTCCCATACCCCCTATTTCAAGAGGGAATCGAAGAAAATTGCCGATTAAAATGGCTTGGGGATTAACTATCCACAAGTCCCAGGGACTTACTTTGCATAGAGCAACTATCGACATTGGAACCACTGAAAGGCAAGGTTTGACATGCATAACTTTCTCCAGAGCTCCCTCACTTGTAAAACTACACATTTCACCTACTTTTTCATTCGAAAGGTACTCAAATATGGCGCACATACTAACACTTGGAGCAAGAAGAAAGGAGGAGTCAAGACTACTATCCCTCAACCCGTCGTAAATACAACCCTCTACTTTGATAGCACCTCCACTATTACTTTACTCAACACTTCTTGTATCCAAAGAGGCATTGTTGTTCAAGGGGTATAAAATGTAATCATGTTTACTGAAAATAAAATTTCCCACAAAAGGCTACCATTCATGATATAAATATTGCAAATGTATACATGTCTTGTTATGTGTATGGAGGTCTTCATGTATCTGATGTTTTGATATATGATTTGCAACTTAAAATGTACGAATCTGTAACAAAATTAAATGTACACATACAACCTTTTAACATAATGTTTCATATATATTCCTAAACTACCACAATCAATCACACACCTTATTGAGTGTACAATAAAGGTTTTTTCAACAAAAGACCCAACAAAAAACCGACGCAACACTAACACGATTAACCCTGAAATAAATACAAAACACATCGGCTATAAAAATAATTCACTATTGAAAATAGTATCAAATGTATTCATGTACAAATTCGTAACAAGTTTGAAATGTAGAGAGAACCTTTAAATTAAGTGGTTCATCTATATTTATACACTTACAAAATCAATCACATCCCTTATCAACATCAACTACAGACGTAATAACTATCTGTCTAAATCAAATAACATAAACCGTTCAGCGTTCACATTACATTGGATACATGCGATTGCTAGTATTAGAGCCTCGCTCTTATAAACTTTGAGCCAAATAATACTTACCCTATGTTAGAGCCTTACTCTTCCAAGATCTAATTCACCATTTTGCTGATCCCTCAAAGGCTCTTCCAATACGTAATTCACTATTTGCTTGCTGATCCCTCAAGATTACCTTATGAGGCAAACACGAAAAAAAGGAATTGATGTACCAATCTTGGCGACGTTATTAAAATTTTTCTTTCCTGTTAGTTCAACCTACAAGCAACGCCAAATCTTAGGTTCTTCACGGTGCCCGTGATTTAACGGAAATTAGTACACCGTATCTCCTGCCTTACGTTCAAAATTTCCATTATTTTCTCAGTTGAGAATCAGAGGTCAGGGGGAAAAACATACAAGCTACGTGTTTGCAGAGCGGCGCCTTAAAATCGTGGAATTTAGAGCTTAGTAACTTAGCTCGACAAAAGCTGCTCCAAACCCTAGCTTTGAAATGCCGTATGCTTTACATGCGCCTCTACTATTGGATAGAAAATGCCTCGCAGGGCACGTTGCTCATGCCTTTTCTGATGCTCGTATTAGAGGGACATGGAGAAAAAATGCCTATTATGCCCTTGGAAGAAGAAGTAGAATCAGCTGCAGGATAATCAATGATTGCCCTAATAGTCTATCAGGTTCAAGCACCTCATCTTGGTTGTCTATAGATCCCGTCCTGCAGCGCGATGATGTTGCCTATGGCGGGTGGTCCAATGACGGAACTAGTATCCAAAGTGAAAAGCGAAAAGGTACTTGCGTTAGCCACCTTCATTGTTACTCTGCAACCAAACCTGAAATTTAAGCGATGGATTTTTAATTTTTTGGTTGGTGAGCTTTGTCAATAAGGCAACAAGAAAATTCCATGTAGATTTTGTCCAAAGGTTGTGCAATGGCAACCCAGGTTCAAATTCCCCTCACTGCATGAAGAACGTCGAAGGGGACACCAATGTGATGTACAAGACCCCCTTGTGGAAGTCCACAAGGCGATCGTTTTCCACTTACTTTATTTCTTCAAAATTTTCAGCTCTAAGCTTTGATATCAAGACCAAACTGAGTGATAAACTCAAACTGCCAATCTACCTACACCTAGAGTACTCCAGAAAACATGCGGCTATGTTGTTGTATTACGGTTATGCTGGTACATTCGAGTTTGACTCCGGGTTAAGAAATCTTAAGAATGTGATGCAATCTAAATACGAGCCATAACCTCACTTAAGACCAATGTTAGTGGTTAATGTTAATTTTGTTGAAAATTATCTCTAATTTTCCAACTTGACTTTTTCTGAAAAAATGGCAATTGCCAAAAAGAAATGCAGTACCTAGCTGTAAGATCAAATAAAATATTTAGTATGCTTTTCTAGCTTGAATTTTCTGAAGTAAGATCTTGCTTCCTAACAAGTTTTTCTGGCTGTTTAGGGAATTTGAAAAATTCAAAAGCATTTATTGCATCTTGTTGGGGTTGACAATATAAAATGTCGAAGGGCACGAGGAGTTGGGCATAGATATTTCTATTTAGATTGAAATTTACTTGAGGGCTGTTATGAAATACCTCCAAGCTTGTTAAACTAAGTTCTGCTACGATCAACAACAAAGCTGACAAGTAATTGAGGCAGGAGAATATTAAATTAGATTAGGATAAGTTTAGAATCTGTTACTTTGAGAAGGATTAAAACTGAGGGGAATGGTAGGGGTTACGGATAAGAATAGATCTTCTATATTTATGGCTGTGTTTCGTTTTATAAAATTAATTGTATAGACAGTATGGAAACTGTATTTATGACAATGTAATTGCTTGTGCAGACAAGTGGTATAACCCAACTAAGGAGAAGTTATGGATGAAATCTGCCTCTTGAAATCTTGCTGTAAATAATCTCTGTTTTATAAGAAGCAAAGACCAGTTTAAGCTAGTCAACTTTATCTTTGATTTGCATGAAATTTGCTGCCAGATAATTGAAGTTTTACCTACATTATTGCTTGCTTTTTAGGACGCGGTTCTAGAATCTATAGACTGCCATAGAAAGAAGTGGAAAAAACACCAGGGGTTTTGGAACATAGGATGCACTCAAAGCTTTGATCTTGTTGGCAAGGAATGCCAAGAATGTCATGCACAGTATGTAACAATTAGAGTAAAATGACATGAGTTTAATTCCTTTGATGCTGAGCATCCTAAGCCAATACATGTTAAACCCCCACTTGAAAGAGGCCACAAATGTATGTAAGTTCTTCACCAAAGACTCTGATTTTGTCTTTTGGTGTGGATTTACATTTACAAGTAAAAGGAACAAGTTCGATAGTGACACATGTGGGAGGACAGGTTAAAACCTCCTCTTGAGAGAGGGCTATAAAGTCAATCAAAGAAAGTGCCTCGTAGAAGATCCTGGTTTGGTTTGTTTGTGGATCTTGTTGGCAAGGAATGCCAAGAATGTCATGCACAGTAATGTAACAATTAGAGTAAAATGACATGAGTTCCAAGGAAACTCGGCAATGTAATTCCTTTGACGCTGAGCATCCTAAGCCAATACATGTTAAACCCCCCACTTGAAAGAGGCTACAAAAACAAATGTATGTAAGTTCTTCACCGAAGACTCTGATTTTATCTTTTGGTGTGGATTTACAGCTTAAAATGTATCAATTTGTGAGGTGTGCATCACAGCGACAAGACCTGCAAAGTTCGATTAAGGCTATTAGTGACGTGCATTACACTCAAGTGGGAGTGACTAAAAGGTTAAAGCACATCCTCCAAGTTCGATTGCTTTAAGTGACGCATGTTTGTGGGAGGACAGGTTAAAAACCTCTTGAGAGAGGCTTTGGTCAAAAATTTTATGCGAACCCTAAACAACGTGACCTCGATGAATAAAATTGGTCAAAAGACTTCTATTTTTTAGGGTTTGCATTAAACAACAGTTAGGGTTAGGGGTTTTGTTTGCTATAGAAGTGGGCTTTGTGGCTTTTGTTACAACTACAAAGTGCCTTTGTGAATCGTGATTCGAATACAACAAAACCCGTTAAGTTTCAAAGTGTGGTCGAGGTTTGTTTTATATATTGCGAGTTTTGGATTTTGTGAAGTCTGCATGGTAGATCGCCCTGCTAACTTCAAAGTTTGCTTTGTACACAATGTGACAGCCCTCTAATGTTTGTATTGGAGGCTAGGTGAAGTTGAAGCCCTGTATGTTAAAGTTGTGGAGTGGCTGAAGTTTCATTGTGTAGTGTTGTTCGTTGTGGAGTGGAATCTCATCGTGCATTGTGCAACACTGTCTACTGTTTGGAGTGGAGTTTCATTGTTGTAATGCCATCATGTAGTGGAGTATTGCCATTTGCGATAGCTGTAGCCCACAACCTCACAAGTCATAGCCGCCGCCACGGGTATTTCAATATTTGCGTTGGGCATTAACGATTAGTTTATAACGAAGTTATTTAGTTAAGTCTAATGTAGTGTTTAATTTTAATTTATTTGTATGGTAATTATTGTCCGATTTAATAACTTTAAACATACAAAATAAATAAATAAATAAAACCTAAACAATGTTTAGGTTCTATTTATTTTGAAGTTATGAACTCATGTTAACATAGAATTGAATTCATATTTGTTATTAGAAATTTAATATTAAACTCATTTTTGTTATTAGAAATTTATTAATCTTTGTATTTAAATTTAAGTTTGTTAATATATTTTTATTATTTATTAATAGTTAGAAATTAATTAATTATTAGATCACCAGGAATTAGAAATTTAGAGGTGTAGTTTATTATTTAATATTTATCAATTATTTTAGGGTCTTAATATATTTTTGAGTTTAAAATATAAATTATGAAATGTTTTTAAATTTTATGATATGATATGTTTTTTTTTATGAATAGTTTTAATATTTTTAAAATTAAGCTAAATTTAAATATTTAGTTGAGGTCTTTCATTAGCACTTAATTATAATTTAGTTATTTATTATTCTTTTGAGAAGGCTTTTAACAATTTAATTAGATTTTTTTTGGATGTTTACTTGGTATTAAAATTATAATCAATATTTACTTGGTATTAAAGTTATACAGGTATTATAATCTCGTTGTCCTTAAACCATGTTGGTTCATAACATAATGCAATGACACCCCTGAAATCGAAAGCTAAGGGATGGAAATATGTAACACGTGACGATTGTGATATCAAATGTGATTTGTGTGGTCATTCATTTATCAAGAGTGTTACAAGGGTAATGGACCGCCTACTTGGCATCTTGGTTGGTGCAGAAGGGGGTGTTAGTGCATGCCCAAGTGTAACTCCAAAGATCAAAGCTGCCGTAGAGAAGGGTTAAGCCTCATTGTCCGCAAGAAAGTAAAAATCATCACAAAAAATGCAGAGAATTCCAACAGAAATATCTAGGTTCACTACAAATTTTATGTCGTCCGCTTCAAACATTCTCACGTCTGGTGATGCAACAAGGGGATCAAAGAATGGGACTTTGAAAAACCTTTGGAAACCAATGGAGATGTAGTGTCCCCTTTTCTAAATTAAAGATGATTAATAATATTATTTAAGTTGGCCCTGGTAAGTTTTAATCCTTGGGCAACTTAATAATAATATTATTAATAAAATAAAAAGTATTTTTAAATACTTAAGGTTAAATTAATGATTTAAAGTAAGTTGGCCAGAAAAGTTAAAAGGAGGATGAAGGGGTTCTTTTGGGAATCTATCATCTATCTATCATCTTGATTTTATGAAGTTGAGCACTCACGCTCCTTTCAGCTATTGAGGACGGAAACCCTCTTAGCATCCATCACTTGAGGTTAAAAACCCTCATCGTGATCAAAATTTGGGGACAAAACCACCCAATTTCTCTTTGGTGATCTCACTCAAAGATCACATTTGAGCTAAAGATCAGATTTTCAGAGTTAAAAGCCAGATTTTCAAAGTTAGGGCACAATTGCAAGGTGATTTCAGAGATTGGAAGCTAGGGTATCATATGCAGGTCAAATTTTCAGTGTTTTTTTATAGTGGAGCAGCCACATATCTGCTGGAATCGAATTTGGAAAGGTCTTTGGAGACATTTGTAACCATTTCTAGGGCTATTTACACCCTTTGGGGTTTCAAATCAGCATTCAAGGCATCACAAAGGACGAAATTGGTTGGTTTCAGTTGTAGCGTCTCCTTTTGGTCTCCTCTTGTCATCTAGAGTGTCTTTTGTGAGAAAATTGTTGTAATCTTATGCGGGTATTTTTTTTGTTTTTTTGGTGAAAATAAATAAAAACGAATTCAAACATTGGTTGGAAAATTTATTTTTAGCATCTACCTATATTAAGAGGGTTTCTAGATGCTTTGGGCCTTCTAGATACTATAGTATTGTGATTATTTGATAACTAAAGGAAGATTATAGATTGTTGTATTTTTTGTCTTACGTGTCTGCATAAGATCAGATTGCTGTTATATTTTGAATAAGGTTTTAGCTGAATTCCTAAATTGTGCTAATCTGCCCTAAGAGGGACATTTCAGTGGTATCAGAGCACTTGATCCTACTAGCCTGTGCTTCAAAAGGAGAAGATAAAATAGCGGACATATTTTTTGATGATGCTAGGTTTGACAGTTTGCCCAAGGGCAAGAGAGGTTGGCTGATATAATGGTACAACTGATCCATAACATGCATCTAGGAAGTTCTTCAAGGCAAACAATAATCTTCAACCAATGAGGTCCGTGATTAATCCTATAGCTAGGCCTTTTCAGCCTACCTTCCTCCCAAGGGAAGAAGTCATTTCGGAGGTAGAAACAAGACATTCTGTGGGCAACAACATTGCTGCTAGCTATGAGGAGTATAGGGCTCTTCTAGCTGAGATTCGTGAAGCCATATCACTTCCTGAGTACATAGGGTGAGCAAGAATAGAATGGGATCTAGAGCGGAGCCTAGATCACAAGCACCACAAAAAGGATTCAACATGCAAGTCAAAGGTAAAAATTCTTTGATAATAGATGATGTTTTATTGACTTCTAATGATTGCATGTGCTAGCAAATTAATGACGAGGTCAAAACAAAAAGGGCTCTACCTGCTAAATGTAAAGAACTCAAGATGGAGGAACATGCACCATCCTTCGAACTTCCAAAGAATGAGCCATTGATTGATTTCCAAAATAGCTTTGGGGAGGGACGTATTTGAAGAATATATTGTGTCACATAGATAGAAGGGTTGGAGGTATCTCCATAATTTCCGCTTCAGCAAAGAAGGATGAGTTTTTTTGTGGGCAGCCTAAGGTATGAAAATGGTGATCATATTTCATATTCATTGCTTTCTCCTACGTCGTTGCAAAATTCTTGTCATCCTGGACAACATGCTAAAAAGGAAGCACTATTCGCTGTTTGCACTAGGAGTTTAGCAGGAAAAAAATGCATAAATCACATATTTGAGGCATAATTGAAAGATACACCTTCAACAACAAAATTAGAGCTGAGTGTTGAAAGGAATTCCTCAATTATAATGGTGGAGCATGAAGAAAAATCAGATTTGCAAGATGTTTATGAGGCTGAGTTTTAGGATGATTTTGTTGAGAGGCATGCCCTTAAAAAGGGGGCCTCACTGGATACTCAGATTGGTTTTCAATTTGTTGGAATTTACATATCAACAACGAATGGTAAGCAATTTGATTTATTGCATCACCCTCACACTATGTTCTTTAAATGTTTTGATCGTCATGAAAATTATCCTAACAATGATGAGAAGATGAAGGGTACTAAATGGAAAGAGGATCTTTTTCAGGAAGCCCCTAGCCATTACCATATGAGATGGATTTTCAGGAGAGCAAAAAACTATTCTAGTTTTGCCATCATTTTGAGAATGGTAGAAAAATGAAGGTAGAATCTTGGGTGCTAAATTGTCCTAAGAAGCCACAATGGGTTGTACAAGGAATCAGAGCAAGCTGCAATGGAACAACCTATGTTGCCAGGAAATAGAAACGGAAACGGAAACGGAAACGAAAACGGGTACAAAATGCGGAAACGACAATTTTCAAAAAACCTTGGATACGAAACGTCGACGGAAACGTCCGTACAATATATTATTAAAATATATATATATATATATATATATATATATATATATATATATATATATATGCATAGTACTCATTTTATAATTGTAGACCATAAGAGATAATTGATAAAGCACTCAAAATATTTTGAATTCATTGAAATTTGAACTTCTAAGTTCTAAAGAGTCATCATTCAACATGGTTACAATTTCAATGATTCACATATACATAATAATAATCTAGATTCTAGAATATATCATCTAGATTTCCTCATAATCATCTCCATGAACAACACTAGCACCGACATCTCCATTCCCACTAGCTTCACTCTCCCTCCCTTCTGCAAAAGATCCTGATTTTTCTTCATCAATGCCAAGCAGTGAAAGTTGGCTAAGAGTTGCAGCAGAAGCATCAAAGTCACTAGTCTGAGGATCAATATCCCAAAGTTTGTTGGGACCTCTAACATAGGCTTCACTCTTGTGTGATAGAATGCGCAAATTGGAATGCACATACACTAAATCCTCAGCCTTCTTGGATGCTAACTTGTTCCGTTTGGCTAAGTGGATGAAGGAATATGTACTCCAATTCCGCTCTGCTGAAGAATTGCTAGCCACCTGTTACAAAAAAGAAGTTAGAAATTTTCAATTAGTAATACTAATAATATTAATTTACTAAGAAGTAAGAACATACATTTTTAATTAATAAACAAACTTTTGATTTCATTTTAATATTTGATACCTGTGAAAGGATTTTAATGGCAACAGGTCGCAGCCACTTGGCATCATGGCCATGTGCACACCACCGCATGCATGGGGTCATCTTTTACCTGTCAAGTGTAGCATCTATTTCACCCATGCTACTATTAGATGAAGAGACAAAGAGCGTCATTTCACAGCAGACCGCACTAGTTACATTTGGATCAGGAAAAAGCCTCTGGAATGCTGCCTTAGCTCCACTTGCAACTTCATGGTCATCATATGGTTTTTGCCTATCAGGTAGTGCAAGTATTTCACTGCTATAAAATTTGGGATTCAGGGCATAGGCTAGGAGATGCAATGGGGTGGTCATTTTATTCCACCTTCTCATGATCACGTTCTTAACTTCATTGTAGAATTTTTTTCAGGATCTTGCTCTTTTTGTTGTATGATGTCTCTAATTTTTTTAAGCATAGAGTCAATGCCATCATAGATCTCCCCTATGCAAGCATTATCTGTGTCTGTATATCTAATCATAGATAAAATAGGCTCAGTAAAACTAAGCAAGTATGCAACCTTTGCCCACCAAATATCATCAAGTATCACTGATTTTACTTTGAAGGCTCTTTTTTGTTTGATTGCCTCCACATGGTCCAAACAACAGCAATCACCATAAGCCTTAAGGCTTGCTTTACCTTCACAAGTCGTCTTAAGACGAGCGTGTGAGAGGCAAATCTTGTTTCAGCAACCTATTAAAATAAATTAAAGCAAGTTAATAAAATATAAAATTAAATTTAAAAGGAATTCAATTGATAATTTGATATTTCATAAAAAGTTAGCAAATAAAAATTAGAAACTAGGAAATTGTTTGGTTACCTTCAGCAACTCTAATGTCGAGAACCTCCTAAAGATAGCCTATGACATATGATGATTTGTGACAAACATTTGGATCTCATTTGCCTTTGTATAAACTTCCTCAATCCATGGTATTTTGCCAATCTTCTGAAACATCAAATTCAAGGAGTGTACTGCACAAGGTGTCCAAAAAATGTGCTCATATCTCCCCTCAACAATCATCCCTGCTGCTCTACAATTTTTGGCATTGTCTGTGATGACTTGGACAACGCTTGCAGGGCCTACTGACTCAATAGCTTCAATCAAAATATTAGCAATAAATTGAGCATCTTTCACTTCACCCTCACAATCAACAACCCTTAAGAACATTGCCCCTTTAGGGCACACTACAACAATGTTGATTATGGGTCTATTTCGGGCATCTTTCCATCCATCTGAAATGATAGATACCCCTGAGTCCTTCTATGAATCCCTAATTGGCTGCATAGAAGTATGTACATGGGCCACTTCTTTCGCCAACAATGTGGTTCTCACCTTCTCATAACTAGGGCTTTTATACCCTTTCGGTGCATCATTAATACCTCTCACCATTTGTTGCCAATAAGATGAGCGCAACACATTGAAGGGCAGCCCACATGCATAAATGCATTGAGCAACCAACTCATCAGCAACATCCCTTTTCTCATTTGCAAATGCTTGCTCTAATGGGCCTT
This sequence comes from Taxus chinensis, assembly GCA_019776745.2. Taxonomy (NCBI): domain Eukaryota; kingdom Viridiplantae; phylum Streptophyta; class Pinopsida; order Cupressales; family Taxaceae; genus Taxus; species Taxus chinensis. The sequence goes on from CM034148.1 coordinate 632,324,542, forward strand.
TGGAAATTCTCTTTCGTGACAAACACTCTCCCTCTGTTGGAGTTTCAACTGCAACTTGGATAGAAGGATGGTTTGATGGGTTTGGGTGGTTTTTGTGAACCACTATTTTGAACCACTATTTTGCAAAGGAGCAGTTTTAAATCTAGCTCTTGAAGCTTCCATATCAGCCTCCTCTTGCTCTTTCAGATGTGCCAATATATGTTTCGGTTCAACCTTGCCACATTTTCTAATCCCCGTTCCTGATTCCCCCATTAAATGAGCTTTGAGTTGGGTATAAGAGGATTTAAATTGTATGAACCAATTTTGCAAAGAGCAGTTTTAAATCTAGCTCTTAGCTTCCATATGCCTCCTCTTGCAATGTGCCAATATTGTTTCAGTTCAACCTTGCCACATTTTCTAATCCCCGTTCTTGATTCTCCCATTAAATGAGCTTTGAGTCGGGTATAAGAGGATTAAAATTGTGTTTGGCAATGATTGCATACCCAAACTCAAGAGCCACCACCTGCAAGGTTCTCCACAACTTGCACATGTCTCCAAAGAGAAGCTCTAAGATCCACACCCCCACTTTGGCTTTCTTCCCCTTCCCCCATGCCCTCCCACTGAAGCTGAAGTGGATGCCATTGAATCAAACGTGCACTGAAAAATAAAAACATAAACTTAGATAACAATAAATTATTAAATAGAACCACACCCTACATATCCTATTCTGCTTTTGATCACTAAGGCCACTGTATAGGTGCGAGATGAGATCATACACAGAGTTCAGATTTTTTAATTTAAAAAAACAAAATAAACTTTTTTAAAAAAGCAAAAAAGAATTAAATTTAAAAACCCTACACATCCTATTCTGCTTTTGATCACCAAGGTCACCGTATAGGTGCGAGGTGAGAGCATACACAGAGTTCGGATTTTTTAATTTAAAAAAACAAAATAAACTTTTTTTAAAAAACAAAAAAGAATTAAATTTAGAAACCCTACACATCCTATTCTGCTTTTGATCACCAAGGTCACCGTATAGGTGCGAGGTGAGAGCATACACAGAGTTTGGATGATATTTATAATTTTAAAAAAGAATGTATGCTTTTTATTTTAAAAACGCAAAGAAAATGTTACATTTTTTATTTTTTTAAGCATAGAGTTTTAAAATTACTAAATTAAACCTACATATTGACATCATGATCAATGATCTTGAATGATGTGTGCATAATGCACACATCATTCGTGATCATTGATCACATTAACATTTTTTTTAGCAAAAAAAAAAAAACTTGAAAAATACTTGGTTTTTCCTACTTGAAGTCAATCCCACCTTCTAAATCTGATTTGAAATTCCTCCTTGAAGCCTTTAGCTCTTAGCAACACGTTCTAAACTCTTCCTTCAAGTTGCTCCTTGTTGTCTCTTTGCTCTTCACAATGCAAAATGTTAGTTTAATGAAAACTGTATTTAGCAAGAGAAAAATGAGAGTGTGATTTAGAATGGACCCAAGATGTCATTATATAGCTAATAGGAAGTGTGTTTAGGAAGTCTAGGTAGTTGTATTGGGGTTAGAGTTCATTTAATGCAAAGGTTTTTCATTTTTTAAAAAAAAAGTCGCTTTTAAAAAGTAAAAAACGCAGGAAATGGCAAAAACGTTTTCAGAAATGCATGTGCCATTTCCGGAAACGTTTTTGCCGTTTCCCCCCCCATTTCCATTGCACAAAACATTTCCAAAACGTTTCTAAGGGGAAATGCCCCCCCCCCCCCCCCCCCGGGGCATTTCTTGGCATCATAGGGAACAACTCAAAAATCAGGTAAACCAACTCATACAATCTTTGCTAGTTTCAGATTTGATATTCAAAATGGGATTGCATGGGCCAATACATGTGTTATGAGAAGTGGAGATAAATGGATAAATGGCTGCCTTCTAGACAAAGTCCATGGTACGCTAGATAGTGCTGCAACATTCTCCTTTCATATAGTTTTTGACTCAGCTGATAAGCATGCATTTGAGGCGAAAATTGTGGGTCACAAGGAGGGAGGTGTTGAGGGTATCTCAATAATTCCTATTTTGGTAGAAAAATGGAGGAAACTTCTCATAGGAGGCTGGTCCCATGGGCAACACATGATGAAGTAAATCCTACAATCTCATTTTCAAAACAACAATCATGTCATAAAGATTTTCAGCTCCTAATTGATAAGCTCTTGGAAGGAGTCTTTCATTGAAGAAAGGTAGTGCGTTCATAAATTCAGCCACTAAAGCTAAGCAAAACAAATATTACCTTGTTGTTCAAGATGTTATAAACCAACATGACATGGCGGCGGGTGTGAATATGGGTAATAAGACTATAGCCCATGGTGCTTGAAGGGTGCTGCCACAACTTTTTGGACGACTGTTTAGCACATTGCCAGCCTTGCCCCTATACCTTTTGTAGCTGTAAAAGGAGGTTTTGTCACCGGAAAGATGCACACTCCATACATGGATATTGGTGAGGCTTTGGCTGCTGGTACAAGATGGTTTCCAGCCACCACAATCACAAAGATTGAATGAGAAAATACTAAGCTACAACCATGGTATGATGTTCTTTCTAAGTTCATGTTTTGGAATAATAGTACTCTCCTTGGACAGTTGTAGATTGACAAGTATAATGAAGTTTTTGATGCGTGAAAAAAACCTCTTGTTGAGAACATCATGTGCAAAAGTTCCAACACCTGTAAGGCGGTTTTGGGAGAAAATAAGAAGGACAGATGATCTTCTATGTCCCATGGAAAAAGAGTACATGATGGGGATAGCCGTGCTCTAAACCTTCAGCTCGAAGGCCAAATTCATCACCATTTCTAGCTGTCACATGCCAACTTTTACAGCCATACAAATGCCTCCATTGCATGATCCTCAATTTGTTTCTGCTAATAAAGTATTTCCAATCATTGTTTGGTTGTTTCCAGTCCCTACTTTGCCCAAATTGTTGATTTTTGCAAGAGAATTCCACTTTAGTGAAAGTTTGGAAATTTTTTTGATGGAAAAGGCTGGAAATAAGTTTCAGCTGAAGACATTTTTCATGACAGCCACTAAGGTAGCTATGCGCCAAATTACAATCAGTTATGTTGCTGTCATTATCATTAGCAGCCACCATATTATTTCAATTGCATTCATGTTGGTGAATATAAAATGTTCTCCCACCATTGTTGACAATTTTGAATGACGAGTAAGGATGCCATAATGAAGTTTGTGTTAGCTTGTCTGGCTGCTGATTATTCATCAACTCTTTGCTCTAAACTTACAATAGATTAGAGGGCTTTAAACACAACTAGACATGCAAAGAATAAATTCACTAATGTTGTTTTTAGATGTAAAAGTGAAGATGATAGGTTTGAGGTGATAGTTGATCTCTTTATCAGGGAAATTTTTAAATTTCACAGGCTGCCTAAGAACATTAATCGGAAGAGGGACAAAGGTGTGGGAGCAACGTTTTGGCAAGAACTTTTTCATTTGATTGGCACGAGATCCAAACTTCTTAAGCTTTACAACATGTTTCGTCACTTAGGCATAATGATACATGGGCATGTGAGTTTGCATTTGCTTGAAGGCAAGCAAACTTGGGGAGGGAAGACTGTAATGACCCCTTTTCTAAATCAAAGATGATTAATAATATTATTTAAGGTGGGCTTGGGCAACTTAATAATAATATTATTAATAAAATAAAAAAGTATTTTGAAATACTTAAATTAAATATTATGATTTAAGTAAGTCGGCCAACAAAATTAAAAGAAAGAGGAATGAAAAGATATTAAAGGAGGATGAAGGGGTTCATTTGGGGATCTATCATCTATCTATCATCTTGATTTTATGAAGTCGAGCGCTTGTGCTCTTTTCATATTGAGGACGGAAACCCTTTAGCATCCATCACTTGAGAATGAAAACCCTCATCGTGATCAGGATTTGGGAATGGAAACCCACAATTTCTCTTTGGCGATCCCACACAGAGATCACATTTGAGCTAAAGATCAGATTTTCAGAGTTAAAGGCTAGATTTTTAGAGCTAGGGCACAATTTCAGTGTGATTTCAAAGATTGATAGCCAAGGCATCATATGTAGATGAAATTTTGAGAGTTTTCTATAGTGGAGCAGCCACCTATTAGTTGGAATTGAATTTGGGAATGTCTTTGGGGACATTTGCAACCATTTCTAGGGCTATCTACACCCGTTGTGGTTTCAGATCAGCGTTTAAGGCATTAACAACAGACAAAATTGGTTGGTTTCAGTTTGTAGCGTCTCCTTTTGGTCTCCTCTTGTGATCTAAAGTGTCTTTTTTGAGAAAATTGCTGTAATCTTATGTGGGTATTTTTTTTGTTTTATGGTGTAAAAATAAATTCAGACATTGGTTGGAAAAATTATTTTTCAGCATCTACTTGTAGCAAGAGGGTTTTAAGACGCTTTGGGCCTTCTGGGTATTTTTGTATAGTGATTATTTGATAAGTAAAGGAAGATTTCAAATTGTTGTATTTTCCGTCTTATGGGTTTGCATAAAACTTAGATTGCTGTTATATTTTGAATAAGGGTTTTAGCTGAATTCCAAAATTGTGCTAATCTGCCCTCAAAGGGACATTTCAGGAGAAACAACATGTGGTTAATGCATTGGCTGATTTGTTTGATTTAAATGCAATTCCATTCAATGTTGCCAAGAATGCGCATTTTAAGAATGCAATTCAGAAAAGTGCAAAGTTTAGCAAAGGGTCCATGCCTCCTACTTCAGAGGCTCTTAGAATAACTCTTATGAAGAAGTCAAAAGAAAGGGTGAGCGAAAAATTGGCAGCAGTCAAAGCCTCTTAGAGTGTAACATGATGCATCATATTGAGTGATGGATGGTCAGACATGTTAGAATGTGTTGTATATTTTGTATACTGTATACCCAGGAGTACTGTACACCTCTTCCACGAGCGTTAGAGAAAATTTTTCGGAATCCCTATTTTTTTTTGGGAGTATAGATATGCTATTTTTATCTATATGAATATATGGGTGGTGTCATAATCCATGAATTATGGGGAACCGTTATGGGTGTTTATTAGCCCATGGTTTTGATACCCATTGTATTGTAAAACCGCTTTGACGGTTTCTTACTGTTTTGCTTACAAATAGCTGGAGATGCAGTAGGGTAAAGCAAAACTTGAAAGTACATTAATGTATTGTAAACGGTTAAGTTAATGCAATAAGAGAGAAGTTACCGTGCTGGGTTTTTTCCCGAAAGGGTTTCCTAGGTTAAATCTTGTGTTTTGTCATTTGTTTTCTTTGATTATCTTGAATATTCTGTTCAATATAGCTTCTTGTTTATTAGTTTATTAGGTTATTTCTCTTCAAGACATGCGTTAGAGGCCATTGATTAATGTTTTGGTGGCTTGGCCTTTAGGCATTGTGTGCTTGAAGGTAGTTGAGGCGATGAACCACAAGAAGACTTCTAAGTATATTTTCAAAATCTTAGAGGAAGCCATTCTTGAAGTGGGTATAAAGAATGTGGTTCAAGTTGTAACTGATAGTGTTGCAAATTGCGTCGGCATTGAGAAGTTGACTATGGGAAGTACCCAAATATATTTTGGAGTCCATGTGTAACACATTGCCTTGATTTGCTGCTTCATGACTTGGTTAAATTTCCATGAGTGCATGAAGCAATTCATAGAGGGAGAGCAATAACAAATTTCATTACAAACCACCATCTCATATTGAACATCTATAGACAACATGCATCCAAAGAGTTGTTGAGTCCTTGTGAAACAAGATTTACCTTGTTTTATATCACTTTGAAAAGAGTGGTTGAAGAGAAAGTAACACTAAGGTTAGCCATTTGTTCAATTGATCGGGAAAATTCAGTTCTTTCTAAAGGGTGAAAAAGGAAAGAACATAGAGAAAATAATTCTAAGCAACAATTTTTGGGAAAGTGCGACAAAGATTTTAGAAGTGTGTGAACCAATTGTTAAAATGCGTTGTATGGTTGATGGCGTAAACTTTGTCTTGGTATGCTTAATGAAAGCATGAACCGTTGCAAAGAAACCATTCAATTATGTGCAAGCAGACTATATTGAGATATCGGAAACAATTGATTCAAGGTGGAAAATGATGCACACCCTCTTGCATGCAACAACTTGCTATATGGAACCCAAATTCTTCCATATAGGCAGACAAAGTGACAGTGCAATCATGAGTAGGCTCGTGAAGCCATAGGGAGGTTTGAACCAAATCCACAAGTTGCAAGAAAAATCAAGGATCAATGTTGGACATATTGGTTAGAAAAGATGCTTGGAATACCAATAGCCAAGTATGACAGTTCATGCCCAAATGTTGAAGGATACAAGTGGTGGAGTAACCTTGGAGCTGATACACATGAGCTACAATGCTTTGCTATTAGAGTATTGAGTTAGGGAGCAAGTTTATTAGCTTGTGAAAGGAATTGGAGTTCCTTTGACCACATTTAGTCAAAAAAGCAGAACAAGTTGTTGTTTGGGAGGTTGGGAGATCTTGTTTATATTTGCAACAATTTGTAGTTGTGTATGAAGAAAGCAACAAACAATTCATCTACGTTGTCTTCACAACTCCAACCCATTTTAAAAGCCATAGTAGATGCAAATGATCTTGACTTGCTTTCACAAGGTGAATTCAATGGTGAATTTGATGATGATGATATTGAACCATCTCAACCAAGTGTTTTTGATGATTTTGAGTTTTTTTGATGTAAAAAAGTAGGGAGAAATATGAAAGTTTGAAAACAATCTAAGAACTTAGATGCTTTAGAATCTTGATTGATTTTTCGAAAACAAAAATCCTCTTTAAAATTGCGATTTCACATGTGTAATGTTCTATCTTGATCAACTATGCATGATGCATATGTTTCAGTTTGGAAATCTTTTTTTAAAGTTTTTGAGGCTATTTAATAATATTTATATATTTTGACATTATTGTACTTTTATTATTTATTTTGAAAATCAATCAATAAAAATGCAGAATTATATAATTCAAATTTATTGATGACTTCTATTATGAATTTATTTGCTGACGAACTTGTTTCGAATTTTATCCTCGCTGAACACAAACAGGAACACAAAGCCAATGACTTAGCTCTCAAGTGTGAGTGCTTTAAATGTCAGTGTATACATCTAAAAAACCCTCTCAAAAGTTGTTTAAAGTACTAAAGAGTGATCCCCTCTAAAAATGAGGTGACATTTATACTTTGTGTGAAAGCAATATGATTTTATAGTTTACAAATAAGTCTTTATGTTGGAAAAATAAAATATGAGACAAAATTAGAATAAATAGATGTTGTTGTTGTGAAAAGTGAAAAATCTTGCACTTTATAAAAAAACCAAGTCAATCTGAGTTACTAGTCAAAAGTTATGAGCCCCTGAAGGTCCAAAATACATGAATTGGTCAGCAAAACAAGTAAGAAATTGTAAATTTTGTAAATATGGGTTATCAAAATGCAAAAAATAACCCCACTATTCTGTTGATCTCGAGAAAATAGACAAGGTGAATAAAACACCCTTCGAATGGATCTGAATCCAATTTGTAGCCAAATATAAAAGCTAGCAAATCATTGCGAATTAGTAGAAAATGCAAAATTTGGTTATGAAAACATGCCATATGAGTTTAAAAGGTTGTTTTCCTTCTCGCTGGTTCATTCTTACCCCTGCAAATTCTCTAGATCTGCACGGAATGCAATCTACATGGCTTTTTAGATGAGCTCACGGTGTCAGGTTTAGGTGAAACAAAAGTCAGATTTGACTTTCTTTGGGACTCTTAATTCAATGGTAATGTCTGATACACACCAAAAACATTTTGAAAACAGAAATGTCAAAAAACTCTTCAATAGATCTCCTCCATATGTGAATTTGCCACTTGTACTAGACTCTGACCATAGGAATGAACTTTATTTGAAACAAAAGAGATGGAGATTGTGGAGAACTCTTTAAATCATAGAACTCACTCCATGAAATGATCCCCTATGTTTTGCCTTGAAAAACTACTTTGGTAATTTTGAAACCATAAAAAATGCTACTAATGGGTAATTTTGAAAAACCCACAATACGGGTTGGCTCAGGGATCTAGATAGGGGCAAAAGAAGTTGTGTGGCAACATCCAAATGCAGAAAGCTACAATGGTTACTTATGAAGAATTGCCATGATATCATGCGAGAAACCTCAGTTACATACCATTTGAGAATTCACTCTGATAATTTGTCAGAAACAATGTAATGTCCCCTTTTCCAAGCTAGTTCGTTATGGAAGACCTTATGCCCTTTCCTCTTCCCGTGGGCATCAAGGAGCGAGCAAGGGAGGAGAACTCGCCATGGTTGTAAGTATTGTACTTCCGCAATTAATTATTTTATTTACTAATCATGGCATTGGAGTGGTTCGACTATGTGGTGGAAAACTTGTCAAACAATGCAAGGAGGATTTCTATTTCTTCATTACAGAGGTCGGTCTTATGGGAGGCCTACATGGTGACTTTAATGTTCTTTTCCTTCATTAAGGTGGTCGGTCCTCTCTAGAGGATTCTATTTGCCCATTGACATCTTCAAGGCCTATATAAGGTGGTTCGACTTGCTAAAGGAGGATTATGCTATTTTGGAGATTGAATACCTTAGAGGTGGAGCGAGTAGCTTCTCTCTTGCCTTTGAAGAACAAAAACCCTCCCTTGGTCACCTATTGAGGACGAAACCCTTCAATAGGATCACAGTAGGGGACGAAAATCCTCTTGTGTGCAAGGGTGATCTCACACAGAGGTTACATTGGAATTTGAAAATGATTTTATGCAACTGTTCTTCATTTCCAGCCCTAGGCGACTTGCTTGGGGGTTGAGTTTGGTGCCATTTAGGGCACAATTTAGTATTTTGAGTTGATATTCTTGTTCTTCATATTTTATAAGGATGGAATCTACATTTTAGTGATTTTGGAGATATTTATCTATTTTTTCCAGCCCTTGGTTTTGGTTGTATTGTTGGTGTCATAAAAATTATTTACAGCTGCGATCTATCATTCGTTTCTTCATATTTTTGATATATTGGAGATTGATAAATATGGCCGTGGTTGGATAAATTATTTGGTGACATTTCAGCTCTATTTGTGTGGTTATATGTTGATGTGAATCTTATATACAGTTTGTTGCTCTAGGAAATAAAAATTAGGTTTATTGTAGGGCCAAGTGGTGATATTGTTGGCTGTCATATGAATTCCTTTGCTGCACTAAATATTCAGATCGCTCTTGGTTGTTAATGGCATTTTTAGTATGCTCCTCTAGGGCTTGAAGTGATTGACAGGTGGTTGTAATAAAAATTAGGAGTTGTGATTGGAGTTTCAAAGTTGTGTAGCAAAAATCGAATTTCTCTCATTTGGGTTTGAGGCCAAACCCTTATTTTCAGTTTCAGCCCTAGAAAGGAACATCATAGTGGCATATCAGAGCTTCAATCCTCCCAGCATGGAAGGTTTCATTTAGAAGGAATAAATAAATGACAAACATACATTTTGATGATGTTAGTGTTGGAAGCACAATGGATTGAGAGGGGGGGTGAATCAGTCCTACATTCATCATTCAAATCATTTATTCAATCATCCATGAACCATGTGAGCTTGTTAAGTGTGTATTAGACATTCACAAGTGCATACAACAAGAGAGAGAACACAAAACACCAAATGTAAGTGGGAAACCCTCAAGGGGAAGAAAACCCACTGAAAACCTCTGCTTATATTACACAAAATAAATGACTTGCATGAATATTACACATCATGCAAGATTTCTTTAGTGAGCCACCAACCCCACAAGGAGCACCAACCCCTAAAACCTTTGTATATGACTCATAACAAAGGACTTGCATGAATATTACTCATCACACAAGATTTTAAATGAATGATCACAAAAGATATGTTGCTCCCACAACTGATAGTGATCCAAATTCAGCTCCAAACACACCAAACCCTTCTCAAAAGAAGCTCTCTCATAACTCGCTCAATTCTTCTTCATGGGCTGAATAGGTCAATTGTCCTCGCACATTTGATCCTCAATCTTCCTCAGGTATTCATCACTCTTCTAAGGCTCTGTCCATAACCCTTCTACACTCTTCTTCAATCTCCTATAGGTCGCTCATAACCCCATAATCTCAACTAGTCACAAATGACTAAACACACTAGCTTATATACATGACACTAGCTCATGTCACCCCTAGGTTGGCCATGACCATATAGGTCGGTCATCCCAACTCAAAAATAGATCAACAACATCATATAAATCATCTCAAAAGATCCAAGCAGGTTGGCAAGGGTCACACCATCAAGGACAAGCACCAAGACATCTCCACAAGCTCAAAACACACTCTCCAAGCGCTAGTGAATGCAAACTGATCTTCAAGGGCACAAGGAAACTTTGTCATGGCTCCAAAAGCATCATGCAACACAGGAACAACCTCCAAGCATCAACAATCTCAGGAACATTTGAAACATCCAACTTTTTCATGACACACACCAAGAAGCGAGCAATCCCTACAAGGTCTTCAAGCACCCAGAAAACAGTCTTGAAGAACGACCAACTTCACCTAGAAAATCTCATCATCAAAGCTCAAGTCATATACCATTGGAAAGGTCTCTGAATCACTTTTTGGAAAAACTCAATTCAAGCTCCAACTCATAGTGCAAGGCCTTCAAACAACTCAATCTCTGAAACTGCTCCAAACTGCCAAACTGGACTCAAAAACCAGTCTTGAGTGAAACATGCTAAAACACCTTCAACACCACTTCCAAGCTCAACCAAAGCATGGAACACATCAAGGTAGACCTGGACAACATCATCAAGCACTAACATGCATAGCTCATGTGGAGAAATCTAACCAAGCACACTTGTTCCTTCAAGCCTTCATGAGAAGCCAACTAGGGCTTTCTAGGCCATTAGGTCTTCAACTGAAAATCAGTCCATCATACCATTTTAAGAGCTCAAACGCATCATACCAGGTGTCAATCAACTAACCATGACCATCAGATGCAACAAGCAGCAAAAATGATCAAACTCACATCAAACCAAAAGACTAGCTTTTAGCCCTTCTAGGCCAAAATCAGCAGGGCAACTTTGAAGAGTTGTAACTACAAAATTTCTTCAAGCAACATGCCTGAAACTTTTTATGGCCATGTAGCACATCTCCCAAGGATTCTGGAACAGTCTACTTTTCATCATGGAACCTCCATCTCAACCATAAAGCTGCAAATTTCCACAAAACAATGGATTTTCTCTCTTCCTAAAATTGCTGGAACACCAAACCACCACCAAAATGAGCATTGAGGAATCCTCTTCAACCCTGGTGCATCACTTTTGCTTGCCAACTTTATTTGGAGACCAGACAATTTAAATCTTCCAAGTCGCTCTGCTATGAGGGTTTAACTAGGGTTTTAGAGCACTTTAACTTCTTAACATTCGTTCATAAAAACTTGACGATCAAATCAATCCATTCTTTTTGCAAAATGGTCTTAGCTCAATGCAAAAACATCCCCAAAGCCTCAAGGTCCCATGAAAAGTGTGTGAGAGCAGGTGAGCATCTGAAGTTACCATATCGAACTGATTTTGCCTTCTCTAGAACTCGGTTTTACCAAAAATCACATAACATGCAAAAACTTCTTCACTTTGACCTAAAACTTGTCATGAAGCATCATGACAACATCCTCTAGCAGTCCTAACTCACTTCTTTGCTCAAATACATTTGCAACTCTCTAGCCACCATGACTAACCTGTGCCTACATGCCTTGTCTTCACCTTTTTGCTTCCCAAGGACCTCAAAACATCATCAAACCTCTGAGAAATGACTTGAAACTCCTTCCACACATCATGTGCAGTGCCACAACATCTTTCCCATGCTTATACATGACTGTCTACTCCAAATCTCATGCCACCATACCAAACCACATGCTCTAGGTCTAAGAATAGGCCTAGAATGACCTGACTTAACCCATACAACTCATGGGCTAACCATGATGACTTCTTATAGACTCATTAACACCTCGTAGACCATGTATGACCTCATGAAGACCTTCAACCAACTTTGGAGAACTCACATAATGACCATGCCTACTAGACCATGTTCTAAGACACCATAGAACATCATCAAAACTAGACACTGCCAATCAACCTTCAGACTTGACCTTGAATAACACCTCATGGAGACTCACATGACATCGTGACACCCTTTGCCATAGTTGATCACTTGAACTGTTTTATTCACCCAACTCTAGAATTTCAGGTCATGATTGAGGATGGGGGTACTAATAGTTCAAGAAAATGCCATAGTATTAAATTCACCATGGGAGACTCCCTGTTAAATGGACCTACATTTTCCATTCCCATGGGTAGAGCAGATATTGTATTAGGAGTTCAATGCCTCATTACCTTGGGAATGATTGAGGTGAACTTTCAAGAGTTGTTCATGAATTTTTGTTGAGAGGGGCAAACATTTGAACTATTAGGGTTGCATGCATAGTCTTCGTAGATGGTAAGCTTTCATCAAATGCAAAAGTTACTTAAAAAGTGTTTGGATGGGTTTGTGGCACAATTGTTTTCATTTTAAGCACTATTGCTTTCATTCAAAGCTGCCTATACTTCTAGATCTGGAGGCAATTGTTAGTGGGGCCTTAGTACTTTTTGGGGTTATGCCAAAAGAATTGCCTTCCAAAAGAGATCATGCTCATGCCATTCAACTAGTACTTGGGAGCCAACCACCCAACATCGAACCTTATAGGTACTTGCACGTGGAAAAGGGTGAGATTGAGAAGATGGTAGAAGAGATGTTGGGAGTAGGTATTATTTGTCATAGTCAAAGTGCATATCCTCATGAGTGGTGATGGTGCATAAGCAGGATGACACATGGTGCATGTGTCTGGATTACAAAGAACTCAATAAGTTCACCATTAAAGATAAGTTTCCTATTTCGGTAGTTGTTGATTTGCTAAATGAGTCACATGGTGCTGTTTGTTTTACAACAGTAGATCTTCACTTAGGGTATTATCAAATCAGAATTAGAGAAGAGGTTATTTATAAGACATCATTTAGAACACATGAGGGCCGTTTCAATTTTTTGGTGGTGCCCTTTGGTCTCGCAAATGCACCATCTACATTTCTAATTTTGATGAAGTCTGCCTTTAAGCCATTTATGTGTAAGTTTGTCTTGGTCTTGTTTGATGATATCTTAATCTAGACCAAAATATGGGAGGAACACCTACACCATGTGAATCAGATTTTGCCTGAACATCATCAACTTTATTCTAAGCCATCCAAATGTGTTGTTAGAGTCAATGAGGTGGAATACTTGGGTCACATTGTATTTGATGAAGGTGTCAAGGTGGACCCTCACAAGATCAAGGCCATGGTAGAATGGAAAGTGCTTAGAATCGTCACTAACCTATGGTGCTTCTTAGGGCTTACGGGTTACTGTTGCAGATTTTTCAAAAATTATGGCAGTATATCATCACTACTTACAGCTTTGTTGGAGGACTATTTCTATCGGAATGAGGCAGCCACCGGAGCATCCGAGAAGTTGAACATGGTGCCATTCCTGTTCTAGCCAATTGGTGGATTTTTGGCCCAACAATATCTAATAATTTAGTAGTGCATAAACCAAATAGAAAGTCACGTGAAAAATCCCAGTTGCTTAGATGGTACTACTTGGGCTAAAAATCCGCCATAATAATTCTATGTAAATGTATTTTTTAGGTCATTGGATAATGATTTATTTGAGGGATTTATGTGCCCATGGGGTAGTTTAGGGCCCAGGGGTATACTAAATGTGGACACTTGAGTTTAATGTTTATGCCTATTTGCACATGGGATAAAACATTGTATTGATTAATTTAGCAAAGGGTAGTTGAGTAGGTACGAGTGGTTGAGATCATTTAATGTAAGTAGGTGGGATGTTTCATGTTTATAACCACATGCTGTGCACATGAGAGGACACACTAGCAGTATTCTCTTCTTTCATTGTATTGGGTAGATGGGGTGTTACGCGATGAGAGTATAGGAGTGGTGGTTTTCAGTATCCTCTTGTGCATCATAGGCAAGGGTGGACTTATGTAATTGCATTAATAGTTATAAGGAGCTCTGTTAGTTTGTGTCATAATTCATGGTGGTTTTAATTAATTGAGTAAATTCATGTTAGTGGCTGCACATATGTGGATAATTCATGGATGTTGAATGGACTATTATCTTGTTGGGTTTATGTTATTCTCCATAGCTAGCTAGTATCATGCACATTTGAGGTCGTGGAACCCTTTGCACACTTTAGGTGAGTTGCCCGTCAGGGTTGATATGTTAGTGTGTTATAGGGAGGATTGTAGAAGAGTCCTATGCGGACCAAGGTTCTGGGCTTCAAGGCAATGATCTTCCTTGTGCTCACGTTTGGGGCTGAAGTGGCGAGCATGTTTGATGCAAGTCAACAAGGCTCCTTGCAAAAAGTTGTGATTGAGGGACTGAAGTGGATTTTTAAGAAAGCATTTGCATGCATTATAGTTGGTTAAGCGATCATGCATACAGAACTTAATATCAATGTATAACGCAAGCTAAAGGCACCAAGCCATTAATAAATACAAGAGCCTTAAGAAGCATATAGCAGCCTTGTCAACAGTAACCCACCTTGTAGAGTGGCTGAGAGTGATCAGGTCGGAGCATAAACATTGGAGAAATTGAATGACAAGTTCGAGTCTTTAGAGGCTCTTAAGTTCTATAGAGAGCTCAAGCTACAAGAAACTAGGGACTTCATCAAGAGGGCTTAAATTTATGATGTAGTATCGACAAAGACTACCTTTTGGCTGCTAAATGCTAGTGCGGGGATGTTTGTCCTTAGTAGTCCCGCTGTAAGGATGGGGTTGGTGGACCAGTTTTTTGGTGATAGGTGCTTGTTGTGTAGAAGAGATGGTGGTAATTCTCTCCATCTCATCCTAAGATGTCCCCATTCATGTCTTGTAGAGGTGCGGAATAAGGCCGATTTTCAAAGATTGATTTGGGTGTTGAGGTGCATTGACGATGAGGATTTGGATGAGAAGGGTTTACTGGAGTTACTCCAAGGTGAGAAGTCTAGCGAACATTGGTTAGCCAAATAGCCACTGCTCACAGTGGAGGGGAGCTGCAAGCTTTGAGTCGGTAACTAACCTCCTAGCTGTGGTATTACCTTTGCATTGAGAGGCACTTCAGGATTGGCAAGTGCAAGGGGACTCACCACAAGAAGTGTAGATGATAGGAATTGGGCACTCCAGTACCTAACCACATTTGAGCCAACGCCCATTTGGGTAGGGACCCTTTTACTGTGTGCATGGAGGTGAATTTATTGAGTCTTTACTGTTTGTAGGGGCGGGGATCCCCAGGTGGGCATGATTGCTTGTGAAATACTGTTGCATAACCACCCACTACTGATTGTGAACTGCGATGGTTGTTTAGTGAGCATCTCTAGTGGCCATGGTAGTAAATTGGATGAGAGAACAAGCAGGAGGGTCAATTTGAGCCCCGAGCCTCACCAACTCAATATAAAATAACAAGATTCCAGATTACAAGAGAATGTTTGAGTATTTGGGTCTATCATGCACTTAATCTAAACATTTTCTACATGTTGGGCTCCATTGCCAGGATTTCATCTGGTGCATCATGGTAAGCTATGGAGAAAGAAGTTTGCGAGTTATGGAAGAGCAAATCGTGAGTGCAAATTTGTATGGGGATGCATTGGTGCACTATGAGCACATTCCACCTTTCTGTGCTTCATACTTATCTTCAGCATGGGCATAGCCGTTTTTTTGTCGAGTTTTACAAATCTTTAGCTACCATGTGGAAGAATTATTGACAAGTAATGCAGTGCTGCAGAATGAGAGATCTTTCTTGGTTTTGATGAATGCCACTTATGTTGGCTTCCCACAATTGATTGGTTCTGTGCAATGACGCTATGTTTTTACAAGCCTTGGGAATCTGATAAAATAGCTGTAGATCTGTTATGAAGAAGAAGAAGTTGTAGAGTGCAGATTGTGAAGCATGACGAGGAGATTTCGTCCAGATCTGTGTTTTCGGCACGTATTTTCTGTTGTTTCTGAGCAGATGTGATATTTCATGTGCCTCAGCGCAAAATTTGGAGAAGAAATTCTGTATTTTTATGCATATGGCGTGATTGATTTATCTCTGTTGCTGCAACATTAACAATTTGTGGAGATTTAAATTTAAATGGCACAGGTCTGGAATGGTTCGGTGTAGATTTGTGGAGTTTTCTTACGGATCTGGAATAGTTTGGTGTTTTCTATGCCGGTCTGTTATCGGGCTCAGCTCCTTTTGGGTGCAAATTTGAAGAATAATTTTAGGTGCATATATCGACTATGTCATGGAAATATTATATACACGCACATATATATATATAGCTGGAGTTTCTTAAATTGGTTCCACTAGTAGGTGCCGAATAAACTTCAATCAGTGCTAAGTCAATATATAGGCCTTGAATGGAGGTGAATCAATAGGAGATATTATACTCGGCTCGGTAACTCACTATGGACTTTTTCCAGCCGGGAATCGAAATGAGTTATAAATCAATATACGGAGAAAGCCGTGTGCAATGAAAAATGCAAGCACGGTTTGGGGAGAGACATCTATCCTTTCCGTATAGGTGTCACCCCACCCCTGGAGGGCCTACTTGTACTTGAAGATGGGGTGGGGGGGGTCGGTTGGGTGAAACCAATTCCCAGGGTGTGACGGGCGGGGCTTGGTATGGCCTATCTATAGAGATCTGGGGGGCCATCCCAACTTCTCTATTGTATATATAGAGTAGGCCCCCGTCCCCTTATAGAGTATCTGGTATCTGGGGCCTGACTGCCCTGCTATCCAACGATCGACCCATCTGCATTGGATTAGAATAGAAATCTAGATATATCTCGAGAGCCTATTGATGATATCCGAACGAACAGTTCTTTCTGGGGAAATCCGATCTCCCCTGCCGACCTAGCCTAGCCTACCTAGCCTAGCCTAGCCTATATAGTTGAGAGTATAACTGATAGTATGGGATAGTAATGACATTCAATAGGGTTGGTGTCTCCTGCGAGAATCCTCTAACTCTAACCAGACTGGTGACTCTCTCCCCATTTTAGGGGAGGACGATCTTGTAATTCCCTCGGAATTCCCCTCTGGGAGTTGCAAATGAACTAACGGGGGTCAATCATGCTCGATTTGTGATCCCGTCGGCCCAACTATGGCTTGTAATGTTGTATCTCTCCCCGGACCATGGCCACTTATCAAAACTTCTGCCTGTTTCAAAAGACCTTGATCCGTTAATGTAAAAAGAACATTTTCTGCTGTAGTTTGAGCAACAAATGGTGAACGTCTTTTTGTGCCTTTGAATCCACAAGCACCAGCCCTATTGCCATATAGTTAGATGGGGCGATGAGCCAGATAGGGGGCGTTTGGAATGAGCCATATATAGATAGGGCGGGCCTCCGATCCGCCCCATCTATCTAGATTTGCCGATGAGCCATTCGGGAGCGGGATAATTTCTCTATCTCCTACCATTTCTCTATCTCGGGGAACTGACGGAAGGACAAACAACTACTAGAAGGACGAACGACTACTGGAAGGACAACCCCCCCTCTCATAGCTTTCTCGGAAGGACAACCCCCTAGATCTGAATTCTAGGGGCCGATTAGTCAATATACAATGATTAGCCTCTATGCCTTTATGGAGTGATCTAATATGCAGTTTCGCACGTTCCACCACTTCTCTGTCCATTTCCGATACTGATCGTGGAACACCATGAGCAACATGATGTTGAGGTCCAAAATTCGAAGTGGAATTTCTTATTTGTTTGTTCCTAGTCGTCATGGGAGAGAGATCAATCATTCTACTAGCCAGGCTAACAGGTGGAGTGGGAATGTCCATAGAGTATCAAAGAGTATAGGGCCCTAGTACTCGCCTGGGGGTCTTGATTCGCTTCTCCCGACACGTAGATAACTCGATTCATGCTTTGCTTGCTCCCGCTCCCCGCTCACTTAAGTAGATACCGCCTGGTGGGCGGATTCATCACTTGCCTTGCCTATAGCCTATAGAAGAGATGGGGGATGGGGTTGGCAGCCGGCGGCGAACCCCTTCCCTTGTCCAGATCCCAGACCCCCCTATATAGGTATGGGCTCGACTCTATATATGTTCTATTCCGCTGATCAGGGGGGAAACGGATTCTACTGTTGTGGATAGGAAATCCCCTCGAGAGTAGATATCAATTAGGGGATGGGGGGGATGGAGACTATATATATATATATATATACATATGCATGTGTGTATGTATGTATTGTATGTACATACATACATACAAGGGAGAGAGTAGAGAGCACAAATGGCCGCCCTTCGATCTATTGATTGAGAGCATAAATGCCCTTTTGTCAGACAAGTGCCATCAACCTCCTAAAATAGCCAAAAGACCTCCGTCTGATGTTGCTCGTTGCTACCGTTGGGGTCTTGGTTGTTTTTCTTTCCTCTTGCTGCTTAGATGTTTCAGAGCGGTAAGTCATGTTTGTGGACATGGTTTCTTGTTCAAAGATCCTTGGATCACGGATGGTATCTCCCCATGGTCTTTTGCTTTTGGAAGCTTCCTTCCCTCTCAATGCCCGAGTATCCATCCATTGCATTCCGATATAATAGACATTGAACCTACCACATATTGAACCATTCCTACTCCACTCCCACTCTTTTTACTCTACTCTACTTTGCTCTAGGTTATTCCATCTGCTCCAGTACAAGTTCGGAACTATTCATTGATTCTCTTTTATAGCAGTCCCATTGACTGACTGTGTACATAGGTGGAGGTCAATGTAACTTCTTTTCTTAGATTATTCTTTTTTTATGGGATTTTTACTTTTGTGTGTTAAAGTCATCTCAAGACGACGTCCATGAGTAGTCATTAACGTAATGACATTTTTCCTTAAGTATATTTGGTAATAATCACAAGGCTAAGGGACCCACTTAACACACAAGCACCATAAGCATTTGTTAGTACGGGAAGGAACAATGAATGTCACCCACTGCTTCAGGCTTCTCACATTCTAACCTCTTTTCCCCATTGATACTGTAGCCTTTTCCCCATTGGCAAATCTTTCGGAGAGTGTAGTGCCTTATATATCACACTTGTCTTACAATTATTAACAATGTGGGGTTAAGCCAATTACAACCCAATCATGTACTTATATTAAGTTGAAGGATTTCACAAGTAATTCAATCAGATTGTTATCATTTTTTGTGGGATTGTTTCTTGCACATGTTTAAGTCATCTCAAGGTGACCTTCATGAGTAGTCAGTAATGTATTTTTCCCTCATGTATTTTTTGTTGTAATCACAAGGCAAGGGGACTCGCTTAGCACACAAGTACCATAAGCAATTTTTTAGTAGGGGGGAGGAACGGTGAATGTAATCCAATGCTTTGGGCTTCTCACCCTCTAGCCTCTTTTCCCATTGGCAAAGCTTTTGGAGCGCATCAGTATCAGAATTGAAAAGGCAGGAAAATTGCTTTGCACTGATATTTAAAAACAATGAAGTTCTTTTTCTGAGGCAGCCTATATTACCAGCCATGACAACATAGTAAATCACATGTTCAAATTGTTTGGTAGGTATGAGAAGGGAGAGAGGTGCCCAAAGTTTGAGATTTCATACAAGTTTGGAAAGGTTTGGAAATTGCTTTAAATTATGGAATAGATAAAATTACTGACGAGAGCAAGCATGAAATCAAATATTCTCCTTTGTGAGAACCCAATAAGTTTCCATTGTGATAAATAGCAGAAGAAGATAGGTAAACAGCAAGCTGACCTCTTTAAAGCTAGGTTGCGAGGAAACATGAATGGGTACAAGATCCAAATGTGGAAACGATGGTTTTAAAAAAAAAGCTGTGGGTATGAAATGGTACAGAAACATCCGTAGAATATATTATTAAAGAATATAACTATATATTATAAAATGCACAATACTTATTTTTAGTCCATAAAAGATAAAACACCTAAAATACTTTGTATTCATGAAATTTCAGAACATTCAACATGCTTAATTTTTATATGTACATAATTATAAATTATAATCTAGATTCCAGATTATATCATCTAGATTTTCCTCAAGTACCACTGAAACAGAAGTATCTAGTGTTTTTATTTTTATATTTGGCATTTAAAAAACCAAAAGTACTGCTGAAATGGTATGGGAACATCCTGGCTATGGCATTTGATGTTTTGGAAACGTACTGGGTGCGTACCAGGACCCATACCAGTACCCAGTATGTTGGTACACAGGTATGCTGCCCTGATTGGCATTTCTAGGTATCCGAGCTTTAAATGAAACCTGGATTAAGGAGTAATTATCTCTAAATAAGATGCCAATATTAATGAGGAAAGTTTGAGATATGCAATGTCGAGTCAATGAATACCCTGTAGATGTAAGGCACAACTCTTTTTGGGGACATTCAAATGATTTCCAGTGTACAGTTATGTTGTTGTTGAGGAAATGCAAAGTCGGATTGAGCAGGGAAGATTATTGTGATTAATATTTTTAACCTAAGTAGCCGATACGTTTTGGATACGGGTACGGATACAGATTATCTGATATGCGGATACGGCAAAAAAAAAATTGGCCCCAGATACGGGCCGTACAAAATTAAAAATATATAAATTCCAGCCTGCTAAATAGGAATTAACCACATATTATGCATATGAAAAACAAAACAATCTAAATAACCACAACAAACTACTCATAAATTCATAATTTCATTTATCCCTACCATATCTAGTTGAGGTGTTTATTACATTTATGATTTCTCTTACATGCTATTTTTATCCATGTTTTTGATGGCTTGTATTTGGTACCTTATGTAGAATAATGGTGCTGTGAAAACTGTAATTTCTGCTGTAATGATACATTAAATTTAAACTAGAAAGAAATTATTAAAAAAAAAACAGAGTTTTGGGTCAGGATATGGTCCGGATATGGCCGCGTACGTCTGCAGACGTACCCGGCCGTACCTGTACCCGCCTAGCCGTATCCTGGCACGTATCCGGGCCGTACCCGTACCGGGTACATTTTGTACCAGTACCAGGTGCCCTAGGGGTGCCCTAGGGGTGCCGTATCAGCTACTTAGTTTTTAACTACTATTTTTGATTTATATAGTAAGTTTTATGCTGTGAGGGACATGTGGGCTCTTCCCCTTTTGTTTTATTGTGACTTTCTCTCTCCTTGCTTTGATGTTCCTTTACTTTTTTGACGGGTTTAAAAAAACACGTCCAAATTGAACGGTTTTGTCTGACTTGAAAAATTTAGGGTTTTTTGGAAGTGGAAATTCTGGTGTATGTAAGTTACAGCAATTTGGTATGGTTGCAGCATGTTATCATATTGACTTTTTAGATATGCTAGAGACGACAAGGAAATATTGAACTACTTCATTGTTTTCCAATATTGGAGCAAAGCAATTCCCATGTAATTTTCGTCCCTTTTTAATTCTGATAGTAGCACCATCTTGGAAGTTTTTGCAAGAATTATTTCATGGGTAGAGTGTTATATTACAACCTGTGGAAATGCACACAAATACGAAATATAATGAATTATGTTTAACCATAAGTATGCTAAATAATAAACTTTAATCCGAGAAAAATATGTTATCTTCACATTATTTAAACTTTAAAGGCTGTGAAGAGTGTGATATCAAAAATCAAAAGGAAATCAATCTTTGATGCTGATATTATTATTTTTACAACTGTGAGAGCTGCACTTGCAGGTATTTCATTTCTCATCTTTATTGGAGGTAGAACATCACTGGCAATTTGTCTGGCTATATTGGTGTACTTGGCATTCTCCAAAAAAGGTAATTTTTTGTTTTAGTAGCAGGTGATCTCCAGCATTTGTTTTGCTTGAATTCATGAGCACGTTTTCCTCAAGTATGGAAGAGTATTTCTTTGATTGGTTAGATATTGCTTAAAAGTGCAATTCTGCATTATGAAAGATCAGTCTTGGAGGTTGTCTATTCTGTTAACTTGGATTTTACTATATGGTCAATCTTAAATTCCCTGTTGCAAGCTTCATGTGTTTTGCAGGTTTCAGGGCCTGCCTGTATGCTCCAGTTGCTGGGACTTATCAGTTATTTACACCACTGATTACAAGATCTACTTTGGGCCCCACAAAAATGTCTGAGAACACCTTCTCTGCTGCTGAGAAGGCGATGCCTTGCAAGTCAGACGATAAATATGAGAGAGAGAGAGATTTTGATCACAGTTCTGGTGCTCTTGAGAAGGCTATGCCTAGAAAGTCAGAGAACAAAGATCCAAGAGAAAGTGATTCTGGGGCCACTGAGACTGAGGTCAGCTGTGTGCCAGGTCTATCTCATACACCAGAGTAAAATATGATACCATTCTGTTTCCTTCACGATTTATAATAATCTATGAAGCTGAAAGTCTTAAGTTTGAGCTCTTAAAATATTTTAGATGATGTGACAAGATTTACTGTTTATTTGAAGATTGTTAAAGTTCTCCAGTCAATATTTGAGATTTTAAGATACTGTTCTCTCAAAAAATTGCATGTCTATACAAGCGTGGTTCTTATTTACAATTTTAGTGATTGCAATTCCCTAGTAGCCACCAGATATCATGATCTGTTATTTTTTTGGATTGCATGTAAGGAAGCATGATCTGTTATTTTCTTGGATTTCATGCAAGGACGAATGCTGTAGAAGTTAACATTTGAGGTAGTGTTATCATGACCTGTGGCATGCTTCAAATGTGTTTACAGTGTTTGAATTAGTGTTACAGGAGTTGCCATTTAAGTGGTGATTTTGCTAATAATTGGCGGTTTCCGACATTGGCAATTTATGCTGGCAGAATTCAAGATGCTATTTGCATGGGCATGAAGAATGAGTCACCTTAGATTTGGATTTATGTTTCAAGCCCTACAGAAATGAAGTTTAAGACACCAGAAATTAATACTCTAAATTGTCAGCACCTTAAGGTTAAGCTAATAACTTAATAAGTGCTAAAGACATTGCTGGACCACCTCTGAAAATTAAAACTTTATAGGCTGTGTTTATACTGGAATTGTCTAAGCATGTTCTTGCTCTTCAGACTTTCTTTTCTTTGGTGAAGATTAGAAAAAAGGGACAAAGTACAATAAACCATGTTTGTATGTAAAAGCCTTGGTGGCAGCCTGATAGAAGACAATCTTACGGGGTTGATCTCCAGTCAGCAGCAGTGCTTGACAACATCACTTCCGCATGGTCAATGCCACAGTGGTCAATTCCAACATCAGGGCCTAAGGGCGGCACTGAGAATTTGTAGTGGTGGAAGATAAACTGTTTCATCTTATCACATCCTTCAATGCCTGGAATTTATTAAAATGTAACATTTGAACTCAAAAGGGGTTAGCTTTTGTTAGCATATGCAAAGAGAAGAAAGAATACAGAAGGCAAACTGCACTGTTCAAATGACACAGGCAGAGGTTTATTTATTGAGAGGAGCAGTTACATTTAGTTACAACTATTTGCTGGTTATCAACAACTGCTTGGAACCATACATCTTTATTCTATATAAAGTGCTATATTTTAACACCCCCTCTTAATGACTAAACCGGAAACAAGACAAAGTTTGTCCCTAAAGCCAAAATTTTACAAATTTCCTAAAGCCAACCGATATGTTTAGTCATTACATCTACAGACTGTGCCATAAGTTGTACTTTAAAATCAGCAGTCCATGACTGTGTTGCGGTTGTCAAATGAAGAAGAACCGCAAAACAAAAATCTAGTCCCATGAACAAAGTCGTGGGGCCATAAAAAAACTTAACCTAAAAAAATATGGCAAGTGGTCCACTGGAAATCTTTCTCTTGTTACGTGATTCATTGACCAGTGATGAATCACCAATGGCTGATGTCAAGTGTCAGCCCCATCTCCAGAGTGCTGAAATCAAAACCTCGAAGATGTGGATTGAAAAATCTATTCCAGGCTTGTGTAGCCTACTGGAGTCTGTACAAAGACTCAATTATCCTGCAATTGAAGTCACCTCGATCACTGTCCTTGCACCAGTTTGTGTAGTGCTCATCCAACTTTCTCAATAAGAGAAATGTGACCATCTGTGCAGTAGGAGTTAGAACCAACTCCGCAATAGTAGGAGAAATAACCATCTCCGTCTCAGCAGTGGTCTCTGTCTCAACAGTGGTAGGAGTGAGAATCAACTCCTCATCTATTTGCTCATCTATCCCCCTCTGTTGGGAATGATCCTTCACAACACAATGAGAAAATTGTTCATGCTCTATTGTCCTTCGAGTAAGGACCTCTGAGTGAGTGGCTGGGCATGCCATCTCACCATGCATCGTCAGTGCATTTGGAATAGTGGAGTCTCCGTCCACAACAAATTGTTCTTCAGAATGAGGAAATCCATCCTCCCAAGGCATGTCCGTCTCCCGTACACCTGGTATAGTGGATACTCCCTCCACAATAGGTGCATGTAGGTTGACTGTATCCAAGTCAACAGATTTGTGAGGAATGGCTTCCTCCCAAGGCATTGCAGCCTCCTGCACATCCTGAATGGTGGAGCTGTCCTCCACATGTGCATTCATGTTGATCGCAGCCGGATCAACAAGTTGATACTGACCACCTTCCCCAATACCAAGGGCAATTATCCGTCTCTGTTTCACATTAGAGACAACACACTTCTTTCCACATAAATCCACAGAAATATTGGGATTTTCAGTCAATTGACGAATAGATAGAAGATTCTTTTGTAAAGAAGGTACATATCTAACATTTCGTACCAACAATTTATGAGCATTATTCAATACAATGCATATATCTCCTATCCCTTCTACTGCAAGTGATTCTCCATCAGCTAGTACTACTGATTCAAAACATATATTTGCAGTAAATGAAACATACCAGTCCTTACGACATGAAAAGTGTGCAGACGCACCAGAGTCAATGGCAACTGGTACCACTGTCATTCGAGCATGATGTCGTAAGACAATAAAGAGCATGCCCATCATCCGAATCCCGTTCTTCTGCAACTGCTGCCACATGTTCCTCATTACATGGCTTTTTGTTCTGCTGCGAAAGATCATACTTCCGCTTCCGGCAATCCTTCTTGAGGTGCCCAACCTTGTGACAGTAATAGCATGTGACCTGATACCGAGTGGAAGACTCACCAGATTGACGTTTCCACTTTCCCTTTGACTGAGTGACAAGAGCACTCTCTGAATGGTCACAATTAGATTCTACCTGTAGTTGTCTCCGCTCCTTTTGCAACAGGTAGGAACTCACCTTGTCAAACGTGAGTGTTTGACTTTCAGCCATTAAATGGAGTGCCTCCACAAATGACTCATACGAAGAAGGTAAGTTGTTCAAAACCAGAGCCACCATATCATCGTCGTCCACCTTTTTGTTGATGGAAGATAACTGGTCTCGGAGGTCTTTCATCCGAAGTAGGTGCTCAGACAGCGATCCACCTTCTTGTAACTTTACGGAAAAAACATATTTTTCAGGTATAAAACCCGACTCTTTTCTGACGTCTGATATTTACCCTTCAGACTGGCCCACAACGTGCTTGCTACAGTAGCATTCCGCACTTCTGGTATCATATCATCCGACACCGATAATTTGAGAAGCAATAACGCTTCCTTATGACGTTTGTCATAATCCTCGAAGTTCGTCGTTGGTCGACTTTCATCACCCTTGATTATTTTATCACAATCACGAAACTCCGCGACCGTTAAAATCTTATGACTCCATACATTAAAATTAGTGCCTGTTAATTTTTGTGTCTCCGGCAAAGTCAAGTGTGAAATATTTGCCATTTTATTATTCCAAAGTAATGGAAAATAATAAAATAATAATTTGCCCCACACTTAATAAAATATCTTTTTCCAGCAAATATATTTAATTAATTTAATTTCTCCAGCATATAGTATGAATACCTTTGTTGAAAAAATAATATTATTTCAGGGTATTAATTCACCGACCTTTCAAAAAAGGAAGCATAGAAAACAATCCTGCCTGGCACACGACTTCAGCAAATTCCAACGCAGTATTTCGTCGTTTCTCTTTCTCCCCACGCAGGCTCAGAAACACTTCACGATTGTTCACGTTTTTGTTCCTTTCTTCACACGACTCAGCATATGGTGAACTGGTCACGTTTTGCTTTCGTTTTACCTTCGACTCACGTTTTCCTCTTGTTTGCCCACACAACTCAGGCTACATGATTTGCGACTGCCTTGGCCATGATTTTTGGTTGTTCATCTGTTCTTTGACCCACGACTTTACCAAAAACGACTGTATTGTCTTCGAACTGAGTCACGATTTTGTGCAAAAACGACTGTGTTTTTGCCCTTGTCTGCCCACGTTTTCCTCTTTTCTGCCCTTGTGAACAGAACCACGAGTCAGGCACTCGAACCACGACTTTGCTATGCTCCTCGTGACTGGTAAATGACTTGCACGATTTCTGTGCCCTCGGTTTTCCCTGTGTCTGGTATTTTCCTCAAATACCTTCACGTTTTGCCAAATTCGTGCCTTGTTAGGGCTTCCTCGAATTTTTAGTTCGTACCTCTTGGAGGCTTCCTCGAACTGCAACCTTGGACACTCTGATACCAATGTTAGCATATGCAAAGAGAAGAAAGAATATAGAAGGCAAACTGCACTGTTCAAATGACACAGGCAGAGGTTTATTTATTGAGAGGAGCAGTTACATTTAGTTACAACTATTTGTTGGTTATCAACAACTGCTTGGAACCGTACATCTTTATTCTATATAAAGTGCTATATTTCAACAGCTTTCCAATTCCTAGAGTTATATTGTACAATTATTTCTAGCTGGTTTTCATATCTGTTCTGATAGATTGTAGTACAGAAGTTCAGACAATGCTATTTTGAGCTACAATTCTTATGCCTCTTGTGTTTCAATAAATCTATGATGTTATTTCTGCACATGAACAAGATTTTTGGTTTTTCTCTGTCTATGCACTCTCATTGCTTTTCATAAATAAGCTAGTAACATCACGAGCTACTTCCATTATATAGCACATAGGACCTTGCAATTTAGTATGTGTCCCTGGGATTGCTCTTTGGTTGTGAAACAGTGGTGTTAGCGTTTTTTTTTTTGTTCTTTGCACGTCTTGTCAGATGAGGATAGGTTACAGAAAGTTTGGTCTTGAGACACATTCAGAATTTTGAAGGTTAGTTGCCATTCAAGGTATGAGTAAAGTTGGATGTTCTTTTGTTTGAAGGTACAATTTATGCAGGTGTGGTAGATACTTGTTGGATCAACTAGCATCCTATTTCTCTTTTCGGACATTCAGAAGATCACTTTTGATAGTGGTATTTTATTTCAAGAACTAGTGGGAGTCTTACTACCAGAATCATGCCAGTGATGATGAACCTCTAAAACCACTGTCTTTGTTGATGCCATCAAGGAAGAATACTATCTAATGCACAACCATGATGATCATTACACCAAGTGGCAGAAGCAGTGCCTGGACGTGAATAGTCAGGCTAGGATTGCACCAAACATATTCCAACCTAGTTTGCAAAACTTGGCATATGCAACAGCAAGAGAAACAAAGTTCTCAAATACAGTAGTGGATTGCACCCATACATCCTAATTAAAATGGGCTTCCCATGGATCAGATTTTTGGGAGATGCCTAAATATTTTTTCAAATTTTAAGAAAAAATCAAGTACAATGTTAATAAAGATAATTCTATACCTTGTAAATTATAGCCCAAGAAGGATAAACCTAGCAGAAAGTTTGACAAGTACAAGAGCAAAGTTTTTTAGCGTCAAACTCAAACATCTTAGCACCAGAGAAATCTCCTCCTGATCAGAAGCAGCAAAAAATGACCTGTATGTGGTGCAACATCTACAAGTCAAATGGGCACTCAGATGAAGAATGTTGCGCCAGAAAAGTAAGAATAAGATAGATCAGTTTTTCTCATATTCTCCAGTGCATTGCATTTTCAGCATAATCTTCGACATCCTGCAAGAATTTTGGAGGCTAGGAACCATTCAAGGTATTAGTAAATTCGGGCCTTCCTTTGTTTGAAGGTAGAATTGATGCAGATGTAGTAGATGCTTTGGTTAAATCAACCAGAATTCTATTTCTCTTTTCAGACTGTGAGAATATCACTTTTCCACTTTTGATATTGGCGTTATCTTTCTAGAACTTGTGGGAGTCTTACTACCAGAATCATGCCAGTGATGATGAACCTCTAAAGATGTGGTTTTTGTTGATGCCCTCAAGGAAGAATTGTATCCACTGCACAACCATGATGACCGTCACACCAAGTGGCAGCGGTTGCACCTGGATGTGAGTAGCCAATATAGGACTGCACCAACATATTTTAAACGTCGTCTGCAAAATTTGGAACACGAGATAGCAAAAGAAACAAAGTTCTCAAATACAGCAGTAGCTTGTGCCTGAACATCAACCGAAATGGATACTTCCCGGGGATTAGATATTTGGTAGACACTTGCGTATATTTTCAAAAATTAAGAGAAGTTGAAGCACAAGGTTAATAATGATAATCCTCTACCTTGTGAATTATAGCCCTAGAATGATAAACCTAGTGGGAAGTTTGACAAGTAGTGCTAGAGCAGAGGTTCTTAGGGTCAAAATCAAACATCTTAGCACCGAAAAAATTTCTCTTGATTGAAACCAACAAAAAAATGACCTGTATGTGGGGAAACATGTACAAGACAAATCAGCGCTTAGTTAAATAATGTTATGTGACAGAAGCATTGATGGCCTAGATGCACACAGCAATTCTAACTCAAGACAGAGGTAGGCATGTGATGAAAGCAGAATCCAATTCTGCTATCACATATGACTAGGTAACAATTTTAGATCCTAAACCTGAGGAAGGGAAAAAATGTCTTTCATTCTCAGATGTGGATACCTGGAAATCCTTTGCATTTTATAATGGGTATTGGAAGTTAGAAGAATCTCAAGATGCTCAATCTGTCAACAGCTCCTCACCCTCAGCCATACACAAGTGGATGTTTGAGTTATGGAAGAGAGATATGTGTCACTGAGTAGTGCTTTCTCTCATATACATTAAAGCTTTTAGAGATGAAGTTATTTGTGTTGGATGTTTGTGATGTCTTGCTTGGATAGCCTTTCATGTGGAAGTGCCATTGCATGAATGAATCAAGGCCTTTCAATACCATCATCATTGTTTTAGATCAGCACCGTAGAATCCCAAAAATAATTTTGGCTACTGAAATTTGCGTTATGTAGCAATGATACTATTACGTTCATCTTGCTACTGATCAGACCAGAAGGAGAAGAGAAGGTTGTTGAAGTATCTTAGATGTTGTCAGCTGTCTAATTAACACACCAGAAGAAGATAGACTATGTATCTATAAAAATAAAATACTAATGCTTTTTGCTTTGATATGACACCTTAATCTCACACCTTGATCAATAACCAAGGAGAGGGATGTGTTGAACTATAGAAGTCCAGACTCTCGTAGGTCCTGCTGTTAGTTTTTTAGCCAATATGGCCTCAATCATAGGACCCCCTTCAACCTAGAAGACAGCATTTTTCCCTTTTAATTTTTAGGTCATTCTTGACGGGTTTAGCCCTGAGGGTCTGTCATAGGGTTTCTTAGTCTTAGAGTCAAGTGTTCTTCCATTTGAGACAGGTTTGCCATGTTGGCCGATGAATCCAACATGCCCATTTCTAAACACAGGTGATGATTCAATCCTCTTTAACTGCAAGCATGAGTTTGCTTTCTTATTCCTTTCTCTCAAAGTCTAACTTTGAAGGACAAATTCAAAGCCAAAGCACAACTGCAACAACAGCACCACCAAAAGTTGTATATCTGATATCCATCAGGAGGATAAGGTATACGATCTATTGGTTCAAGATGAGTGACTGTTTACCACCCTTTTATCCTTTGGTGCCTCCTTTTCTAATTAGTACTTCCAAAAATCTCCAAGGCGTGAGTTGGTCCTTCCTCCAAAGGAGGTTATCTCATGGTATCACACTAGGTAACTACCCTTATCTCTACTCATTAAGTACCACTGCATATATATTTATTGCATTTGTTAGGAGGTTTTCTTTATTTCATTTTTGCTTTTCAACATATTGCATAACAAAATCTGGCTTTAGTCTCTTTCACTCACCTAATCTACCCTAGGTATTCTGGATTGATGAGCCCTCCTATTGGTTGGGTTCACAAAATCCATTCTTAATTCATATGGTCCTTATCAATCAGCCAGTGATGTCCTAAGCACTGTTCCAAACCATCTGACATGATGCTCAAGCTTGGAAGTAAAACTAAAATTAATTTTGCCTTAAAATTCAGCAAATGATGGCATTGACATCTTCATACTATCCTGCTGTCTTTGATGGGAGAAACATTTGTCAATATTTCTGCCATATGTAGATCCCAGAGTTTGAGTGCAATGGGAAGATCTTGATGTGATATTAGAAATGAAATATATGTATTTCTTATAATTACTGGATGGACCAAACATTTTCTTAACCCTTTGGGTAAAGGGCCTGTTTATTATTCCTGATGGATAGTAAACCACCCCATCTTTCCACAATATCACAACCTGACAGTCAAGCAAACTTGGCGTTTGTTTTGATGAAATATTTTGGCTAGCAATAGACATAGATGTTAAATGAGCTCTTATGGATGTATTTGTATGACTTATATTTTTCATGACTTATAAAATTATTAGACTGTACAAGGTTGCAACTATTATCTTCAACTTATCACTAATTACCTCCTTGTTTATAGAGTTGTCTTAGACTCTTAGCTATGGCAGTTCTCTAGTTGATTGTTCTTCTTGGACATTCAGCGAGTTGTGGTGGTGATTTATTTGCAGATTTTCCGAATTGCAGAAAGCTGATTGTCGTATGATTCGTAGCATTATTGAGAGCACTGCATTGGACTATGTAATTTGAGAGCTGAAGTAAATATGCTCTCATACTTATCTTTCTGCAGAAATTTGCGACTGTAGGAATGAAGTACATCTCAAATTAGAAGCTGAATTGCACCCTTTGATGCATCATAGACGATGCTTTTTAGTGAAAAAACTTAATTTAAGAGCACTTCCGAGTCTTTTTTCATTGAAATATCCAATTAATAATGGAGTGGAGAACCAAATGGAACTGTAACCTGTATCTTTTGTGATCCTCCTTGAAAACTCAAAAAATTCAGTTTTTGTCAGTCTTCTACGTGCACAAGGACTGATGAAGGATAAACCATGTTGTTTGTTAGAAACATATAAACCAGGATCGATATACAAGAGATTTTTGTTGAAATTTCAGGTTATGTCATTTTTCCTCTTGCAAAATAAATGATGAATTTTAAATTGTGCTACTTGAATTATAGAAACTGGGATTTCGGCTGTAAGAAGTGTGTTGATGTTAGACAATTTTATTTGACGATACTTGTGAGCTAGAAACTCTACTATTTAGCTTAAAATGATTACTGAATGTAGACATAGGAGGAAGAAGTTATTTCGAAGTTAGCATGAACCAGAGTATATCGGGTTTCACAAAAAATTGTCATTGTTTCATTTCTGAACGTAGCACGTACAAGAGTTGTGATCAATGCTCATCCGTTTTCTATTCTTTCATTAACAATGACATCTGCATTTTCAAATGAATCGTATTCTACTTTACAATATCGTAAGTTCTGTTCTATGGTCACAAGCTCTCTGTATCCATTCTCGAAATCAGGAATATGTATACAATAGTAGAGTTATCAATCATCCCGTCTAATTTTCAAACTCGATTCTATCAATCTGGATTCTCTCTGCTGTTGATGTGCAGTGCTGATTTTAGTCTCTTCTTATTAGTCATTTTCATCTATGTAATTGTTTAGATTGTCAATTCTATGGCTGTTGTGGCGGGCTGGTATTTTGGCATTTCAATGACAGGGTGTTAGTGATGAACTGTAAACTGGTTGTCATTTTGTATAATCTAGGTGCCAGTCATCCAATAATGGAAGAAGGGAGATTAATTAAGTTCATAATGTTAGGTGTGACTGATGATTGGTTGGTAGGAATGTTTAGTCCATTGTGTTTTTTATTTCTCCCATAGTGATATCATTATCATTGCACTTAAGAGTGCCTTGTTTTATAATCTGGAGAAGTGATGTGATCCCTTGTGTATGTTTCGATCATGATAAAAACTATTATAGATTTCAGTTATTGGCGTTGTGGTCCTGTGTTAGTGCGAGCCTGTTTGTTTTCATTCCTCTTCATTCTATATTCTTAGTGTTTTTCTAGGTGAT
Organism: Taxus chinensis; assembly: GCA_019776745.2. Lineage (NCBI taxonomy): Eukaryota > Viridiplantae > Streptophyta > Pinopsida > Cupressales > Taxaceae > Taxus > Taxus chinensis. The sequence goes on from CM034148.1 coordinate 632,356,789, forward strand.
GCAATTTTATGGGTATGCTGAATATAAAATGACAACCATTGACATTGTGGTGATTACTTATACCTTCTGTAAGGGTCCCAACATCAAAAGTGGAATATCAAATAGCCTATTATCATTGTCCTAGTAGGAAAGAGGGAAACAATGGGCTTTCATTAATAGATGATGGTTAAACGTCTTGGTGATACCGGTTTTCCAATTAAATAAAGAAACTATATTGATGGGTTAACAATGAACGAACCTACTCATAAAGTTTAATTTTTGAAAATTGTGTTTTCTTGCGAATAAAATTGATCCATATAAAGATGATCAATTTCATTGGCCACGGCGTAAAGAAACACATTGAGTTCATGTTGAACCTCTTTTTGGAGGGAAAAATTGACCTCGGTTTCAGTCTCTAACAGTGGATACTATGAAATGTGTATATCTTGGTTTTAGGTGAAGAAATTGTATGGTCAAGTACCTCTGCAAAGACACTGATATAATTCTTTCTTGTTGTGTATCAGAAACAAAACCTGGTAAAGTGCTCATTCCCGCTGTTACTGACTCTGCCCAGTGGGAAGCATTATCAGCATTGCAGAAGTTGGAGGTATGCCATGAACAGTTGCTTTCTCACTTTTAGAATGGTGATAACACCAAATGTTTTGTTAGGTATTGGCATAGGTTCCCATGAGAAATATTAGTGGATTATCAGCTAGAGACTACATTTCTGAGTATTGAATTATTCCACAAGTTTTGTCAATGGTAACCTAGCTAGTTGTGAGAACAGACTTTCCTTTCCTTGAAAGCTCTAGCTTGCTGCTTTTATATGCTAGAAATAAAAGTTAAGTTACAATTCTTCACCAACTTTTTGTGGGATTGAGACAACATTCAAATTTTCTAGTTTTAGAAACTAAAATTGATCTTATCAAAATGTAGAGCTCTGAGACTCCACATATTCATGTTTTCCTTTTCTCTTGGTAAATGAGTACTGTATCAATCTGCAGCAAAGCCTATATTGCATTCAAGGATTACAAAGTGCGGGATAAATCTGCTTCTATGTTGATTACTGAGGCAATGTTCAACAAAAACAAACATTTTGATATTTCTTTTTTTAATGGGATTTTTCACCATGTGGGTTTTTTTTAATACTCAATTCTTTCATGGGTAGTCATTTCTTTATGATCTTTTATTTAATATACATTGGTGATTAAACACAAGGCAAGGGGACCCACAGAGCATACAAGCTCCTCTAAAAATTTGGTAGTATGCAGGAACGACGATTTTTATGGATTCCACCACTTTGGGCTTGTCACACTCTAGTCTATTTCCAAATTGGCAAAGCTTTTGATGCATGTAATGCCTTATATGCTACCTTGATTCTCAAATATCAATGTGGGATATTCCATACCCAATACTTTCTTTGTAAGTAATGGGAACTTCTGTAGTTTAGTATTATTTAGATATTTTATTTTTGTGGGATTTTTAGACCATAGACATATATGTGAGTTTTAGACCATTGATATTTACTAGAAACACACATGCACTAGCAGCAAAATTTTTCAAGTAATGAATGTCTGTAAATAATGTTATAGATACAGACTAGTCACTACAGTATAGAGATGCCAATAAGATGACCAAAGAGACTTATCGAAAATGCTCCATGTATAGTATGAACAATCACTCAGTGTAGTGGGATGACACTTTTGCATTCCTGTCCCCTTTAAGAGGGTATCTGAACTTTTTCCTGGAAGTCTGGATTTACTTCTGCAAAGAATATACCTGGAGCTTGATTTCCTCCTTCATTTAGTGTAGTCATGCTCCCCTATCAGTTGTGTGGTCCATTAGACATCGGATAATCAGAATAGAAGTTCTAGACATCAGCCTTTGTGTCTACTTTTTTAGTATATGATCTGTGTATCTGAGTATGCCCAATATGTGTGACTCAAAGTGCAAGACTATATATTCTGTTGTTCCCAAGAAGTGCCAACCATTTTCCTTCACATCTGATACTCAGATCCATTTCCTTCTCGTGTGATCTGGTAGCCGATTTTTCCATTGTTACTTCATGCTGATGAAGCTTGGTTAATGTAGGAGAAAGTTGAGGGGGGTGGTTGGCATTCTGACCTCATATTTCTCACTTAGCCTGCTATTTATTTTCTTTGCCAAAAAATAATCATGACATCGCTTTGATACAAGTTCCGACCCATGGGTATTTTTCCCATTTAAATAGTAAACGCTTTATACACACACACCTAAACAATACACACACACACACCCTACCAAATTACTGTATCCTAAATTCGGAACCCCTGCACACCTACACTGGATTCACAATTGAACCTGCCCCTGCATCAACGGATCATGTGACTTCTTTGGCAATTCGATTAGTAACCACCACAAATTGGTAGTTCTTGGCATTATATAGCTTCTAAATTAGATTTGTTTCAAGGGAAAGATGCAGCTGAACTGTGAGGAAGTAGGTCTATAAAAGCTCCCCAACTTATTGGATATCTTGCATGTTAGTGAATGCAAAGCTCAGTCCTTTCTTTAGGCATGTTCTTGTCTTGACTAGCTTTGGGTATTTCCGCTTGCGATTTGACCACCTTCTGCCACCTTACTTATATCTACTGGTAGTGGTACTAAACCCTCGTCCGAGCTCAAGCCTTTTTTTTGCATACTTGTGAACGTGAAGAATTTCTTCAATAACATAGTGTTGATGATGGTTACATTCGATGTCATGTTTTGATCTCTATATTCTGTTTTGTTGATTATGTGGTCCTTCCCTCTCACTCTCCTAACAGTCTATAGAGACAACTTGACACCCTTGCTCATTTTTGGGACCATTGCTGGCTTGTGGTCATCATTAGTAAAACTATGATCATTTTCTTCAACACCTCTAGTGATGCTTTGTCTAGATTTCATCAGTTCTTGTACAAAATGGAGCCTATGGAGGTCACGACAAATCATACTTACTTTGGGAGTTGAGTTTGTTGGATTGTCTTGTAGAATAATGGTTGACTCTTTAGTCATATCTAGTCAAGAGATACACATTACTTTCTGTTTTATAGCCCTGAAACTCTCATATATTTCAAGCCCACCCCTTTGAACACGTGCCTCTTCCTTGCAGTCTTTAAACCTACAAATCTTCATGGGTCAAATGTCTGGGGCCCTAGTTTGGGATCTATTAATCATGCTTGTATCAAAATTGTCATACTATAATGTATAATTTGTTGCCCAACACCTTCACCTTGAGAGTTATAGGCTTGCTTACTATATTCATTGACTTAGATTCTGGGGTATTCTGCCTTATGGTGTGCAAAGTTACTTTCACAGAAGATACACTCGTTGGTTCACTCTAGGTGTCAATATTGTTGGTAATCCGATACTGGTTTCCTCCTCCGATAAATCGACATCTCGATTATTGGCTTTCTTCCATGGAAACACTGCTAGAATGACCCTCTTTGCTGTCTTCTCTTCAAGGAGGTCATTTATAAAAGTTAATAATGTTTCAATCACAATAATGCACAAGATTTGAACACCAAGAAACTACCTCACATTGTCAAGTTATTAGGACAAAATTGCACCCAATACATCTCGTAAAAATATTAGAGGACAATTACAACGTTAGGCTCTCTCATATGCTGCCTTTAATCCCACAATTCACTTCTATAGAAAAACGAACTCGAAGGCTAACTGAGATAAGATGTCCAAAATATAAGATTCTCACTCGAAGCTTAACTTTGATTTGGTGATACCATCAATCCAATTTAGTGAAGGTGATAATTACAATGAAAATGAGATCTGGTCCAGTCAAGAGGATCTTAAACAACAAAGAGTTCACTTCAGTTCTCATCTTACCCCAAAATTAAAATTAAAAATGATTTTGATATTAAAAATAACTTCATTAGTTAATCAAAACAACCAAAAAATAAAAAATACGCCAACATCATCCTTAATATTAATGGGGAGAGAGGGGAAGAAGGAATTACATGATATCCCCACTATAAGAAAAACTTCTTTCACTCCAAAATATCGCAAGTGACGGATTGAGGATTCCTTATGAAGTAGATGCATTAATACAAGGTATTGTTACAGATGAAGATATGATTGACGAAAACGGATCAATTGAAGTACTCATACCTTGGAAGGTATTGGTGAAGCAAAACTAGACAAGTGTCCTATGATAAGTGTACCAAATTGTGCAAAAGAAGCGAACTCTGGCCAAGAGCCATATAATTTGGCAAGAGACAAAAACCCTCATCAAAAGAGAACAAAACTGCATTGCAAAGCTTGTTGATGGCGATTGAGCCGATAAAAATGTTTAGAATCCACTAGTGCTCCAATTAATGAACGAGTGTTAAAAGAATGCTCCGTGAATCTACATAATTTTTATTTATACTTCAGTAATGTGAACAAAATGATATAAGCTCTGTAGGACCAGTTCAAGAAAGCCTAATTTGGCATAAACTCCCGTAATAAGTTGCATTTGTATTTTCACTCTCCATGTATGAAAATTTAGACCAGAATATTTTTCTATGGGCATTTCCATTGTAAAAAAATAGAATAAATATAACTGCTTATTTTGGAAATGAATAAAAATAAAATAAAATACCAGTTTCCAAGAGTGTCCTTGTTCTGCAAACTGTCTAAACTGAACACGTGCCCTAGTTCGTGATTTTTGAATTCTGATTCGAAAATGATCATCTTTCCTTTGATTTTATATTCTTCTGGGTTTATGCCCTTGCGCTACTGTATTTTTCCCTTCTCGAGTGTCTGAACTATAGATTGAATGGCGGAAAATGGAGTCTTCGTATTGATTCACGAACTGTGTGATGTGGACTGTATTTTTATTTTCGTGACTGCAACTGTATTTTTGTCTGTGTAAAATGATTTGAAACCCTTCGAAATTCTCCTCTGAGTGTGGTATTTTCGTTATGTACCTTTCACGACTTCCTGAAATTGCAATTTGCAGTCTGTATATTAATGGCGACTGTATCGTGCCCTCTTAAAACGTGATCCCTCTGTGACTGTGCTGTCAATTTCCTCTTAAAAATGTGACGTTTCTTTGAAAAAAAAACGATTCAGCCTGGACTGTGCCTTCGAGATGCCCTAAAAAAACGAATTTGTGTTCGTTTTTCTCCTTATGCTTCAGATTTCGTGCCCTAACGTGGCGGATTTTTTACCCACTCTCTTTCCTCGCTTGCCCTTGCTCTGATACCACTGTTAGAAGACGTATACAAGGAAGAAATGAAGAGAAGGCAGATTGCACACATTTGAGACTGTGTGTCCGTCTATTTATCATAAAAGAAATAGTTACAAAATGGTTGACGTGGTTACAACCGGTTACAACCAACTTGTAGTTAGGCACCTTATAAATAAGTCTTATATTCTCATATTTTGAAACCCAAGAATACCACTGCCACCGTTATATCTCACTGTATTTTGGGCAGGCCCATCATTATTTTCCACAATTATTTGGTTACCATTTCTGTTATGTAGTTTCTGCTGATCACCCATCCTTGCAAATTGCAAGGATATTCTTGGAGTTTCTAATATTAATTCTCACATGTTTTTCAATCAGATCTTCCATCCAATTCTGCAGTACACCACTATAGCCCTTAGGTGGAAGAGAAAGATTAGATGGTGCCATGGAAGATGTAGAAGTAAGAGTGCAAGAGGAGGTTTTATCTTCCTCCACACCTGTCTGCAAACCAAGCGAACCCTCCCTAGTGCCCACAACCTCAAGATCAATAGCAGCTTCGTTTCTTTCAATTCTATCCTGTGTATGTAGATTGCACTAAGAATAACTTTTTGAGTACCAGCTTTGTCAGTTTGTATTATAGCTTGTTGCTGTGGCATCCCTGAGCCTTCCCCATATTCCATACCACCATCCCTTGGCTGGAAGTAGGTTTGTTTGATCATTTTCCATTGTTCCTCTGAAATGTTCATGTCTGCCTTCCCCAGGTACCTGCAATTCAGGGGCTGGACTTATTCTAGGAAAGTTTCGTGTGCCAACCAAATACTCGGGACAAATTTTGATGTATCCTTGCTTGAATTTTTTAGTTCTTCTGGGATCTTCAAATGAACATTGACCTGCACGTGTAAGATTCTCACCACGACTTTGCAGTTGAAGACAGTAAGAGATCTACCCTTTCCTTGAAAAATGTCAAAATTTTTAGCTTTCCAAATAAACCAGAGATTCTCGGTAGAAAAAAGTAACCACAACTTTTGTAAAAACAAAGGAATTTTCCTATTTAAACTAAAAAATCCAAATGCAACGTCTAACCAACAGATAAATTTATTAACTCATTTAAACTATGCTGATGTCATCCTACTAACGCGAGAATAGGACACAGAGAGTGTTTTTTCAGCCTTGGGAGGAAAACATGGAGTTCATAGGTCAAACCTCATATGATTTTGATTCCTTAACACTTTCTGAGTTCGTTCCAACCATTTTCAAGAGCTAATTCTGCTTGCAATTTGATTTTCAGGCCCATTCACTCTTTCGGCACAAAGGGGCAGTTGCAGTGACTCGGATTATCATGGAAGATTGTAAAGACTTGGACCAAAATTGACATGTCTATCATGTGGTAAATTCGAAGAGCTTTCCATCGACTATTTGTTTAGCTTCCAACCCCTCCCGGAAGTCCCATAATCTTCGGAACAAGTCCACTTTCTCTGTTGAGGCTATCATTCCTTGCACCTGCAATGACCCTGTTTTGTTTGAATGACTCTTGACACCATATGACCTCACATAATTCTTTGAAACTACCCTGGATCTCTTCAATACTCCTCTACACAACCCCCATATGAGTTGAGCCCTTGAAATCATCCTTCGGAGGGTATTCCTTTGTTGCAAAATGGCTAAAAATAGCCCATTTTATGCCTCCGGGAACAACTACTCCAGCTTGGATCTCAACAACTTCATGAGTCAAACTAGGTATACTTCCATGCACATGAAACACACTTGAAAATCATGTTTGCACATTCTTCTCAGCTAGAATGGGGATGACATAATTGATAGGCTAGCCGGAAGAAGGGTTTACAATGACCAAGAGAGGTGGTTTTCAAGTGGGGACTTGGTTGTCATGACAAAAATTTTAAATTTTGCATGCTAGACAATTAGCATGACAACACAAATGCAATGAAGGCAGGTGGAACACCATGGAATTGTGAAGATGTCTCCTTGGTGTCTGATGGATCACCGATGGTGGGAGAGTCAAGAGGAGATTCAACATTTTCTGAAAGGTGATCAAGAGAGGGAGGACATGTATCCTCATCAACACTCATGTCATTAGAACTAGAAGAACAATCCTCATCATCAGGAATATGAATAGGCAAATTTGTATCAATATAACTATCATCACATGAAATGGGGGTGGAAACAATAGTCTAAGAAGTAGGAATTACAATCTCTGAAAGGGTCTCCAAATAAGGTTTGAAGAATGCTCCAAACAATGTTGAGAACACTCCGTGTGTACCACATGATGGTGGAGAGGCATGGAAATATATATCAACAAATGACCAAGAACCATGTCACATGAGTTGAGCCAGTCCTTCGAGTTGATCTGGGTCACTGGGGGTAGGGACTTGTCCATATAAAAATGGATAGAGGTCTTGTTGAGTAAGAAAACGTTCCATGCTCAAATGCCACAATGCATAGTTAGCCCCTGCCAAGTAGAAGTGGTCATAGGCTGTGATGTAGAGTTGGGTCCTACGAAGCAGAAGTCTTTGCAAGCACATCTTCCATCATGTCATCCGCAAATGAGAGAAATCAGTGCAATAGAAGTTACAAGTGACGAATGCATGCTCAGATGGACGTCAGACTCAATACGAAAATGCGTACAGCGGATTACAAAAAGAGATAAGTGGTAGGAGTGTGATACAGTGGCACAAAACACTGCGAAACAATCGAGACGTCAAACTCAGAAAAAATGCGTTTGCATGTGATTACAAACCCCCTTGAAATTTTACGTTTTAACACCCAATTTTGGCACTTTATAATTTTAGTGCGATTACAGAATAAATAAGCCCGTTGGAATGGGGACGAAAAAATGACCACTTTTGGAAAAGATGACACTCAATTCTGAGTAGCCGATCAAAAGTTTCAAGGGAAAAAGTTTTTTGTCATTGTTCTATTTAATTCATTTTCACTTTAATTTAAATGCTCTCCTAGTTTTTTTTTGCAAAAGATAACAGTGGCAAGGTTTAATCACATGACCTCCTAGATGCAATGTTAAGTCTGACCAATCCTCCTATGCACTCATATGTACACGCAAATGAGAAAAAGCCTCTTTGTCCTTTGTTTTCAAATCAAGCTATTAAAAAAAACATGCACGATTTTCAAACTTTTAGGGAAAATCCAAATCGATTCAACTTTTGTTAAGCAGGCTTTGCGCTACCATTGGAGAGTTAGAGGTCGATTGGAGAGGATGGTCGATGGTTGGGAGTCAACGTTTTGTGCTCAAAGGAGTTGGAATGAGGCAGCTGTGGAGTATTGAAGCAAGTTTGCTTGTTTTTATACATGCTGGGTGACCTGAGGAGGCCAAATCGGGTTTGAATGCAAGTTCCATGGTAACGTGATGAGTCCAAACAACCCCAACGATCATCCAAGCTCGGTCCAAGACCCTACGCAGGTCTGGTGCATCATGGCACAAGATGAGTAGAGTTCAAATGACGAGACTTTGTGTAAGATGCGTGAGGGTGGAGAGCTTTAGGGCCGCGTGAGTGGGAGTGGAGCCATGAAAAACCTAGATTCGAGCAACAACATCCCACATCAAAGCTTTTTGTATTGTTGCCTGCAAGATGACCACGAAAGGTCCAATGCCCTCAAGTGCTTGCAACCGATTTGACTTGTAGAATCCAACGTCGGCTGAAACAAGAGCAAGAAGGATTCCAAAGTGTGAAGTGTTGGATTCTAAATCAAACGAGTTGGTGGAGTATGGGGAGTCGGCCGTGTTGAGATCGACTAGAGTAGAGTTGTGGAGTTGAGGGCATTGACAGTCGAGTAGAGCGGAGAAGCCTGACTGCAATGGTGTTGCCCAGGTGGGAGGAATAGTGCAAAGAGGGCAGCGATTCTGTGGAACCCAGGAACGGCTAGAGAGGGTAGTGAGCCTGTGGTGGAGTGCAAACAATGAAGCACGTACCAAGAACAAAGCCTGTAATGCACAAGAACATGAGACACCTCCAAAAACATGCAATACCCCTGATTTTAGTGAAAAATGCCCCTTAAATATTTTTTTTTCGGTTGCCCATTTTTTTTGAACACTAGAGATTTTGTAAACCCTCAATAATGAAGTTAACAAACTTTGCACATAACCTCTATAACGATTAATGGAAATCGAGATTTCAAAATAAAACTTGCAATACGTAAACTAGACAAGCGTATACCACATCCAACTCTGATACCATATTGGAGTGTGCGAGGATCTTGGCTCAACGAATGTACTATGTAGTTGCAAGAATTGAGAAATCACAAAAAGGAAGATGCAATATGAATGAATTTTAATACTCAACTAACTGAATTAGCTCACAAAGGAGGTGTACAAATAGGAGGGTGAATGTGTAACTCCTAGAATAGTGGTCAATACCCCATGAATAGGAATTGAAGTTACAATCCCAGAACAGCTAATCAAATGATCAACTAACCTAATGTAACTCCTATGTCACACCAATCTAATAATAAGAGTTGAGAAACTCCTATGACCTATGACACCTAGATATGACACATGCCACTCTAGTATGACATAAGACACCTAAGCAAGCTTACACTTGAGAGTAGGGATACTCCATGTGCGTAGGAAATATTCCAAGTATATAAACAAATGCAAGGAAAATAATATCCTACACCAACAGGTTTCTAGCCATTTATTCTTCAAACTTCGCTTGGACAGCCATTTCAACAGCTGGAGGTGTTTTCTTCCCTTTAACCACTTGCACCCACGAATTTTGTCCATCAACCTGTTTTTGGATAGATTGTTGTTGGGTTATGCTTTCCTTTTTAAGGTTCTCCTGAATGATCATCTTTGATCGCTTGTTCTTAATTTGTGAAACCTCTTCATCAAGCTGCTGAATCAATCGGGGTGGCTTGGGCCTTCTCAAGTTTAATGATTCTTGTCTGCAAATTTGTAATAATACCATCTTTCTCCTGCAACTATTTTTCTATCTTATTAATGAGATATTTGGCTGCAAATAGAGGGAGTTCGAGCTTGCAAGATAGTAGAACTGCGGTAGAGTCCATCAAAGGGATTGATTGTATGTTCTTCTTCACATGTTTGGATCATTAAAGAGAGAGTGTGTGTGAGAGAGAGTGAAATTCATGTGTGTGAGTGAAATTCATGTCCGTGTGTGTGAGATTCTCTGTAACCAGTATTTTGAATAAAGAATGCAATTTCGTATTTTAGTTGGGTGTGTGGGAACCTTAGAGTATGTGTCTCATAGCTTTGGAGTAAGGCAGCCAATTAACTTGGCTCCCTTATCCCTGTTTGCATCACAATTGATTTCTTTGGAGTTTTCTCTGTGATTCTTCTTGACAGTCTTGCCATGACCCTTGAAAGGTATATTTATGCTGAGGGATGAGTAAATGAGCTGAGCAGGAGATACCAAACTTCAAGAAACTTGAAGAGACAACATTTTCCACAGTCATTTTTTCTGTCTTTTTGAAATGGGGAAAACCGTCACAGACATCAAGACAAAACTGCCACAGCACATACACAAACACTATTAAACAAATGAAAGCATTGTGACAGTAATGTAACTGTAGCCCCCTGTAGTTAGTTGCTTTTCCACTGTTCAAAATGTTCCCTGATCCTTTCTTGCTTCTAATCAAATGGACTCCTGACCTTATTTGCTTCATTCCGTCTTGATGAGCTTAAAAGAGTATCTAAAGCTCTTCTTTAGGTACACGAATGTAAGCTCTTCTTTAGGCACATGAACTAAGTATAACTGATCAACTCAATCAAACGAGTTTTAGCTGTAATGAACTAAGAAAGTTATTACAATACTTTTCTAGAGAGGGTAAAGCCACTCTCATAGAGGGAGGAGGATCATAGGAGTCCAATGCTTGATATTATTTTTGTCGTTGCTTCCTCCATTGTGTTCATCTTTTTCCAACAATTGGTGTGTAAGTGACCATCTCTGCCTTATAAGGTACAAGTTTGAGGGGGTTTCTCTCCTTGGATCTGTGTGTAGAGAGATAATATGAAGAAAGACATGTTTATCGTCATTTGGGTACTGTTACCATATTTTTAAGAAGTTGGCTATTTTTAGCGGTATGCTATTTTTAGCATTCGCTAAAAATAAAGTGTTCTAGATGAAAATTGGGGGTGAATGGAAAAATTGCTATTTTTAGCATATGCTAAGTGCCCAAAATAGAGTGTTTGCATGCACAAAGAATTAAATCCAATGCATGGAAATACGCGCCAAAAATAGAGGCAGCTGAAGGTAAATAAACATGGAGAAATTAAGAGATAAAGTTGTTCTATTTTTAAATAAATAAAGGCAGCTAAGAATAAGAAGTCAGAACAGCAGTTAAAAGTGAACCTGTGGCCCACAATGAATGCTGTTTTAACATAGAAATCTGTGTCAAAATGGGAACTTTGAGGGTCAATTAAATAAGTTTTATTGCCTACTATTTATTCCTAAAGGTGGCGCCAATTTCCAACAGCAAAGGAGGTTATATTTAATTGTTTTATCAGGCAGTTGCATGCCTGTCTTCATCACAGCAGTTCTCCTTCCACGCAGCAGTCAAAGAACAGTTAAAAATTGTTCAAACACCTTTTTGCATGCCCTAAGTCTACGTAAGAGGATAAGAGGCCAAAAGAAAAGCACAAAGTGCCAAAAACAGGAAAAGACAAAAACAATCAGCAAAAGGACAAAAGGAATAGTAAACTGCATGTTTGACCAAGGGTCTACGAAAGGAATAAAGGAGGTACCTTTATTCAATTTAATTAAAATTGCATGCATGCTGATTTAGGGTCTACGCTAAAAGGTGAAGGAAGAGGTTCAAATTTAATTAATAAATTAGCAGCAGAAGTGCAGATATGGGCAGCTGATAGCAGTATATTATTTATTTATTTTCCACCTCACGCATGCTGCTAGCAGGGCTAAAGGAAAATGAATAAAATAATATATTTATTTTTGCATGCAATAGAGGCCTGAAACAAAGGGAAGCAGCCTTTAAAGGCTTTATTCTTGTAAAGAAAAAGATATACACACTCTTTCAGTTGTTTTGCTCAGGCAATCCTAACTTGTACTTGCATCTGTGAATAGAAAAGCTCCATTTTTCCTTCTCATATCGCTGGTTTTCTGAGTATTCATCGTGTTTATCAGGGTATTGTATTGCTTTGTTGTGGAATTTCTTCCCTATACTGTTGTCCCTTACCTAAACCTTTGAATTAATTTTACAGATTAGCCTAGAGTTGTGCATGTGTGTGGATCTCTATATTTTCTATATGCGGTAGTACGTGTGTGTCAAATCATTGGTGTATCACCTCAATTTACATTTTTCGTTTTCCTTCTCCCTTTTCTTTGTCAATTTTTAGTTTTCAGGTGATTCACAGGGGAACCAGCCCACTCTGGAGGTTCACCTCAGTTATAGGTTCCTACAACCTTGAGGTGTTCCAATTTTGTCAACAAAAGAAAGAGTGCTCATCATTCTCTAATCAGGGTGCACTTCTGGGTGACAACAGGTACATTGTATCCTTTGCTTTATGTTGTAGTTTTGGAACTTCTATATGAAGTTACAACAATATGCAACAACTTATCTTGTTCATAAGTCAACTGTAAACAAAATTCATTAAAATTAGGTACAACATAAGTAGTTCCAAGTGCATCACGAATGTAATTAGAAGTAAATAAAACTTAATAAGGGCCACACAATTTGGAGACATTGCATTGATCATCTGGTCATCTTGCCTAGTGATGCCACATTCATTAAGTTGCATGAATTTTGAGATGGAAAATCTCTTGGGTTGATCCCAGAAAGCTCATTTTCCTATCAAGGAGCAAGGATGAGATTGAGCTTGCCAAAGATCCTTTCATGCTTCAATCATGCTTGATAGGGGCATCGTAACCTTGAAGATGAAACTTCATGTCATCAATACAAACATGCTGATAAAGCCCTTTGGCTTCATTGCGTTTATTGAGCCATTTGGTCTGCTTCATTAAATCAAGAGGTGTTGGATTTGTGCTTATGGTCATTTGGTACAGCGCTTCACTCCGCAAGAGGTCCTCAAATGAAGTTTTTCAGGAGGGATATTTAGAGCTTGTAAGCTATATGTTATTAGGAATGTGATGCGTGAAGTTGTTACAACACGGAATTATAAAAGTAAAATGATTATTTTTTCTGATTGAAAACAATTGAATCTTTTTTGACAATACATCTAGAAACAACATAAAAAATCACATTTTGACGTTCAATGTTACATGTCACAGTAAAATTGTTTGGTGGTCTAGAAAATTATATGGTTGTCATTTGATGTTTAAAATTTAATACGCACGTCAACTTTGTTTTTATAATAACTATTACAAAATACATAAATTAAATTAGATTTTATATGGATGTTGGTGTTCTTTGTAATATTCTCTCATAGTTATGTGACTTTTATTTAATTATGGATAATAGATTGTACTAATCGATTTCGTAGTTTTTCACATTCATTTTTTTCACAAGAAAATCATGCTGCACTAATCAATTTGAAAATCCATAAACATCATTAAAGTTTATGACAATATTAAAATAAAATTTCAAATTACAATTTAAAAACAAATTTGAAGAAAATGATATAAATGACTCACTCAATGCAAACTTGCAATTATATAGCAAATGAGTTCCGTTTCCAACTTCCAGCTTCTAGGCTTGTAAGGCCAATCTTCAAATTTCACCTTTCTTGCAAAAACCCAAATCCAATGCTTTTAGTGTATTATCCAATTTTTATTTATAAGAAATCAAATAGATAAAAAAAAAAACCAATTACAAATCAAAATCAATATAAGACAACTAAACTAGAAATTAAAAAAATAAAATAAAATCAAACAAAACTAATTAAAAATCAAAATTAATGGATGTTTCTATTTTATCAACGAGATGCATATGTTTATATTTCATTAATAAGATATTAATATAATTCTATTATTATTATTATAATATTTGCATTCCAAAGTTTCCATTTTCATTTATGTTATATTTCTCATGAATCTCACAAATTTAAAATATGTAGTGTCTATTTAATATTTAATTTATTAACACACACACACACACATATAATTTGACGGTCAAATTTTTAATATACATGTCATTTTGACGTTTAAATTATACATGTACCTGTCAATCATGATGGTCATATTTTAAAAGTGGCTGTATTTTGACATCCAAAATGACTAAAAATGTCTAAACGCCTTGCAAAATCCAACATTGATGGTAAGGCGACTCAGAGAGTCATGAGCTGAAACAGTTATAGTGAGTCTACACACCTGACTTAAACAGTCAACTGAGTTTCCCTGTCGAGATTTGTGAGTCTGCAGAAAATTTGTGAATTTTGTAGGACTTGCCAGTCCTGCTAGGTGGGCTTGGCAAGTGTATAAAAACAACAGTTAAAAAATGAAAAATATTTAAAATTAAAAAACTCATTAACAACAGTTCTTTGTATGTTATATATGTTTAGAAAATTGCAGAGTTCTTATCAAGTCTTTTGCCAAGCCTTAGTCCACAATCAGCCCTCCATGCTTGTGTTGAGAGTCAGTCTCATTACTAAGGAGAAAACACACATTTCCAAAGAAACTGGGCCGCAAAAGGTTTCCATTTGAGCAAGATATGAGCACAAGTTTTCAATGTTGGAGAATAATGTTTTTTACAGCAGCAACTGACTGAATCTGAAATTAACCCTGACCAATGTGAAGTTCTTGAAAAAATACACAATTACAAAATAAAGGATGTTCAAAATGATGCACGTTTGACTGATTTACCACCTCTTCAAGAAAGGGGTGTGGAAATGGTGCACAATGGAAGGCTCCAAGTTGATCCAAAGTACTGAAGCACTGAGCCGCACAATCTGTTGTGGCGATGCGTTAAATAGTGGGGCTGGGTCCACGTGCCAAAATGTCATTGAAGAGATCAATCACCAATATGAGCAGGATGCAAAATACAGCTCGGGGTTACAGCCTATGTTCTTGAGATGGATAGGTTCGGCTGTAATGCCCCTTCTAGGGCAGCGAATGGGGGAGAAGGGTTTCTCCTCAAATCCTAATGGTAGTCCCCCATCAAATTTTTGCATACTCAGCCACATGACAATGGTATGACAAATATCAAATTGAAACCTTATTGGAAGAGACGATTTTATGGTATTGTAGAAATTGAAAATTGTCTTACAAGAACTGAAATTTTGAGAACATATCTATAATTGAAAACAACAGACACATTGGCCCTTAGTTCAAGATTCTTGCAGCCCATACTTATCCCAACTTGGTGTAGAAGATGGCTTTAAACAAGAAAGTTCCATTTTGCACATAATTTTTCAAGTGTCCCCCATAAGGAAGTAATACCGAGTATGCCTGGAACTAACCAAAATTATCACCATGGAGTACCTTACCTAAGGGTAGACCCTTGATTGTCTCCATGCATTGAGTGCTCTAAAAATATGCCTCTTCCTTCTTTGTGGTGGCCATGCTTGGAAGTCCATCCACTCTACCTTGAAGTATTGCCTTCTTCCTTTTATCCTTGAATTCCAACATGCATACCCATACTTATGCTCACCTCTTATTTTGGGTTCCCAATGTTGCCTCCAAGCTGCCCCACTGAATTTCCTTCAGAAATTGGCCCGGAGCAGATCCTATGAGTGCTGGTGGATGAGTGCAACCGTCATATATAACTCTGGAATTCTACAAATCAGTCAACTTTTGGTTGTATGTGATTGTTAGCAACATTCCCAACTCAAAATCCTTGGACATTAGTAACATAAGAAAGGTGCAATAGCTGCAATACTTGAAATCCCTTTCACACATCATGTTAAACTCAAAGAGCTTCATCATATATGTCAACCTACAGCTGTCCAATGAGAGTACTATCCTTCTAAAATATGAATTAAGAAATAACATCATACCGTGGTTGTAGCATTGTACTTTCTCATGCAAAATTGGGATGGTGGTGGTTGGAGACCATCTTGCACCCGCTGTAAACACTTCATCCCTCACTGTGGGTGAGAAATGCATGTTCCTTGTGGTTACCAATTCTCTTATGGCTGCCATCAGGATGTGGGGAGAGCTCGGATTGTAGGCAACAACTGTCCTAAAGTTTTTGGCGGCACTCTTCAAGGACCACGGGTTATGCTTCTTGTTATCCATAACCATACCAACTATGTTGAGGTGATAAAAGATCTTCCGGATCCCAGACTTCCATGTACAAGCAATCTGGAATTTGCATAAAAGAATCTATGTGCCCTTTGTCCCTCAACATGTTCTTCATCTTATCATCAATTTGATCATGCTGCCCACAATGATACCAATATGGCAGCGACAGAGGAGGAATCAATAAATCTGAAATTTGATGGTCATGCACTGGGCTGCCAACAAGGAGCTGTCTTCCTTGGGCTGAAGTAGAATCCTCTTCCCATTTGGTACCCTTCATCTTCTCAAAGTTGTTAGAATATTTCTTATGATGACCAAAATATTGCCGAGACATAGCATGAGGGTGATGTAGCAATTCCTTGCTATGAAGATATTTAAATTGCTTACCATAGGTTGCTGTCATGAAATGCCCAGTGAGCTGAAGATTATCATGAGCATCTAGAGAGGGCCTTATTTCATGGGCATGCCTTCCAACAAGGTCACCGGGAATTTTATCCCCATAAACCCCTTGCAATTCTGATTCTTCTCCATTCTTAGCACCATTTATAACATGATGATCACCCATGTGCTGTGATTTTTTATGGAGCATCAAACTTGCCATATAGTCATTCTTTTCAACAAATTGCCCATGACAACATATCTGAAATTGACATAGAAGCAAGCAACAAATCTGAATTACCTTCGTACCTTTGGTTGCCCTCTAGGTGTTCGTCTTTCTTTGCCTTATGAAAATTTGTTGAAGCAACCTCATTTTGTTGATACATTAGGGAACAACATCACAAATCTTGCCGAAATCATGATACATCATCAATTTGTTTTTCATTGCTTGCTGTTCGGAAACTCCTAACGAGCTGATCATCATCCTTATCTTTGGGCAATTGAGCTTCAACCATCAACCTTTCTTCACCATCTTGTAAATCTGGTTTTCCTTCTTTCTTGGGCTCATGTTCCATGGTTTCTTCATCCAACACATGCCCCTTCATTTTACTTCTGAAAATCAGTCAAGGTCTCATCCTTCGGAAAAATAATAGGTACTTCTAGGGCTTCCATAGGCTGCTCCCTCTCAATGCCCAACAACTTAGAGTGTTCTTCTTCTTCCTTGGTCATAATGGAGGGATTCTTTCCCTATGGGGCTGGAACATGTTTCCAGTTTTCGTTGCGTATAGCTCGGGGTTTAGACCTTGGTCCAATTCTCACACTACCTGTTTTCAACCCTATGAACTCAGTGAGTGACATGGCATCACGAATCTCATCCAGAGGAGCCCTATATTCCTCATAGATGGTAGCAATGTTGTGGCCCACCGAATGTCGTGTCTCAATCTTTGGAATGCCTTCTTCCTAGGGAGGAAGGTACGCTGAAATGGCCTAGCGGCAGCACCAAAACATGACCCTAAGGGTTGCCTCACACTATGGATTCCTGAAGAGCTTCCTTCTCCATTGTGGTGTTGTGGGCCATGAAGATTTTGCAAAGTTAGGGCTAGCAAATCCATAGCACCTGCGAACCTCTTTTGTCCTTCAATGAGTTTATTCAACTTGACTTTTTCCGAATCTTTGTGGCCCATGCTATCCCCTTCAAGTGGCTGCTCTTAATTCTTCATTCTGAATGAAACCCTCCAGGATGGGAGGATCGATGCTCTGATACCACTGCAATGTCCCTTCTAGGGCAACGACCATGGGAGAAGGGTTTCTCCTCAAACCCTAATAGATCAGATCTGAAAATACACCATCAACCAACAAGCATCAATCTGAAAATGACTGCAAATACTCTTCAACCCTATTTGAGCAATCAGTAATCAGCCCTCTAGGGCATCAAATTGTATAGGAACTTCACATCAACATAAAACCATGCAATAAGAGCTGAAAATACTTCCAAATAATTAATTCAACCACGACAATATTTATTAATCCAAATTACATCAAAATAATAGAGAAAATAAGTGATCACACCCAGCTGTAATTATTTTTATGACAACAACAATACAACCAAAACCAAGGGCTGAAAATAATAGATAATCCTCTCTAAAAATCACCAAATGTGTAGTTTCAGCCTCATAAATTATAAGGATCAAGAATATCAGCTCAAAACGCCAAATTGTGCCCTAGAAAGCACTAAACTCAACCCCCAAGCAAGTTTCCTAGGGATAGAAATGAAGAACAACAATATAAATTCACTTTGAAGCTCCAATGTGACCTCTGCGTGAGACTGCCCTTGCACACAAGAGGGTTTTCATCCCCTAGTGTGATCTTATTGAAGGGTTTCGTCCTCAATAGGTGGCCAAGGAAGGGTTTTCATCCTTTAATGGTAAGAAGAGAAGCTACTCGTGCCACCTCCAACGAAATCAATCTCAAAAATAGCATAAAATTCCTTTCGCCAGTCGATCCACCTTTATATTCTCCTTTTTGATGCCAAGGATGAATTAAAAGATCTACTTCTCATGGCCAACGTCCTTAATGGAGTGTACTCGTTAATCTTCACTTAAGAAGACCAACCTCATGAAAAGGGAAAGAGTATTTCTTTATCTCTATCGCAACTCTCAAGAAGACCGTCCTTAATGCAGGAGAGATAATAGTTTCTCTTACTTGTATGCCAAATCATCGATCACCTAGCCGAATCACTCCAAACCATGATTAGTAACAAAATAAATGAATATGAAAATTCAAACACTTACAATTATGGCAATGTTCACCTCCCTTGCTACCCTTGAGGCCCACAGAAGGCGGAATGGGCCCATGGCCTTCATAGTAACTAGCTTGGATAAGGCGACATTACATTGGCCATGGATGTGGACCGTGTTGGAGCCCAAGTTAGATCAACCTTGGTTAGGATGGATATGAAAAGATGTCAAGGTGTCAAGAGAAGAGAGTCGTGAAGGCTTGATGTGGACGAGGTACATGGTTAGGACTTGAGATGGGATGAGTCTTGAGGGAGGTTTTTGTTACAACAAAAACAAGGGGCCATACAAGGGAAAGCCCTTTGAAGTTGGGAATGAGAAAAATGGTATCCTGATGTTGCAAGGTAGAGTTTCTAGGATAGATGGACTCCAAAAAGGGATGGGTGCTATGGAGGTGTGGGAGTACAATGAACGACTCCACGACAAGGAAATAGGGTTGTAGTTCTTAGATGGAAGACTAAGCAGGTTCACTAATTGTGAAAGTGGTTGTTTACAAGCAAGATTTGCATAGAGGGAAGAAGATTATTTGATAGGGGTTGGAAAACTAAGGACGGTCTACAACAAATAGGCTGCCCAATAAATGGAGGTCTTTCCTATTAGGTGTTATCTAAGCCAACTACAAAATAGGCTAACTTGTTGTAAAAAGTGATGGGTGCTATGGAGGTGTGGAGTACAATGAATGGCTCCGCGACAAGGAAATAGGGTTGTAGTTCTAGGATGACTAAGCAAGTTCACTAATTGTGAAAGTGGTTGTTTACAAGTTAGATCTGTATAGAGGGAAGAAGATTATCTGATAGGGGTTGGAATACTAAGGATGGTCTACAACAAATAGGCCACCCAATAAATGGAGGTCTTTCCTATTAGGTGCTATCTAGGCCAACTGCAAAATAGGCTAACTTGCTGTAAAAAGCGACCAACACCAATTTCAATCACCAGGCCGCAAAAAGAATCTTAAACCATGAAACAAATTTTTCAATTATAAACTTGGAGCAAAATATTTAAGATTTATTGAGAAATAATTCAGATGTCATTACACAGGGGGCCAAATTAGCAATACTTCATATGTAGGATTTGTAGTTGGAAGTTAATTTCAGTGAAACAAGTTGCAATTTAGCTTTTGTAATGGCTTCGGATCCACTAGTGCAATACAAATTCGTCCACAAGAGATTATCAAAGCTAGTAGATCCTCACTGTGATACCATATAAGAGTTCATAATATTTCATCGACATTAATTTACAAGATTTAGACAACTAGAAACTAACCATAGTTACCTAAGTCTCTGGGACGACAAATTGTTTCTAAATTTTGGGGACGGCTAATTAAAATAATATATAAATTTTTAAAATATAAGAGTAAAGTGACTAAACAATAAAAATAACTTGGAAGAGACTTAAAAAAGATGAAACATCAAATCAAGTATAAATGAAAGTTGAAATAAAACTGTTGTGATTGATCAATTGGCAATATCTGCTATTCATATCATTAATATGAAATTCAAATATACTAATAATTGTCAATATTACAAAAAGAAGTGGATATCTTACAACTCAAAAATCATAATCATCCTCTGAAACAACATCCATGAACTCCTCGTTGGAACTATCATGCTCATCTTCAACAAATATCCCAATCGATCCCTATTGCATAGTATTGTCCTCTTCTACCTGCCTCGGCTCCTCGGGATCTTCATCCCATTGTAATGCTAGGGTCTTCTTGTACTCAGTTGTGTTGCGATCTATGAGACACAAAACATTATGTACAACTACAAACTTCTCTGCTCTTTTAGAGGTAAGTCTATTTCTTTTAATAGAGTGAATCCAACCATATATTGACCAATTCCTCTCAGCAGTAGAGGAACTGGAAACCTTGGAAAGGAGGTGAATTGCAAGTGCTTGCAGTGGTCCTGGATGCCCATGCAATCGCCACCAACTTTTTGTGTCAACGTTACCATTTCCATCTTCGTTGAAGTGTTGTAGCGATGAAGTTAAGTGAAGTTGAGCCACTCCAATCTGACCTGTGAAGCATCTTATGCACTAACATTTTTTTAAGGGCCTTGATAAAGCCGTTCTTCACCTTCTTGTCATCCAAAAGGATAATTCTACCTTGCATCTCTCCACATGCATCCATTTTCGATTAAGTGCATATGCAACCATATGAAGTGGCGTGTTCAACTTTGTCGATCTATGTTGAATGATGGGTTGAATATGGGTAGAACTCCAGAGTGGGGTCCCTCATCCAAATAGCTACTTTCATTTGGCCAAGCATGTTGTCAATGCACACTCATATATCTCACCATGATTGAGGATATCAAAATCCCCATATTTGATGACGCTAAAAATCATAGATATAATTGATGTGATGTATTTCACATCGGCCCAAAATGTCTTTATCACCACCATTGCCTTCACTTTCTTTCCTTGCTCTGTCTTGGACTCATTCCACCTAGTCCAATCCTGTGTCATGGTCATAACTTGCATGGGCTCTTGCAACTCAAGCATCCATTCCAACAAAATAAAATAGGATGCAAAGCGGGTGTCAATTGGTTTGAGAAATTCCTTTCTCGAATATGTTTTGACACTCGCAACTGAACTACCAGTTGGTGTTGCTACTATATTTTGTCTCACTTTTTCGCCAACCTCCCCCATCATCCCACTGATGTCATCATCGACACTTCCACCTATGTCAATCGTTTCCTCCCATGATTCAAAATCATATTCAAAATAACTCATTGTTGAGGCTGCAATGATTAAAAAAACAGCCATAACTATATGCAAGAATTATTAAAAAAACAATAATAAATCAATCAATAATCAATACTTCCTTAAATTTTAAAATTAAAAATTATAACCCTAACAGCCAAACAATTTTTGTAGTATGCATGTTGTAAAATCCTAAAAACCATAAACAAGTTTACAATGTGAAATGTACATACAAAAGCTTGAAAATAACAATTAAATAGTACAAAAACATTCTATATTTTAAAATCTAGAGAGTAGTATCACATAGTTACCTAAGTCTCGAGGATTGGAGGGTACGGAGGGACGGGGTTTCCAGGATGTTACAAATGAAAACCCGAAATTTTGGGGACGACAAGGGGACGGCTATTAAAATAATACATAAAAATTAATATTTCAATATTTATAACTTTTTTCAATGACATTTAGGGATTTAAACTGTATTTAATGTATTTTAGGTACTTTCAAGATTGTAATTGAATGCTCTTGGTAAAAATAACAGCTTTTTAACACTAAAAAACATCTGAAATTTTTTGAAAGATTTTTAAAAAATTGGGGACGTCCCCTCCAAGTCCCCCAAGTCCCCGAAACGTTCGAGACTGTCACCAAAATCTAGGGGACGCGTCCCTGTGTAACATTGTAGTATCAAGTATGTAAACAAATAAAACTATAAATGACTATTGCTTGCCCATGCACTTGGTCTCCTCTTCTTCTCTTTGCTCACTTTGCTCAAGTGTGAATTTGAATGTGATATGGAGTGAGGCCATAAAGTCATTTTATAACTTAAGAGTGCCACTTTTAGGGTTAGGGTTGTGTTATTTTATTTCTTTTATGTTTTGAAAAATTTGTTATTTTGCCAAAAAAGTGTTTTTAAATAAAGTAAATGCAAAAAAACACGTATGTGACATCGGGGACGTTTGGATGCCTTGCCACTGTCACGGGGACATCTGATGTCCCCCAAAAAGGGGGGACATCCCTCAGACGTCCCTTGATATTCAGGGTCGTCTCTTGGCATTTCTTTGTTGTAGGAACCATGGGGGGGACGTCCCTCAGACGTCCCTTGATATTTAGGGATGTCCCCTGACAGCATTTCCCTCCTGTCCCACCATCCCAAACGTGCTAGTTTGGATGGGACGTGTACTTGACTCCCTTCATAACAATGAAACTAACTCACATTGATAGGAAACTAGTAAAAAATTGCACCGAATGCATTTGGTAAAAAGTCTTAAAGAGGAAAATTACATCATTTGTCTATCTCTAATATGTTTCCTATGATCTCATAATGCCCTTTTGTACAAAAATGCATGAGAAGGCTAACCGAGAGAAGATGATTAAAGTAGAAGATTTCACCTTTTTAAAGTCATGCTTGAACTGGTGTTACAATCCGCCTATTGGGGGAAAGGTGATAATTAGAATGAAGATGAGAATCGCCAATGATGGTGAGTCGAGTGGAGTTCTCATCGTATTCCAAAATTAAAATCTAAAAAATGATTTTAATATTACAAATAACTATAATAATTAATTAGAGGTATCTGGGGATGCATCCCCTACATTTTGTAGTTGTCTAGGATTTTTCGGGGACATGGACATGGACAAAACATTCCCCTCCTCTCCCCTTTGAAACAACAAAAAAGGAGACATCCCCTGATTGTCAAATGCCTAAATATCGGAAACAATTAATTAAAAATACACCGACATCATAAATAGAGTTGTCATGGAGAATGTTTACTGACAATACATTGAAATGACTTGAATTTATCTCCGCAACCTCCCAACCCCAAACCATCTTTCTATGTAGAACATTTCTTTCAGTTTGTTGGTGGCACCATTATTCGACTTGATTATCTCCATTATCATTGGTCACATGGTTTGAGGATTTTGATCGGCCAATTGAGGGTGGCCTCCTAACACATTCCTCATATTCACATGATCTGTCGTCTCTGTTCAAGAAGTAGACTAAGGAGCATTTTATTTTGAAATTTTCTTGTCTATTCTAAGGTTCCAGGGAGTATCATTGTTTGTATAGAGACTCGAGTAGTTCTCCAACCAACTTATTTTGCTGCCTTCTGATCAAGGGTGTTTTGCCATTTTCTTTGAGAGGTTGTTGCATTCGTGTGTAAGTCCTTATAGGGGAGAGTCCTAGAGTTACTAGGTTTATTACTTCTTGCATTTATTTTGTCACATGCGACATTAAGTGTTTGTTGGATGTTGTCAATTCACATAGAAAGGGAGACAAAGTGGTGAGCGATTCAATCTTACATATTACCATGGATCTAATTCATTTTGACATCAAGGCCTTCTAAGTCCCCCTGATCTGCACCCTGGTCAAACTTGTAGACACATTACTAGTTTATTCTCTGCCACCAAAGGTCCATCAGCTTTGGATGTTGGGAGAGGTTATACTGGGAGCACCTTGCTTCTTATTAGAATTATCAAGCATGCCCCCCTTAGCCTTAGCCATTCGTTGGCGGACATTCTTAGATCTCTATTCACCCCTTAGCCTTAGCCATTCGTTGGCGGACATTCTTAGATCTCTATTCACCCCTTCACGGCGATTTAGAATGATTTTGTTGGTTCTTCTAGCCCAGGCCTTCCTATTGACATGTGGTGGTGGTGTTTCCAGTTATGATCTCATGGCATTGTCCATGCTATTTGCACTTGTACTTCAATCTTATGGTTTGGGGTTCAGCCATGTTAGGTTACCTTCATAATCTAGGGTTTTATTTACCTTAGCTCTTACTCTTTAGTTGCTTTCCATAGCCTAGGGTCCTTTTTACCCTATTGCTTTTCTATTGTAACTGATTTTGCTTTCATGTATTGATTATCTTGGTCATTTGCTGACATCAATATAATTATTTCTGTCTTGATTTTTCTCAATATAAATATCTTACAAGGGTTTTTGACAAGGGTTATGCTTGGAGTTATTAGTACATGAAGGAGATGTTATTGAACATTTACACTCTAGGTTTTAGATGTACGAAGACTTTAAAAGCCTGTACAGGATGATTTTTAGAGTGATCTTTTAGACTTAAAAAATCCTTTGTAATTGAGTGTTTCTAGAAAATTATTTTTTAACAACGGCATATACCCACAAGACAGCAATAGTCATACTGCTTGAGCGTCCTAAATATTATATGATTCACAACGTATGTTTTACATGTCAAAGAATATGTTGGAGGGGAATGTGAAGATAATGCTTGTCCTGTTGTCCACTTTTGACCAAAGAGCTGTATGAAGATCAAACACACTGTTGGCAGGAGCAAACAATATGATGAGGCATTAAGCCATCCAACCTAAGTTACTTATGAAATCAACAACACATTAAGTATCAAATGGAAGGTGCTAGAAGCGTTAAGTCTGCTGTTGGCATATTATCCTCTTGGATAAGAACTACATGTGGCTTGGATGTCAGGGTTTACCTACTCAAGGATAACCTTTTAGGAAAGTAGCCTTATTTTCAACAGATTAGAAAAAGTACTTCAGAGTGATTAAATGTATTCTTACAATCCTTCAGTATAAGCTCATAATCCCCATCTCTGGCTGTTTGGAATGGCATATTTGTCCCTTCTCTCTACCATAGAAGTCGGCTGTCAAACAGAGTGGTTTTTTTTCAGAATTCGAAGGATCAGCAGTGGTGCTGTAGTTACAAGAATGCTGAACAGTAGTTTTAATAGTGTTCCATTCATCTGTTTGTTATATTATTTCATATTCTTCTTTTGCAAGCAAACTGATTATCAGAGAGTATTACTATATATATATATATATTTGAGTTGCAGAGCATATTTATGAGAAATATGGGCCTGATATAAGAACTAACCTTATGTTCAATTTGATGCTAAATATTAGTACGATTAAGCCTTTAGATATCCTCATTGTACTGGTCTTGTCATTTCCACATCTAACAAAGTTAAAAAAAAAAAATCATATTTTGAGAACTTTTTCCAGTTTTATAGGCAACCTCCCAAATCACCTTTTAAGTTTTTGTTGCTGTCTTATTATACTTGTGAGTCGTAATAGTGGTCCATATATCAGGAGACTGCTTATTCCTTGATATTTTGACAAGAGGGTTGACAACCATAGTGCATGATAAGGATCATGGAAATGGTAGAATGCCACAAATTGATTGACAGAAATGAGATCTTCATGAAATGATTGTTATGTGCACTAGGTTCTGCAAACTGCATCTTTGGCTAGTTGATTTTGGCCAGCGTTCTCAAGATTTTTACAACAATAGCTCTAAAGTCATTATTTTGGCTAATTATTCTGCTACGAGATAATAGGACTTTTTTTGTTTCCTTGATAGTTTTAAACATATGTTCAGTAAAAGTTGGTTTTATCACACTGTTATGAATTTGTTTTCGAACTTAAATATTTATAAGTTAAATCATTTTATGAATGCTTTTATGCACGTCTTTTGTTTTATGCAATATAAAAGCTCCAATGTTGATGGTCTTACCTCTGTATATAAAGCAAGGGAATATTTGATGCGATTTTTTCAATAACACGCATTCTTATTGAATGTGCAGATAGTAGAATCACATATTCAACCCGGTGAACTATGTACTAGGCGGGAGTATGCTCGATGGCTTGTTTCTGCAAATTCTATATTCTCAAGGTAAAAACACAGAATAAAAAATCTACTGTTCATTACAGAAGGGAATATGCAAAACTTAAATACAGGTTTCCAAGAGCTATAAATAATCCTCAAAATACTTCATGTGCAGAAATCCAAGCTACAGGGTATTTCCCTCAGTGTACATTGAAGGTGTTACTGTACTTGCATTTGATGACATAACAACACAAGATCCAGATTTCGCTTACATCCAAGGTTTCTTGTGTTTCAGTTTTGTATTACCTCAAAGAATTTAGTCTTTTGATTCCTGGGGTTGGTGGATTCAAATTGGCGTACGGAATCAAAATTAACTACAATGATTTTTTTTTTGTTCCAGGTCTGGCAGAAGCAGGGTTTATTCCTAGCAAGTTATCTATCAACAACATAAATTTTAGCAATGACGACACAAAGCAGACTCACACTTGGACCATGTTTTACCCTGAGAAGTAATGTATACTTTTATCAGGCTTTCATGTTTCTATTTCTGATGTTATTTATGTTAACTATGGAATCTCAGACCTTCCTTTTACAATGCTGGTACTTCTGTTTCTGTGCAGCCATTTATCACGAGTGGACCTTTTGACCTGGAAGATGTTTGTAGATCACAAGGATCTACCTGAAGTTGACAGAAGGGTATGGCTACATTGATAGAGAAAGAAGTACTTTTAACATTCCAAATTGGATCTTTACAAATAGATAAACTATAAACAGCATTTGGCTATCAGCAGAAATATTATCCCATTTTGGCCAGCAATTTTAAAAAATGACCTGTTTGCAGTCCAGACATTAGAGAAGAAATCTGGATTTTTGGACATTGAGCAAATTTGCAGAGATGCATGGCCTGCTGTTCTAATAGATGCCTTGGCTGGAGATAAAAGTGTTACAGCAAAAGCATTTGGTAAGTCAATTTATCAAGCTAGATGGTTCGTACCTATAGATGATAAAAATGTGAGTGACAGCTGCTGCTACATGAGTTTGTACTGACATTGAATGGTTGTGTCCACTGTCCAGGATATTGTCGGCGATTCCAGCCACATAAGCCTGTTACTAAAGGGCAGGCGCTAATTTCCATTACAAGTGGAAGAGTGGCAGCTATGGTCTCAGAGGAATTGTCTAGACTTGAAGCTGAAAATTCAGCAAAAGAAGCAGTTATGAAGGAAATTTTATCAGAGATGATATCAAGAGGTGAAATAAAATCCTTTTGGGAGAAAAATATAGTTCGGGCAAAACAACAGAGAGTAGAAACAGAGAAAATTTTGGACCTGGCGGTGTCTGAGCTGAAGAGAGAGAGAGCTGAGGAGGAGAGTAGAATGCCTTCGCTCCAGAAGGCAAAAGCACAGTTAGAATTTGAACACAAATTCTTATCAAGTTTGATGAAAGAGATTTTTGAATTAGAAAGGAAAGTAGACAATGAGGAGATAGATGCGCTGTTTGAGAAGGAGCATCTTGAAAAGCTTAAAACAAAGGCGCAGTTGGAAATTGAAGCCTTGTCCAGATCAAAATTATTAGCAGAAACAGAGAAAAAGGCTGTAACACTTTTCAGGTGAGCTTGATTATTTTTCTTACATTGCTTACAGCAGCTTTGACAGTAGCAGATTAATATATTGATCATGATGGTAACATGATAGTTGTTTCTTAAGACCATTGGAGCTCATAACAATTTCCTGAACAGTAGACATTTTTCCTAAAATCAGGTTATGGGTAGAGGATGAGGCGAGGCGAATTCAAGCTCAGAGTGAAATCTTAAAAGAAGCTTTGAAAAGATGGAAGTTTCCTGAATCTTCTAAATGCGCTTGCTGGTGTCACCAAAATGACAGGACTAGAGATGTACCGGAGGGATAGGGGAAATCTTCCCATGTAAGTTCACATGAAGTTTGGCCTTCTAACCAACGTATGGCATCTAATCTCTTTCAACAGAATGATGTAAAGTCATTTGGAGGTTTTGATGATGATGCTGAAGATATTCAAAATGTTTTATTTTTGAATGTAAATGAAAAAGCAAACTAGGTACAAAAGATTGTTCTCATTAATCTCTGCCCTGCTTGACATTAATGATAATTCTGCAGCAGCACAACATAATGGGACATTCTCTTGTGGGTTCCATCCTTTCTTCTATCATTTTTTCATAAATCGTGAACTTCCTCTTGAATTTTAAGTTTTATATTGTGGCATTGCACTGGTGAGGATATGCATTGTATCAATTTCCCACTCATAAATTTGGAAATTTAATTGTGAGCCAAAGAATTGAAGTTTTTTTATGGTACTTCGCAAATTGTGGATCTTTGCACTAAGAATTTTATACACATTCTATATATTTTGTTTAAGAAAAAATAGAAAGGCGCAATAGGATAGTCTTACAAAACAAAAATTCAAAAATTTGGCTATTCTGGATTGACTCAGAACTTAAAACATAGACTAGTCAGTCCGGGAACCAGAAAATTGAAAAATTGTGTCATAGAACAGGTACTATTTTACTTCTTTCCATAAGCATATCATACAGCCGACTCTGCTGCTTCACGAACGATAATAAGGCCTCTTGCATGCCATGCAGAGTCTGCCAAAATTTCCAGTTGTACAAAGAATTTGGTAATAACAAAGATTTTCTTCAATATTGTATGGGGTAAGCATCACAATTTGGGTGTCTTCTTCAAAATCGGTAGAAAATGTCTGTAATAAACATAGACAAATCAGACTTTTTAATCTTAAGTTTTGGAACAGAAAATAAGGGGTTTCCAGTTTATCCTAGTTCTCTGAAATGCAACCCACTGGATGAGCTAGGGTGTGACCCAATGCACTGGACCTTGTGTAGATAGGTAGTAATTTCAGACTGTAACAGATGATGCCATGTGTACACATGGCATTAACTTTTACAGTTTCTTGGTTCATCATGTGTATACATCATTGACTTTTACAGTTTCTTGGTCCATCATGTGCATACATCACTAACTTTTACTGTTCCTTGGTCCATCATGTGCATACATTGTTGTGCCGCAGATGGTATAGAGAGGGTGAACATTCTGACGAGGCATTATGTTTTAATCTCATCTGGTCGACTTGTGGCCAGGCAAGCTAGAGCTTTTGAGAGAAGCTGTTTGAGTCTAAATTTCCAAGGCCCTTCTCTGCATAAAGCCAAAGGTATTCCTCAACCTAATCTCTTGAAAGTTCTGATTTCTTTTATATAGATTTAGATGGTCTCTTAACTGTTCAACTCTGCCACCTCACATTATAAGAAAATGAAAAATGGTCCCCCTCCTGACTATGGTGGTTGGAACTTAAGGTAAATGAGACAACCATCAGAAAGCAAGGGAATTTTGGATGAGGTCCAACCGTCATTGGATGCTGCCCCGTACCCAATTAGTTTGTAATGTTTAAATACATAATGTTTAGTTTGTAGTTTAGGACCACTTTATTAGATTAAAAAAGGCTGCATTGCAATTAATCCTACCATTTTTTATATGATGTCTAAAATTTACAGTAAATAGGATAGCCAATGGCTTTTCAGAGAGAGATCTGATCATTCAAAATATTACAATCAAATAGATACTTCATTATGCTCCGATGACAAAATTGAAAATGCATATGGTGACAGCAGAGGTACTCTTACCTGCTTATGTGTCTAAAATGTTGGAGTCCATCTCAATATTACACACGCATTTAACTACTTTGGCAAGTGCTTGTTGCTAGCTGCACCCAATGTTTGGGTGCAAACTAAAAGATTTTGGAAATGTGGGTCCATCCTTTTGATGGGAAGGCCATTTCCCAACAAAAGCGAAGTACTACACAGAAGGGGAAGAGAAACGTGGAAGGATAGGATGGAGGTAAATAGCACACAAAATTGTGTCATTAATGCAATGTATCCAACTGCTTTTTTGTGCTCTTCATTTTGTACGCTTTGTAGCTTGATTTGAGCAATCTTAGTACATGCTGGTAAATGTGTTTTCAGACATAAATTTTGTTTCAATTTCTTTTTAATAAATCTCCACTCGAGAGGCTCAATAAATCAACAAATGTTAGTACCTCGCCAAGTACCTTGGTTAGTTGTTTTGGTATGGATTTACGTTTACAAGTAAATAAATTGATCAGTGTTTTTAAAGTTAAACCTCATGGAAGGTTTAACTTGAAATCTTGAACCAACAAAGGACATATAGTTCAGTTGGTAGAGCAACCAAACTGGTCTTTGGGAGGTCTTGGGTTAAAAGTCCATACCAATCCATTTTTGTGAGTTATTGTTACCTGAATTATTGGTATTAAACACAATATTATACTTGCTGAAGTATTGTTTTATACCAATATATCTACATTTTGTAAGCTTCACATAGCTAAATGAAATAATATTTGAGCTTTCAAATATGTTTTTGTTTAAACAGAAGGGAAAGAGAAACATGGAAGGATAGGATGAAGGTAAATAGCACACAAAAATTGTAACATTAATGCAATTTATCCAATTGCTTTTTTTGTGCTCTTCATTTTGCAGGCTTTGTAGCTCGATTCAAGCAATCTTAGTACATGCTGGTAACGTGTTTCCACACAAGTTTTGTTTCAATTTCTTTCTAATAAACCTCCACTTGAGAGACTCAATAAATCAACAAATGTAAGTACCTTGGTTAGGTGTTTTGGTGTGGATTTAAATTTACAAGTAAATAAATTGATCTGTGTTATTAATCCTAACCTTATGGAAGGTTTAATTTGAAATCTTGAACCAACAAAGGACATATAGTTCAATTGGTAATGCAACCGAACTGGTATTGGTTTAGTCGTACCAGTCCATTTTTGTGAGGTGTTATTACCCGAATTATTCGTATTAAACACTAATATCTTTGCTAAAGTAATGTTATTAAACCCAAACATATTTGGAAGCTTAAATATAATTTCATTTAGCTATGTGAAGGTTACAAAATGTAGTTATATTGGTATAAAACACAACTATTTGTAATCTAATACATGTCACTAACTATTTGAAAGCTAATATATAAATGCATTTGCCGAGAGATTGGTATTAAACACAACCATTTGGAAGCTGAGATATTGGTATTTAACACAACTATCTGGAAGATCATATATGATTTTTTTTTGGTATTGGTATAAAACACAATTGTCTAGAATGTCATTTTTCTTTGTCTGGTTTTGTTATTAAATGAAATTATCTGGAGCCTATATATAAATTCATTGTATTGATATTAAATGCGACTAACCTAGAGCACATATAAATTCATTTTGTTGTGTGAAGCTCACAAATTTTAAATGTATTGAACACAATTATTCATAAAGTCATTAATTCATTTGATGAGATATTTGTAGTGAATACATCTATCCATAAGCTCATATATAAATTACTAAATTAAAATGGAGGCATTAGTATTAAGAACAAGTATATGTAAGTTTATACATAAATTCATTTGCCGAGGTACGTAATAAATATATCTATCCACAAGCTCATATATAAATTACTAACTTTAAATGTAAGCTTTAGTATTAAGAACCAGTATATGTAAGTTTATATATAAATTCATTTGTGGAGGTATTGGTTTTAAACACAATAATGTGAAAGGTCGGTGATAAACACAACCATGTGTGAGCTCAATAAAAACCACTATATGGAAGCTCATATATAAATTATCACTTAGCTATAAGAAGGTTACAAATTTAAATTTAAGCTTTGTATTAAAATTAACTATTTGGAAGTTTATATATAAATACATTTGGCTATACAACTTACAAATTTTAAATGTTAGTATTTCTAAAGTAAAGTCTATATAAAACATAAAAATTAAAAATGTTTAACCATATCCCAAAAAATAAAAAGTTCATTATAAAGTGTAAAACGTTAAAATGTAAAAACCCGCAAAAGGGTTAAACTTATACATAGATTCATTTGACCATGTGAAACTTACAATTTTAATATGTCAACCCTAGAAGATTTCATTTTTTTTACATCTCCACTTTGTCAAGTTTACTATTTTAATTGATTTGTGCGCGATGACACAAATATGTTCAAATCTATCACTAATTAGAAGCCAAAGTAAATGTAATAAATCGATATATCATGTAATAAATTCTATATAAAATAATGTAGAATAAACTCGAAATCGAGGGCGGGAGAGTGTACAAAGGGTGAGTAAAGTCTCTACCTTAAGTTATCTTGATTGTTGGCAATGTACTGAGAAAGAGGCTGAAAATAGATTTTGAAAAGTTAATTGTGTTTTGATGCACCTAGGGAAGTAGAAAAAATGCGGATTGTAACGGTCACCTATAGAGTCAGGGGTTGGTAGCGTTGCTTCTACACTATTCGTCGTTGGCATCTTTCGTTGCTCAGATCGATTTCAATTTTATTGTGTCCTTATCTACTCTTGATAAACAATGACCTATTTCATGCAAATGATTGTATATGACTTGTTTTTATTCGACTTTAAACCTTAACAATTCACTCAAATAAATATGAAGCAAAAACAATATATTTGGTTCAAGCTACCTCCAATTGAAAGTGTTCTACATACTAGTGTGGAACTAGGGCTCATGTATTTCTATGCGGAAGAATATCTTGATGTGAGAGAAGCCTCCACCTTCTCTACCTATATGCTCAATCAAGGTAAACAAATAAATCCTTATTTTGGTACAAGGAATATGACAATAATTGGACTTTGGAATAGGTATAATGATCTTTAAGATGATGGATGTGTGTTGTCTTACTATTTTCTCTAATTGACCTCCAAGGTGTTCGTTTATATAGGAGTTCCTATGATGATTTCCCATGCAAGCAACCTTAAATTCAAGTATAGGCCAACCATAGAAAAATGTGTAAATGTTTGATGTAAATGTTTAAGCAAATGTGAATACATGCAAGTAGATCAATGCCTTGATAATTGATAATAATGTAATAAATGTAAATGTTTAAGCAAATGTGAATACATACAAGTAGATCAATGCCTTGATAATTGATAATAATGTAACAAAAAGAAAAATTTGATGCGAGCAAAGGAATGAATACACCTGTTGGTATGTGAGCCATGCTTCCTCTTCTAAATTCTTTGGAGATAGTCACATGACTTGATTGCCCTGAAAAAAACTCTAAAACAATAGCTATCGATCGAAGATGTGGCCATGCTTCCTTTTGGAATCAGAGAAATATCACAACATTCACTTCTTGACTGAAGAAGAAAGAAGTCCAATCCTTGGTTCATTGGTTCATCACGGGTCCAAAACTAACCCTTTGCATAGGGTGAATAAAGTGCTTCTTAATTGAAGAAGCTACTCTAAATCCAATCTCTATGTTCTTTGATTCCAAAGTGAAGAACACATTGATTATGTACCCCTTTTTAAGGCAAGGGATGTTCTTGTATATTACTTATCTCAAAAGAAAGGTGTTACGTGCACCATGTGTAACATAGATAATATAATGGAGGAGTTGTAATCATTGTGAAAGCCCATGAAATAATATGCAAATATGGGAAACATATAATGAGGTAAGCTCAATTTGTAATTGTAGGAAAAATGTAACCATTAAAGTTCCATAGGAATGTAGTATCTATAAGTATGCAAGGGTTGTCATGATGAAGCTCCATGAATAAGAGGGACAAATGATAAGTCCCGATGTAACACACAGGGTGGGAGGGGGAGGGGGTGCGGACAACATGGGCGGTCAATGGGGGACAAGTGATATTCCATCACTCATGATAAACATGCCCCCAAAAGGGCCAAATATAACATTATGCACACACATATAGTATGCCCAATAGATGCACGGTAACGGCGATGGCAATGTAAGCACCAAACATAGTATACCAAAAAGTAGTAGTGTGCGTGATGTAGATCGTGACACCAAGCATAGTGATATCACATAATGTAGTCAAGCACAATCATGTAACAATTGACATAGTCGTAGTTAGGGATATCAACTAAGAGATGTATTCTGCCACACAACCCTTGATATACTCAGTGGAATCGTCCATAAAATGCAACACAACATAACACATGGAACAAAAACGTAAAATATGTGTTACTTCAATAAAACGAGATATACAAATGCAACCACACAATAATATATCCATAGATCTCAAGTCACTAACTCATTGTATTTAAGTATAGCTTATAACACACTAAACTAGCTTGTCCAGACTATAACTCTAACTTGTCTAGGGGTCTTCCCTAACGTAGATAGAATGACATGCTTATATAAATGCAAGACCCAATCCACAATATTACTTCAAAATAACAAGTGACTCATAAAACACTAGATGTGTCCCAATCCGTTACGATAGAATATGGCCTAAATGATAACTTAACTTGATGTATAATGAGTCATCTCAGTGGACATAATTATGAGTTGCATGAAATCTTCTTAGTTTCCTCGAATAGTGATAAACATTTTAAATTCTGAAAGGTACACGCCACATTATGCCATTGTGAATAATACTGCACAATAACTCCTTAATGAATCCTTATGCTCTATCGCAATAAAGCTCCAATGATCTCACAATTTCATTAACAGATGTGTATCACTCAAATGAACTCATATTGGTAACACAAGCCTCTAAAGTGCTCCTTGTGATGCCATGCACAAATATAATGATTTTTGAAGCATGGACCAATCCTGTTGGAAACATACTTCTGTGATGCACTACTAAAATACATGTTTACACAATTTCTTGAAATATGTTCTGAACTTTAGAAAGATACCTCCAACCTCACTCAACTCCTTTTGGACACGTCTCACACATAAGACACTTATGAACTATTACATGACACTTGTGTGCATCTACAAACTTGCTTGAAATGGCTATAAACATTTGCACGCTATAAAGGCAGGCACAAAACAACACATTTGTGCACTACCAGGAGTCTCAAACATTACAAGTGACTTTAGAGCACACACAAGGTTCACACTCATTTATAAGATGTGCAAAATGAGACTTTTGTAAAAAACAAAACAAACAAAGACTTGGTGCAAAGACTAGTGCAAGGCCACACTTAATTGAATTTCCTATCCAACATGTTTTTGGGTGATGCAAGATTTTTTTTTGGAAAAGGTAAAAATTGAGGGTGTTGAAAGGACCCAAATCCTTGTAGAAGGAGCCCTTAAGGCCAGATAAAACAATAAAGCAAAGAAGAGAAGATGCCCGAAAGCAAAGGAGGCAAAGGGCGAGGTAGCCCCCAATGATACAAATAGAGGAAAGGAAGCACCATAGAGGAAAGAGAGGAGATGTAATTGTCCATAAGCAGAAACAAGTTGTAGCAAGCTAGAAGGAAAGACAAGACCAAAACTGTTGCAACCAGTAGTAGTAGAAGGAAAGACGACAAAATAAGGGAAGATGCAGCCCAAGGGGCTACCCGACCAAGAAAGAGAACAACATGAAAGAAAGGGGAAGAGAGAAACCAAGAGAGTCAGTGCCTTCCCTTCTTTCCTTTCTTAGAGCGTGCTAATTACCATTTTTCCTGTGCAATCATTTTTGAAATAAGGGGATTATATTTCGTTAATTCCAAGGCCTAAGAACCCACCTGGGGGAGGCCACAATCCTTATCTGAATCAGAGTTGTCAAATTCATGAGACCGTTTCAGAGCCAACGACGGACCTTCCGAAGGGGGAGCAGTAACCAATGACTTCCTAACTTTTGTAGAAGGAGCAGAAGCAGATTGCTAGTGAACGAAGATGCTCTTACATCACACACTTTGAGTAAAAAAGAAAGCATAAGCTCCTACTTACAAATATGTGGATGGTATTCTATGTTTCATAGCTTTGAATGTGTTTATCTGAGTTGCATCCTCAATGTCTTGGCCCTTCCACTTTGCCATATATTATTCATATCTTTGTCTCGTGTCCATTTACTGATCCTTGTATTAATTGCCTATTGTACCTCTTTGCATTCCTTCTCTAGAAACTACCTTCTACAATCACACTTTGACTCTAAATCTAGATATCTGCTCACTCATTCATCTTGCATTGCATGATATGAATACAAATTTGCTACAATAAAATAGGTGAAATATCTACTCCTTTTGGTAACTCAATTTCACTTGCATTCTTCAAAAAATTTCTCAATACTATGCACGATCCAATCTTCTTCAGCTTCAACCTGTTGTATGTCCCTCTTTGAAATTTCTCCTCCCACAGATATGTTAAGACTATGTCTCCAACTTGATATTCAACTTCCTTTCACTTGATGTCAATGTGCTGCTTATACTACACTGAACTTATTTCCATTATTTTGCACACTTGTTTTTGTACATCTCTCATATGTTCAGTAAAATATTTTGTAGATGTACTTCTTATTGTTGTGTTCCTTATGCCACACAACTCTACAATTCCTCTCAGAATTGAACCATACACAATTTGGAATGATGTCTTACATTTCCTCATGTTAACTAAATTATTATACACGAACTTAGCTTACACTAAAATACTATTCCATGTACTTGGATTATTTTCAATCAAAACATATTAATGAATTCCCTAGACTTTTATTGACGACTTCTACTAGTCCATCTCATTGTGGATGATATGTGGAATTAACTGCAACCTAGAGTTCAATTTCTTCCAAAATGTCCTCTAAAAATGTTAAAAAAACTTCACTTTTGTTAGGAGCTCGATGTATTAACCATATTACTTTTGTATTGTAATAGTCATAGTTATCTTTTTTCTCGAGTGCCTATTGTGTGAGTGGGGCCAACCCTTGGGCACAAGGGTAGGGTTTGTAATGAAGCTCAGTGCCTATGTGTTGTAATGCCAACCCTTGAGAGTTAAGGTATGGGTTGTAATGTCTATAGATTGATATTGTAAGGAACGTATAGATCATCATTTTGGTAATGTAAATGAGCTCTTCTCAAAAGGAGGTTGCCCCATCGAAGAGGCTTGCAATATATAAATACGAGCAAATTAAAAGTTATTTTTTGAGATCATTTTATATTCTAGTTCTTTTACATTATGTTATTTCTATTTTCACTAATATTTGATACGATCGATCATAAAAAATGGTACCAAATATCTTTACAAGGCATTGTTTTTGACACACCATCAAGCTTTAGTAGTATTGCGGCTATACATCATATACTCCCACCTTTCCCATAGTGGATCTTGGTCATGACAAAGTGGTAAACGAATTGACGACACCATTAATTTTTGGCTTCATATCATTCATTTCTTTCTACAAGTAGTTTTATTTTTTATTTTTATGTTCGAAATCTTGTTTCATTCAAAACTTATAGAATGATGTCATTTTGGGCTTTTAGTGGTTATCGGTTTTACCTTATTTCATGAAGTGAGGGGTTGCACCCCACTATTCAATCCATTAGACAACGTTGTATACAAAATGGAGCTTTCATATACCTTCAGACATATCAAAATATCCTTGATTTAACCCTAAAATGAAATAAATGTTTGATGTAGGAGCATTTACATGATATGTTGCATCAACAAAAAATAGTCAAAGTAGTTTGTGTTGCATTTCACAGTGTTATTGTTATGTGTGAGTCTATTGCACAATGTCAATGTTGTGTGTAAGTATATCATGACAAGGTCAAGTCTACTGTAGAAGTCATGTAGGTCTATTGAGGCCTCACATGAATACACAAAAGCCACATAACACTACTGAAGTCGTGAAGGTCTAATAAAGTCATGGAACAAGGAAGTCACACAAGTCTATGGAAGCCATATAAACCGATTATGCAAAACACCAAAAGTTTCTTTTGAAGTTGCAAAATATTATCTAAAGCCACAAAATACTAAAGGTTGTTGTTTGAAGTTGTGCAAGTTTCAAAGAGGTAGAGTGAGTCTTGTGATGGGTCCTTTGGGCATTATCTTTGTAACGTTCCTTAATTTTTGGAGTTTCGTCTAAGTTCAAATTTGCATTGGGTGGCTTGTATGCCTAAAAAAATCCGGATTGCCTTAGGGAGTTAGTTTTTAACAATATCATAAAGTGATGCGAGCTTAAAGATCGCAACAGAGTAATGAAGGTATAAGTAGGTTAAATGATAATTTGTTGATACTGCATCATTGGTGATTAGTCTGTCTGTGTATTATTCCTCTAAGTGATTAAATAAAGTTTGTTGACGTCGTTTCTATTATTGAATTCAAATCTATGTTCATTCATATATATTTTTATATTTTTTACATGTAATTATGAGAGTTGTGTGGTCTAAGGTGACTCTTCACCGAGCACCCTAACTGCATTTATCATTTGGTATTAGAGAAGAGTTTTATTTCCTTGTAAATTAAGGCACAAAAAATATTAACGACTTTCCAAATTTGTGAGTGTGGGTAGAAAATCATTGTAGAAATATTCTATTGGTTGACTATTGGATAAAAGGATTGAGGATTACATACCAAACATTGACAGTTTTCCACATTTGCGGGTGTGGGTAAATAATTGTTGAGTACATTTTCCAGTGATATTTTTTTGGGTATAAGATGCGAAGGAGAGTAGATATCACACTCTTTTGAGGAAACACAGTGGAACATAAGAGGACTTTTATGGGAAATTGTAGAAATTAAGGTGTGAGAATTGAGGATTTAGCTGAATTAAAGTGGACTATGCAAGCATTTTTGGAGGCCATGGAATATGCACTAACACTGATGATTTGCTATGGAGCATCATAATGATAATGAGGAAGAATCCGTAAAACAAAGGGCACAATCCAAGAATGAGGACGAAGAGAATGCACAAGCCAAAATGACAAGAAGATAGGATTTTATCCGCAATCAGTAGGATGAGGAGTAAGCATAGATTGGATATCTCAAATTTGGAGCCAAAAAATCTCTTTAATTAAATAACATAGCTTGAGAATTATTTGGAGTACGAATACATGGAAGATCCCAAGAAATTCAAAATTTTCTAGACAATTTTGAAGGGTCTTGCATCTCTTTAGTGTGAGCATGTCCAGATAGACATAGTTTAAAGAGGCAAGTAAAATATCAAGACATGGGATAACTTGGTTGTGAAGTTGAAGGTGAAATTATTTTTAGAGGTTACCATATCAATTTGTTTAAGAATTTTTAAAAAATGTGATGGAGATAGCTTAGTGTCAAGGAGTACACTAAAGAGTTGTACCGACTCACCATTCGAGTGGGACATGTAGAGGATGATTTGGAGAAGATCTCCAGATATATGAATAGGTTACATATTATGATCCAAAATGAATTTGGAATGATGCAAGTGTTTTTAAAGAATAGTATAATTATTCTATGAAGGCAGAGGAGAAGCTCGCACATAAGCAACAAATTGCTCCCCACAAACAAGGAAAGGCCATACAAGGCCATGGATATGGTTGTGGCAGGGGAAAATTTGTGCATCAAGAGGCAAGACTAGTTCAACAACACAAAGTGATAGAATAGATAGAGGAGGATGAAATAAATCCAGGGGAAGAGGATCCTTTAGACACATAAGAGGTCACAAATTTAACAATACATCTTATAAATGTGAAGAAACATGACATAGATATTTTTAGTTCCTGCATGCCTAGAGTGATTGTAAGCGTATAAATGCAAGCATGTACATTTCACAAGTTGATAAAGATGATATGTCAGAATGTAGAGAAGACACAAAGTGGGAGAAGTGTTGATGTTAATTGTGTATTGTTGAAACCATCAAAAGAAGAAGTTGGTCTTGAATAGAGAAAGAATATGTTTAGAACGACGTGTGACTCAGGAGGTCAAGTATGCAAGTTGATAGCAGATAGTGGAAGAATCAATAATTTGGTTACACGAGAAGTGGTAAATATGTTGGATGTAGAGAGGATCAAGCATCCTAGTCCCTATAAAGTTTCATGGATGTAGAAGGGACACCAATTGTTTGTCATCGAGAAAAATTTGGTTTAAGTTCTAAATAAGGAGATATGAAGATGAAGTGATATGTAACATCATGCATATGGACACATGTCAAGTGTTACGTGGAAGGCCATGGTAATTTGAATGGAAGGAAAAACATGACATGTGAATAAACGCCTATAAGGCAGTGAAGGATGGGAAAGAGTAAGCTCTAAATCCAATGAAATATTAGGGTAAAGGAGCAACATGGGGACATAATGTTTCATTAGTAACTAAGAGACAATTTGTAAATAAGGTGAAGCAAAATAGTGCATGTTTTACACTAATAGTGAAGCCAACGTAAAGAGATAGAGAGTGCATGGAAAATGAAGGAGAGACATGAATTGATGCAGGGAGAAGTGAAGGATACATTGGGAAAGTTTTTGGAGATAGTTTCAAGTGAGTTTCCTAAAGGGATATTTCATGTAACAAATATAAGTAAACTCATTTATTTAATTCCAAGATTGAGTATTCTAAAAAAGGTGGCCTATAGGATGAAACAACAAGATAATTTAGAGATAGATAAGTTCACGAGATGTTGGATAAAGGACCAATCCAAGAGAGTCTAAACCTATGCGCAATACCAACAGTTCTAGTGATGAAGAAGGGTGTTGAGTCGTGTATGTGTATGGATTTCAAAGCCATAAACAAGACCACCATCAACTATTGATTTCCATTTTGGCACATGGATGACATCATAGATTTTCTGAGTGGCACAAAGTACTTGTTGTCA
This sequence comes from Taxus chinensis, assembly GCA_019776745.2. NCBI lineage: Eukaryota > Viridiplantae > Streptophyta > Pinopsida > Cupressales > Taxaceae > Taxus > Taxus chinensis. Next base: position 632,397,654 of record CM034148.1, read on the forward strand.
CCTAGAAGTTGTACCCTGATAGAGAATGGTATGTGTACTCTCTCCTGTTTACAAAATTGGAACACCTCAAGGATGTGGGTAGCCTAAGTTTAAGGTGAACCTCCAGAGAGGGCTGGTTCCCTTGTGAATCACCTAAAAAACAAAAAAATTGACAAGGAAAAGGGAAAAGGAATGCATGAAATGGGAAATAAGGGTGATACACCAATAATTTAACACATGCATGTAGTTCTGCATATAGGGAAATCAAATATCCACACACTTGCACAAATCTAAGCTATTTTGTATAACAAATTCAAGGGTTTAGGAGAAATGAATATGATAGAGGGAATAATTTCCACACTAGAGCAACATAATGTTCATATCAAACACAATGAAAAATTAGAAAACAATTGTATGAGAGGGAAAAATGGAGATTTTTATTTAGAGGTGCAAGTACAAGGCTAGAATTGTGAGAGAAAATCAACCCAAGTGTGTCTAACGAGTCAATACTACAAAAATCAACCTTATTAGACTGTTGCGTCCCCAAAAATAGCTTATCTACATGCTATTTTTTAATTTTTATTCTTTCACTCCTTTTGGCGCCACAACAACATGTATGATTTAATTAATAAAAATACCCCTTATCCTTTTCCCTTTTGGTGCCACAACCTTGACTATTTGTTGCATGCATTAATTAATAAAAAAACCTTCCATCCT